>JBBPCS010000001.1:17980029-18011877 GCA_037974645.1 Hollardia meadi | reverse complement strand
TATATATGCATTAGAGATAACATACCTCATCTGATCCTTAGCCAAAGATAAGAAGGTCAAAGGGGATTGCTGCCACCATGTCTATAAGGAACCAGCCTTTAAAGTAATGGATTGCAATCTTAGCTGGATCGCTGACCACCTCCTCGTTTTGGTTCACGTAAGTGGTCCTGAAGTTTATGAGGATGTCAATGATGAACATGATGTCCACAATTAAATCCACTAAATTAAGAGGGCTGCAGGAATATCCACATTCACGCCTCTTCTGCTCCTCTTGGTCGTTAAGAAGAAATGCAGCAGAGTAGGGAGTGAGGATCGCTGTGTAGATGACCAGCAGCAGGATCAGCCAGTCCCACACAGCTTTGAAGGGGCTGTAGTGGAGGATAGTGAACTTGTCAATGCGGGTTGTCTGGAGTTTGTACTCTGGCAGCACATCAGCTCCGAGTGAAAGGACCTGGGGAAGTGTTAAGACAGGGTCAGAGCAGTAAGGGAAACCACCTGATTACACCTCTCCACATTCAGTGAATTCTAATGTGTCAACCTTTTAGCTGAATACGATCACTGATAATAGGAAAACTTTATCAACTGTCATAAATCTAAACTGATGTTGATTGTGACCAATCTGTTTATTGATCATCCTTCTGCTGACAATCATCTATAATATCCTTTGGAGGGTCATGGGGGACTGAATATTGGTTAAGAGACAGAAGGTTCCTAGTTCCTGGGGAAAGTTCCTACGGTGGAATATACTGCAATATACCGGTATTGACAAAAACCTTGATCTTGAACCCAGAACCTTCATGCCATGAGACAACAATGTTAAACAATGCACCGCTGTGCCGACTTTAAGTACTCAATGCTTATAATTGTTTCTGAAGTCCACCAGGCAATTTCACAGAAAAAAATGACTAACTTGACAGCAACAGTGACACACTAATGTGAGTGCTCTGCAGTGAGAGTATTATGTAAAGGCAGCCTTTGTCCTGGCACCATGAATAATGTGAGTACTACTGACTTGTTCCACAGGTACATTCTGTACCCTCGGTAAAAACTGTAAGCACTTTACTGTACAGATGAAAAAGCGGAAAAAAGCCATATAAACTTGTGCTGATGGATATTTTTATATGTATATTTTAGTAAGCAAACATTTGTTTTTAATTTCCCCATACAAATGAACTCTGGCTGGATGTTAAATTATTCAGTGTGCTCTGGAAGGCCAAGCTGTCCCCTGTTTTTGGCTTCATAAGCAGTGGCAGACAAAGAGAGAGGGCTCTCCTTTGGCAGAAAATATTGGAGGAGTGAGGACAAGGGCAGCAGGTCTTTCTATTCATTTCAGTACATTCCCCTGTCTTCAACACATGAATTATAGATTTCCCCATGCTAGCAGTCAGGAAGTGGATGCATCGTTCACACCTCAGTGGCGTCTCCAAACTAAAGTCAGCAGGGTGGAAGAAAATGTATTCATGCTAATAGCGTGTCACCTGTGTGAGTATGTATTTTATACTGTATTTGCATAGATGGAGAGTACTGATCACTGCAGATGTCACAGCACATTGGGCTTCTGGCAAAAGTATTGTTCATATGGTCCAGAAGATATTCCAGTATCAAACAAAGTGGGACTTCTTGACTCACCTGTGTCACTTTTTCGGTGACATTGTGAGTTCGTTCTTTGACCTTTGGTGCTATGATGGTTGTCTCGGATGTTGGTGGAGAGTGAGTTTTCTTATCAGTCCCCTCAGAGAAGTTGAGTGCAATCAGAGGGATCTTGTTGATGGTGCTATACTTGTTGATGTTAGAATCAGAGGTAGAGCCAAGCAGGCTGGACACATGATTGAAAGGGCCTGGTGGTTTAGAAGAAATGGCAGACAAGTTAGCATCTTTGGTAAACGTATTTTCTTTTGAGTTAACTTCATTAAGATTGACCATTCATTTTACATAATATTTCAAATGTGTCCATTGATGTGAGTTGAAATTAGCTTAAGAGCTAAAGCAATTACAATTAATATTTTAGTGAAATAAGTAATGACAGTTTTTGGTTTTCCATGCATGGACATGGAAGTTGAGATTAATTGAAAAATATCTTTTCAACCATTTTAGATTACATCCCTGATGATATTGTGCACCTTTTTAACAATATATGACAAAAAATGCCCCAAATTCCATTTATTCAGTCATGTTTAATTCCAGTAAAACAAAATATGATGTGTGCTTACATAGGCTTGAACCAACCAATTTCACCCAATAATATTGTGACATCCACCCATCAATCAATCTTTAGCTTTTAGCGGCACACAGCCATGATTCATTAATTACTATAGCTGTTTGAATGTTTCGTTCACACACCCAATTCCCAACATTATGTCCCGCCTTACTGAATAAATCTTTAAAACATTATCTTGTCCGTGAATATTTCTGTGTTCTGTGTTATGGCAATGGCGGTTGTTTAACAAAGAAGACAACAGCCACCATGATCTAATGCTACTTATGTCTTTTGTTTTGATTGGGAGACCCCTAGTGGGAGAAATTACGTCCTAGACAATTAATGGCTAGCATAACTTGGAACAATAGCTAGTTAGCAGAGCTACTACGGTATCACATAACACAAGCATACATTCATGCAGGTCGATCTAAAAGCAATTTTTAGCATGAGAGCATATACAAGGCTTATATTATCATTTCATAGTGTATGACTGCTGATGTGACAAAACCAATACATTGGTGTAAGTATACAACCATTTTACATAGTTAAGTGCAGCAAGCCCACTCAACCTGTCCACCAAAAGTGGATCTGTGAAGAGCATTTATGCTGATTGCTTTGCTTGAAAGTCATTCTCCAAAACAGCACTGAGCAACGAAATCATGTGCAGAAATACATGATTACCTCTGACAAGACTACTATTGCCTAAAGGCAACAATTTGGGGACAGAGCAAAAAAAAAAGAGAAACATTTTAATAAACCTATACTCATTTAAGAAAAAACGATAAGAGCAAAGAGAAGATAAGATTGCCTTGCGGTGTCATATGGCTGAGCATTGGTCCATATTCTCATGTTAACTCAAACATAATATGATGGTTGGGGTGAAGTACTGTACTGTAGTACATACCTTCACTTGTATGACGATCCCTGAATATGCCTTTGGAATTGGAGTAACCTTCGATTTCATGGACGGATGAGGCTCGCCTCATGCTGTTGATGCTGCCTCTGGGGAAGGTGTTAGACAAGGTGGTAGAGGTCTGGTGCAGCTCTGTCTGGTACAGCTTCTCCCAGGGGAGTTTAGGGGACGAATGGTCAAGTGGTTCAGGACCGTTGCTGGCCTGGGAGGAGTGGTGGCTTGAGCCTATGAGGCCATGTGTGTCATTGTCCTCAATGGGACTGCAAATGCTCTTGGTGGGTGAGGGGAAGCTCTGCAGGGCCACTGAGTTCTCATTCTCTTTGGGCGAGTCCACCATCACAGCATCTGGGTCCTCTTGTGGAAGAGATTGCTTGTTGGTGTTCATTAGGCTCAAAGCGGCCTGGCGGAAGCGGAAGAATCTACTCCTCCCTAAAAATTGAGAAAAATAAACACATCCAAAATGCATTAAATCATTTTCTTACAAATGAACAGTGAAATCCATGGTTGGATATATGAATGGAAATGAAATATAAAATGTATAGTTAATTGCAAAGGTCATGACACTGGGAGCAGTGGAGAACCACACTCACTTTCCTGATAATCTATTATTACATATACCTTGTGTTTTGTTATAGTTCTTTTAGTATGTCTGTGACAAAAGCACTTTGAAAGACGTATAGGGAGGCTCAATGTTGAGAACAGCTGTTGCTCAAACATGTCCGCTAATAAATAATGAAATTAACTAATTTTGCCTCAGGTTTCTCAAGTGTGCAGGCCTCTGTGTATTTTTAGAATTCTTCTTTATAAATTAACAAAGCAGTGTTTAGTTGAGCGTTCTATGCCCTAATGTTAAACATTTTCTGTTTTAGCAGATCATTCCACTGAACCATGAAAAATACTTCTTTTTTTTTTGCCACATTGCAACATATCTCCTTTCAGTGCCCATAAGCATGAGAAAAAGATTAATGTATTATGCCTCAATGGTTTGAGACAGGAACCCGATTTTTGTACAGGAGCCACATTTTCAGAATGGACATACAGTAGTAGCAAATGTTAATGACCTATTGGGAGAGAGTGAAAGTTTGGGCTCATTAACAATAGAGAGTGAAAGTGAACCCTGCCCGTCTCTCAGCACCCTCCTTACATAACGCTATTGCCATCTGTTTCCATTCCCAAATGTGCTGATGTTACAACTATAGCAGCTTACAACAGAGCTGTGACACTCAACAAGTGTCCTGGAGAGGAACCTATGATGACATCCTGAGCTGAGATATGGACAACCTTCCTGTCTCTTCTCTGAAGGGAGACTGCGTCATCTGTATTGTCGCTCTGGCTGAATACTTATATAACACCCACAGCATATTTTAGTAGTCTAGCTCATATAAACCCAATGAGATAGTTTGTTGTCAAGTGTGGCTTAAGGAAAATATTCTTGATGAGCAATTTAAATGACTGTAGTACCAATGATCACAACTGAGCCCTTCTATAATGACATCACCACCACCACACACAGGCTGTAGTTTGTCCTAAAAATACATTATGGTCTATTATGGTATACTACTCAGATACATTTTCCATTATATTCCGGTATAAAATAATGCAGTATAGTCTATATCTTACTTTTTATTTTACAAATTTCACTGCGTTTACAATCCTTTTAATGACATTCAATGGGAAACAACAGACTTATTTTTAGTCACAGACAAGCTGTTGGTGTGTCAGTTGGTAGGTCCAGACTAAGATATCTCAGCAACTCTTTAAAGGATTAAATTTTGTAGCTACATATAGTCCTCAAATAACTTTGGTGGCTCCCTAACTTTTCCTCTCGCACCAACACGAAGTTGAAATTTGTGTTTCAACTATTGGATGGCCATTGAATTTGGTACACACGTTAATGTTCCCCTCAGAACTTTGGTGATTCCTTCATTTTTCATCCTGCACCATCATCAGTTCAAAATCTATTTATCTTTCTAATTCTTACAGTAGTTACACCAAATACATGGAAAATATTTAATTAAGATGGTGAATGTGGTAAACATTACACCTCCTAAACATGAACATGTTAGCATTGTAATTGTGATCATGTAATCATGATGATGTTGGCATTTGGCTGTTGGCTCTCAGTTGCGTTTAAAGTGGATGGGCAATTGTGCTTGTAACCAAAGCCAACCACAACTTTATCTTCAATAAAACTGAATTTATGAACATGTAAAGTGAGTGAGCATGTATTGTACATATCTGAGGGATAAACCAAACCAAACCAAAGACGACCAGACATGTTTTAGTCTTGAAGGATTGTTCTTCGTCAAGTTTTGACTTTTTCACTAGGTCTCGTTAACTTGCTATCTTGATACAAGCCTTTTAAAGCTGGCTCACAGTCCAACCCTGACACCTCTTCTGAGGGTGGTTCAAACCAATTCACACCTTAATTAATAAGGCTCTGATGACTTGCACATAACGTGTATGTTATCTTAACAACTTATACTGTAAGTGGCCTAAATGACTATCCAACTACTACTACTAGTACTACTAAGAGGTTTATCTATTAGGGACTCCCTTACTGGTGAGTAGACTGATCTCTTGTTTCAGAGGGGCAGATTTCTTCTAATACTGAGGGAGACATATCAGTCTATTCTCCCCCAAATATATGTTTATTCTTGTTACTGGGGCAGTTTGCAGCTGAGCGAAAAGGTGCGAGGATGAGAATCTGCACTGTTCTTGTATTCTAGGGTGAATTGTTGCCCAGTGAGTTGCTGATCAAAGGGAAGGAGCTGGTGTATCTTGAGGTCTTGTTCACAAGCGAGGGTAAGATTCGATCAATGCGACATTAGCAGTGATATGGACTTTGTCTGGGACTGTTGTGGTGAAAAAGAGGAGCAGAGCCTGGAGGCGAGCCTCTTATTTGCCAGTTGATTTATGTTCAAGTCCTCAACTGTGCTCATGAGCTGTGTGTTCACGACAATAAGATTGTGGATATATGAAGACCTTTCTTCACAGGGTGTCTGGGCTCACCCTGAGGGATAGGGTGAGGAAAGTGGACCTGCTGACCCTTTATTTTGAAAGACAGTAGCTCATCTGGGCCTCTAATGTGAAAACTCATTGATTTTAAACTGCTGATAAAACCATAAATGTCACTTTTATACTCATTTTCACTCTGCAACTTAAATATGTTTCTAACATAACAGAATCTAGCTAGTTCTTACTGATATGCATAAGTAACCCATTCAGAAGCTGCACAGTAAAAACATAATGTCTCCATGCTCCATGTAGCAGCAATTAAATAGTTGTAATAGTTACTCATTCTGAAATTAGAATCAAACAATTACAAGAGAGTAAGCATGTAAGCATATATGGGGAATCTTTACAATTGAAGTTTGAAGTGAAAGTTAGTTATTGTGTTGAAGAATGTATTCTAGTTACACTTAAAATAAGTCTCTGTGCGCTGAACAGTGTGTCTTTCTGCCAGGTAATTTCCCAGCTATTGTCTCTGGTCCTGTGCCTCGGAGGCATGTTGCAGTTGCTGAACGGTCTGTTCTGGATGGAAACTCAGGGAAAAGACGGATTACTGCCTTCCAGGCTCAATATTGTGCTAGTTGACACCTGCAGGCTTTTTGCCTGCTGTCAGCACCGGAATCATAATTAGCCCCCCAATGTCCAAAAATCACTTTTCACAGGCTGCTACACTAAAATGTGTGACTAGGCACTTTGGAAATGTTCTCCCTTATCATTTCAAGTAAAATGCTAAATAAAAGGGTATGTCTTTCTTGAAATCACTGACATGTCAAGGTACTCTCCCAAGGTACCCTTTGCTGATGGGAAAAGCCATTCTGCTTAAGGTCTGATAATCTAAAAAGAATTTCATTTGTAAGGATAGATAGATAGATAGATAGATAGATAGATAGATAGATAGATAGATAGATAGATAGATAGATAGATAGATAGATAGACAAGGTGAAGTGTGAAATTACACTTCAATGGCTTGGTGCTATCTAAGTGCAAATACAATGGTAACATCATAATTTAAGTTTGATGCGTGCATGTGTTCAAGACTCTTTCTAATGTAAGGTCACATCATATGTTTATCTGCCCCATCTACCCACAGATCCCCCCTGCTGAAGCACTGTCACAAGCAATCAGCTCTGATGAACAATGCTAACAACGGACACAGGCACTTATTCACACATAAGCAGATGCACACATGCATGCAAGCGCAAACACACGCGCTCACACACACACACACACACACACACACACACACACACACACACACACGCACACACACACGCACACCCTGAAATACACACGCACGCACACACACACATGTAACAGCACAAGCAGAATGCCAGCGCCTTGGAGGAATTCATGCTGAGTGAAGTGGATCGCTGAGGTCCGGTCAGAGAAGAGATGCTGAGTGCCTCCAATCAGAGAGGAGTTGGAATGTCTCATTGAAATTTACACCTACTGACACACATCCAAATAAAAGATGAGGGTGCAGTACATGCATGCATGTAGATGCTGCTCTCCCAAAAGACATAAAGCATACAGAGTGATTAAGAATTAAACATATTCAAAAAGGATGCGGTTTCATAAGGAGACCACTCAAACTGTATTGAACTGGAAAACTAAATAATGCACCCTCTTTTGGAATAATAGAAGCTGGCAGCATGATTGGAGGTTACACACAGCATGTCAGAGAATCAAAATCTCTAGTGCTTAATTAGTGTCTAACAGATGTTAAGGGCTATTTTAATGAATTATCTCAATCACAGCCATCCACTTATGCAGGAATGGTGCCATCTTACAAAACGTGCACAGATTTTTTTTTTAAGAAAAGAGAAAACACGTGGCAAAAATGTATGACAGATGCAATGTGGTGCACGATGTTTTGGAATGACATCTTGTCATCATTTTTTGCTTTGTTGATGAAATAATTTTTTTTAATCTAGGAAATACTGGTGTGGGGTAACTTAGCAGAAAAATTAAGAAAATTAAACTGATAAAAAAAAATTACCATGACAACAAAGACAAAAACTCTTTTCTACTCCAGTGCTTTCTAGGTGCTTTTATACCATAGTAAGGACAGAAGGGTGTATCATATACTCACTTTGATCTGACTTTGTAGGGGACGTTGGGCTTATCTTCTCTGTGGAGTTGTCACTTTCCTCATCCACAACGTAATCAAAATTTAAGATAAACATCATCACCAGACCCTCCTCGTTTTTCACTGGGATTATGTGAGTGCTACACTGAAAGTCAGACCCTGCAAGAGAGACAAGATGTCAATGCCAAAAAGAAAAAGAATCACACATTATCCTCCTTCCCAGTTTGTTAACAGTAATTAAACAGAAATCTAAAAATGGTTTCGCATAAATGCTGGGAAAACCGAACAGAAGTTAATCTGATTTAAAGGTCAATGCCTACATGTCAGAACAAATGAAATAGTTGACATAAAATAAGTAAGCCCAGGGGTTAAACAAAGTATACGTGCGTGTGTGTGTGTGTGTGTGTGTGTGTTGCATGCCTATAGCCCTCATAGATCTACCACATGTATTTTAATGAGTAATACATTGGAGGCTTGCAGATGTTGGACAAATATGGTGCAGGAGCCACATTATTGTGCAGACAGCGGTGTTTAGCAGAATAGATCAAACAGGCAGGGCAGATTACAGCCAATTTAGAGGATTGCAATGTGCTCATAGGAACAATGACTAAACCAGAGGATTGCATGAAGCAGTGGAGCAGAAAATGATCTGTGATCTAAACTTAGTCGCGAGCCCAGAACATCCCAATGTCTCAACTGCATTGGTTATTACTGCGTTAGTGAACACTATTGATGCCTGTGGGCACCAACTGCGCAGCAATAAAACGTTCTACTCGCTGGACCCTCAACAACAACAACAACACAATAGGTACTAAACAGCTAGTGTGACATGCCATCCACACATCACCATAGGAGAAAGCTATATTGAGAGCGTTTTTTTTCTGTTATCTCTGAAATTACTAATTTTCAGCACATAATCAAAAACCACATTATTTAAAAAAAAAGAAAAATTTAATTTTTAGAGAATGTAACAGTATTTATATTCTCTTATATTGCAGTTATCATCTGTCCTATAAAACCAAACTGTTTAATAGTAACTGTCCCTTTGTCCCTCTGTCTGTCTGCCTTGTGGCTTGTGTTGCTCCTACTCACAGAGGACACGTATTACCACTGTTCACTGTAATCTCCGCAGGCCTCACAGACACCCTGCCAGCAGCATTCATTAGCAGTAGACTTGCTGTCTGACTAAATATAACAAGCGCTGTCTGCCTCAACATGCCAGAGTTCTGTTGGAAGGATTTCTGCATCAAAACTCCCAGAGGTAATGCTGCATTGTCACCACTGACGGTATGATAATGTGATTTTTAAAACAATGGAAAACATCATAAATGTACAGTATTTGAGAACACAGGTAACATTCAGTTTTTCAGCAGTATCATGTGAATTAATGGGAATGAAATATGTGAATAATAAGACCAGCGGGTGTGTACTCCACACCCATCTTGTCAAGTGTCATGGGTGCCTGGTTATCTTATGTATGTTATGTAAAGTAGAGGAGTGGAGCTTAGAGAGCTGGGGAACTGTGAGTCCTTCCCCAGAAAATCCCTTTTTCATAAAAAGCACTTTCCTGCATTTCCCCAAAAGCTTTCACTTAATTCTGCATTGTCCCTTCCATAAAAGGGAACGTTTTTGGTTTCGACGTTGTATTTGATTTAACACTATGCCCATTTCTCAGAGTGAAGGAGAAACTAATTGAGCGAGAGAGTTGTTCTGTATCGACTTAATTATCTGATAAATCCTGCAGGAACTAAACTTGTGATAAATCCACGAAAACGAACTCACTCCAAAACTGTGCACTAATGGATGTTATTTTTTTGGACTTTTTTTTCTTCAAAAGTGGACACTTGAGGCGTGACAAGAAATGAGGAAAGAGATTACTTTTATCATAAACATTGTTTCTACTGCCAGATTTCTAACCACATATTCTTTATTGATTTTCAACCAAACTGTGCAAATGATTTCCACCAAATCCTGTTGTTAGTGTTTGACATTATGTTCCAGAACATTGAGACATGCCTCCATGTTTCTACTGAGCCCTTCAAGATAAGAAATTATATGTTATACTATATGGTATTTAATGCTGTTTTTCAAATGTATGTCATTAAAATTTTGTGTATTCTAAGACAAAAAGACATGACACTTCCCTGTCTGATATATCATGCATTGTATAGATGGTATAGAGCAAGGCAGAGGCGAGTTGTATTTAAGTACAAATGACAAATGAGAATATAAGATTTCAACATCTCTCCTCCATGTAACCCAGATGTCCCCTTTGCTCCAGGCATGTGATAACACTTGATCTAAATTTCCTGTCATGGTATTTTTAAAATTTAAAAAAAAAAAAGTTTTCTGAATGGAACAAAAAAACCCAAAACGTGTCCATAATTAGCATTTAGGGCTACCTGCTACATGACTGGATACTTACATGTAAATATATTCATTCTTCTAAGCATATTTTTTACTTCACAGAACATTTTGGACAATGTAAGCATCACGTACAGCATTATCAGCTGACAATGAGGTTACAAAGAAATGCACAAAGTGAATGAAATGCTGACTAAAGTTATAAGTTCTAAAATGACCCATCTGAAAAAAAAGAGAGAATAGTAATACACTGAATGTCTAGATACTAGTTAATAACAGCAGAGATCTAGTGTACATTATATTGAACTATAGGCTCTGCGGCCAGGATGGTAAATTCAGCAGAAATATTTCTGGGCTTGCGTTTACCTCACCAGATGGGGAAACAATGGTCATGCTTAAAGGCTAAACCACGGGGGTCTCTTCTCATCTGGTCCCCTGCTGAATGTCACCTCTACCGAAATGGATCAAAGGAGCTCTTCTTTATAACTGTGATGCTAAATCAGACTGTGCAGTTGTGAATTTGATCCGACGATACTGTATGTTGTTATCACTATATTCTTTGCTGTTTTGTAAACTTACTCACAGTGCTCTCACCCTGGCGAGAAAGAGGAAATTTGAATAAAGCAGGGCTCTTTCTTATCTTCCCTCTGCCCAAACTCAGTGGCAGTAAGCCATGTGATTAGCAGTTCCTCATGACTTAAAGAAAGAGAGCCTCTGTCATTGATTGGAAACAACTGTGTTATTTATCTTCTTCATGACTTCCAACAAAGGTCAAGTATTTTGGTGACGAGAATAATGTGAACGCAAAGCTTTAATTTGATTTTCTCCCACTTTTTTTTTAAATTACCCAATATTACTCAACTAGACCTTGTTCAGTGGTAATGCTAATTAAGAAGTACAGTCCCCATGATACTTGTGTAAATCAACTAATTGTTTATTATGTAAGAATATTCTGATTGTTTAATAAGCTTTTGATCATCAAGAACCTTGTAAAACCAATTATTCTGGTGTGTATTTAAAACAGTGGTATGATTGTGATGAAAGCCTAAACCAAATATCATTATGTAACATGATAATTAAAATTAACATGTCAAGTCAAGCTCAATAAAATACTCGTCAGCTTGAAAGACCCCCCCCCCCCCCTTTTTTTTTTTCCCAGATTCACTGGGAAAGAATAAGCCTACTGGTTTTGGGAAAATACATTTTTTGTTAGGAAAAAAAAATTGAATAAAAACTGAATATAATCATATAAATGACTAAACAACATGTACTGGAACCATCAACAGGGAATACATTTACTGTTTCATCACACAGAAATGCTCTGAAATTAATCGCAGCGCATTTTAAACTCACCCAAGTTACTTTTTGGTATCTTCACAATTCATACAAGACTTTTTGATTAATGCTTCTCTTATTTTTGTTTGGTCTCATATTTGCTTTCATTTTTTCTTCTTCTCTCTGTCGTCTCCATCAACTGTGAGTTTCAAAGTTTGACAGATAATGCTTCAGTCCAGTTCAAGCAAATTGCTTGTCGGATCGTCAAACAGCATCTGAAACCCCTATCTCAAAGCCTTGTTTAAAGCCAGTTTAAAAATGTGTGTTAGCTTGTTTATATGGCTCATCATGTCTTACTCCTCACTTGTCACTATGATGGCAGGGTTTGAGTGGGTGAGGCTTTACCCCTTGATTCCACTGGACACATTTGCCCTCTGTTCCGGTTGTGATGCTGTTTTGTTCTGTCCACACAGCTTCAAACCCCACCAGGAGCGTTTCAGAAGAGGAGCGTTTTGCCTGCCCAGTTTTGTTTATTTGCTCAGATTTCGTCTGCTTTGATGTGATATACGATCGGGAGTCTGCATATGGTGTTTTATTTTGAAAAATGACCGGATATTCTATGCCGTTCCAGTGTCTGACTTCCTGTTTGGCTCGATCTGCTCTCTGCAGATTGACCATAAATGTATCATTTAGAACTGGATACGGCGAGAACGCTCGGCCTTGCTTCCAATTTTTCCCAGTGGTCACTCGTGGTATTGCAGCTAAAAATTTTCCCTATAGACCATTATAAAAGAGTCGTCTGTAACACTGTTGACAGGGCACCTCGAACTGCAAACAAGGTCAATTATGACTCTTTCTATTATGAATTTTTGATCCATGGAGGTTTTGTATTTGTAAAACTTTCATTGAGCCGAGAAAAGCAATTTAAAAATGTCTGACGTCATTACAATGTATAGTCTATGGGCCAAGTGGGAACTTGCTGGCGGGGCCAGTGGGTTAACCAGAAGTAAACCTTGAAGCTAGGCGAGCAATTCTCATTAGATTGAATGGGTGCCATCTTTGCATATACGGTAGTTCTTCTTTATAAAGCTCTGACGGCTTCCGTCAAAAACTGACTAGCCGCATATTCTCCGTGGAGCCAAACAGAGAGCCACTTCTGGGATATCTTGAACGCATGCCTAGAATGGTCTGGGTCAGCTCTGGTGGCTGTGTCGAACGCGACGTAGACATGCCTGGTGGAATTTTGGGGTTTGATGTGGACAGACAAAACATTGTACAAACTAGTGTGTAACAAGCATACCTGGCCTTTGTGGTGGCCAAAACCACTGACAATGCATCTGTCCTGAAAATTGTCTGTAAATACTCAGGACTTCATAAAATTAATACACAAACACACTGACGGCTGAAGAATAATTATAGTGTAATTACAACAGGAGATGCACCTTATCACAAGAAGCTAATCCAGCGTTTTCCTGCAAGTCAGCTAACCAATGACAACTTTTCTAATACAGTAAACAAAGACTAATGCCAGAACATTACCTTCTACAGAGATTACACAAGAGGCCATGACAGCTGCACAGATAGAATGCCTTCTCCCTTTACATTTTTTCCTTAGGTAAAAATCAGCCACTTTTTAGGACATAAACATGAGATGGACAGATTCAACAGGATAAAGTTAGACACATAACAGTAAGAACAGGAGCACCAAAGTGAATAAATGCTAAAATGATTTCCACATGTGGCATTAAAAGGAAACAAAAACACAGCTTTTAAATCAAACATTGTACTAGCCCTGCTCTGAGACTGTGACACACAGGGACACTTCTGGGAAATTAGGAAACACATTCACCAATTTTCTAAAACACACACGGCATAAAGAAATGCACAGCAAATTTTTAAAACACAACGACAGAAATGCTGTAAGTCGTGTAGACAGGAAAGGCGTTTCTGGGGGCCACGAATGAACATGCTATTAATTAGTTAAAGGCAAACGCTGTGTAGGTGTAGCCAATATCACCCGTAATACCAGAATCATGCAAGCACCATGTTACTGTAATACTAAAATATATAACATTGCCAATTCACTATCCAACATCACATCAAGCATCACTCTTGCAGTGTTTGCACATGTACTGTATTTTCTGTACTTGCTCCAATTCTATTTATGCCATATATTTTTTTCAAATTAGTGAATGTGTCTTTTAATTGACTTATGTTTAATTTATGTGCAGCACTTCATTTTCCTAAACGTGACATATGTGTTGTCCAAGTGTTTAAGATGCTCTCTCCATTTGCATGTGCTTTTTAAGTTGCAGAGCATTAAGCGCTCTCTCTGCCACTGTATGATGATGATGATGATCAACTAATGACCCTGGTAAATATGAACACAAATAAGCTGTAGTGGCCAGTATATGTGCTACCAAAGATGCTGACCATTTGTGTTTTAGGCTATCCACTGGTATTGTCCTGAAACACTCAAATCCAGCACAACACAGAACTGTCCAAACATGGCCATAGCTGCTGGGCATCATAGACAGTGAGAGCACCAGTGAGCGTCCATTATTTCCCTGACCTTTATATAGAGTGTTTGCCTGCTAGCCAAGAAACGTTATTTACACCTGAATGAATGAATGGACACTGTATTAAGACTAGCTACCTTGTCATGATGGAAATTTCATTACTCTAGATTCTATTTCCCTGATAAATAATTAAAACATCGCTGTTTAATCAAGTTATTCTTTGGGCACTTTTACAATGATGGCTCACAGGTCAAACAGAGTTGTGGTGTAAGATGTCTTAAAGATATATTAGTGGATACAATCGTAGTGTTTATATGTACAGTATGTAGTAGCGTGAATGCTGCTATACATTTTATTTTTAAATCTAATTAAAAAAAAGAGAAGCTACTTCCTATTTGAACCTTGCCATTCGTATTGAGGCTTCATATTAATCTGCATAAGCTGATCTACTTGAGGGAGAAACATGAGTAATATTGTAGAGCGCCGATATTTGCTTTTGTATCTTTCTACCAATGCACTATCCTCAACTGCAGCTTTTAAACAGTACAGCCTCAGACTACTGCCTGGTAGTAAGTCTTGTATAATGAAATCTGACATGTTTCTCGTTTAGGGCTATTCTGCTTAAGCCAATACGCAACGTTACTGGGGCATAGCCAATCGGGTCTAGGGCATGTTGGGAGAGGCCATGCAAGCTAACCCTTTGTTTAGAGTCCCTGAGCCTTGTGGCCATATCTCGCCTCAGCGAGAGTGCTGTAAGGTACACAGCCTGGCCTAATTTCATCTTCAATCAGTGTCTCCAGAGCCGTCAGGGATAACTAGCCTGCTATGGCTCAAACTACATTTCATTTGTGTTTATCAATTCATGATACTTTGCTCCGTGATCTTTTATTCTGTTTATTTGAGGTGCAAATGTTGGTGGATTGGATGCGATGGATGGTAGAAATTGAAATTAGCAAACAGTGACTGAAATATAAGATTACCACCTCCAGTAAAAGCATCCCATGAGATAAAAATAGCCCGTGGGTAAACAATCCTATCCAATGCGAAGTGAGACCTGTAATGTTGTGGTGCTCAAAGATCCATCTGCTCCTCTTCTCTACCAATAAACTTGTTTCACACTGTAATTATAACCATCGTAATATAAACCATCCATTATAGAATAAACATTTTCCAGCACTGAGGATGACAGTCACGTCTTCTCTTTGGGATGGAAACTACCGTGGCATACTTTTTAATATGTTTCATCTGTTTCAGACATTGTTGATTTCACTCTAACAAATAAAACCTGATGACGAAAGCTCTGCAGTTTCCCCTCATACTGTGAGACGCCAAAGAGGGCTGCTGCATGATGAAAAATGGATGTGCTCTTTTGGAGAGTAGTCATCCAAGTGTCCTGCAGCACACCTTGTGCACCGTAGACACTCCGCATCCCCCTGTTCCCTCGCTCCCCTGCTGCGAAACCCTCGGCGTGGGGGTACGTGGCCCCTCAGTCCCCTCGGCAGGAGTCACCTATGAAACCCTGCACCCACGCAGACCACATGTACCGGATCATTCAGCACGGTTAGCTAAGCTGCCGCTGTTATGTAGCCATTATCCATTTAACGTCTCTCTGCACGGTGTCAGCTTCCTTTTGTTAACACTCATTCAGGTACAAAGTATTATTACACCCCGTGGAATAGGATAGTTTTACAAAGCCATCAAGGGAAAGCATTTGCCTCATTGATTATGTATCATCATTGGAGGAAGACTGCTCGTGTGGTACCTCCTCACAACCCATCCTGGCAGTTCACATAGACAAAACTGAAATGAAAAAGGCCTTTGTGCTGTCGGCCTTTGCTCTGCTCCCATGGTCTCCTTTGTTCCACTACTTTTAATTTCGAAGCATACGCATAAGCAGCTTAACTTTTTGCCTTTTCAGTGAAAAGCCAAAGCTGTGTTGCTCCTGATGTCACACGGCTGGTTTCTTCAAATTCCTGACCTTCCTTATTTAAGATTTCCCACTGCAGTCATTGAGAGGAGAAACAAACTGCACTATGTCACATTGCAATCTGTCTAAACACTAGCATTTAAGGCATGTCCGCACATCATAATTCATCCAATATTTAGAGTGAAAAATAAGAAAAGAGGCAATACTGGTATTTTTTAACATGCTTGTGTGATGTGTGAAGTACAGTAGGTGATTGGAAAAATGGAGGTTAATACAAAGGATTAACTGATTTGCATGGGGACTCATAACTTGAAGCACAGTTAGGACAGGAGACATTGAATACATCCACTTTCCACCCATCAGCTTCAATTTGAAGAGCGACTTGAATCAATAGGGCCATCTCTCTCAAGGATGCCATGAATCTTTCATTCCTCTATAGCGGTGGGAGCGTGTGGATTGTGTCCTCCATACCAGTTTAATGCATTTACTCTGTAAGCTGCTCATTCCCAGTCGCTGCACTGTCAGCCTTGACATCTTTATTCATGAGCACACACGCTCACTGTAAATTCCTCAGAGGAGTATTAAGAGTTGTGTCTTGAAGCCGTGATGCACACCGGCGAGGATTGTGAAGAGACAGGGAGCAAAGATTATGTTGGAGGGTTTCTGTAGCTCTCATTCGCCACGCTTTGAACATTACACGGGCACATGACGTTTCAATGGAGTACAGTGCAGGCGCGTAAGATGGGAGGATGGGAAACTAAATTCAGTTGAAGTCCCGCTTGTCAGAACGCAAGCTGCTCATGCTCTCACAAACAGACCCTGGAGTGTTTGGTGTAACCGTCTTGCAGGTTTCTGAAACAATCTATGTTAACAGTGTAGCAGCTGTTAAAATAGATTGTTTTCTTGCTGAATAGGAAAATACAAAACAAAACAAAACAAAAAGTATGGGCTGATGGCTGCTGATTAAACATGTATCCATGGCCTAGAATCTAATCAAACTCACAATTAAAAATTAAAGCCCTGGCTCCTTATGATTAAATAAAACATTACTTCTCTTTTTCCCCGGCTTAGAATCCTCATATAGTGCTGTTTGTGCATGCCTCAAGTAAAGAATATGAGTTCAAAACAACAATATCACACACGAATGGCCACTGTTGTTTGCGAACACTGGCACAAAATGAAAAAAAAAAAAAAAATCATGTTCTTATTGTATTGCTCTAAAAGAGGAGTACTTTTGAATTCATTCCGTACAGCTATGTCATGCTGACCATAAAAAAGCTCATGTGAAAGCATGGCAGAGGGTGGTGGGGTTTATGCCACTGAGCGGTAACATCGTATTAATTCTCTCTGACTCAGGATTGCTGTCTCTGCAGTGCACCATTCATACCAGGACTATAGGACTGGATAAAAATGAATGAAAAACAGGCATTAAAAAGATGTTTGCTTGTTTTTTTTATGCAAAGCTGGCAATGCTGTAGCCTATCATGTGCGTGCCTATCTATGTACAGCAATTGTACAGATTAGTGGATTGGTCCACCATTTGCATCAACCATGCAAAGGACAACATACTGTAGCTAAATGAATCATAGATCTTCACATATACAGTGAGTCTATTTTAATTGAAAAATGTGCATTCAATAAACTTTACAGAACTTCTGTGTTCTGTCACTCCACCATGTCTCACTCTGTCCATCAAAACTGCTACTACTGTACTACTGATTCACACTGTTTCTATTTTTTATTTTACATCCACAACTTAGAAGAGGTGCACTTCAAGATTTGGGAAAACCAAATAAATGCCCCCCAGGCACGTGAAGGGCCAAAAAGATTCTCTCGCTGTGTTTCAATATGTTCTCACATGGAGCTCCAGACTGTTGTGTCTGACATCCTGGTTATTAAACCTCCTATGTAATGTGTACGGCCAAACATTAATAGATCAATATACCGTAATACAATTTTCACACCACCACAGCTTTCTAATGTGTTATTGTTCAGATGTGGATATTATGTGCAGCAGCATGTTGATTTTTCTCAGTACAGTAGTTTTTATTTTTGGGCTATCTTTTCAAATATCCAATCATAATTTCCAGATGTGTGAGGAAGATCAAATTTTTCCGTATCTGTTTGCACAATGGAGTTATTTTAGAGCTGACTGCCCCTGCTGTTTTTCGCTATCAGGGATAATGTCTCAAGCACATCTTGCAACTGACTGTGGCTGGTTAGTATCAGAGTGACAGGTCACATCATGGAGTGGACATAGTGAGGAGCTGCAGTAGGTGCTTTTCTCAGGAGCAACACAGCACTAATAGGCTCACAGACATGCTGTGACGGTCACACTTTTGTGCCAGGACACTGACTCACCATCCTTCCGGTAGTAGGTGATCTCCACCTTGCGCTCCTCGGACCCAAGCACAGCCTGGGATACCTGGCTGATGGCCTCTTTGTCGGTCAGGTCACCGTGGAGGAAGTCACAGGTGCATGGCTTCTGCATGATGTCCGGTCTCGAGAAGCCCGTCATCTCGCAGAAGCCGTCATTGCAGTATATGATTGCACAGTTCTCTACCCTGGCATTGGCTATCACAAATTTCCGGTCTGCATGAAAAGAAAATGTATGCTCTGTATGTACAGTACGCCTGCTGTGGCACATCTGACCCTTAGAGCCTGGTGTCAGCTGACAAATAAAACCAATCAGCTATCAAGATGATTAGGTTTGCTGGCATATATAGACAAATAAACAGCCAACTGTAAGATTGAGATTTGTTTTGCAGTTTTTCTTATATTTCTCAGGTTTATTGAGAGAATTTGCATATAATTAATTGTAAGTAGCCTACACACATACCTCATATTCAGTTCTTACACTCCAGTTCCTATTCAGGTTAGCAAAAATCATATTACATAAATTCCACAATTATCATCCCTATATTAGTCTCATCCTTAATGTCTTTTAATGGGACAGAAAAAAAAAATCACGATAAACATTTTCGTTTCAATATGAATTTTTTCAAAACCTTTACTTTATACTATTACTATTACTCTCTCTGGTAGCAGAAATTGCACATCAAGAAGATACTTACTTTGACCCTCGAATTTCCGTATAATTAATCCAAGGAATGTGTTCTGTGGCGCAACGTGACCCCTTCTCACAGGCATGTTTATGCGCAGAATATCCCACGATCTCCAGCAGAAGCGCCTTTTCCAAGTAAATCCCGAAAGTTACAGATGTTGGCTCTTTGTGCTGCTTCCCTTACCACAGACCATAGTCGACGCGAGCGCTCTCTTTCCACTTTAAATGACCTTCCCACTTCGCCGAGGAGTTCTTTAGCCTGCTTGTATGCCCGAGCATGTAAATTTCTCCTCGCCGAAACGCACGGAATCGGGGAGGATTGCTAGAGTCGCGTTTAGTTCGCAAAGCATTTCGTGCCGGGGATGGGTGCGATCCTGACGTGCTCCGTGGTGGTGTGTTGGGCGCATAAAGCGGACAGTGGTGGATATGCCAAAGGGAGTGACGTTGCTCTCAGGGGGCTTAGTTCCCTCCACCTCGGGTAAGGATAAGTCCCAGCCTTGTGCACTGAGACTGAGCATTATCGGAATATGAGCTCATTTGGAATTTTATGTCCTACAATATGCTGCCCTGTATGAAAAGCATCTATCCGACAGTGCACTTTCAGTAAAGAGTGATAAACTACAATATACGTACACTGTACCGCTGCTTATAATCTATACTATATATTTCATATGTCTACACACGCGTTAGTGTTTTTAAAATACTGTAATGTAGTAGGTCTATCTGTAATTACACTACAGTTAGTTACACACAATGT
Source organism: Hollardia meadi (assembly GCA_037974645.1). NCBI lineage: Eukaryota > Metazoa > Chordata > Actinopteri > Tetraodontiformes > Triacanthodidae > Hollardia > Hollardia meadi. The sequence goes on along the minus strand of JBBPCS010000001.1, from coordinate 17,991,760 downwards.
TTTACATTAGTATTAAAACATGTAGCCTATATTATTTTTTTCCATATTTAGTTGTTGCTTTAAGTCTAAGCACACTGATAAATGCATGGATGGATGCAAGATGGATTCTTAAACCACGACAGTTAACAATGAGTAATGAGTAATTTAGGAATAGTGCAACAACAACAAATGTGCAACATTTTGGGAAATATTTGCTTTCTTGCCCAGTTTACTAATAATTTAATGGTTTTACTGGTGATTATGTGCTTTTTCTTGTCTTCCAGTCACTTTTGTCCACCATAGACACAGTTAGTGGAGCTGTTTCCCCTGTTGCTAGTCTTTATGCTAAGCTAAGCTAACTGGCTGTTTGTTCGAGTAAAAACATGTTTGTATGTTTTGATTCCTGCCACTAATGTGCACCCAATATACAAGTTTTGGAGCAGTGCAAGCTGCTACAAAAACTAATCGAGGCCCTATAAATACACATATAATGCAATAAGACACCATTTCTCCTTATTTCCCCTGAAACAGTCTTTTTTCCAGGACGGGGTAGCCACAGGCTATACATGACTCTTAGCCATTATCAAATCACCAAATCACACATTAACAATTATTTATACATGTACTTTGATGACTTTGTGTTGTTGATGATCCAGCTTTAACCCAAGCAGAGGTCTATTCAGCCAGAATGACTGAAAACACTTGTTTAGATTTGCTCAACCAGTTCAGGCATTTGATTGCCAAAGAGCTATTTAAAGTTGCTGTCCATGGTGCTGAGGAGGGTGATGAATTCAGGTGATGACGGAGATCCAGTTTAGACTTGGCAAATGTGGTCAGACATCTTTCAGCACCATTCATCTTTTTGTAAAAAGCTGGTGTTGGAAATCTAGTGACACTCATCTGGGTGCAGTTCATTATGCATCTGTTCTGCTGTGTGTGTGGCTGATGTGAGGAAGTGTTCTTTTAGGCATGTAAATTAACGATGAAACTATTGTTCAGTTTAGGGAATGCAGGCTTGTTGTCACTGTAGCTGTCCCACTCTTGTGAATTACGTCCTATAAAATCCAGCATTTGGTGGTGTTTTAGCAGCATTCACTGTTTTGTTACTGCTGGAATGGTCCACCAGAGAAAAATGTCGGCTATATAGCTTTTATAGGCTTGGCTTGTTTGTCCAAAGAAATCAATCGTTTAAGGCTCCAATTGTGCTGGATGGGAGCATCAATTCAGCTTCTGAGCTTGTGTGCTTGAATAACCTCCCCACAGTTCGGGGGGTTTGAGGAGAGTTGCAGAGACTGAACCAGAAGGTCTAGTGATCTCAGACAATTATCTGAAAGCTGATCGGAGCCACAGAGGCACACTTCAAGTGTGAGGCCACACTTGAAAATTACAGGTCGTCATTTGATTTATCGCCAGAAAAATCTAAAATATTTCTTTTGTATTGCTATGCACAATGTTTGATGTAGGACACTGAAAGTTTTGCAGCAATTATGGTTGTGAGACATCCTCGCAGTAATTTCGCTGGATGAAGCTGTCCTGTACTGGATGAATAGTCAAGTGCAGTTAATGTTATTCCCATAGCCAAACCTCAAGGGGCTTTAAAATATGTACAATATACGACACTCTCTATCCTTAGACCCACACAAAATAACAAAATCTATTTATACGTACCATCCCAGAATAAATGAAAGGTAAAATTTTAGTTTAGTTAGTTAACAGTTTTTACGACTGTCATTTTAACTTAAGTGATTAAACCCAACTTTAATCAGTCTTTGAATACTTAAAAAGCATACTCACTACATACATAGTATTCTTTCTTGAGTATACCCTTTTTTTCTAACTTGAGGCACAATTATTCATGAAATGAGCTGCATACTGTATGTTAGACAGCTTTATTTATTTATCTTGGGGATCTCACGTGTTAGTGTTTCCAGGAAGGTTAGCATGTGGTGAATTTTGACAGACGCGCTGTCCATGGTCCTCGAATTAATACCAGTACAATGAATTCTGTATCATCTGAGAGCCACATGGGGAAACTTAAGCCAACAGCCAGGTGGTGAAAAAAATTAAAATGTATGCGTAATGCAAAACCTCACATATAGTCTCCAAACATCTGTCCCAGTAGTTCAGCTCCGGCTCATTGCCCATCTGGCCAGTTGAGGCTGAGAGAACAAAGTGAATGAATGCATAAATACAGACCTGATCACATTTAGTTATCAAACATGTCCTGACTATCAAAATGACTTGTGTCTTTATTGGTATTTAACCAATTACTACCCAATGTGTCTTATCTAGCAACAAGGACATATCATTATGAAAAAGGCACAAGTGCTTAGTACTTTAAATACTTATGAATCTTAGCTGGTGTGATACTTTGTTGCCTTGTACTTTTTCAATTTTATTGGCCTGCATTTAGATGATTAGGGCAAGAACATGTTCTTGTATCTGCCCTCTTGTTTTGCACTGTTCTGGGAAAAATAATGTTTAAATGTCAGCTTGGATAGCAATTTCGTCATTTTTCTAAAACCGATGCTAGATAATATTTTTCCCCCCTGTGCCCATAGACACAGAGCTCCCCAGGCCACAGTGCTTGGTCGGCTGTATTTTATTAAATCACTGTTGCATTAAGCCAATCTGCAGCCCGTGTCCGTTACTCACAACACAGCTACAGTTGAACCTTTCAGAGGTCGGCCATTACTCACTTACAATTAGGTTAGAAAATCATGTCTCGATTTTTTTCTGTATTTTCTTGAGCTTAGCCTCGGACGAACGTTCTGCTGATTGATTGGCCATTTTAGAACCTGTAGTTCAAACTATTACTTACAGTATTATGACTAATGCGAGAAATATCATTGTTATATGCATCTCACTTCTAGAAACATACTTGATTAATACTGGCACATATGCTGACTGGTGAAAGCAATGGCAGCAATGGTTGGGTGAGGGGTGATACTTACTGAGAGCTGCACACGGAAGCAATATCCCATGGAGGGCTGTGTGCCCTTGGGTGAAGACATAGTAGTGCTTTCTCATCTCCCAATGCATCTGCACCCTACATGCCCAAGCTTTTTTTTTTTCTTTTTCCATCTTTAATAGCTCAAGTGATGGAGACAGAAAGAAGTAAAGGGTTATTATTTATTTAACCTTTAATTCTATAGATAGCTTTAGTTATCTGTTACTTAAAGTATTTAATATATGTACTAAATTTAGAGTGGTTTGTAAGTGTTAAAAGTTAAATGTAATTTGTAGAGGCAGCATTACATTCTATAGCTCAAATGACAGTTGTTTAATTTACAGTTTGAAAGAGGATAGAAGTTGGGATCAGCAATCTAATGAACAGACAGCACTCCACTCAACTACGAGATGAAATGAAGTGAGTGAAACCCCAAACCTGCACCACGCAGGTCATATTATGTTGATGTTCAGAGAGCATTTACTCTAATGGCCTGGTACCTTATCTTTTATCTTTAGGTGCAAATCAAACAAGATGCATTAAATCTTCCATCAATTACAGCTAGTAGTCTCTGTGACTGAGTAGAATGATGACGCAAATCACTCTGTGGCTCCAGAACCATTAATTGGTCAGTCGGGTTATAATAGCTTCATCTTTAGGTGATTCCAAAAGGTTGCTTTAGTGAAGGAGGAGCGCCCAGATATAAACCTGAACGCCATAAAACAAACATCTTTTGAGAACAAAGAGAACGAAGCAGAAAGGACTGTTTCACAGCTGAACTCAGATAGGGAAACATAATTTCTCCACGAATCTTATATCATATTACATTACACTCTTATGAAATGAGTCATGTTTGATATCTGTTTTTTTTTGGTTTTTTTTTAATTGTACAGCTTCAGTGGATTCAACTCTATCTGGATACTGTATGATTGTTTTGAAGATCACACCACCATTCATTCATTTGGTCATTCATTCATTCATTCATTCATTCCACGTAATCTCTGAGAATTTAGAGCAATTTCAAAAACAGCTGCAGCCACAGCAGCATCCACTGTCCAGAGACTAATCCAGGTCTCATGGCAGTGTAGCTCTCTCTCCATCTCTCTCTTTTTCTCTCCTGCTGTGTCCCACACACATATACTGTACACCAATAGAGCACACTTGCAGGACTTACTCGTTGTCCATATAAACCATTACGGCACTGTCTGAGAAAATAATCCTCTAGTGCATAACACAAGAGTACTATTGCTGCTTTTGCTGGTCTCTACCACATACGCAACTGGACACATTCTCCACCATCTGCCATCAATAAAAATAAATAAATAGAAAAAAAGGCCCACCCTGTACTTTTGGCTTAGTGTGTGACTTCATAATATGATTTATTCTGCCAGAGGTCAGTGTTTTTATTAATCACATAAGGTGAAAACTGTCCTTTGAGAAACGGGTTACTTAAAATTATGATAAAAAATATGTAAAACTTTAAATTGAAACATCAACTGTTATTTTTTCAGGGTACCTTGGGGCGCAAAGATCAGTTTAAAGTACCTTGTATCATGTATGTTCACATTGATTTCCAGTGTCAGAATTACTGCAGCATCTGACCCCCGTGTTACCATTGTGAGGAAACTATCGCTTGGTGCTGTGTCAATGCAGCTGCAGTCTCTTGGCACAAGCACCATATGTTGCCACCCACAAATAGGCTACAAAGTCATCCGACAGTGAAGGGCCGCCTGCGTGACTTGCTTTGCTGTTTGCCTTTGTCCAGGATGAGACTGCTGACTCATCACAAAGCCACACATCTTCTGTAGATCAGCCATCCATTGTTGTTCATCGGACTGGCAGTGGAAGAAGAAGGAGTACGGATATGTAAAGCTTACACAAATCCTGCAGGAAGGATTTTGTTTACAGATTAAATTGGGGTTAAAACATCAAGAGAATAAATATATAGAAAATATTGGTTCCAGTTAAGGATAATTTACCCCGGATGAGATCATTACGATCAGAACTGACATAACCATCAATCATCCTCATTCATCGCACCCACTTTGAAATAATTGGCAGTGCATGTAGAACAACTTGAGGGGACATTAAATCCTTTTCATCTTTTCCTAATGGAGTTACCCACTGAAATCATCAGCAGCATCCGTTTTTTTTTCTCCAGTGGAAGTGACTCTCAAAGGCTACAGCTAAACATCATTATAGATCATTTATTCAGTGAAAGTGTAATGGTAGATTGTATGTAAATGGCACCGCCACTGGAACTTTTACTTTTTTAACAGTTAACCTTTATGGATAATTTAATGACGGCAATTAAAATCTGACGTCATCTAATAGAACACCATTCCAAATCACTTTAATAACCTTCTTTTCCGACTGCAGATTGATCATTTAAGAGGAAAGACAGCAGCAATAAACAGAAACAAATCTTCTGGAGTGAAATTTGAAGATTATAAAGCCATAAATATTTTAGAAAAGCTAACTCCTTAGCTGAATTAATAGGCCTATTGAATGCAGCATGAACCAAGTATTGCTGTTTCCTCCTGAGTCGTTAGTTTGGCAGAACAGTGTGCCAGAACTTCCTTTAGGTCAACAAAAAGTCCTGCTCTATAGCATCCCCTAACTCCTCCCACACCCAGGTTTTGCTTTGGGGACCACTGAAGCTCCAGCCTTTTTGGTCTCGTGGTGCCTGTCTGCTGCTTCAGGAGACCACTGAGAAAACTAAATTGAAAGGACTCCTTTAGCTTGACAAACTCCCTCACTACTGGTGTCCAGCAGCGGGTTGTCATGTTGCTGCAACACAGGCACTGATGACCTTCAGACCACAACTCCTACCAGCCACTTCCGTAATGGAGGCTTTGAATGTGGCCCACTTGAATTCCATGTCCCCAACCTCCCCCAGTACGCAAGAGAGGTGGTGCCCAAGACCTCGCAGATTCCAGCGCATGCTCACTACAGGTTTGAGTTTACCAGGTGTGTTCATGAGCCTACCCTGCCATCTGATCTATCCATGGCGATCAGTTGACAGCTCTGCTTCTCCCATCATCTGAGCGTCCCAGGCATCCCAAGGCATACAGCTGAAAATCTGATGATAAAACTATAAAGTTGAACATCGATCTCTAGTGTTCTGGTAACAAGTACACTTTTTATCCCCCTTCTGGTCGAACCCCGCCTCCCTCGGCAGAACTATAAACTCCCTAGGAATTATGGTGCAACCCAATGATTCCAAGGAAGGTGGGTACTCTGCACTGCTAGTTGGTGCAGAGTACCAACTTAGCAATATTCAGCCATGACCTCCTGAGTATCCCTTTGGGTTGAAACAAAACAAAAACTCACTTTGTCTACTGTAAAACCGAACTAACCTACTGTTACAGCACGACGTCAATGCTTACATCTTCTTCTTCTTTATTTATTTATAAGGACACCACACATTAATCAACATTTCTGTAAATGTGCCAGTGTTGGCTAATTTTTAACTGCAGTCCTTTGGCAAGATGTTTTGAAACCTATAAAATGATAAAATACTCATAACAAAGACAACATGACACCTTAAAGACAGCAGTAGCAATAGCAAACAAGAGTTCTCAAGATAAAAGATTAAAAAAAAGATACCACAAAGATCCACATGGAGTGTACTCAAGGTAAGTAAATCCACACGCAGACAGAAGAATATCATTTGTTGGCTTTACTTGTCTCTCCAAGCAGACATGACTAAATGTTTCTCAATGTAGATCCTTCTGTAGAGCAAAAATAGAATCCAAAGGAGTATCCACAAAAATATATTCCACGGAGGGCAATCCAAATAGTCCAAATTAACAGTCAAAAGAGCTTTATTGAGCCAAACTAACTTTATTTCTTATCCAATTACTCCATTAATCATTGAGATAATCAACAGAATACCAAAATACTTGATAGCTGCAGCCCTAGTACACCTACCCCCACCCGGCGCCTCTCACCCTGGGCAACTCAGAAAGAGAGAATCCTACCCCATCCAGGAGTTTGGTTCCAGACCAGTGCTATGCATTGAGGTGAGCCCAGCTAAATCTAGTTGGTACCACTTCACCTCCCACAACAGGTCTGGTTACTTCCCTGCCAGAGAGGTGATATTCCACGTCCCTAGACCCACTCCATGATGCCAGGGGTTAGCATGCTTATGACAAGCCTTGGTCTGCCATGCAGCTTACAATGGCCTGACACCAATGGATTGCTGAAGGTGGTGGGCCCATGGCGGCACCTTTATGTAGCTCTTTCAGGCTGTGCGCGGCTGAGTCCCATGGTTCGGCCATACTTGCAAGATGTGGAATATCTCCAGCTATTGCCATGTTTGTGTTAAGTTTTAGGAGAAGCAATACATTACCACTGTTGTCAAAGTGCTGGCAGGGCTCAGTGGAGTGATTACCTCATTTCAGTTATCCCCTCTGTTACCAAGGTTACCATGGAAACTGGTGTGTCCCAATAGAGGTTCCACTGCTCCTCTCCCTCTGGCAATATGGCTACTTCTGAGCCCTGCTTATGAATAAATTGAACACTATAATATAGTAAGATAAACTAGGCACTGACTTATTTTGTAAAGAACAGGTTGAGCTGGCCAAAGTATAAAATGTATAAATATGACTGACAGAGCTTATTCTCTGTTGAGAATAACACAATGTCACTCTTCATGTCACTGTGAACTTGACAACAGTAGTTTAAGGGTGTGTATTACATTTAGACTTTAGGCAGAGAAAATCCCCATCTCTTTGTGTTCTGTCTGCTTAGCACAGCACACATGCGGGACTCGCACTAATTAGTTTCACTCCACGGCTCTGAGGGCAGCCTGTAAAGAAAAGTCTGTCTCTGCATCCAAACTAACCAACACAGATGTTGTCATGCATCACAGCCTACCCACCCTGTACCGACAATCTATGAATATTTTTCTCATTTAAGCCAGAAAGACTTAAAAATTAATACAATAATATTTTTAAAGTTTAGGTCCATACTGCCATTAAGACAGGCAGCTACATGCATGCATTTCCTCTACAGACATATGCAAACACCACACTAGCAAGTCATTAATCATGGAACAAGACCAAAACAGGGACATGAGTCTTTGAATCTCGCTTTGCTTTTTTCCTCAAAGGAGAAATATTTACAGAAATAGAGCTTACCTAAGCATTTCTTTAATGAATATTCCCTTGTGGAATACCGAACCTTTCTCAGATCTTTGCTGTCGTCCCCTGAGGTACAAGTGATGCAGCAGGTGAAGTTATCTGTAAGTTTTGATGTCCAAGGAGACATGAGTAACCACTCAGGGGTGAGCTCAGTATAAATGTCTCAGAAGAAAACCAGGTGTCACTTCCTGCCTTCACTATTTTCAATACAAAAATTACATATTACATTATCTTTATATTTAGGGCAATGTGATACAATCTAAAACAATAGCCATGCAATAAACACTATAATAATATTACATTTTGTGTTGTCTTCAAGTCTGTAATCATTTCTAAGGCAGGTGGTGTTGTATTTAATGTTATTGGTGCTGTTTGACAACACCTGAATATTATCAGCTTCACTAAGGAAGGATTTGTTTGTGAATTATATAACATTGCCTGTTTTTGTTGGTGTTCAATCTCTGTGTGTTGCGAGGGTTTTTGTTTCAAGCTGTGTGTATCTTAGTGGAACAAATTCAGAAAATACTTGGTCTTACATAAGGGGAGAAGTGTTGGAGAATCACTGCAATATTTGCTCATGCACATACCAGTAATTGTAACCATAACTGTATCTTGATGAAACAGGTTTAGTGGACTTGTATATGATATAGTGATTTTGCATGTTACACATGCTGGGAGACTGGTGAGGACCTGTCCTGGTTGTTGCACCCCATTTGGCTCCTGGTCATTTGGTTATCTTTTTCAGTGGGGGTCATGGGAAATACCCACAGTAATCTGCTGCACAAATAGTTTTACTGCAGTGATAACCTAGAAATGACTTGGGATTGGCTCAAATGCAATTACACAGGTATTTCTTTTCATATTTTTTTCAACTTTGTAAGATTTATTGTAATAAAAAACATACAGTTAAGTATTTTAAAATAAAATGTATTTGTTCACATTGCTAGTTATATTTCACTTGTAACCAATGCACCAGTTACATGTCACTGAAACATGAAATCTAACATTAAAGTGATCTGAGTGATTACTATCCAACTCAATAAATGTAGAGTTGGCTGAAATTACACTTTATTCCACACGCTGTATGCAGGAATAAGAAATGGGTTTGTGCTGACATCATGTGGTTGCTACGGCAAGTTACATGTCGGGTTTTAAATGAATTGTGACCTCTCCTATCTTGATCTGTATCCTGGCCTTGTTTAAACCACCCACAACACATGAGACAAGCATGTGACCTCCGTGCAAAAGCTAGCAGGATAAACACTGTCTTTGTGTCTCTAGCAGTGGCATAAGAAAATAATGTCAAACAGTAATAATCAATTGGTGCAGCACAGCATCTTGTTCTGTACATTATAAGAAAGGCTCTATTCCATATTTATGGATGGTCACTGAATTTAAAAGCACATGACTGTCACTATGTAATGATAAAAAAAATAAGTACAAAATCTGTTACTTTTGTTTTGCTGGGACTGCATATTGACAGTACCAGTGAACATAAAACAGGGCTTCAAAACATAAGTAACTGAAATAACTGAGAGAGTGTGCCGTGTCATCACGTCTAAGTTTTGGCAGCTGGTAGGATGAGAGGAACACATGACACACCGATAATGCATGAGGTAAAGAAACCTACTACCTTAATGATAAGAGGGTTGGAAGAAACACTGCAAATTACAAATCTGAGATGTATAAAAGATTTTAAAATGCAGGCACCAAACATCATTCTATAAATGGTTGTTTCAGTTTAACAATAAAGTGGGTAAATCAAAGTGCTTTCTACATATTAAGTTCTAATCTTATTAGCTTTGTCATTTGTTCACTCCGTTTGATTGATTGCATTATGTTCTTTATATATACGTAAATGTAAATCTTGTAAATATATCAATTTTACAGGCTCAGAATGAAACATTTGGTCCAGACTGCTTCAAATTTAATACGATGCAACACGTACAAAACATATTTATCAAAACAGTCAGAAATACTGTTCATCATCGTCTTACTCAATGTGCATTAGCACTGCCATCACTTGCGACTGTGAACAGGGTTGCTATCCTTTCAACTTAAAGATTTGTAAACTTCTCATACGTTTCACTTTAATTGTTAAATACACTATCACAGAAAACATTTACACGTGTACCCAGCAAACAGCAGAGGTGTGAAGAGTACTAGAATATTATACTCAAGTAAAAGCACTGTTACTTTACATACATTTTACTCAATACTCAATTTAAATGGACTGGTTATAGCGGGACATTTTTAACTTTAATATATTTTTTTGCATTACATTTTTATGGGGCAAAAAAAGTTATCATCTGGTGTGTTATGTGTGTATGCAGATGTGTAGATAAGGTATAAACCTCATGTTATTCAAAATGAAGGAACATTGGTCACACATATAATCTCCAAATTTATGCAACTGACAAGCGATTTAAAGCCTCATAAACAATAATGGTCATGTTTTATGGACAGTTCACTTGCACTGACAAACATATTAAGTGCTTTTTAGAAGATGTAGGCTTATTGTATTACAGTAAGAGATTTGGTGTTGATCATTAAAAAAATATTGAATAAATTATCCTTGTAACATATTCATGGTCTTTGAACAATTTTTGTCAGTTGTGCTTTCTTACTGATAATGCTGGGAAGTCGTGACACATGCACTAAATATATAAATGTTCATGGGCATTCTTTTCTTCTTTTCCATCTGAAGTCAAGCCAAGTAATGTAAAGTTCATTATGTGCACATTCATGTTCTATTTTAAGGAAGAAAAAAAAAGAATAACAGAAAGTGCTTCATAGAATAGGTATGTATGAAGTGGTATATGCATGTAGGACTAAAGGACCAAATAAAGAGGAGTGTGAAAGTCTTGCGCAGTGGGGATTCAGTTGGAGTCTCGGCTGAGTTAAATAAATTGGTCTGGCATTGATACTCTGTCCTCTGTGGAATCTCTTCTCCATTAAGTGACGTTGTCCTTAAATTCTTAGTTATACAGTAACTGGCCCAGCACATTTCATTTGTTCTGCAAAAATGTTGTGGTGCAAATGCAGTGATTTTCCCAAACTAACTCTGTTCTTACATCAAGCAGAAGAGGGCAGTGTTGACCAAGATATAATAAGAAGTCAGTGACCGCGAACGGTGAAACAGTGTTATTACAGTTAAAATACTTGACTGTATGACTTTCTCCATCAATTGTAGGTCCATTGTATTTGTTGAAAATTTTCCAAACTTAAAATAAGCAATGTGTTTCAAATGTGAGTTCACATATTTTTTTTATTACAACCTACGACATCATGGGCAACACTTTCACAGCACCACGTTTCAATACTTATGATGACCCATGCACACAGGCATTCTACTGTAGCTTGACACTCATTTCAAGCTTGATGCTCTGGAGACTTGACTAGAAGGGCCAAACTTGTGGCGCAGTGTGCTGCATTATCACACTGGGAATTAAGAGAGAAAGGTTATACTGTAAGCCTGTCTAGGCTTGCCAGAGGCAGGGTGAGAAGTACAGAGACAGCCAGAGACCTAACCTGACAAAATATGTGCAGACAGAGGCAGCAAGATAGGTAGATAGATGGATAGATAGGTAGATAGATAGATAGATAGATAGATAGATAGATAGATAGATAGATAGATAGATAGATAGATAGATAG
>JBBPCS010000001.1:17945889-17962343 GCA_037974645.1 Hollardia meadi | reverse complement strand
TGAAACCATGACTATAATTATCAACATAAAACAGGAAACAAGAAACTCAAACTATAACAAGAAATAAACACAGAAAAACACAAGGAAATAAACAAAAGCCGAAACCATGACAACGCCGCCCCTGAATTGAGACACAGCTATGGATACTGTCAGCTTCTGAAGATTGTGTCTGCTGTCATTCACCTCACCAGTTACGAACACTCATTTCTGGCCGCCTGCCATTGGCGGACAGAATTTACCCACACTTGATGTCACTGAATTGTGCTGATATAACCCAGCTTGGGTTATTGTATTGTCAATACTACTTTATGACCGCTTTACGACAGTGAGTTTGTGTACAAACACACTGGCAGGAGACATCGCAGGTTGTAGCAGTGACAGACTGTGAGATCCAGATGCCCGTGCATTCTCTGCACTTGCTAGCCTGTGATATTCTCCTGCTAGGTGAATATTTATATTGAATAAGTGTAACACTGCCTGTCTTATGGTGATGTGTTTCCTTTCTCATGGTAAGGTTTTAAATACCATATTATGTTTATTAGCATACTAGTTGCTAGTCATGAGTGAAGCTAATGGCTAATGGCCACCATGCTAGTCGGACTTTGATAAGAATTTAGTTACCTCTGTTTTGAATGTGAATTCACATAGATGTCATAGTTTTACACCTTATTTTAGTGAGCAGTTAATGATGTTTTGATATACAGTGAGTTAACGTTTGTATTGTGTATTAAACCTGGAGCACAGTATTTTGTGATACTGAAAAGCAGTCTCAGATGGTTGTAGCTATGAGATAAGAAGCCTGTGAGAGCCAGTAGCCCACTCTCTGCGTTCACCTGCCTCAAATCGCCTGCTTGAGTGACATTCTGCTAGCTTCCTAACAGCATCCTAGCGTTTTTGGAATCAGGGTTGTTATGAATAGAAATAAATGAAAAATTCCCAAAATTAATTTTCACCTAGAAAATAGTGACATCACGGTCAACTATAAGACAAAAGTGGAAACACATAGTTGAACACTTGCAATGAGTAAGAAAATGCTGCAGTGAGAATCTCAACAATCTGCACCACAACATGCTGAAAAGATGTTACATGGTCATTTTTTTGGTACCAAAACCACCAAATGGTTGGTTGTATTTTATATCAAAGATGCTCAAGAAAAAAGATACACCATTGGTATGAAAGTGGATATGGTCACCTCTAGGTGATGGTAATGGCACCATGCCTGAAAGCTGCTGCTTTGCATTTTGCACATCAAATAAAAAAAAGAAAGAAAAAAGTTTATAAAGGTCTTTACTTCCCCAAAGAGTGAGGGACAGTAAAAGAAGAGACCTGTGGCTTCCACAGAAAATAGAAAACTGTAGGACCTGGTCCAATGTCTGTGGCAAATACTTAATCTGGTGTGAAAGTTAGTTAATGATGTTATTGACTGAGTAAGTGACATGTGTGCCGATTGAGCCTGTAGATCGAAGTGAATCAGGAAATAGTCTAAGCGATGGTGTAACTACAGTTTTAACAGCCTTAAAACCTTAAAACGCCTGCTTTTATAATGGAGTTTGGTTTAACAGCATGTCCGCTTGCAAGACCATCAGGAGCAAAAGGTATTTAAAGGTTAATAATTCACACAAATTGAGCTGACCTTCCTTTTAATAATGAACCTTGTTAACAGCATAAAGTAATGTAGGAAGTGGAGCTAAAACGGACCTGTTTTCTACTTCTCTTGGCTCGTAATAAGCACAAACAGCTATCCAAACAGTCAGCAGTAATGTAATTAATTTACAGCAACAATGCACTGAACAGATCACAAAAATAATAGCAAAAGTCCTGGGCCGAATTTTTTCTGCTAGCTTAACATGCTCCCTACAGGTCTCCAGATTTGCGAGAGACATGTCTCGAACAACGTTAATTTTCTCCAGATTTGTCTGACTGAAAAATGCCATTTTAGTGTCAGAATTTTTGGAAGATATATGGCTTTTGAAAAAAGGGACCCAATATTTTTTTGGTTACTATGGGTCATAATCTGTGCTCACGTTTGCTTGTCTCCTAAAGGGGTCGCGAACTTAAACCGTCTTGTGAATCGTCTCTGCTGAACCTTTGGCTGTTAAAAGAGTTCCGATCAAAAGCAGCTGTGCCATATAGTGCGTGGCTCTTGGTGCATATTCCAAAACATGTAATAGCAATACAACAACTAACTGAGAGTAAGAAAACCTCTGGCCCTGAAGTATTATTCCAGCACAGGTGCAGTGGATGTTTTCTGAATCTGGGTGTATAATTAAGATGGCATGTATGTATAATGTACTGTGTGCACTGTACTTCATGGGACTTTGGAGGCAACAGGGTGCAAACACAATGTACAGAGGGCGTTAAGTGAGGGGGTTGATAGGGGCCTAACAACAATCTTGGTTAATCCATATGAGCATCAACATTATCCCAAAGAAGGTCAACTATTCCTCTTGCATTTGATGGTCAGTGGCTCTGAAACAAATCTTAATAACGTCCCATTTTTTAACTTTAGGAATTACTGGCCCGCTAAAAGCCCAAGCATTAAATGTGGCGGATGGCATTATTTAATTCTGGATACTTGTAACTCAAGGAGCAAAAATGAATCATCCTTGACTTCACAACCGCACAACACTGAGACAAGTCGTGCCTCAACCATCTAATGCAAATTACCACAATTTAGAGCGTTGTATTCAGCGGGAGACCATTGCTAAATGGTCAGACGAGCTAGTCATAGATATTAAAATAAATTATGTCTAATTTGAATTTTAGTCACGCTACATTAACTAATAGAAAGTTATTAACATTTCAAAAGAAAGAAAAAAAGGCTTGTGCCTGCAAAATTAACAGTGGCTGGGCTGACCTGTAAGCCATGCAGTCTGATCACTGTAATGACAGCGTAATGGCATATTTACATTAAAATCTGGGCAGCTAATATGGGATTCAGAATGGGAGACTCAGTCAAGGATTATTTAGTCTGGCCTGCTGGCCTCTCGCTGAATGTTTCCTTCTTAACTTCAATACAAAGCAAAAAGTTCTCATTTCATGACTATTTATGTGGTTGGTCTCTGTGGCATGTGTTCTCTCTCTCACCGCCCTAGTGTTCTTTTTACTTCCAACCTTTTATCTTTCATCTTCTGTCTCTTTTTCCTCCTTGGTCTTTAAAGGCAATTATCATTTCACTTCACAAATGTCAGAATCCTACACTTCAGTTGTATCTTGAAGAGCCTTATTGGGATGAATGGAATTCTTCACCGACAAAGATGAGTGGCTCTCTCCGACCAACCCTGAACTTTCTGATATTGGAGCCTTTTAAACAAGAGAAGAATTTCTTTGCATTTTAAATATTCCTAATTCATTTCTTCCTTCTGTGATACTCTCCAAGAAGCGGCTGTGTTATTTTAAGATATAGGATGTGAGCACAGACATGATAGGATCACAGTGGTGGAGAGGTTTTAGGTTTCAGGTTTAATTGGTGTGAAAGCAGTGACGGAATGAAATTCTTATATAGAATACATTTTGCCTTTGAATTACCCAAACTGTGTGTGAGTGCGAGGTTGAATATGAACTGTACCAACTACAATATCACTAGGACTAATGATAACTAATGATTAATCTATCAACCATTTAGTAAGAAAAAAGATGACATTCTCATTTTTGTCTTAAATATTCCATTTACAGTTAGGCTAAACAACATTTAGTCAGACTCAAATATCAATATTCTTGATAAATAATAATAATACGTAAATACTTATAATTGGCAAAAAGTCAATAAATATGACAGAGACTATTAGTGTTTGTTTATTAAATCAAATTAATTTGCCCACATGATATGCACCATTAATTTCCAGGCTAGCCTATATGTTAAGTCGGAAACCCTATTTGCTATTTATAAGCAGTGTTATGATAAATTAATTTATGGTTCATGATGCATCATTACACATCCTAATGTGCTACACAGGCAAAACACCGTTGAGTAAATTTGGTCAAAATTAAGTTATAACTTGTATCTGACTGCTGGACATGTTTTAGGCTACTAGACCTAAAAACAACAATATTATGCAATAATAGTTACTGCATTCTGGCTTTTGTATTGCTGCGCAGCCTGCACTCTCCATAGAAAAACACCTAGCTAGACAGCTACAGTGAGAGGTCAGCATCAAGTGAAAGCTAGCTTGTCATTAACTTCAACAACTAAGTTGTTGTTAGAAATAAAACATATAGATAAATAAATATCCATTATGATGAACTGACAATTTAGTTATTCAGTCTGTTACAGTAGACCTATTCCAGATAATTAAATAAGGCAGCAACTACATCAATTCATGATGGAATCAACAGCTAAACTCCTGTTAAAGGTATAGTACGTTAGCAGATCTCAGTAACTTCCATTTTATATTTTTACTCTTGTGAATGTAATGCGATTTCATGATTAGTCTTCCTTTAAATTTCATAATGTAATTGTATCTAATTTTAAATTAATTTACTATTTTGATTTCAATGTCGCCTAAATATTTATTGAACAAATTGCCAAACACTGAAACACTTGATTCTCATAAGGAACTCTCTCTATATAGCCTAATAATGTAATAAAACTAAAATTTTAAAATAAAACTTAATTTTCTTAAACAAGTTCAAATGGATAGGTAAGCTGAGACAAGGCATTTTATTCATTGATATACTAATGTTTCCAGAGGCAGAGTGCAGATGTCTAAAAAGACATCAAATGAAAGCATTTCAACCTCTCTGTCAGTTTTACAGTCTGAAAACTTTATACCCCCTTTTCTCAACTTTACTGCTTCTCTAATTACTGCTCTTTGACTGTGTAAGGAAGTGCATCTCTTACTAGTGTGTAAACAAAGAAATTCTTGCCTAGCTGTAATCTTATAATGATTGGTCTTTAAGATTTCGGAATTTTTAAACCCATCTGTGAATGATTTGTTCATGTGTATTTATGGTTTAAAAATGTTTTATTAACACGTTGCTCTAGTACATTCTATATTATTACCAGGAGCGTGCAGGAGGGTGGTCCCACTATGGCACCATTTGTTTATATGCCTTGTCAGAAGCGGGACCTTAGCTTGGACCAACTGTTTGATGAGTTAACTGGACTTATCGTTGTAAAATATTTAATTTTAGTTTATGAAAGTGCGTGCAAGTGAACAGAAGAGCAAAAGGCAACTAGTAGCTTGTGGAGAATTTCACTGTAGCACATTTTCTACAAGAAATTAGTATTTTAAATTGGAAGTTTTTCACAATTTGTAGTATTCTGCTCTTTTACCTTATTTATTTCTGTTGCAGTGTAATTTCTAAATATGGACTGGCTAAACCATCTACTTTGTGCCACTCAGTCAATGCCCCACTTGGGCCACACCAGTCAAAAAATCTGGCCACGCCCTTATTTTATGTTCCACTATGCTATTATAACTCTATACACCACTTACACCAGTACAAATACGTCAAAAAACAGCCTTATATTTGCTTGCAACTATTACACTCTAGCCTATAATAAACCATTTATTAACACCCCCTATTTAGAATTAATTAGTACATAAAAACAACAAATATGGTTAAAATAAAGTATTACCATGAAGTGTTTAAAGGTCCATTGACTCTGCTGTTCTCAATTTACCTTATGATGAATTTTTCCAAGTGTCTTTTAGAAACAATCTATTATTGCCACATGCACTCCACATGACTGCTGGCTGTGAATTTTGGACTGACATCCTGCAGGTGGGAGGAGGTGATATGTATTTAAAAGTGCAGAATGACATCTAATGTTTAGCGTTGCTGCTTGTTTCTTAGACCTGGGGTGGACCTGACCATCTGCTCCCCTGGTCAGACAGAGCTATGCTTTTGGCAGTGCTCAGAGCTATTCCACTGGCCTCCATCTCAAAGGACAGCCAGTATTATCAGATTTCTCTTCCCTTGAAAAACTGACAGTGGCGCTATGAGAATAACAATATAGTTAGAGAAGAAAGGGGGTGGAGGATAAAATGGGTACAATGGAGGGAGTGGGACAACAATAACAACAAGTTATCTTCCTAGCAGCCAGATACTGTCACATTACGGCTGGATTCGCTTCAAAAACGTGGAGAATTAATAACCTAATGAAGCTTCGAGTGGCCATTAGGTGTGTGTAATGTGGCTCCAGGGGGCTGGGATAGATGTCCAGCAGCTTTAGGCCCTTATTTGTGCGCAGTCACCTCAGCGGTTGCTTTTATTAGTATAACATTAGAGGGAAAGGGAAGATGCCACAGAAAGATAACATTTTATTACTCTTGTTCCCAGGGAGCCATGCTCTACCTGTCACAGGCACAGAAAGCATGCTGTTTTAGTTCATTTTACAGCTAAATATCTCCGTGACAAATATCTCTGTCTATGGAACAACATTTGGGCAATTATCACCAAAGTGTTCCAGCGTTATCCGGAGATGTTTTATTTTGTACGATGCTTCCAACTGTGTGAAATCCTTTCACACAGTTGGAAGCATCGTACAACACTGGAATATACTGTAACTTTCATTCACATTTTTCATTCACATTAATATACTACATTTCTCTCTTTTTTCCACATCTCTCCACCTCTCTCTCTTTTCTCTTTTGACAGGACTATTGCATGCCTCTGCTTTTTATCTCCTTACATTTTCGGGGGAATGAATTGCTCTCCACTGTCACTGGGCTCTGGCCAAGAATTCATTTTTAGCAGGTCAATTGTTTCAGAATGTCATCTTTGACAGGAACCAACCGGCACGATGAATACAAGAAAAGGCACAGCCTGCTGATTTTATTATTTTTTCTTTGTTCGATCACTGCATGCACTTAAAAGATGGTAACCATGCAGTACACAAAGCACAGGAGTGTCTATGTAGAAATCAATATTGAATTAAAACACTCCCCACTCATGAATAAAAAGAACAAAAATAAAAAAAATGCTAAAGGGGCTACTGGAGCTGCAGGACTCTACAGTCAACTAATGAAGGTTATGTTGCATGGCAGAATTCAGTAATTGCAACGCACAAGTGAGGCATTAGACAGGATGTAGCTAATGGAAAACAATCACATTTAACATGGCTCCTTGGTTCTAGCTGCTCAATAAGTGAGCAGCAGGCTGGCTCATAGCAAACAGGAGGCATGGGGGGGTGTTAGCACGGCACAGGGTTTTAATGTGATCGGACTATAACAGACAATCTATTTACAGTGTGCTCTGGGGAGCTAATAAACAAATGTTGAGTAATTTCAGCCAGCAGTAATTACCCTTGCAGCTGACAAGGAGAGAGTGATACTCTCTCCTTCACCTCCGGCTCGGTCCAGGAGGTGTAGGCTCTTCGGAGTGGTCCTCCTCTGCTCATATAGATGTGGCTGCCGGCCAGCAGTGAACCGGCAGAGGATCATTTACAGTACACTGCTTCTCTCTGTGCACCAGGGTGTCAGATTCTACACCATTGTTCTGTTTTGCTTTGGCACAAATGACTGTGATAAAACGGGAGCATAAGGATTTGTCGTAGACGCAGAGATTCACAACTTGTAGCAATTTTATACGGATGTGTTAAAATACTTTCTATGTAATCCAATTAAACAGAAACTCAAGCAGCAGGTTACCAGCATGAGTGGTAATTAACATTTGTACATGACATCGGTGAGGCTCTTCCCTTCCTTCAGCTACATACTATTGCACTCTAACCTCATTTATAAATCAGTCGAGGGAGAAAACAAATATTAGGTTTAGGAAGCAAACAAATTTCTTTGCAGGTTAGACAGGCGAGAAGGCCAAAGGCATCTTTATCCATGGAGCTCAGTCTTCATCCTTCAGTTACGGTAGAATAGATGTTTATGCAAATGTGTCTCTATCGATCGCTGTGCCTTCCTTTGATGGAATGGGATGGAGAAAACCACATGTAATTAGATAGAGATAATCATTACAGAATAATCATTAATGGAACATGTTTACATCAGCGTAGAAAAGAGAAGCTGTCGAATACAGCAACTCAATAGTTTCTAATACTAAGAAAATAATTTCCAATAAAAAAGTGCTAGTAATATTAATACTAAACTAGTAATACGTTCATGCAGATTAATTTTATGACAATTTTCCTGTGACAATGTGTTCACAGGGTTTTGTGATGTAAGCAGCTTGCGCCAAACATTTTCTGTTGCAGATCATGCGTACAGTGCATTAGCCTTAGTCCCCTCTGTCATTCTGACCAGCCTGGCACAAACAATGCCACATATCAGATCGCAGCGTTCTCTCTAGAATAACAAGGAGGGAGTGGAGCAATGACGTGAGGGGTCCAGTCTGAGGGGCTGACAGACGGAAAGTGAGGCAGCCTATCCCTTATCCTCAGACAGGCAGATGTCCCCTCTCCCTGCGTGGCCGGCTGCTGACCAGGGGAGAGCCAGGCGGCTGCTGAAATGAAGAAACTTGAGAGCTCCTCAGGGGGTGAGCTGGTCATTTGATGTCCAGCACAAGAGCAGAGTGTGATGCTGAATGAGCTGAGGGAGAGAGGCAGCCTCTGCAGTCTGTTACAAAGGCCAGCCCTGACGGGAAGGGAAGGAGGGGAAAATACTGAACACAGACAGACCATTACTATATTTCATCTATTTTGTCAGAGAGAAAATGGTCATAGGCTCATGTAGGAATTGTGGGGGAAAAACCCCCCACATGAATCTCTTTATAAAATCAATTAAGTCCTATCCAATACTGTGTGTATCAATATTGCATTATTTATCAGTCACTCATTTTCTTTTCATTATAACTTTATCTATTATTATGACCAAGAACTGTCCTTAATAACACACTGGACAATGGAGGACTGATACTGACACAATCTACAACTGGAGTCCCATTGAAATATGTGAAGTACAGTCACAATGGAGCCATGGCATCTTTCTTACCTGGCCTAGGTTCAGTCTTGCAGGCAGTGGAGAGCCCTTTGAAGGCTACAGAGAGTCTGAGATGAGAGGAAGCCCTGCCTGCAGAGGGATCAACCATGTCGAAGTGCCAGTACCACAGTGCTGTAATTAATCGCCAGCGATGGCAGCCTTCGTCCTGCAGCCCTGCTCAACTTCTCCCTCACGACAAAACCTTGCGGTCAGGAGACGTTAGGCAACATTAACTGCTCGTACCATTTCCATTTTCTGAAAGGGGGCAGTGGCGGGTGTGTGTGTGTGCGGTGGGGGGATGGAGGTGTCCTGGGGTAGGACTGTAGATATAGGACTACTGTGGGGGCTCAGGCAGGGAGAGCGACGGTGCATAAGCCATGGCTGTGTACCTTTCATCTTGGAGGAGATTTGGAGAGGTTTCAGACCACAGAGACTTCTTAATTCTCACTAATTCATTTGCGTTCCAGATTCACTGGGCCTGGGATAACCTGAGAATGATAATGAACTCGCAAGGGGAGTGCATGGTCCCTTGCCTTTGAATGTGCTCAGAATAGATTCAGATAATCTTTCCTTGTGAATCTTTCTGGAGAAGAAGAATCCTATTAAGAGTGATTGCTTGTCGTGAGATGTCCTCCAAGTTGGGGGGGTTTAAACTTGTGGACACACATACCCTGCTGTCTGAGGACATAAACCTAAACACAGTAGTTATTTTAAGACACAAAAATGCAATATGGATGAATCCACGACAAAACAGATCTGTGCAATATTTCGATTTCAAAATCATACTTTATAATGAATATGTATTTGCAAGCTGCATGAATCGTCAATCAATAAATTCTACCCACCAGTTTATATAAAAAAAAGTGTTTGTTTTTTTCTCCTTGGAGATCAAGCATCATCCAAACAATTTATTATCATTACAAATGAGGGAGCGGGGTATTTACATTTATGGATTGAAATGCCACTGCCATTTTCAGTACCATACACAAGCAAGCAGACCTACATGTTTATATGCTAAAGGCTAAGGTTTGGATGGCAGTGCTTGCTGTTCAAAACTTGCTGGCACTATTTCTTTACTTTTTGGCCCCATTCAGAATTGAGAGATGTTTACAGTTACAGTTCTTTTAATATTTGAATAAAACATCCTTTAAAAAATAAGACACTTTCTTGCAAATGCACTCTTGACATTCACATGCAAACCATGTTTGTCCTTCGCTGTCAGATCATGACTGAAATTTGGACTGAAAGACTTTTCCATATGTTTCTTTGTAGCTGGCTGACAATGAATAGAGAGATTCTGAAGAGATTTATAGGTCTGTGGAGTTCTAAGAGATAGATTGCAAACTCTTGTGAGAAAAAGCAGGGAAAGCTGCCTTACTGCAGGGCTGGTCTCATCTTTGGTCAAACAGAAGTGAGCTTAATTTGTGGGTCTGCCTGGGGAATTTCAAAGGAAAAAAGCTTTGAGTGACGCCAAGCTTGAGCTCCCTGATGTTAGTGAGATGAATGAAAGCAGGGTCTATAGGCTACAGGCCTTCTCACACTCCCACATTAACAGAGGCCTTTCAAGTTCTCATCAAGATAATTGTATAGGATGTAGTAAAATGCAGGACAGTGTTTTAGAGGAGCCACAGACTACTTGTTATCAGTCGGATTAAAATACATTCACTTGTGTGATTAAATGTTTAAATTGTCTCCAACAAAGACATATCTGTGTTTCACTATATTGTCATTTGTTATCTGTTTATAGACCAGCTTCCACTTATGGGTGGAGTTATAGTTGTTGACATATACACAATTAAACACTTATACCTGCTACCTCATACAATATTATAGCATATACAACTTATTTTATTTAAGTGTTGCCCCATAGGTGTATGAATATACTTTTTTATTGGTGTATAAATATACTTTTTTATACATACCTTACTGTTAATCTTAATCTTGAATGTAATTTTATGTATATGCAATTAATGATCATGATGTATTGTATTATGAACGCACAGGTGTGGACCCCAGGATATTGCTCAGGCTTTCAGCTAATGGGGATCCTTTAAATAAACAATAAACGATAGTTATAACATCATAGTTATGTTAATTTTAAGTATTCAATACTTGCCCATCTGGTTTCATATAACAAGAATTTACTTAGAATACTAAGATTTAATACTCAGTAGAAAAAATACAGGACACTAATTTCCTGGCAGGTTCCTATTGCCAAAAATACAAGAATTCATTCTCTGCCTCTTGGTATTTTTCAACAGAAGACTTACTGTGCTATTGTATGGAACTGGCTGGCCTTGATAGAATGACCTAACATTTTGACAGGACTAAATATAAAGCTCCTCTTTATTCTGTGGACAATTCACCAGATGCAGGCATGGGAATGGCTTTAATCAATAGAAATGTGGGTGTACTGCATGATTTATTCCTGGTTTTGCTTTATGTACAAAGAAATCTCTGACATGGCTCGGAGTGCAAGCAATAATGGGACCCACTCAATTTTCCATGAAAGCTTGTGTTGTGATGGTTGTTCCTGCGAGGATTCACAAGTCCTATCTGATCAGCCTCAGAGGCTTCCCAATGAGACAGATGATTAGGTACGGCAAACGAGCCTCATCACCAGCTAAAATTGATGACTCAATGCTGGATGACAGACAACTCTATTTGTATCAAGATAAGGCGCTGACAGTTGTGTATCAATCAAAACTGAGTTATTATTGAGCATAAAGAAAGGCATTTGTAATATCATTAAATCCAAACATGCCTCTCTTCACATCTGGCAGGCAGCCATGCGTGTGAAGGTGAGGTTGACAGACAGAGAGAGAGGCATAGCAAGGAAAAAAAACACTTGGGGCAATCATTCCTGGCAGTGCGCTGGCAGCTGCAGTGTTCTTTTTTTTTCTTTTTTTTTTTTTTTAGCAATTTCAATATGTTTCTCTGTACCTCAAGCTTGGGTGCAATATCAGCTTACAGATTGCTTATGTCATCAAATTTTGACAAACTTCTCAATATATTATGAGCATCTTTAGCCATCTGCTTTCTACACTCCTTATCTCCCAGTCAGTTTTTCACCCTACAGTTATTGTGTATGCTAAATAGGTTAGGTTTAAATTACTCTATAAAGAGGAATATAAAGTTGCTAGTTTACAGTATATCTTATAGGCTAGAGTTAGCAGAAACAAGCTGTGATAATAATAATAATAATAATAATAATAATAATAATAATAATAATAATAATAATAATAAACATTATTCATATGGCACCTTTCATACAAGAAGTGCAGCTCAAAGTCCTTTACAACAAAAAGACTGGACATAGAATAGACATAAAATCAGTGAGAATGTAAACTTGATTATAATGAGATGAGTAAAAACAGGGACAGAATGTCAAAAATAATGGAGAATAAAAACCTTCAGAATAGTAAAAAATCAGCTAAAATTGGGATAAAAATAGACAGATGGAAATTAAAGCAACAGACAGAATATTTAAAACAAATATAAACACAACAATTACACATTATCATCTTTTAAGTTATGGCTCATTAGCATGCATTTTTGCGTCTTTAAATATTCAGAAGATAGACGGTAGCATTCATTTTGAGTTGTGTTTCTGGCCACCTGATGAAACGAAGTTCAATATTTACTTTCCTTTTAGCTTGGTCTTTGGTCTCCAGAGGGAAGTAACTATTCGGCTAAATGCTCTAATATGTTCGCAAAAATTGTCTGTGCTTTGTGCTGGACATCAGGTTTTTTAAAAGTTTTTTTTCACTGAAAACAACTGCCTGCTGTAGCCATAAATGACAGAATAGTCAAGTCAGAAAACCAAAACAATAAGCTGAAAGACAACAAAAAGGGAGGGAAATTGTTCAGTCAGGTGATTATTCTTCGTGGGTTTATCACTATGAGTAACCCCTTGTACACATAAGCAGTCATGTGATCTATTGTTAACTAAAAAATATTGATTATAGCAGATTTAAAGATGAAATATGTAAGAATTGGCCACCGGTCAAGCAGGGAATGCTGGTGGGGAGCAGCATTAGAATTGGCACCAGAACAAGAGCTAGGTGAGTGGGCAGTAGAACTCTGTTCAGCAGCCTCCCAGTGATTATGGTCTCTGAGACTGATGGAGGCCAGTTTGACTAAAGGGAATAGTACCAATGTGATTTATAGTGCATCTGTCCAGGACTCTGACTCCGGGGACAACAAAGACAAGGTGAGAACCGAAGAGGCGTAAAGCAGGAGAGGATAGAGTAGAGAGGGGGGTTAGGCATCAGACATCAGAGCCATATCATCAGACCATCACCTCTTGAGGTACAAAGTATTACAGGACAGGCCTGGGCTAGCTAGTTAGCACCTAACTTCAGTAGCTCTGCAACACAATACACAGACCTCTATAACCTGTCATGAAAACTGTTATTTCTTCCTCTCTATTGATAATTTTAGTTCATTTCAGATTTTTAAAACTAAAATCATTACATATTGCCTCTATAATAACATCCCTGTGAGAGCCGGGTGTCATTCAAATCAATTACTTCTCAACATCTATCCTCTTGTTCGCTGCTGTTGCATGTATACTCTTGTCAATTGTGTTATTCTGATGTGAGAAAACTATCGTACAGGTCAAAAGCATAATAGAGACCTCTTAAATAGTCTACTGACAACGTGGCATTAAGAAGTATCTTGTTCCATGAGCCAGTGATCAGAGTAAACAACACACTGCGTATAATGCAGTCCCTCCACAGTTTGACATTTCATTCTGATTTTCATATCTTTGCCTGAAATGACAGTCTATGTAACATGTGGAGGCCTTAAAAATGCCACAGCTGATATGAAATCAATTTGCATTTCCCCAGTGCCTGGATAACATGGCCCTGTCAGAGGACCCTGCAGATCTGCTGGAGATAATGACGTTATAGAGGGTGGCTTGCACAGTGGAAAGGATGAAATTGAAAGAGTGATGTTCTGTGTTTCCCATGATTGCCCTGACTGGAGGATGTGCGGCTATCGGACATGCACTCCTCTGTCTTTGCTCCCCATTAGCTCCACTTGTTCCCAGGCAGAGGTTAAGACAGACTAAAGGGATCCACCAATTCAAACAGTCAAAGCCCCCTTGTGTCAGTATTCATTTCAACATTTCAACAGTGTAAAGTATAGGAACTGTAAAACTCTAAGAAAGCTAATTAATTCCAGTTGAAGCAGTACATAAAAGCTCCAAACAATTTATTATGGACTTGATAAGAGCAATTAAGATATTAAGAAAAAAGAGTTCACTTTTGATGTTATTTCTTAATTTACAGACATTATTTATTAATTGACAACTCAAGAACTTGAGAGAATTCACACCAATTAAAATGTGGTATGATTACTTAGTGCTAATGGATTAAAAAAGAGAAGAAGAAAAAAGTCTCTGTGCTGACTGTTACCCCAATGACTGTTTACTGCAGCACTGTTGCAGGAATGGTGTATGATCCTGTTATTATATTTTTCAAAGAAGACCACGCAGTAATGGTACCTACATGCCACTTTAGCCACTTTATGAAAATGTGAAAAGAAATTATCTGAGTTGTGGAGATCACACATGAGAGTGTACTGCATTTGTAAAGTCATATTAGGATGCAGGATTTGTTATAAACATAGAAAGTGGATAGTTGACAGAACTGACCTGAGGACGTTTAGACGTGATGGCTCTGGTGCAGGAGGCCAGCTTGCTATCAAGCTCAGTGTATGCTGAGAGAGAGGGGGACATCTCTCCTGCTGCTGCAACATTAATGTACGCTGCTATAAACTACAGGTGATTCCAGCAGAGTTTTTCCTCACTTTGCCTATTTCAGACTGTTGAATGTCAAAATATTGACCTCTCCACCTTGAGTTAGACAGCTTGCTCTCTCTGTGACGGCTGAAGAGGAAAAAAAGTTGTGAATGTTTCAGCTACTGTAAATTCTGGTGGGCAGGGATGAATAAACTGGACACCAAAGTCTTCAAATGTTTCAGATTTCCTCGTACATGTAGCCAAATGGGAGAATCACCACAACCTCGTAAAACTACAAGGAAAATGAAAGGCACACAAAAAAAGCAGTAAAAATGAAGGGAATAATTTGTCAGCATTGCATTTTGAACCTACTACTCAAAATCAATCTGTGATGGAAAGTAACTAGAGTAAAGTAATGTAAAGTTCTGCACCTACTATTTGGGGTAATTTACAAAAGTATTTCAATTTAATGCTAATTATATGTCTACTCCAAAACAATTATGAGAGAAAGATTTGTATTATTTTTTTTCACTCCACTACATTTATTTCACAAGTTACTTTGTAGATTATTTGCATATTATTTTGATTATTTACATGTAAAAAAAAAAAATATGATGACTTTATAAAATATGATGCTATATTTAAACTACCCAACAGCATGTAAAGTTTTAACAATTTTCTTCATGTTGACAAAATTAAAATGCTGATTCCAGGTTAATTAATCAGTAATAATATCTATGTAACATACATATCATAAATATAACACTGGTGGAATTTTGCATGAGTACTTTTAATTTGGATACTTTAAGTACATTTTTACTCACAGTACTTCTGTATTTTCACAAATTTAAAATGCAGGCGTTTTACTTGTAATGGAGTGTTTTTATACTGTATTGTCACTACTTTACTCAGTAAAACTTCCTCCATCACTAAAGTCAATACTTCATATTGTATATACAGTACATATAAATAAATAATAGTACCTGGTTCAAAGATACCTGTAGATCACACTTCATGAATGAAAGGAACAACCTTGCCATGTTTTCAAATGTTGGTTAAAAATATGTACATGAAACTGCTGTTAAATAACAGAAAATATTTAAAGCCTTTTTTTCCCTCACTAATAAGTTCTAAATAAATTCCGGATGGCTGTAAAATGAAACATTTAAGTTGGTTAGAACTTTACCAGGAAAACAGACAGCGCTGAAAACACTCACACACTCTAATTATATTCATGGGTCACAGTTTGACTTGTGAATATATTTTGTCTTTGTTTCCATACATCTCATTATTTTTTCAAATCAAGATAAAATTGCTTTGAGCCCCTGGGGAGTAAAAAGGTCACATAAGTATTCAAGAGTATATGGTGGTATTGATGTTGCAGGGGGATTAGTAAAGTACAAAATGTGCTGTTTTACACGTTATTGCAATAAATAAACACAGTCAACTCTGTTCGCACAAGTGGTCCATTGGGTCTAATGTCCACCTTTTGCAAGTTGTTGTGTGCATTTAAAAAAGAGCTGCAGCAGACTGGCTGAAATGTCCTCTGTATAATAAAGAGTATACTTACTGTATATATGAAGGAGACAGGCTGACAACGAGACATCCTGGCTTTAATCAACCTTATAAAATAAAAAAGAGGAGCAGAAATGTGTCTGTTCCAAGGCAATAACAATTTTCAATTAATAAAAACAGTTTTGTTCAGTCTCCTATTTACTTGAGATTAACTTGAGGGTCTTACCTCACATGGTGTGAGGTAACACACACACACACACACACACACACACACACACACACACACACACACACACACACACACACACACACAC
>JBBPCS010000001.1:17909977-17945789 GCA_037974645.1 Hollardia meadi | reverse complement strand
ACACACACACACACACACACACACACACACACACACACACACACACACACACACACACACACACACACACACTTACGCACAGCAAGGAATTATACTTGTCTGTATGGTTTGTTAGCACTCAAGAGATAAAACTTTACATGTTGCTCCCAATTAGCACAGCAGTGACCGTGCACTGTCTCCTGTGCTCAGCTTCCCTTCTGAAGAGGGGCTATTTATGTGAAGACTCATGAGAATGTGAGAATTGAGGCGAGAGAAAGGAGATATGGACTGTGCGAGATAGAGTGTGTGTGTGTGTGTGTTATGAGGGAAAGAGGGTGAGAGAGAGGGGGAGTGAAAGAAAGAGATAGAAAGGCAGAATTGAAATGGCTTAAGCATCCATTTTGAGCGGAGAGACAGGTCCTATTAACATTTAACAGCATTTGTGCAACTTGGTGCCGAGGTTATGATGCAAATGAGGAGGAATTAAAACTGGCCAGAGGTTTGTCATTGATGGATTGCAGTCTGGCAGTGCTCACACTTCCTAGTGTCCATCAGAAGCGATTACTGTGTAATTAAACCTTATTTCTGGACTCTCTAGTGCATAATTACTTTGTGAATATAACCATCATCTAAAAGCTACAAAACTGCTTTACCATTCAGTCTAGCAGTCACTTCCATGGGCTTGTGTCAGATATAGCCATCAGACAGAGCAAAAGAACTGTCACTTTTAATAAGAGGCAAAAAATTAAATGAAACAGTATGCTTATTACAGAAAAATTAGGCTTTCAAGAGTCCTTTCTGTTATTTGCATAATTTATCCCCCACCCCTCCCCCCCACATATACACACACATCGCAAGCTTTAGGCAATTTCCCTCACATTTAAATAGATTGCACATTTAAGGCTACTTAAGGAAAATTATCACTTTGCATATTTTAATTGTTATGAAGGAAGTGATTTGAGAGAGGTCTGTGGCTCATCCTCTTGAGCCATGTGGTTGCGAAGCTGTCTGATTCGTCTGCTCAGCGCTGCAGCTCCACAGATAACCTCCGAGTTCACACACATCCACTCCAGTTTCATCAGAATGCAAATGAAGCACAGAACACTGGGACAAGTGGATCTTTGATATTTACAAAATAGCCACTAATAACTTGAGTGTAATTTGTTGGACTCAACTTTATTTTTGCTCTTATCGGACCTGATTTTTTTTTTTTTTTTTTCTCCCGTTCAAATGGATCTGTGGAAGAAAACAAAGGGCATGTATGCTGGTAGAATTTCAGAGACAGCCTGACGGAGGATGTGTACTGTACCTATATATCACTCTATATATCTGCCTATTTAACTCTTTGATATAACAGACATGCCGCTGTGGCACAGGCCCAAGATGGCCATGGTAAGGTGGTAAACATGAAAACAAAGCGTTCATATGCAGTTATGTGTTTTCGTGTGTATCCATTAACAAGCATAGGTCTTAACACTGTGAAAGGAAAATGGATTCAGGTGTCATCACACTTATGTCTTGCCTAGATACTCACCTGCTTACACTATTAGTTTAAGATTAGCAAATAATGCATGCAAAGAGCATGCAAAGTGACAGTTAATTTAACATTAGTATTTCTTGAACATAACATGTTCAACCAGAAGCAGGCATTATTTCTTACGTTGTGTTGTTTAACCCAAGACTATTGTGATTCTGAATGTAGCTACGTTTGCACTGGAGGAGTAAAGTGTAATATTTAATCAAAAATGTTAGAATTGTCTCTTTTGAACTTTTAATAAGTATTTTCATTCAGAGATAAAACAAAAAAGACTCAATTCCTGTTTTCTTGAGGTAATTTGTCATGCAGTGTTAGCAGCATAATAGCGATGCTGAATAAGACCAATTCCATCCACAGAGGACAGCTCTCTGTGGAGGACTTTTGTGTTTGAAGTGTTCTCGCCTTGACAAGCTTATCGATGCTTGTGAGGGAGAGTATCCAGACACTGACAGGCACCGGTGATATGATGTTAACTTGTCCACACCCCTTAGTTTTTGTAAATCAGTTCATTCTACTCATTCACTTCATGTACAACTCAAGTCTTTATTTAGAAAGGCTCTATGGAAATGAAAACATGTTTTATTTACAATTTTCAGTGCAAAGTATGGATGTAAAGATTTTGGCATAAATGACATAATACATGTACAAAATGAATTTGACTTTTATTTCTGTTTTTCACCCGTGTTTCGAGTCATGAAATAGTAGATAAACGTTAGATCTGATGACAAACTGCACCCACAGCTGATATTGATGTACTCTCAGGATAAAAAAGAGAATTACCAACACTGACACGACACACTGTGTCCTTTCTCATTTATATTAATTGTACAGAAACTTCCCACGCATAGAACACCTACTACTTAATCATACCATAAAAAAGGAATTTTAAGTATGGCTGTTCATTTTCTAATAAAAAAAAACAAAACAGCCAGTATGGATTTATAAATTATTATGGATCATGAGAGGTGTATTGGTGGGAGGAACACAATAAAACATAAGCCCTAAAAATCCAACACTGTAAACTGCTGAAAACTAATTTACTTACACCATGTGAAACAAAGAAATTGTAGTTGAACACTGTCCTTGCTGCCCAAGAAATTGCTTGAAATGGAAATAGCACAGGCGTGAATCAATCACACCGTTGCAAATTTAATCAAGGTACAAAATGCATCCAGTTTTTCAGGAAAAAAAGAAAACATCTTTATTCAGTATTCCAGTAACCTTTATGTATCTTGAAATTAAAATACATTTAAACTGACTGTACTGTAAGTATGGCAATACATACACACATATAAACTTGTACATGGTGCATTTTTTGTATGTATGCTGTATATCATTAGCAAATGTACAATACGTACAGCTATGTGCAAGTTTATTCTCTGAAAAGTAAAAACTCATATTTTTTTTATGTCATCCCTCAAACTATGTATTGCAAGTGCACATACACATTAACATGCGCACTACAACAGTTATCACAGGATTAAAGCAATTTGTTTCTGTGGGGTTTTTTTAGGAAATTGATTTGCATTGGCAACCTTGTAGAAGACCTACACAGCCCACAACAATTCAATAGAAACATGGTATTGTAAATAAACTGCACGTCAGTATGTGCAGGTTAACTTCATCTTTGCCCTCAAGGTGCCTTATTTTTTTCTATGACTTGTACTTGACAGTGTAACGACAGTCTTTTTGAGGTAGACTGCTCAGATTCAAGGGCAAACTTTTTATTTAATTTTTTTTTCTTCTTCATTTTTTGTTGTTTTAAAATTTTTATCCACAATGCATGACATTCAAAATGACAGGACATAAGTACTACATGTACAATATGTAGCAATGAGGTAGAAATGGTTATAAAAGAAGCCAGGCTCTAAAACTACACAAGGATGGAATCAAAATCGTAAGCAGTTCTCAACAAAATGTAATCACAGAAATACTGACATGTTTTGAAAAAACAAAACAAAACACTGTGAGACTGTGGAACTCCATGTGCTTATCATATTCTGCTCAAGTGTTATTTGTGTCTATTGGCCCTTTCATCACATCACCCTCAACAATGCATGACTATTTGAATTAAAACACATCTATGAAATATGAAATATACACCCCAAATGAATAAAATTGTTTTCTTGCTGTCAGCCTTTTTACTGTCTAGTTGTGCCAACAATTAAAAACATACAAATTTTACTTCCTATCCATGTGCCTTTTGTTACAATGTGCTCTATAGCACTGGTAGGGAGACAAATTTAGAAAAAAGCAAATATGTGACGAGATCGGTTGTTGTCGTAGTGATTACAAGTACTACTTAATTTGAGTGGAACATTTCCCCTGCTTAATATCTCTCTGTGAGTTCATGAACAGTTGACCTCTTGAAATCTTGAAATATGCACTTGTTAATGGCACTTAGGGCTTCTTATCACCGTCTTGTCAAAGAACCTTGCAATCAGCAAAATTAATTCTTAAATCTAGCAATCAGTAATGTGACAATAGACTGTGTGGTATGTGACATTTTCTGCAAATATTTGTGTTGCATTTTTTGAAGCCATGTCTCTATTTTAATCCAGGCAGAGGTGTGAGTGACTGTTCATAAACTCAGACATGATACAACTGAAAATCTACAAATGCTTCACAAAACCCATCTCTTGATAAGATCTGACATAGTGCGATGCAAAGAGTTGCCCAGTAAGAGTGCTATACAATTGCCCATTTCAAATATCCACAGCTTACACTGTTGCATTAAGGACAATGAAATACACAACTTCTTTAAACAAATCATCATACTGACAAGATACCTGTACTTTGGCTTTAAGGAAAATGTAGTGTAATCAAAATGTAACACAATGACACATTATTTAAGGGGAGTTCTGCAATTGTTTAAGCTCTCTGTTCATCTTCTCCATTTAAAGCCGTAGAAACAACTTTTTTTAAAAATAACTTATCTGCAATTAATTGCCTGTTTAACTACATGGTTTTCACTTTTGAAGCCTCCAAATGGACTTAAACTTTGCTGGACACATTCATTAGAAAACTAATTATGACTATGGATCCTCTGGATGTGGTGTATGTATACAGTAAGTCTCAGAAAAGAAAAAAAAAAGCTTTTCTAAGTTTAATCAAAGTACTTTTGTATAGCATAAATGAAAATCCATCTTTAAAACGTTGTTATAAATGTGGTACTATGTAACACCATGTGAAAAATGTGACACAGGTAATTGTGAATTTTTTTTTAAAGTTAACATCAAAGGACACATATCCATTTGATCTGAGAAAACAATTCCTACAAAGAAAGTAACTTCTGTGCATTCCATGAAAAAAAAAAAACTGTCACCCATCTTCTGACTGGAGTACATATGTATAAATGTGTAACACAGATAATGTGAAACAAGATATTTGTTGGCAAGCTTGCTCGCTTTCTCTGTTGCTATGTAGTTTCTCTGCTATGGGTCAATGCTCTGTGTACTTTACATCCTTATACAGGTCTGGAAGAGTACCAAACCAAAGTGGCAGCAATCAATATGCACATTGTCCATTAAAAAAAGACCAAATAAAACATGTGCAATAGGCAACAAAAATGAAGGGACCTCCTTTGAATAAAAACACACAAGGTCCTTTAGTGCCTCTGCCGTATTATACACCTACACCTACAGTGCTATCTACTTCAGTGGCATTTTTTAATGTGCGAGTGCTTTCCTTTCCTTACTGCTCAGAGGACTTTAATACATTCAATAACATTTGAACTTGCCAATTCAGCTGTCAGTCCAGCTCTTTCAATGCCAAACGCATTGCATGGAAATGTACTGATTAATGCAAGTAGTGATTACTGTAATAGCACTGTAAACACAGTTTAAGTGTGAAAATTACAACATTGAGTTGAAATAACAGTTGTGTGTACAGTGAACTAGCCTTCAAGACATGTTCTTAAAAAGGAATGCCACTCAATTCATGAATGTTACAGTTATGGCCTGAGATAGTCAAACCAATAATTCTGTAAACTTTGCAATATAATAATGGGATTGATTTCAAGCCAGAAAATGCATACCAAACATCACTGTGAATACTATCACATTTAGATTTCCTATTTGACATCACAGATTCAGGGGCCAAACAAGCAATGGCAACAAGATGCACTGGTGAATGCATGTAGCTAATGCAGACCAAATTGTCCTAAGGCAAAGGCATAGTGTATCCCAAACCTGATATTCAGTGGTATTCCCCTTTAAGTGCATTATGTGGTGAGAAACAGGGTTCTTGGGAGTTATAAAAATGTAAAGCTAATGATTTTGCACAGAACAAAATATTGTTTGGTGTTCTCTCAAAGGGTTTCCTCATCCAACAGGAAGAGTGGGTGCTGACATTTTGCTGTCTTCATGAATTTGTCTTTCAGAGATAACAAACTGAGGTAGAAAGGAACTTAGGCTATACATAATCCTTAGGTTTCATTAATGATAAAACGACAGCAGGATGGAATGAAATAGCTCAGGGCAGTTGTCTTCCTCAACCCCAAGATGTTTGTCTGCACCTTTTGAATTTCGCTCAGCTTTGCATCACCACAAGCTGAAGTAAAGAAAGTGAAGAACCCCAAACAAATGAGTTTTTGTCTTGTAAATAAACCAGAAATACTCTCATACATTCATTGTAGGAACCCTCTCATTTCATGTTTAAATTTTTGAGGTATTATATAGCCTTACATGGTTTGATGATGGAATTTAAAATGCAAGCCAAATGCTCTTGTAGTGTGTAGTGCTTTGACATAAGCTTATGAGGTACTATACATATCATTATCACTTTCCTGAGTTTTCAAATAGAGAACATCAAATGAAACTTGAATTTTACATGTATGTGAAGCACTGTAAATTACTACTGTAACAATATTTTAACAGCAATTACATACTCATTTATTGTTTCGATTGAAGTCACATTATAAAATAATATTTGTTTTTGTGATTTCTTCTATAGCGGAGAGGCTAGTACAGCACCCAAAATTCACCTTAACTTTGCCAGAAAACATATCACATTATTCCAGCACAACAGTAGAGTCAATGTTGTTGGTATTAAAGGATTTACACATACATAAAACCTATGTAAGGTAATGAAACCCAACTGTTATTATGCCAATAAATTTAATTTAGCTGAAATGAATCACAACTGTTCACAGAGAGCACGAAACAGACACAGCTGTAGAACACTGTTCAAATGAAAAAGAGAAAGCAAGTTTTTTGTCTCATTTTAAAGCTTTTTTTTTTATATTAGCAAATGTCACCAAGGAAGATTGTGAGGAAAAAAACAAACTTAAACAGCACCACCTCAGGCACTTGATAGCAACTAAATGTCAAGATCAGCAGAATAGTATGTATATATATTTATATATATGTGTATATACAAAAACAGGGGGCATCTTCTCCAAGTTGTTTGAGTTGTGAGCACATGGCATCAGCCACATAATGCATTTAATTAATTTATACTAATATGTGATGTCCAGACTGTCATCTATCTAAAGCCAATCCCTTTGCTGTATATGTTGATGTCACCACTGTTTGTTATATTTCTTGTTCACTGCAGGTCAAACACTTATCTGTAATAAAGAACTAGGTTTAAACAACTTATGTTTGGGTCTCTTTCATTGACTACAACCGAACATTTTATTCCACTCA
Source organism: Hollardia meadi (assembly GCA_037974645.1). Classification (NCBI taxonomy): domain Eukaryota; kingdom Metazoa; phylum Chordata; class Actinopteri; order Tetraodontiformes; family Triacanthodidae; genus Hollardia; species Hollardia meadi. The sequence continues at coordinate 17,938,625 of JBBPCS010000001.1, read as the reverse complement.
GTGTACATGTCAAGTTCTTTTTGTGATATGCTGGGCTGGAATTTGCAAAACACATTGTCAAAGTCTTGGTATGAAACTGGTCTCATCTGAGTGGGATGGATGGTTGACAGATCAGAACCAGGAATACCATGGAGAGGACCTACCGCAGCCTCTTGACACAGCTGGGCCACGTTCAGTCCCGAGAAGCCCTCTGTCCTCTGAACCAGTAGTGACATCTCTTTGTCACTAAGACAGTAGTTGTGCTGTGAGAGCAGTTGGGTGATTATCTGGTGTCGCGCTGTCCCATCAGGCAAGGGAATGAGCAGTCGCTTGGTAAAGTACCTCCGTAGGGACTCTGGGATCTCTTCAGGCTTATTGGTGGAGCAGACCACGAGGACATGGTCCTCAGCAGAGGTCAGAATACTGTCAAGCTGCATGAGGAGCTCAGCCTTGAGGCGATTCACTGGGCTCTCCTCACTGAGCTGAGCTGACAGCAGCAGGTCCACCTCTTTGATGAACACCACAGCTGGCTGGCGACACCGGGCCACCAGGAAAGAAGCCTGGATGATCTTGTCGCCTTCCCCTAGCCACTTGGTCACCAGAGCTGAGCTGTTGAGTAGCAAGAAGGCAGCCCCCAGTTGGCTGGCCATGCAGTGGGCCAGCAGCGTTCTACCAGTTCCCTGAGGTCCAAATAAAAGGAGGCTCCGAGGTAATGTGGCAAGTCCGCTAAACATATCTGGCCTTAAAATGGGCCATAGTATCTCCTCTTTAATGGCTGCTTTGGCCATATCCAGACCCGCGATGTCGCTCCAGTCCACTGGAGGGCCCTGCTGAAGGATTTCTGTGGTTACCATCTCCACCAGGTTGGAGTCACTGTTCTTCAGTTGTTCCTCTGCAGCATGGATGGATGAGGTAGCCGTTCCAATGTCAGGCCCTGTAAGGGAGTGAGAGAGGTGCTGTCTGTGCTCTTCAGTTTGCTCACTCATGATGGGGGATCCAAATTTGCTGTAGGGCTCACCAGTTCTGAGATCACCCACAGAGCTTTTGGTTGAGGCATAGGATGGAGGAGTTAGTGCTCTGCCAGAGTGTATAATAAACTTTCTTTGTTGATCAGAAGACATTGGCTGTTTGTTTGGCTTAAACGCTAAAGATGATGCCTCAGAATTTCTGTCAAAGCCATTGCCCCTGTTTGAGTCTGAGATACTGGTGTCTGCTATTCTGTACATTGGGCTCTGTGATGAGCGCTGTTGGTTATAGTTGAAACTACCAAAGCTAGAGTCCATATCTCCATGTCCACTCATGTAGAAAGCTTTTCGTTTTAATGAGTTGGATGTGCTGCCATTCAAAGGTGTTGGTGCAATTGGTGTATGATTATGGGACTGGTAGGTGTATCCAGGCAGTGTGGAAGGAGGGATTGGAGTAGGAGCTGCAATGCCGGACGGCAGATAAGCAGAAGGAGGGGGCGCTCCCCCAGGGCTATAACCAGGACCAACAGCAGTCTGAGAAGGATACCCTGTTGGAGGATAATTGTAGTTGGGAAGGTTTGGAGACCCAGCATTATAGCTCGGCACTAAGGCAGGGGGAGGAGGTGGGGGTGGTGGTTGTAGGAGCCCAGCACTGTGCAAAGGAGAGGGGTGTGGGGAAGGGAGGGCTGGGGTACTCTGGCCGCTGTAGCTAGAATGCAGGTAGGAGCCGTTGTAGCTGGCAGTATATTCCTGAGAGGGGAGGCCCGAGTGAAGAGTAGTGGCTGTGTGGCTCCCACAGTTACTGCTGGAATAGCTAGGCTCAGACAAGCTGCTGGCCACCCCCGGGGAGCTGCCTATGCTAGCCGACACATCTGTAGGGGGTAGGGCAGCTGTCATTCCAGCTTTGCTCACAGATATAACATCTGGAGCACAGTTCATTGGGTAAATCCCCTCCTGCCAAGACTCATTCTCTGACTTGCGTCCATTCATGAGTCCAGTGGTGCTATCAGAGTAGGAACACAGCAGGGCTCTTTCATTTGGGCCCTCTATGATCCCAGAGTATTTCTCTGCATATTTCTTAAGCAGATTGGAGGCAGTCAGTGCAGAGATGTCATCATTTGCCCATGCATACTGGTATGTTCGCTGTAAGTGCCCCCGGTAGGCCTCTACTTTGTGTGCTGGCGAGCGGGTAGTAGATGAGATGTCAAAGTGTTGCTCTGCCCATTGTGTGTGCTCTGGGGTCCACTGCATCTTTAGACCTAGATATTCCATATAAGGAAAAGATATGTCAAAGTAAGCATTAAATTATGGTTAATAATCATTTTAAAAATAATCTAATATTTCTATTAGAATAATAATAATCTTCTCTTTCTATTTAGTAAAGATGGGAAATTACAAAGAAAAAAGCAAGGGTTTTTCATATAATATTCCAAAAAATATTTGAAATACAACAAATTTCTCCCATTTGACAAACAGACAATGCCAACTGAACACACATTAAATTCAGAATGAGGATGTTGGGACCCATACTGCTCTGTGTTGGGTGGTATAATCCACCCGACACAGAGCAGAATGACACGGACATTGTGGGTCAGTCTATAATCCAACTCTCATCTGAGGCATTCTGAGACAGTTTCAAATCTGCTTGGAAGAGAGCAGCAAAGCAATCTTCCTTGGCAGCGCTCTGTTGCTTTCATCACACAAACCCCTCAGCCCAGCATGAATTACATCCACATCCAGTCTGCCTACTGCTTCCTCGTCCACAGAGTGAGGGGGGGAAACATGCTTCACTTGTCTTTTTCTCTACTGCCTCTCTCAGCTTCTCTGTATGGCCCTAAGGGTTTGAATGACAGAAATAATCAGGTTAAATCCTAAAGTCAATCTGCAAATAAAAGTTTTTACACATGCCGTCATCTTTTACCCTGCTTGGGATTATCAGAGGATGTACTATACCCCCAAAGAATATAGACTATTAGAGAGGTTGCAGCTCAGAACAATCAGAGATAGTGTGCTGAGCCTCACACGTCTTCCATCAACACTAATCTGACCAAAAGCTACATAAAGATATGAGAGCAGATGCATTTAACTAAAGTTTCTCCGTCTGTTACAATGGTCCATGCCCTTCCTAAGCAAGCGTGCAGTGCTATACTTTATACTTCAGTAGGTTAAGTCCATATCACAGGATTTAGGCAACAAACGGCCACTGTCCAGAGGCAGATTACAAATGCAATGTTTGTCTGTGGATTCCCTTCTGACTCCCTCCCAGCCATTTGCCCACCCGCCACACTAGACACCAGGAGCTAATTAGCAGGATGTTGCTGTGCTAATTGTGTTAATTTACAAGGTTTTAGTCAAAGAGATCCATGCTATGGCTCACATGGTTGTCAACCATCCAAGCTAATGATTAAGAAAAAGAGCCTGAGGAAAAAAGCCTGGGCAGACAAATATGGTAGTCATACTGTGCTGGAACAGAAAAGCTCATGAACTGACACAACATAGAATATGAAGAAAAAATTATATTATCCCAGGGGACAGAAATAAAGATAACAAAAATGACAAAAAAATAAATAAAATCTCTTTCATGTAAATGAAAACCTTGTTTGCCTGAAATGTGTATAAACTGATGCAAATGTATGAATGACACCCTTGAGAAAAAAACTCACTGATTACTGCTTTAGACCAACCTGCATCTACAATCATTGAAATATTAATCACCCACGACATTCCTGGTCACCTGTTTTGTTAGGTGTGGATTAGAGGTCAACCAACAGTGTATTTTTGATGGCCTGCTGTTTCCTGGATCGGGGGACAGGATCTTGCTCCACTTTTTCCCTCTCTGTAATTGTTGGAGCCCAGCAGCTTCTCAGTCAACGTTTTTTTTGCCACAAAGCGTCGCCAGTCAGCTGACGCTGTTAAAATCACCAGACTTCTTTGGGTGGACTGATATGATTAGAGAGTCTATGATCAGACCTGCATCCATAGCAACGGTATGTTATTCATTGCAGCGATCTGCTATTCAGAAATAACAGACCGAAAAATGCCATCACTGACCAATCTGGAGACAGTATCCAACAAGGCCATGTAATAATTCCAGTTAAGAAGTTCACTGCCATTGGCCACTATCGGAGCGGAATTCTGGCAGACCGATGCCAAACCTATTATTCGGCCAAACCATTGACTGTATATAAAGATGGATGAGATGACAGGTCCCCAAAAGTGAAGCGGAAACATCTCGATGGCCCCCTGTTGGTGGGCTGCAGTATAGGTCATAAACCCTCCCCTGCAATGATATCAAGTAGGACATGGGCCAAACTAAAAACTCAAAAGTACACCTCAAATAAATTTTCCCAAAGGTGGTTTCTGTCATTTTAAGTAGTTCTTATCAAGTGTTAATCTTTCTGATCAGTTCGGGTTTAATTAGTTATTTGATGCTATAAAAACGGGGTGAAACGCCTTGATTGACAGCTGAGCAATACTTGCGATTGAGTCGAGCGGTTGTATGGGCGGGAACTCGACACTGCAGCTCCACTCCACTCTCTTGCTCCAAATGATGTCACCAGAGCCAGATGGTAGCACTCATATCTGGGATATTTTGGCTTATTTTTGTACAATGGGAGGAAGTGAAGACGCGTTGTCCATCTTTATTTACAGTATGTCAATGGGCCAAACCAATTAATCTGTCTACTGTACCTCTAGTGTGGGTGCAATGCAAAATAAGATTTATTTTTTATTCAGTGCAGCCTGTCACACACACCTGATGTTTTGCTTTCGCCCTTGTTATTACAACTAATAATAATTTTTCTTTGCATTATTGCAAGGGAAAATCTTCCCTTCAAAACAAACAAAACAGTATTTGGGCAACAGCAACTATGAGTGAATTGCCTGCCAAAAATCTCAGCCATTCACAGCAGATACTGACACTGCAGTGCAAGTAGCAGGATAATGGTTTCTGTAAAATCATTCAGTTCATTAACACTCAAGGCACATTTGTGAATAACAGCTTATTAAGTGAGATTCTTCTATTACTGTTAATTGTCTCTGAACAATGTACCACTTTGGACAATCAAAGAAGTGCTACTCTCAAAGTGTACTTGAGATCTCTGAGCATCAGGTATTTTATAAAATGGAAACAATCCAAGTTGATTATATAAATACAGCACAATGCTAAAACTACCCCACTTTCTATATCAAATAATAACTGAAACCTGAGATTTTAATTTATGGCACAATGCATTTTGTCATTACAGGCAAAAAAAGTCTGTTCTATTAATAAAAAACCTACACAGAAAAATACATGGATACATGGATTCTTGAACCATGTTAAATAACAACATTGTCATCATAATTTCTGACTGACATCAAAGAATCTGACTTTTTGGTTTCTACAAAGGTTATAGACAGTAAATGCATCCACACACAGGCATACAAACACAGGCACATACAAATGCACACAGACACACACAGTACATTAGCATAATGATCTTGCACTTTTGGTATTACGGTTAAGCGTTGTCCTCTATTCCACCTGCCTGGAAATTCAAAAACAACACCCACAGGTTCCTTTGTCTTTCTTTGAAATGGTGTAATTACAGAGCAGTCCATTAGTGGAATGTTTTCAGATAGCCTCAGGGCTTGAGCTCAAATTCCACTGATCAACCACCAACAAATACAGACTTTGTTAGACTAATGTGTTTGTCAATTCACAGATCTGAATAATCCTCTACGGTATATTTAAGATATGTTCGTATCGGAAAATAATGTTTTTGGTCAGACATTTATCCAATAGTTGGAGTTATCTTAGCTGATTCATATCTCAATGATCATATTTGTGTTCGTAGCACAAAATTCTTTAGAATCACCACAAGTGATGTCCTGGAAATTTGTGTCCTATATCATGTACTTTATAGACGGTTTTGATCGCATTGAAGACAAGAAGACCAGGTGGAGCCGAAATACATTTGACATGTGATGCCATGGTGTTATGCTACACTATGGGGTTTAATTTCTGGTTCAGTGATCGTCATCGATGAAACAGAGATGCTGACCTTTTTGGGAACTATTAATCTGGTAGCCTTGGCTGTTTTTAAGCAAACAAGACTGGGCCTCCACTCTGTCCATCCAATTTCCCAGTGCGTAAATTGGACCGCCGCTTGCACAATTCTCTATTCATTACTGTGCTGCTGAAAGGAAACACAGAGGTGGCAGAGCGGTTTTCTTTTACTCTCTCTGTGTGCGCGTGAGTGTATGTGTGTGTGACCAAAAAGAGCGAAATGCCTTCCAGGAGGATTCCCAAGCATAAAGAGCTGGACTTTCCTTCCCCTTTTTTTTTGGTTTGGGGGAGGGGAAGGTGGGAGGGTTGAGGGAGAGGGAAGTGAAAGCTGTCTTAATTGAAACGTGGCCTAATCAGACTCATTACCATTTTTACCAATTTGCACCACCAAAGATGCTTATTAGGTAACTGTGTTTAATAAGCTGTTCTTTAGAAAACTAACTGTAATGAGCTCTTTAAAGTCAGTCTTGAGCATGATTATGCAGTGGAAGTGTTTTGCAGAGCAGAAGCAGACTAGTACATTTAGTCATGTACAATGTCATAATTAAGCTGCACAAACTCTGCACTTCACACCACACAATAGTCCCAGCTGAGGCAGTAGACATGCTGAAAAGTATTTATAATTACTGATCATTACAACCCTGGGATTTTCATCTCTGGACGTAAACATAATTATGGGACCTTTTGCTTTTATTCTGCACACACAGACCACTCTACTTGACAAGCGTGCAAATATTGCAGACAGACAGTAATTACGTTTATAAATAAAAACAAGTTCATATTCATATTCAAATTCAATGGGGATATTCTAAGTAGGGGTGGGGCAAAACATTCAAATACAATGTGAAATGGTAATCGGTATGGCTACAGAGTCCTATTCATCTCACATATCAAGTTAAGACTATTTAAACTCAATTTAGAGCTTCATGTGGCAGTAATTCCAATCTTTAGACGGCAGGGTGCCATTTAACCCCTCATTTAGAAAAGATATGTCTGCCTCAGTCAATGCCTTTTCCAGGGCTTCTTCCCATATATTTCAGTCTGACCAGCCATGGCAGCAAATTCTCCACACTATTAAAGTCCACCGATCCCGGTGGTTTCTATGCTAATCCGAACATAAAAGGTGGGAAATGACTTGCACCATGCACTTACAGTATGTTTATTGCAGTTGATCTGCCTGTCAGACAGACAACTTACTGTGATAGGACCTCTTTGTACTCATGAAAATACTCACGATCAAGCAAAGTGAGTCCATTATGACAGATCTGTTATCACTTCACTTTAGTTAACATAGATCAGTTATTTAAAGCACATATCCTAAATGTCTAAAACACTGTTACCTCAATATGTGAGTGAATGAAGCACTGACATTTGTACTTGGTACTAGATGCACTAGATTAGTAGATGCACTAGTCCATTCATTAAGGTAATTAATTATGTAGTCAATGAAATGTCACAAATATTGATCACAACCTGCCTATTGAACAATGTTACGAATCTAACAAAAGCAGGCAGCACATAGGTGAAGCTGCTGCTACTGTATATCTGGGGCCTATATTACTTGATAAGTGAATGAAATTAATTCACTTTAAAAAGTTTAAGAAATAATTTGATGTCAATTAACAAATAATCCATTCATTTACTATCAGTAATTTTAAGTTAATACAAATTCTTTATATCAAAAGTAATTAGAAATTGTCTATTTGTTTACATAACAGCACAGTTAAGTATTAAACATTAAGTGATGTAATGTGGACACAAGAAAGTGATTCTTAACATGTGAATTTGTCATGTTTGGAATTGATTTGCTTCATTTTATGTTGACAGAGTAATTAACGATTTAATTAGTCAAATTAAGTGTGTTATTAATACATACTGGAGACATTAAAGGAAAACTGTTGTATCTTAATTGTGTATGTAGGAAAATATTCTGTAACACTGTATGGCAGTGTGCACACTGAAATGAACAAATTTTGTTTGTGGATTTTTGTAGACGCAGTCTTAGTTCTATCAGAGTCACACATCTTACCAGGTATAGATGCAAAGAATCTAATGCTTGGATTGGATCCAACACATACTTCTCATGAAAAAATACACAGTAATACAAGTGCAGTTGCAAATGGGAATCAAACAAATGAAGATGAATGAATGGAAATTCTGTTTCAAACTCACAGACTGATTCAGGCATGCATGCATTGCATGTCTCAACTTATGTGGTCATTACAATACATTATGGCTTTGGACATGTGTGCAGATATCTGATTTGTGAAGTGTTTTATGGTGGGGTTTTTTAGCAATAGAATGTACATTCCATCAAGACTGATCTTTATGATTTATATTCATCATTAATTGTAAGTTGTTCATTGCTAATTCCACATTCATGGAGGGCAGCAGACAATTTACCCCTCTGTGCAGGCACCCTGAACAAACAATATGAGTTGCTAATGCTTTCAATGTGATCCCTAACTGGCTTCACACCCACAAACTGCCAACTGTGTTCCTTAAAACACATGTCCAAAATGGAGGCACTGCTATTGGGAGCTAAATTTCAGTGTCTGTGGTGGCCAAAACTACAAATATGTGGCCTTGTTCAGGAAATCACACTTTCAATTAAAAACGTCACCAACCACAGTCATCTTCCTGTTTGCAAATTTGTACTCACACATGCTACACAGAGGCACGAAACAAAAAGTCAGAAAATATAGGCAACATAAGACTAAACACAAGAAAAAGCTTTTCTCAAATTAGCAGTTGTTTGTTTGTTTGTTTTTACCATTTTTGGAACAGACCAACAATGTGCTGGTCGAGACCAGTCTCAACATCTGTCCTGATATCATCAAATGGGACTGAGGAGGACGCTCAATACAGCTGTTTAATAGTTGTGCAACTGACTAACTGAAATCAGTTTGGCAGTTGAACTGACTCTACTGGTCAAAACCATTATATCATTAGCTCATCATCCTTCTGTATATACAGTGGCTGTAACCAAACAGTATGCCATTATGCCATGAAGACAATTCACTGCCACATGGTTTCATTGAATAAAAGTATAAATCCTCCGTAGATAATACCTGTTTATCTAAATGCACTCTCATACACAAGATGGTGGTTACTAAAAAAGTAAAATAAAAATAAAAAATGATTATCTATTATCTGAAAATATCAATGATGTCAAAGATGTCAATGTTCCAACTCAGAAATCATTTCATAATTTAACTGTACAAATTTGGATTCTAAAGAGGTAGTATAAAACACATGACTGTGTAAATGTTTTGCTTTTCAAAGTGTCAATAAAAAGAAGCACCAGTGTTGAACAGGACAGCAGACGTTACACAGATAAAGTCTTGAAGTTGCTGTGTTCCTTCATTAGAATGAACATGTCCTACACACACTGTCCTGCTGATGTAAATACTCACTAAAGTACAGTATATGTCTATCACCAGGCGTCTGAAAATAGTCCCTCACAAAATAACTGTTTACTCCTGTTTGAGAAAAGTTAGTTAAACAGGCTTTTTTTTTTTTTTTTTTAAATGAAATGATGTATTTGTGACTCGTTTTTGAACATATTCAGTAGGAACGAATAGGCTTGGGGCTGAGTGACATAAACAAGCTATTGAGCGATGGATTGAAGCTATTGCCTTTGTTCTTTTCATGGGAGTTGTTGACAATATGAAAACATGGGTGTGCATGTGCAGCTGATTTCCTCTACATATTCAAACTGATGGAGTCATACAGGAATACACACAAGATCATTTATATTTCTTTTTGCTACACAGTGCATTGGATCCATCTGTTGGCCAGCTTCCACAAATAATAACTTCTTGATTTATGTCTACAAAAAATTCAAAGCTTAGTGGTTGTTAGTGACAGCAATATAGTAGAGTAAGCAAACCTGTGCAAAAGACTTTTCTTATCATCATGTGGCAAACATTACAGCGATTCTCAGTGAATATACACAGATATGGAAAACTTTGATTTGATAACATAATGCATTTTTGTTACATACCCTAGATATTCTCACATCCCATGGAATTTCGGGCTGAGCAGATGATAAACTCTATTTGCTTGAGGGGAACATGTATTTTTCATTTCCCCCTGTAATACAGTAAATCGTGAGGTTGAGAGATTCTCTGAGCTGTCATTTCTCTGTCTCAGTGATGCTAATTAAACCATGACTCTTCAGGCCAAGAGGCCCCCAAGGCTACATCTTCCATTACTACCCTAAGTATAGCTAAATCCACACACATGCTAAACTAACAGCTCTCCACACACAAGTAGAACTTGTACACTGAATAAAATAAGACAATTATGGGAGGCAGGCTTCATGGTGTTCTGTAGTGCGTAAGACTGATGAATACTCAAATGGCTTGTTAGTTAAAAGAACACAGTCATTGAACTTGGTGAAACTTGTTTCACATGTACAGTGGAGACAGTGGTTTTTGCGAGCCTCTATGAACTCTGTGCCTCTCAAGGGATCACTTACACACTTCAAAAGAACAGAGAGGCAGATTGTGACCTAGCTACATGAAGGCTCATTGACCAAAAGCTACTCACTAACATCTTCATTCCCCAAAGTCCTGTTACTCCAAGGAAGACTCCAATCACAAAGGCGCAAGCCGGTCGGGGGAAAAGAAAACATGCAAACAGGAACATTTTGGTAGGATTTTCTAGATTTTTTTTAAATCACATTTATCACATCTTGACTTTTAGTGTATAAGGCAGTGGTTTGATGGCACCAGGAGCCAGTCATCTGATTTTCAAGCCTTGTTGGAAATTAACAGATTATCTTGTTCACTGGTCTGATTCACAACTATGATTGCTTCGCACTTCCAACCATTAGACGTTACAGCCATGTTAACCTGGTTAAGACAGGAAGCAAATCACATGGCGAAAAAAAATCACATTCTTCAGAGTGTGATCTTTTTCCTACCAGCTAGCTACACAGTCAGTGGCATTGCTCCAACTGTATATACAGTAACAAGAACACCAGCATACCATTTAAAGAGTTTTTTGACAACGCAAAAGAGCATTTACTATTCTCTCAATGATAGAAAAATCACAAAGAACACATTACTGCCAACTTGCTAAACACTGTATGATGACAGAGCCTAAATGCTGTCCAACCGAAGAAAAATAAAGAGCAGTTATACAGAAATGAATGCAAACGTTCATGTGGAGTTCAAAAGCAAAATCTTTCTTGCAAACACAAGGGAAGTCAGGGCTGTCCATTGTTGTATTTATGGTTCTCTATGCGTTAAACTGATTAGAAGTTGAAATGGAACTCTAATTGAAAATACCAAAGCGATCAGAAAAAAGGATGTTTGCCTGCAACCACTGCCACCTTTTCGTGGAAGCCTTCTGAAGCCTTCTGCGGTATCGACTGCAAGTCTCAAAGAAGGTCACTTCTCCAACACAGGCCAGACAAAAGGTGAAATGAGACAACTGAAGCAATCTTAGGTCAATATGAAATAGAAATCTCTCAGCTATACTGTAATAAAGTTACTGAAGTGAAGTAGTGAAGCCATAAAGGGGAACTTTTACAAGGAAAGAGCTGTCTAGAAGATTGGTTCGCCCACTGGCAAACATTGGCTTCTAAGAGCTAAGGTGGGATGGTCACTACAGCACTATGGGGCTGAGTTACAGTATTTGCTTTTAAAAGGAAATTTGGGCATACAGGCAATTTAATATTAATAATTAATTAACAATTAATAATATTAATAAATACAGCTGTACGATGGTTTTCATTGACTATCAAGGCAAATCAGATGCTAATGTTTTTGATGTTTTGTGCACAATTTAAAACACTATAATTTAACAAAATGTATAAAAGAATATATTAAAATACAAAAAGTAACACAACATGTGTTTGTGGCAACATGGACACTGAAGTCATTCACTAAACAGAAAAAAAAAACCATCCACAATAATAAAAACTTATATAGTATATAATAGAAATTTCTGAAGTATGCTCCTGCCAACATTCAGCAATCACCGAGTATCTAATATATAGAAACAGACGCAAATAGAATAAACTCCGAGCTTATTCAGTTAGAGGAGATTATGAGCAGACAGCAAATTGCCTGTTGACTGATCTGCAGAGATACTGAGTAAACCCGCCACATTTTATCTCAATAGCTATGGTATAAACATGTTGTCATTGACAGTAGGTGTGACAAGTGTCTGAAGCGGCTGCACACAATATTATCACATCAAGGTCCCATGAAATTGTTTTTAGATAAAATCAGGGGGAATTGTTGGGATTTGGTAGTAACTTTAAAACACCCTTGTACAACCGATTATCTCAAATCTTGTAACTGTTGCCAGATTTCCAGGTTTGGGACGGGGTAGCTGTATTACATTATTATACATTTAATTACATTTACATTACATTTAATAATGACATGTTTATGTCCACTTAAGGTGACATTAAAGATGTGATCTTTAAATTAAAATAAAGTATAAATATTCCATTTTATTTTTGTGTAATTTGCATCACATTAGTATAATCTGGCTCCATCTATTTCTTGGTCCAAACAAAACATTCAACACTGGAAATAAACACAAAGTCCAGACTATCTCCTTACGCTTGCCCTCTGAGTCACAGGCAGTATCCCGCTATCTGTAAGCTCCACTAAATCATTCTGCTCTTCGTCCAATCACAACCTGCCACACTCTCCTTTAGCAAATCACTTGTAGGCTGTCAAATGTCAAAAGCGCTCTCGCTCTGTGCTGCTGTCATTCAGCTGTCGTTACAGCACCGCAAAGATCCATCCCTTCACAACCTCAGCCGTGGACGCCTGGCCATCTCCAATCAAATCGTCCGATCTGAAGTCCCCTTTCATGCATGAAGTCATCGACCTCCATTCCTCATCACCACCAGTGTCTAGGCTCCTTCAGACTGGAAACACCAAACCCGTCAGACCGCTTCCCATGGTGATCTACTTCCTGCCGGGGTCTAAGCACCAAAGTCTATTTTCTGTTCTTAATAAATTTATAAATTTAAATCTCTTTTATTCTTCTTATTAGTCTGTCCTGATTTAACCTCTTAAAGATTTTTACAAAATTACGTCAAGTACGAGTGTTAAGCGTTATCTTTCCCAAAAACAAAAAAAAACATGACAAATGACAAATGACAAAAAAATGACAAATGGTTCAAAAAAACAGTTAATTTACTTTGGGTATGCCCTGGATAGGCGTTCAGGCAAATTAGCCAATTAAACATTCCAAAATCTAAATTATTTACAAATATCTTTCTGGCTTAAACTGTTAAACATGTCAGTATGCATGTTAATGCAGGGCAACACTGTAATTGCTTCAGCAGTGTATAAGTGGAAGAATTGTCTATTTGAGACATCTGTACTGAGCAGGGGGGGATGAGAGAGTGGCAGCCTTCAAAGAGTTCAGTGCTTTGATAGAAATGAGGCAAGAAAGCAAGAAGGGGGCCGTGCAATGAAAAGTATTCCAGAGTATTCCTTAACAGATTATGAAATGAGGGGGAAAAAAGGTTAATCTGTGGCACAATGCAATTTAAAAAAATAAATGAGATCAATAGAAATTGAGAGGTAAGCATTTCAAATATTTCTACATACTCTTTAACGAACACCTTTCCGGTGTTACAAATCCATTCCTAAGGCAAGTTTCTTTCTCCACCACAAAACAAGCAAATTAAATTACCGGACCCCCCAAAAAAACACATTTCATTCAGTTAACCTCAATATGTAGTTCTTTATACAGTTTTAAGTAATGGTTGTTCTACATTGTGCTGCGTTTGCATGTGCATAGTTCAACCAATTAAAAGCTAATTAATTAGACACAATTCTATTAAGCAACAAATCCCACTCATCAATATACACAACCTAGGGTCACCCATTGCTCAAATGTGAATTGGCTCTTTGCACCACGTGGACTAGAGAACAGCACAATAGCACTTTTGGAGCTCACAATAAACAGTTTGGCACAGATATGTTTGATGGAGCACGAACTCATCAGTGCTGATAGATTTTAGTTCCCTGGACAGAAGCAGGACCAGGAAGTGTCACTTGGACAAATGGTCTCAAATGGTCACTATTAGGGAAAAGGGCCCGGTGTTTGCTATCACAACTCACAGACGGTCATATGGTAATATATACACACAATACTGCAATCATACTGTACTCCGACCCCAATGATCAACTACAGAACACATGTTTAATGCAAGTATATCTAAAAATTTAAATCACTGTTCATCTCTCTGGATGAAACAAATGCTATAAGCTACATTGTTAAGATTATTAAATTACTGTATCTATGAGTCCTGTGTCCACAACAAAAGCTAAAAATTGAAAGAGACTGAAAATATGAGTTGAGCTGTTTGAATCAATATATAAAACTGTTGCAAACAAGTGCTTAAAACTGAGAATAAAAGAATTCTTCAGTAGAATTAAACAAGTATCAAAAGGCTAAGTTTGCTTTTAGCTCTGATTGGTGAGCTTTCATTGTACTTTATTAAGCTCTTGACTGCTTCTTGTGTGTGTTCATGTTTTACTGTTTGTTTTTTTAAAAGTTTTGTTGTTTTGCAAACCCTTTCTACAAAATTAATTTGTGGCCCCCACAGTGTGAATTTAAATAAGTAAAACCAGAAGTATCGTAGAAGAATAGAAATATAGTATTAATTATAGTATCCAAATCACATTTTATGATACTCAAACACTTATACTCCATGTGTTGAATGGAAACTAGAGTTGTATTGTGTCCTGGAAATACAGATAAACTTTTGAGCTAAACATGATTTTTGTGACAAAATACTAATAAGCTTAACGGAGGAGACTTATGGCCTATAATTGCCAGGCCTGGATAATTTTTTTTTTTTAAAAAGCTTACTTGATTCTTCACTGTGCAGTAGTTGGATGGCTATTGTCCATGCGCCAGCTTTCTGTCCATGTCAATGAATGCTTAAAATAGGAAAATGGCCTGCTGGCTGAAATATGCAATAAAGAAAACAACTACTCCACAGTTGATTTGTTATGTTTTGCCTCTCTTACAGGTTATGTGCATAGTGTTAAATAATTCTGCCTCTGGCTGGTGCGAGATCTCTTGATGAATTGTGAACAGCCGACAGTGAAGAGTCTAAGTATACTGGTCCACTTTGTACAAGGCGATTCGTACAGCCTCGCTCATTTGGGTATGCATGAAATAACAATATCCTACTGGGAGCATTCTGAGTTTCAAACGTTTGGGGTCAACTACACGAGCAGATTCCACATGTGCAGCCCGTGGCCACTGAGGTCTGGAATCTACCTCCCTCCTGGCTGGGTGACGTTGCATGTTCTATTTCCAGACCGAGGGTTGAAGTGAGGCTGCAGGGAGTGTAACACTGACCCACATGACCTGTGGCCTAGAAAAGCTGCCTGAAGCTCTGCACACTAAAAAAAAAAATCCTCACTCCTTTGCTACAGCCTTTCAAAGGAAAACAAAACCTTTGCACATACCATGTGTCTTTTCATGCCAAATGATTTGCATCCTTTTTATTCACATCTTTGACTTGTTGTCAATGTATTCCGTGCTGAGCCTGATGCTCGCTCTCTGAAGTCTCAAGTGGGAAGAGAGAAAGGAAGTCGAAAGAGGCAAAACTGCTTTCCTTTCAGGCCCAGTGTCTACAGGCCACATGTCTCCAGTCATCTGTCACTAGTTTACATACATACTATGACACTTCCTCTCTCTGTGGGAACCCGTTGTCACCACTTGGCCGCCAGCAGAGGCTGACTGGGTGCTAGATGGGTCTCCCCCAGGTACCTCTAGGGAGCCACATTAGGCCTAGCTGACAGACTGACAGGAACATGCAGACACACACAGGCAGGCAAGCACACACACGCGCACACACATGCACGCATACAGTCCGTCCTTTGCCCAAGCACTCACTCCTCCTACAGTACGCCGGCTCACATGCTCCCAAGGCATGGCACACTTTGCATAAAGCAGTGACTTTGCTCTACATCAGATTTTTTTCAGACACAAAATTATTTTTCACCCCTCTAGCCTCTACATGCTACATGGAAGTTTTGAAATGAATAATGGAAACAACAGAGCTGAAGACTCATGGGATCCATTTAAAGATGTGGGAGAGGTGATGCAGTCAGGGTTTGGACTGCAGAAACATCATGCTGCAAGTAAATGAATCTGCTATTGTTCTGTACAGTATGGAAATGCTGCTATAAAGTGTCTGCGGGCCTATTTTTGCCAACAACGACATGATGTGAATGTTTTTTTCCTTTAAATCAGGAGAGCATTAGAGGAAAAATATAGCAATAAAAATATATTTTAAGGTTTTACTTCACCCTAGGAAAGAAATGATCTGTCGGCAACAACAGGCTAAAAACATGAAGCCGTTTTGTAATACTCGACTGCACACTGGAATCACACCTTTTGTTTAGTGGACACAGCATCCCAGACATCGCAACTGGACAAACTGGACTCGATTTTCTTTGCTGTGTTTAGTTTTTCTCAGCAAAACCTAGGTTCGGTAATTCCACCTTACCTCCCCAGATAGTTCAAAGTGGAAGTGAGCGAGTGAGTGTGGGGCAGTCCACTGTAACAGCTATTTTAGTCCATGCAAAGTCAACATGACTCCCTGAGGTGCTTTCCTGATAATGAACACAAAAGAAGTGTCAGCCCTCATAAAGCTCTGCGATGATGCTGAACTCCTGATTGCTCCTTTGTTTCTTTGCACTCTTATTTTTCTGATTTAAATTAATCTAACTCCATGCAGATTCTAAGAGGGACTGTCAAAGAGGCCACACGCCAGGCAACGAGACTTCTATTGACTTTTCACGTACACTGTGCAAGTGAAACTCCAGTTGTTGGGAAACTGCTTATATATATATATATATAGAAAGAAACAGCTTTATATATTTAAATTGTCTACATGTATTCATCTACCAGTGATCAAAACAAACATTTTCTTACAAAAGGCCATAAATTACATTTTCATTTTTCATATTTAATTATTTCAGCATACAGCAACTGCTGAGAGTCAAAGGTTCACCTCTATTTCTCACAGCAACCTTGAAGAAATCAAAAGGTTACTTGTGGTTTATGCAGTTAGCTAGCACAGTCAGTAATACGCTAGGTACTGTAACTGCAATACATAACATCACTTGTAATCCCAAACTATCCAGATGTCTTGCGTCACTTCTGTGGTCACGGAGCCACTGCAGACACCCGCTGCCTTGCCGCAGCCTGACACCTTAAACCTCCATGGCAGCATACTAACTTCTCTATCCCCTCCCTCCCCGCTCATCCTCCTCTCTCTCCTCTCCGCACCATCAGGGAGACCTGAACCCAGCCTCTCCCCGTCCCTGGCACTCAAGGCTCCCTCTGCCAGCACCTGGCACAGTGACAACCTGTCAGCCACCCGACTCCATGGAGGATGAATGAGTAGCTGGGAACTTTGCATAAACCACGGATGGTTCACATCTCCTCTGACCATCGCTTTAGCGTCTTATATCAATTCAGATATCAATTTGAGTCAATTAGCATGGGATGAGATGAACAAGACAATGAAAAACAGCCAAAAGATTAACTTATAATCATAGCAAACGCTTGCATGGACTTGAATATAAATGTCAAAGTTAATTCAAGCATGCATTTCAATACAGGAATCATAACACTACTAAATTGCCATACAGTGACAAAATAAAACGGTTGACATACGGTGTTATTGTGTGAGATAAATTCATTCAAATTGTAATTTTATTCTTAGAGCAACATATTTTATCTCTTATTAAATTTACAAGAAGCTACATTTTTAGAGAATCAAAGCAGTGGGATCACAGTGTCGTGGCGTTATCTTAATTGAGGGGTTATACTGATGAAGACAGGTCAGCATCAAGAGAAATTTGAGTTTGAATAAAATAAAAGTACATTTCAAACACTGACTACTTCGATTTGCATTTAGGAAAGCTGATAAATGTGGTGTGGTGAAGGACCACTACGAGTTCTCTTCCTGCATGGGTTTTCAGTCTAGCTAGAATGGGGGCCTTGATTACTAGCTTAGTCAGAAACTGTTTTGTGAGAACACAAGAGGAATTTCAATACAGCAAAGTATTGAGGTTTCTCTTATCCTCTTGTGAAAAGCTTGCTGCTCTCTCACAATACTCCAGACACTCAAAAACAGCACGCAATAAAAAAAAAACCCCACCTTGGAAGAAGGACAGAAAAAAACACCTCTCTTCACCAAGGTTATTCAATGATAAGCAACAGTGCTCAGGCACATGCTGACGGCTCAAAGTGCCAACTATTTTCAAAAGCCATGTAATTGTAGAGTTTGTTAATCATTGTCCTTGAGGGTTGGATATCCACTGCCACTGAGAGTAACAGTAAACAATGACTAAAGACATGATTTAAAGATATGGAAGCAGATTAATTCATTGGAACGGTATGTCGGATGATTTCGTACGGATAAAGCCACTCCATTCAGACCTTGTTCATGCCTACAACCTACAAATGACACTCAGCCACAAGATGTAAAGAAGACTGCATTAACAAGACAAGACTGTAGGAAAATTATCTTTTTTTTTTGTTCGTGAGATGCACACACATAACTAAAAGAAGACTGCAACCCACAGCCAGGCAACACTCTAGGCAGAGTCTATCGTAGCTGAACTAAAGATAGGAAAATCTCCAATCTTTTTCCCACTAAAAAAAGAAAGAATTTAGCATGTCTAATTAAAATGTAAACAGCGTAATGAGGACATCAGTGATTTAAGCAAATGTCTCTTTGGCTGCCACTGGGGGTATGATAATTACAGAGACAAATCTATGAATGCACATGAATCTCCTACAAGTCCAGATTAAAAGCCTTAGTGCTAAACCTAGTTTAGTACACCTGGGGATTGTCATTTCTAGCCAATCCCCAACAGGCTTAGAGCTGCCTCGTCTCCTTATGAGTGCAGAGACACCTCGTGTGAAACAAAGCCTCTGTTTCAATGTGTCGAGATGAGGAGAACAAGGAGTTTAAGGAAACAAATGCTAGACTAAATAACACGCCTGGCATATGTGGCCTGAATAAACCAGCCCTATATAACACGACTCAGGGACATGTTTCTGTCCTATACAGCACATTGTGCATCATGGTATGGATCATAATAGCATCATTGGATTTACATGTGAAAGATTAGCTTCTTAAAAAATAAAAATAAAAAGAGAACAAGGCATTGATTCCTCCCTCAAATGAGAAAAAAAAACATGCACAAAGAGAAAGAGACATTCACATACACACATACAGTATGCACGCACACACAATCACATACAAGCACATGCAGGCACATAATCCTTAAATAAACATTTAAATGATAAAAATAAAAAGGATAAAATAAAAAAGTAAGACTAAACAAGACAAAATAGATTTTATATTTGTTTGAATTTGAAAAAAAAACATCAAAGTAGCTGTAGCCTGTAGCTATACTAGACACAAGAAGGGTAAGTACAAGCAGCCAATGGTAGGCACATGCATTTTATAAAATGTCTATGCCATATGCTGTCACTCAGAGTAAAAAAAGACAACAAGTCTGAGCAGACAGTCGCTGTGTCTAAATGAGATGGTAGGAGGAGGAAGAGGAGGAGGAGGGGAGAGAAAGGGAGGATGTCAAGGATTCGTGGTCCTTCATCTTTGCAGTAGAGCAAACACATCCCTCAGTATAGCAACAGACAGCTGCCTCCACTTTCTAATGCAGTCCAACTTAGATCACTGCAAGAATTGTCAGCGTAGAGAGAAACACACAAAGATAACATAGCAAGCTGCCATGAGGGAAAGGAAAGAGATGTGGATACAAGAGAGGGAGACAAACAGCGAAGCAGAGAACGAGACAGGAGTCCCTCCTGGAGGAACACGTAGAATATTTAAAAGTAAGATTGGACTTTTTTGTCCCTTCTGCTAGCGTTTTACTCCATTGGGGGCTCCCTCTCTTTTTATATGAAAAACAGTAAAGACACCACTTAGCATATTTGCTTTAAGATGACAATTCTGCACTGTTCTTATACAATAAAGGGCTGAATGGAATTTCTTGTAGATCCATCTGTAAAGATGAATATTTCATCCATTTACAACAGCCGACATCCCAGGGAGTGTTTACACAGGATCAGTCACACTGTCAATTTTAGTAATCACTAATAGTGACTTCAGATTATGGACCTAAATTGCTTCAGAGACACATGACATTACCAAGTCAATGATTCATCTAAGATGTTTGGGATCCCGGGCACAACTGTGATGAGGTAATCTAACAATGATTCTGTATGTTCTGGTAGTAGAAAAGAAAAAACACAACCTGATTTGATTTGTGTGTTATAGCGAAATGAAAATAAATATGAGCTCATGAAGCAGCACTTTTCCTACAAGAAAAAAGATTTACAAATTGATTATTTTGAAATCCGCCACATTAAACAAGAACAGTGCACGACTGCGCTGTGGAGAGGAAATCTCTGCTTGAGCCACCATCTGCAAACAACTCTTTCTCGATACAACAAGCAAATATAGCAAGTATATATCATTGATTCAAGAAAAAGGTGGATGCAGTTATTCAGTTTACTTCACACAACTTCCTGTTGGTATTTACAGTCACTCTAAAAAGTGTGAACATGTGCGACATTCAGTAAACGTGTGATGAAAACAGGACGATCAGCATCTGTCGTCAAATTCGGTTCGTGATTCGTGCCAAGCAACAGCTTAGATTTCTATCATAAGTGCTATCCTATCAGAAATAAACAGAGCTGTCAGCTTCTTTCCATGCACAACGGAGGTGTCTGGGGTTAAGTAAGGACCTGCAAGAATCACCTAACAAGCTGCAGGAGATCAGACATAGAACCCTTCCAGGGTTTGAACTCTGGTGAATATCAGACGTACGTATTACTTGGTAATTAGGATATTTAGGATGGAAGATCTGACAGAATAGTTTGATGAATGCAAAGGGATTGTTTTTGCTGTAATTTCTTTCAAGATAAACCTATTCTTGCATTTTATATATCAAAAAAAAAACATAACTTTCGCTACAATTAGGTGTGAACATACGGCAGCATGAAAATACATCATTATGATATTCAGAAGTTCTTAAACAGTTCCAAATATAAAATGGTGCAAGGTTAAAAAGATTGCACAGAGTATTTCAGACTATACGAGTAGATGCAAACTGTGGAAACAGAAACTATTTGCCATCCAGTTCAGTGTCCATATTTGAAGAGGTCAAATCAAAGTTCTTTTGTAATAAAAAATAACCGGCGCACATGCATGGAAGGGGTCTAAATATGAAACACATAAAAATCTGACCAACAAATTTAATACCCACTTTACAAAAACACATTACAACCAAACACTCAAACATAATGAACATGGTAGAAATGTACATTTTTTTTTCCCACTGAGAGACGGATGCAGCAATGGTGTTATTTTTGAAGAGGAATGAAAACATACTTCAGCTCACTGCTGATGATGTTAATTTCCTCTCAAAGCAAAACATGCAAATGAAATGTGTGAACACAATTAAGTAAATTGTGCTATGGAGGTGGGAAAGGTTCACTCAGGACAAAGTGTTCGCAAAAGACAGACAGCACACAACTTGTTACTTCTCCTGACTTTGTGTCCATGCTCAGATGCATTTACTGGCTTGTCACAAACCGTCACAGGACCATGAATAACACCTATTTCTGATACTGCCTTTAAACTAATTTGTGAGCAAATATGATTTAGTGTCACTAGTGAGTTGTTATAAAATGTGACAAATTAATAGAAAAGCAGAAAAACTTCCTCAATTAAACTAAAATTGTCATGAGCCTTTATATATATCGCATCATGTTTGACAAATTACCTTGCAATAATAATACTGCCAGCATATAAAAGCATTATTGTATTACATGTATTTTTGTTGTCTAATTTACTTTTCAGTCATCCTTATATTTATAATAATGAACATAAGATGGCATTTATTTCCAACTGCTATGAGATATTTGTGAAACTGTGATTCTGAATTTACTCTTTGTTTTGATAGAAACAACAGGTATGGTCCTGAGTTATACAGCCATGTCATACATTTAAAAAAACACACACACATTTTAAAGCTGCCATGAGAATATCTTCTATAAATTATTTTACAAGCAAATATTTCAATAATGGCTAAATCATATAGCAGATTGAGTGTCCACATTAAAAAAAAACTGTTTTATTGAAATAAGTGGGTTTGAAATTAGATATCTTAAGGACAGCTTGCATCACTTCTGCATAAATTTACTACCATTGTCTATTAAGCACAATATTCATATTGTTAGTACCATGCATGCAAAAATATGAAAGCAGAGCAATGAGAAAGCAGCTGCACATAAAGAATTTTAGTAAGAGTAACGAAATTAAAATGGGGCTAAATAACTTCCACAAGAACCAAATTGATAATCCCACATATTAGTCAGATAATGACCTTATCTCTGGACTATATGGTTGTTTATTATTATACCTTGAATTAAGTAAAGTTTGGACGATGGACTAAACATGCACAAAGAAAAAAAAGAAATACATTGCTACGACAAAAGCCTGTTTTCAAAAACGACAAATATGGAACAATAACAATAACAGTAGTGATAATTACAAAATGAACATACCATAAATACTGGTGCTAGTGATCATGTCTTCAAGCCTAAAAACAAGAGGAGAAGGAAAAACAGCAGAATCGGAATTTTCACGAGGAGGAATTCCAAAGGTTGCTTCTCATTACAGGCACTTTTTTTCTCCTGCAGCTATCGGATTACACAACTTAAAAAGCGCACGCTCCCTTGTTCTTTCCTCACGTTTTCATTTAGGTCGTCTAATTAAGGACAACGCAAGACCAAGGGAAACGGAACATGCGAGTAATATATATATGTATATATATATACATATTACATATATATATATACATATGTGTGTGTGTGTGTGTGTATAAAAAAAAGCCCTGGACGAAGACGCGAAAGCCACACAGGCACACGGCTGGAGCCTGTCACTTCTTGCGCGAATTGAAACAAGAGAATAGGAAGCGTGTGAGAGACTAGATGACACAAAACACATATTCTTCATGCCGCCTATTAGAGGAAGAGGCTAAACCAGCGTGATGCCCCCCCCCCTCCCTTTACTTTTAAAATAGATTTCTTGCCGGCAGTTGTCCCACTATGAGCGCAATGACAACCCATATATTAACCTCCTGCTTGCGGTGATCGCGGCAAGTTTTATTCAGCCTGACATGCAAAAACTTCCCGTTGCAGGGAAAAGTTATTCAAGGGACGGGTTGCAGCAGTGTAGTAACCATGTCATCAAACTACGGAGAGTGAATTTTTAAATGCATATTCGGTCTAATCGCCGTAATCCATATTTATTTTGTCTCCACTAAGCGATGACAAGTAATTTTGCTTCGGTGAATGCAGGATTGGCTGTCCGCAGACTGCGCTGCAGATCCGTGATGCGCGACACGGTCTCCGAAGCGAGCGTTTGCGCGTACAGGGCTGCTGCTCCGTTTCTCTTTATAATTGTCAACATCACCGGTAGACGGAATGAAGACTTACCTGTGTAGGTGACAGGGCAGCGTCAGGGGTTATAGTACCATCGATCCGGCGAGTGTGCAGATGAATGGCTCGCTGAGGTTAAGTGTGGCTGCCCGCGATTTGAAACCATTCCAAGTTTGTGAGGGGAAGACTGACCACAGCCTCTGCCATGTTGGAATTCCAAACCCTGGACAGCTGCTCCACTGACTGAAGGCAACACGCCGCACACTGCGCATGTTCTCTGCAGCAGGAGCCAAATTCAAAGGAAATCAACCTGAATAAGCAGCGGTTCACAAGGAGCCATGATGTCAACGTTTAGTTATAGGTTATTTAAATGTATTATAGGTGTCTGTTGGTAAAAGCCTTATGCCTTATCTGCTCTATAGGCCTAATGTATAGCCTATATTTGAGGTGCACCATGTGCATGTTTCTTTGTATGAGAGCCTGTATCCTATATTCATTTGTAAAGGTTTAAACAAATAAGGGTTGGATATTTGCATGCAGTGATAAAATACATTCAAGAAATAGTCTGTCAAATACGGAAAAATATCTATTTGCTTTCTTGCCTAGAGTTACAGCAGGCTAAATGAGAAGATTGATACCAGATGCCGACTAAATATGAAGCCACAGTCAGCTAGCTTAGCTTAGTTTAGCTTAGTTTACCTTAGCATAAAGACAGGAATCAGGGCAGTTGGAATCTATTCAAGTTGCCAGGCAACCTCACAGTAACACCAAGATTCTAGGAAGTCACTGGCTGCACCTGGCCAATAGGCTAGTCCTTCACACAACCATGATGTAAAACCGAATTTTGTCGTTTATACGATTTGTTTTTTGTACATATCAAACAAACAAGGTAGGCCTATCATGTTAATTAGTGAGCTGTCAAGGTGGTAGACAAATTTTGTTACCTTCAGAGCTAAGCTAGCTGTTTCACCCATCGACTGTATATAAAGATGGACGACATGAGAGCTCCCCAAAAGTGAAGCCAAAACATCTCGATCGCCCCCTGGTGGTGGGCTGCAGTATAGATCATAAACTCCTCCCCCTCAATGATATCAGATAGGACATGGGCCATACTAAAAACTCGAAGCACACCTCAAATATTTTTTTTTTTTTTTACCAAAGATGGTTTCTGTCATTTTAGGTAGTTCATATCACGCTGATTTATGTTCAAGTGTTCATTTTTTTAATCAGTTTGGTTTTAATTAGTTATTTGATGCTATAAAAATGGGGTGAAACATCATGACTGACAGCTGAGCCCTGCTCGCGATTGGGCGTGCAGGTCTATGGGCAGGAACTCAATACCGCGACTCCGCCACCCGATCCCTACTGCGCAGACTCTGGCTCCAAATGACGTCACCATCTCAAGATGCTAGCGCTCGTATCCAGGATATTTTGGCTTAATTTTTGTTCAATGGGAGGAAGTGGAGACCATCTTTATGTATGTCAATGGTTTGACCCCGTTTCCTGTCTTTATGCTAAGCTAAGCTAACTTGCTCTAGTTTCATATGTACAAGACAAATGTTAAAGCGGTATTCATTTTCTCATCTAGCTGGAAGAAAGCAAATAATAATTAAGCTAATGAGCTAATATCAATAAATCTTTTAAAGAATTCGTCCGTAAAATGTGATTTATTTTAAAAAAAAGTCTTTGTTTCATTCACTGATTGACGCAAACATCGGCAGGTTATTCTCCAGCTCCTCTCTCTTATCTGTACATGGCCTTGAAGAGGGGGCATGGTCTCTCCTCCTTTGGGAAGCATTGCACAAAGACCCTGGTTAGACACATGATATGAGGATCAGCACCAAAAGTCCCATTATGTCCGCTCATATCCATACCCACGGCCCTAAGAGTGATGCATTGATTCAGCCTTCAGTACTCCCTTGACTGCACCATACTAATTCCAACTGCATGAGGTCTTTAGAGAAATCCTACCCAAAAGGAAGGACATGGAGTAGCCACTGAACTGCTCTGGACAATGACAATTTAAGTCTGTACAGTCCAGTATCATTCACTGTTCCTGTTAGCAGAGTGTTTCTCTTTTTATCATCTCTGTTATTCTTTCAATACAGATAACATTGCCAATCAGGCAGAAACAATGGCAACTGTCCAAGATTTAAACACAAAGCGATAAAAAGCAGAGAAAATTATTATAACGGCATGCGTTCAATTTCATTTGCTTGGCTGCGAAATTAATTGAGGATGGTAGTGATCATCAGAATTTTCTAGCCATGGTGGGATAATGTTGAGTGTCCACGCTGGTAAGAACAGCCTGTGAAAAACCTGCTTTGGAGGTCACAGTGAAAACAACAGCAGTGCATTTCCAGGTGTAGCCACGTCCATTGTCTCCTTCCTCATATGGGCATGTTCAGTCTGTGCCTTTGTCCTTGTGTCAGCAGGCAGGACACTCTAAATTATTTTGCTCAGCTGCCTCCCTGAACTATTGCTACAGCACGTCAATACACACATCATGCAGACACTCGCACATACAGCAACAGGGATCACAGTTCATGTCCATCACACACTTGAATCCTCCTTGACACATTTCAAACCTGGAGAAATGAAAAATAAAGTTAGCCGGATGTTATTATTAGGTGTCGGGCAATTTGAGATTAAAATTTCAGATGTTTTTATCATTTTGTTAATGAGTGGCTAAAAAGATTTAAAGCTGTAGGTTGTTGATGAATTACAGAAAAACAACATACGCTCCTTAACTCTCCTGATATCAGCGATTTAGAGATAAATATCAGGTTTATTACACCTGTAATGAGCAATCACTGTTTGAAAGAATAAAAACTGAATGAATGTTTGACACCCCTCCCATCCTGCCCATACATAACATACACACATAGTGGAATTGTTCCCTTTCCCCAGGAATGAGGGGTTTACACAACACGTGACTGGCTGTTTTTTTTAACCCTCTGCCTACAGGCTCTTATGTCATGTGTGATCACTTCAGCATTGTTGCTGGGCATTTATTGCTTCTGCCATGAAACACCGACTTTGGAGAAACCAGCTGCATGGTGCCTTTTGTCACATGAGCATGCATCTTGATTTTACAAAATCCCCCATATCTGGTTTGTACAGTTATTGACTCACCTTTGCTGCAATTGTTGTTCAAGTTTGTGTAATAATAACAGCGTGTAGCATCAATCTTTATCTGAAATAAAAACATATATTGAGTAATTCCACTGGCATCGAAAAGTTATGCTTTTCCAAACGGTGGTTATATTTTCTATCATTACACAACTTAACCAAATCCAATTTGGGGCTTTTCATGGAGCAAGGCTGTAAACAACATAATTTGCAGAGATGCTGTACTGTATCTCTGGGTTATCAGAGGCAGTGAATCTCATCAGTAATAGAGATCTTTGTGTAAAATAATACACAAACAGTGAGGCTTAAGATAGTCTGGTCACAATAAATGAATTTTACAGCAATACATTTTTTTTTTTAATTCAAAAGAGCACCAGCTATTATGACGAGAAAGATGTGCAAAAACGACAAAATTACAAGCTTGATTTCCCCACATTATTTCAAGATGTGTATCCAAGTCCTTGTATAGACCAGGGCTAAAATCCTAATAGGGACAAGCTTGAAGTGAATGGAGCTCACAGAGGATAAGCTACTAAATCTTGCAATAAAAGCAATGTGATTTACAGTAAATTCCACAAGGCTGACAGTGCCACAGCTGAGGGCATAAACACCCCTTTCAATGCTGCGCCTCAGTTCTGTCTGCTGTGAACTACAATCACACAGGCGTGCTGCTTGGCAGTGGTGACTTTGATAAATCACCAGGAAGTCCCACTGTTGGCTTAAAGCTAGAACTTGTTCAGTTGCAATTCTGCATTTGTCCCTCTTTAATGTGTATGGAAGTGGCTTTAGCAGTAATCTGTCAGTGATTGATTAGGTGTGGCCAAATCCCCTCTCTGTTCTCCTCTACTGGCTCGCTGTTTAACCACAGCTGTGTATTTACAGAATGATGGCTGTATTAGGGTAGAGGCTGCCTTATTTACCTGCAACGTAAACATACTTACTTTCACTCGGGCGACTATACAAGCAGGTTGACCAACAGCGAAACAAGAAACAAGAAGCGACATGTTCTTGTTGGTGCTAAATTCATGCAACGATGGATAAACAAACAGGCCTAGAGACCTATGACGGGATTGTTTTGGGAAGAAGGAATCACATCTTAAGCTGTCATAAATGCTTGTAAGAGTCAACAAACTCAGCAGTCATACAGACAGCAGATAAAGACCTGATAATATCTTAATGCAGCACGATTGTGTGAAAAACCGAAATGTATGTAACTATTAAAAGATATTTATTTTGTATGTGACACATGAGGTTGAAAAAGCAATTTAGACAGGGTGGTGGATATTGATCACACTTACCAGCAGATCCATATTAATTAAATATTAAGAGAGTGTGCTGCATTGTTAGAAAATGAGCAGCAACTGTTTTTTGTTTTTTTGCTTTTCTTTTGCCATGGTTGAAAAAAAAAATTGCTCAAACCTAAAAAGAGGGCATGCTTTAATAACACTCACATGTAATTAGACTTGAAGTATTAAAGCAGGGCTGGGTTACGTCTGATGCATTTTGTATTCAAAGAATATTTTAGTTATTTTTAAAAGAAGGTCTGAGTATGAACATCCGTGCATGAATTTTAATGAAGATACTTAAATGGTAATTATTCCACTCAGGCTCAAACGTAGGTAACAAATGGAATTCAATCAGTGTCCGTGCATAATGATGGTCATTAGGAGAAAGAAAATAATAATGACATCCTATCTGCATTAAACCTGCAGACACTTTACACAATGATCCTGCAGCCATTATTGATCTCCATGGAGATAAGCAATTGTCACTTTTCAGCATTATGCCTGAATGTTAAATACAGCTCACTTTGTTTTTCAGCAAACTATTTCAGCCGACACTAAATTTTCATTTAATTTACTTCACTACTTGAAATCCTTGGTCTCATTCCACATGATTGTAATTTTGGTTCATTTTCACAGCTGCCTCTCCTGTTACCAATATATAGATAGGTAGGTAGGTAGGTAGGTAGGTAGGTAGATAGATAGATAGATAGATAGATAGATAGATAGATAGATAGATAGAT
>JBBPCS010000001.1:17876503-17896437 GCA_037974645.1 Hollardia meadi | reverse complement strand
ACACACACACACACACACACACACGTCTTTGAACAAGCAGAGGGAAGGAGGAGGTTATTGCAATGTAACTGTGCAGTGATTGGCTTCCAGTGGAAATCACTTCAGAAATGTAAGATTCAAGGCAAAACTCTGTGCAGGAATTCTGCTTATGAAATAGATTTGATTTGATATATTTCTTCTATTTATATTTATATTTGTTTGCTGTGTGAATTGTTGTATACTGACACAATCTGTATAGTAGAGTTAGGATTAAGGATGATTTTGTTTTTCTGTTTCTCCGTTAATCACAATTGAAAATGTGTGATGTTTTAATCTTGTGTTCATGAATATGACAGGTGGAATCAATCCTTTAATTGTATGAAAAAACAGCAATGACATGCATTTAGTTGTTGTGTAGTGTTTGCAAGGTTTGATCCAGTGTTTTGAATAGAGAGTTCAAACACATAGAATAGCAGGAAAATCACATTAACAATGGCCCTGTTCTCTTCAAGTAAGCCATGAGAGTGGCTTACTGACAGCACAATAAGAAGACACTGATACTGAAGCAGCTAAATGGAATTCTTCCATCATTAATATTTAAACATGTGAAAGTCAAAATGTCAAAACGGTCTACTGTATGTAAGTGGCAGTGTGAATATTTTGTTTACATTCAGATCACAGATTATGTCTTTAGAGCCATGATTTAGATTAAGGACATGATATTTGATAAAATGTGTGTTTCGTTGTTTCATTCTTGTTTTGTTTATTTGTTTAGCTATAACCTGTCATCATAACCCTGTGTCATAATTTCATCATCATCCTCATTTTATGTAACTGTCTAAAGTGGCTAAATTTAAACTGATCGTATCTAGAAATCATTTAAATTGTATCTAAATTACTGATTCATTTACAGTTGTTTTACATTGTTCAGGTGCATTATTTAAAACAAATTGCCACATTTTGCAAATAGGTGACACAAACACCAAAAACTGTGTTCCACTTTGCAACTGCATGCTCCATCATGTTGTTTTCAAGAAACTTTTCAAAATAAATTACAAAATGACATACTGATGATGTCTGAAAATGTCATGTTGCAAATGACTGCAAAAATATAATCAACCTTCTTTTTGAACACAATGCATCAAATTTATATCAGGATGATTTGCATCATTTACATCCCTCTGTAGTGATGTTGTGACATCAGTGAGTTTGACCTGGACATGAGATGTCTGTTTATATCTTAATTTTATTGAGGAACGGAGAATATTGGAAGATAGATTTTTGTATTATTTGATGGCTTACTGTAAAACCTCCCATTATCCGAACTCTTCTTTATGATGCTTAAACAAAACCAAAGAATTTCCCAGCTAATAGTCACACATTGCTTGACAGGTGAATTTCCTATTCCCTGTAGTAACCCAGTCTGTCCCCTTACACATCGTACTTTTTTTTTTAATTTTTTACAATTGGTTACACGCATTTTTCGATACAGAGTTCATTTTCTTAAAACTCTTCACACAGCCAGCACAACAGAAGTCAATTGTGGACTAAACTGAGGATCACTTTTCTGTTCTTTGACACAAAATGCATTCAATGGCCACATCCTTCTGAACTCATGAGATGCTTTCACGCTCAAACTCAAAACACTTGTAGTTGCACTTGTGTAATTACACGTTGCGCAAATTTACATAGTGATACAGTGGACTTTTTTCATATAAACGGCGATTACCATAAAGCTCTTGCCAAAGGAGTTTGCTTATTAAGTCGATCGCCACCAGATAAATCTGGTATTTTGCAGTATATCAACATTTATACCAACTTTTTTAAACCACTGTCAGTGATGACCACGCTGGCTCACAGATAGGGATGTGTTTTAGCAAAGATTTGCATATGGCATCATAAGTATGTTGACAGTGTTTGTGTAATAAAAGATAAAATAATAAAGCATAAACTTCTGATTGAGACCTACAGCACTGCTTGGCTATTTTCATTCCTTGATGACTTCAATGAAAGACTTGTGACAGGTGAGGAAAGGGAGAATGTTTTGTAACTGCATGGGACGACGTGGCTTTTCACTGCTCTAGTCACAGGGTGGTTTACAGCCCATCCCGGGATGGTGTCACTTTTTCTTCCACCTTACTCTCCATTCCTCAACTTCATAGAGGAATTCTAGTAGTTTCATGTAGTTTTGTATCGCATTACTGGAATTACCTTAGTTTAATGTTGTGCATTTGGAATGACTCCATATAATCAATTCAATAAAGAAGTGGCCATATTTTTGTTGTAATGGAATCTTGATTAAAGCTAAATTTAAAAAAAGAGCGATACTTCAAAGACTATAGTGATGCATACTGTAATGTTAGCTGTTGTTAATGCTTTTAGGTCATTGTGCAATAAGTGATAAAATGTTAGTGTTGGGAGACAAATGTTGTCAGTGTCCTGGTACAAGAGTTGTCCCTTAATGAGATTAAAATTAGCAATTGTAAAATAAATAAATAAAAAATCCTATGGTATAGGATTACAAGTGTGCACTTCCTGAGTATCCAGCATCTTCTAAGTAACACAAAAGCTGGTTTATTAGCATGAGCCACAATTTCAAACATGGATGAGCAGTCAAAGAAAAGGGTGACACCTACACAGACTCAAAGATTTCCCCGTACTGGCAAAACCAATTGATGGCAAGTGAAAGGGGCAAAACACCACTGCTTGAATGTTAGTTACCATAGCAACTGCACAAGCTATACCTGGGTGCTGTCATTACAATTAACCCCTTGCGGCTTTTTAAATCTAAACCATGTCTGGTTGTGTAATCAGATACAAACCTTTCACCCAGTGCCAATTTGAATTTATCGTCTATCAAATAGCATTTCTGTCTTCGCTTTAGTAGACATACTACCTGTTGCTATCGAGAGACTGTGACACGACTAAGTGTTTAGATATAGCAGCTTAAAATGATTAGCATTTGTTTTGTGTGAGAGAAAGTAGACGTTGGTTTTACAATGACATGCAACATCGCTGATGGTCTGTAAATTAAGTGTAATTATTAATGTAATAATAAAAATGTATTTCTGTCACTTTACAGCCCGGGAGCTTCTGCTGGAGCAGAATCAGAACCTCTCACCTGATTGGTATCACTATCATCAGTTAAATCTGATAATGAGTGGTGTCTAACACCTTAAATGATTCAAATACAAATTTTGTACCCAAAAGCAGTTTTTCCTGTGTTCAAGACTAAATGCCTAATTTATGACTAAAGCCATAAATATAAAAATGGCACTCAGTAGAGCACATACCTCCACCAAGGCCCAACAGTCCCCTTAAATTAAGCTGAATCAAGCCTTATGGGTAAGCCAACAAAACAATGCAGGTGATTTCCCTCACACTTTTGTCTGATTTTACTACTACTGAGAAAAGAGTACCCTCTATGAAAATATATTTGAATCCACTAAATCCGGATTTTTGTTTGTATCCACACCAAATTGAACACCCTCATAGATACCCACCTTCTACATATGCCTGAATTTCCTCATCAAGATTCATGCATTATTCGCTGAGGAATTAACGAGAATGTGGAAAAATTCCCTACCTCACAATGTTAACGAAAGTGATCAAAATTCCTGGAATTTAATGGGTTCTTCCTTGGCCCATTCCCCATCTTCCCACCAAATTTCATTGACATCCATCCAGTAGTTTTTGCGTAATCCTGCTCACAAACAAAATCAACCAAACAACCAACAGACAGGGGTGAAAACATAACCTCCTCTGCGGAGGTAATTAGAAAAGATACCCACTTTATGTGACTGACTCAGACTACTGATGCCTCTTATTAACTCTTTCCAACTTATCTTTGGAATACATTTTTGCACAAAACAAGGACACTGGATTTTGTCTCCCATCACTTATTGTACATGTACGAACAGGAGGAATAAATACAGCAAGAAAAACCTGTTTCACCGTCCATATGTTCACCGGAACATTGTTTTGAGGCTGACTTAAAAATTGCAAACCTCCCCTCTAAGACCTAGTCTACTAATGTTATTATATTTACTTACCATATCATTTAAAGATATTATTTTCAAAAAATACCCACATCTGTCAACCAAGGCAGGCGAGAAACAAATAAAGAGGTTATTTTTACAGTAAGACAAGTGTGGAACATAATTAATCACAGTATAGATGTACATTTATTAAAATAGTTTTTGTGTTTTAAAGGTTAGTGTTTGTGTGTGGTTTGGTTCTGATGTACACTCACATGACATACACTCAACTGAGAGCAGTACAAAGACAATACATTTAATGTGTTACCTCATCAACTTTATTGATTTTCGTAAATATATGCTCATTCTGAAATTGATGCCAGTAACACATTTCAGCATGCGTGTAATGGAGATATTGTCAATCACTTGTTTACTGTGTAGTGTTTCAAGTGTTTCTCATGTATGAAGGAGCTGCTCTGTTCAACTCTGAAACTCTGGCAGAATAAATTCAACATCTCACTTCACGATGTACAGAGATGAACTCGTTGAACATTTCTTTCAAAGCTGCCTATATGAAGCAGCAGAGTATCTCTATAGTCTATGGAGTTTATTTCCTATCATAATTCAAGAGCGTTGTCTTTCAGTTTGACAGCAGGATTTATTGATTTCACGTTCAGATTTTGTGATGCTTTCCCTCAAAACCCTGCGCTCGTACTCAAATAGCCCCTTACATGAAGCAAGGGAAGTACATAAAATAAAGCCGTGGAGGGCCGTGATGATAAAGGGTAACCTCCCGTGCGGGACGCCCTAAGAGTTAAGCTAACGCACCTGTAGCGAGGCAGGGATCATTACATTGCTCAACACTACACCTGGCATTCTATTGGTTGGGGAATTTTGACAGGGTTTTTGCACGAAAAAGTCCGAGAGCAGAAGAAAAATCTGAGAGCAGACGTTTCACGCGCGCACAGAAGCAGTCTGAGTGCGAGGAGAAGGGCTGAAGCTGGAGCGCAGGAAATCTGTGCAAGCAACAACATATCTAAGTGCAAGCAAACATTTTGAGCACAAGCAGAGCAAATTTGAGTGCAAGGAGGGGCTATTTGAGTGCGAGCGCAGAGTTTTGAGGGAAAGCATCACAAAATCTGAACATGAAATCAATAAATCCTGCTCTCAAACTGAAAGACCACGCTCTTAAATTATGATAAGAAATAAACTCCATAATAGTCACCACAGTCTCACGTACTGCACAGGCAACTTCCTGGTGTTAAATTAACTCAAACTGACAGCTACACAGAGACAGTGGGTCTATCTAAAGGCTTCAAATAGCCTTGGTAACCACTGTTATTGTCTTATAATACACGTTTCTCTTCTTTGAAATGCACAGTTAAACGACTTGAGTGGGTGTCCATACAGAAGAATGTATAATTAGTAGGTGTAGATTTGAAAAATCTGTAGAAATCGAAATCATTTAGAAGACTGAGTCAGAATTAAAGAGATATTAACAGACATCTGGGCAGAGCTTTAATTCTTGGCTTGCTTAAGCTTCGAGAGTAAGAAAGTCAAGACTTAAAGCTCTTTGATGTCACTATTCATGGCAAGATGATGGCAGATTCAGCAGTGAAACCTCAGTGTTACTGCTAATGATGACAGAGGAGGCCAATATGGCAGCAAGATCCAGGGGAATTCAACAAAATGCTCATTAACAGGTCCAATAATTTAAATATTGATTAATTAGTCTTACATTGATTTACAGTCACACGTTATCAAAGCGTGAGGCTCTAATTACTGTGCGATTACACCACAGGGTGACCTACTCTTTTTTTTGTCACATGTAATGAAAAAGAACATTTCTTTAACTGCTTTTTAAATTTTTGACCTGTAAAATTTTAATGGGGGGTGCAGTGGGTGTCGAATCTGGATTGGCAGCAAAGTCATGGGTGGCTAATGTCTGTGAGGCTGGTTAAGTGGCTGTACACACCGGGAGCTCGGAAAGCCCTCTCTAGAGGGATTGGTCAGGGTTACTCTGTTTGAACAAAATTGCATTCAGCAGCCTCTGCAAAGGCACAATGAATAATTACACCAAACTTGACTTTTGTAGTGTTTCAGTGCACTTTTTTTCTTTCTTTTACAAAGCAGTTGAAAAACCTGTGAAATACCCAACCAAAATGTTTTTAAGAAGCATGGAAATGCAGTTATCAAAGTTCTTTGATACAAGCACTTTTTGTGGCTGGCATTTGGTGGTTAGTTAATGAAGAGGTGTTGAACAGGAATTGAATCCTATTTTCCACTCCATAGAGTCAGAAAATGGTACTTCAGACACTCAGGAATCCCAATTTTCCTCCTGAAATTGGAAATGTGTAGACATGAGAGTGAGGTACAAATCATCAACAAAGTTTTGGTTGACCAGTAGCAGGTTGTAGAGCTGGATCCATCTATCCATCTCTCTCTCTCTCTCTCTCTCTCTCTCTCTGACTATCACAATGCTACAAATGACATACATGCATTTTATATACTCTGTATAAAATAAAAGTCAGTTTTGGTTGCTTTAAAGAGTGCTCCATTTGGCATTGCACTCCTTTTTACATTGTTGGTCTCACCATCAGAAAAATTTATGCAGCAGAACATTTTTTTATTCCACGTTTTCTTCTTTCTTGACAAATCCTTGCAACTCGACCGCCAACAAAGTTCTGGTAAGCTCATTCCTTTCTCTCTACACCCTCAAGATCCCCCCCCTCCCCCAATTTTCACACACATAGTCGAATGTTGCCTCAAGTGACCGATCATCTCATCCTGGCAGGTGCATGTGTGTTTGAAAATGCAAAAGACAGGCAACATGCCATCAAAATGCAAAGCAAATGTTCATCTGAGAATCCCCACTAAAGTGAGATATTTAGGCCTTAAAGATGAAAACCTTTCAAAGAAAGTATTATTTACAGCAATTACCACATACTGGAGGAAATAGAAATAATACAAGTAATAACAGGTTAATATAATGCATAACACATAATGGGGCACTTTTCATAAATTGCCTTCATACAGTCACTTAAAGCCTCCCACCAACCTCCCACATGATTTCAAATGTTTCTCAGTAGTACAGTTATAAGATCTGTTATTTAAAATACAAGGTAGGCGTTACCTCTACATTCTGTATTACCAATGTCATCTTTTCATATAGACAGATAGATAGATAGACAGACAGACAGACAGACAGTGTTTGAGTGGTGGAAATTAGCCCTAAAATCACAGGAAGTCCATTATTAAAAGGTTGAGGGAACATAGCTGATGTCTTTCATATTGTAATGAGATATGAACAGTGTTACACCTCTGTGATTTTGCTGCATCAGAACCTACTGTATATCCACCCCACCTTTGTTTGCACCCTGTATTTGCATTTCAAAGGGAGCCCCTGGGAAGCCACTTTGCATATTTACATCTGATTAACAACTTTAAACGAACATGTCAAAATCGGAAAATCATTCATCAGTGACTTAAGAGAGAGTCTGTACCATAAAACGCAATGTAACAAAACTCAAACTGTGATTAGAACGACATGAGCATATGAGCTAACATATGCACACGCTTCATAGAGTTGCTATGAATTAAAACATCTTGTTTTAATCTTGGGAAAATTCATATTTGGAAAATTGTGGTATACACACAGCTGAGAGGAGCATGTGGGGAGGGAAAGGATTTTATGTCTTACATGAGGGCAAATGAGAAGAACGCATAATGGATAAAATAATAATATACTGCTTCCTCTAGCTACAATTTCTAAACCACAAATTTAACGTAACTATTCCATGTTTGGAATAGACTTAACTGGTCACAAACTGGCTGTAAAGCAATGCTTTACTGATTTAAGTATACATCATATTTCATGGTGTATTCGTCCCAGACAGACTCATTCAAATTTCATGACCATCCCTTAGTGGTCCCATTATTATGTATTTTGTACACATCTGCCCATAATAGTGAATTAAAGAGAGGGTGAACGAATGGTCAAGCTACCACATCATTAAAATAATCCCAAATTCTTGCATTTGAAGAAAAGGAAAACACAGAGTTCACAGTGTTCAGGTAAAGCTTGGTCATGGTTAGGAAAAAAAAAAAAACAGGCTATAAATTTCTGATGGAAGTTTTGTTCTGCTGAGCTCTCTATGAGACATAAAATATGAACTAACTATGTGATTATTAATTGGGCCCATTGTAATTTGAGGATTCTGGGCTGCATATTGTTGGCAGCTCTCCACGGGGTCTGTCTGTGCAGGAACGTGTCGAGGGGGTACCAGCCAGGATGCCTCAGCCATTTAGAGAGCAGCTTGCCACTCGCGCATCGGCATACCAATGAGTGGGGTTAAAAAGGCACGGCTCCTCTCACAGACGGCCCTCCGTCTCCAGCTCGGCTCCAAAGGGGTCTCCACGGACTAATTTCCAAAACCACCTCTTAATGTAGGCTTGTGTCAATCACCTGAACAGACAGCTTCATCCCCTGATATGAAGTAGTCACACAGCAGAGCCAAGCAGGCCAAAGAAAATACAACACAGGAGCAGTCATATGGAAAATAACAGAGAAAGCTTTTAATTCCACATGCGTTATTATCAATATTTTTTGATGTTTTGTTCATATTTACTAAACAATAGGAATAGCCTCAAATAAAATGGTAAATCAATAGAATGACAAATACAATGTTTTTTCTTGTAGACTTAACCAAAGTATACATCCAATTCTCTTTAATGTAAAGCAAGTCTTGTCCCATGCCATAATCGTTATACACAGAAACGTGCCTATAGAGGATTGCATGTTTACCGATACGTGCACGATGCACACATTACCATATGCATCACAGTTTTCTAATCCACCGTTTTTATTTGTAAGCTGCATTAATTAATAACATTGACATTCTTTCTAAGACACAGAGTAAATTCTCCCACTAAAAATATTTCAGTCAGCATGTTCACCTGTTTGTTTATACATTTTGTCATTTTGTTTGTCATAATGAGAAAAATCCGTAGATGATGTAGTGCTGATTGTTCTTAGTGTAAACCGCGATTCATATTCACTTAAACTCCTTTCGGGTGGTGGGTAAAGTAAAAGCATGGGGGGCAGCTTCACCTGGTTCACTTAACACTTAACACTGAGAACATCATCATATCACCCTGCCAGTTTTAACCATCTCTACATTACAGACAGGTGCATCATAGTATATAGTTCCATGGTCTAAATTAAGGAAGAGAACACAATATACGTACAGTATGTATGTAGTTACTATAATGAAACTGTGCCAATTCTCTCAATGAACCATAAAAATACAAGAAAAAAATAACGTAATCTACAAAATAAATCTTGACAAAAATAAATCTCATCTTACTTAATTATTAAAAAGTCATTTATGGTACAAATAGAAAATGACCATATAACAAACATTTAGCTAAGTGGTAAGACATTACTGTCCCTGTGTAGCTTGAATAGAGATACAGTCATTTCTTTTTCACAAACAACTACACACTCCACTTAACTCCTAAACACAACTTATCACACACTTCTTCTGAAACCTTTTCACGCTCTGGCTTCTCTGAACATTGAATAGCTGAGAAACCATCCCTCATACTGAGTTTTGCTTTTTTTGTGTCACAATCCAAGATGACATACGACACGAAAAATGATGAGAAAACTGTGGGGAGACTTCCAGTAGATTGATTCTCCCATCGCTTCATTCCTTTCTAGTTAGTCTTTTATTGGCTACAAAGGTAGAGTCGTTGTGAAGCCGAGCGAGAGAAGAGTGAACCAGCCTGCCCTGTTTAATCCACAGGGCATTGAAGGAGGGTGATCGCTTCTTAAGAGCACAAAGGCCTACAAGGAAATCAGTGCAGTCTATGAGATCCCAAAGCTGATTTAAAGGAGAGACGCCCCAGCTTGGGCTCCGGCCTTTAACAGGAATAAGGCCATCCTGTACAATAACAATCTAAGGCTCCAGAGGAAAGCACCATTCATGGCCAAATAACAAGAGCTCAGATTTGAATGGAAACCTTGTGTCCTTTATAGAAAAAAACATGTTTGCTTCTTACAGCAAGAGAAAAACTGATATCTGTATTATTCAATCAATGCAACACATATTCATTTCCAGATTTGCGTAAATCGTGTGTAAAAGTAATACAGTTAGATGATGCAGATCTATTGTGTCATCACACATTTCCAGTCGCAAGTCCTCGCACAGGCAAAAAGGAAATCCTGTGAAGTGTTTTCTCTTTTTCTCTTACAGGCAGATCAAGTCCATCTTTATCCAAAACCCCAATTATAGCAGAACAGCACGGAAATAAAAAACGACATCCATTTAGCCACAAAGAGGGAACAGAAGATAAGGATATTATTTATACGACCGTGTGCTTTATTGAAACACAATGCCATCAGATGTATTAAAGATTAGCGGCACAACAGTTGGCTGGAGAGCCAGCAGCAATTTTGGGACATAATCAGTGTTCTGGGTTTTCCTGTAGCTTTGTGATCTTTATTTCAAAGGCATTGATTGCACTTATGAGCTATTATCTACCTGATGATGAGTATTCATTCACACAATGTTAACATTATCCCTGACAATTTATTGAAAATAACGCATGTGGACAGAACGAGCTTCGTTTGCCAGCAGCTGACATGCTGAGCAGGAATTTTGCACTAAAGCATGAGTGCAAAATTAATGAAGGGGAACTCTGACTTTTAGTCAATGTAAAAATTTCATTAATGTTATTATTCAGTCACCCCTATGGTCCTGAATTTATATCATAGAGAGCTCATGTGTTGAATCCTGATAGCACGCATTTCCATTTCTTCAGCATCATGGGACCCTGAAAGAGGGACGCCTGGGATGCTCTGTGTGAGGAGGCATGAGCGACATTAGTACATCTGAGTACTGAATATCTTTGCGTGGTACTCTACAAACGCAGGCCATTAACTTCAATCTCACTATTTGTCCCATTATTTAATTTGTTAATATGTATTTAAGTAGCAATTGTTAAATCTTTTTAATAGAGGATTTCGAAGAATCAGTCAGGCAGGTGTTAAAGTATAGTTAGTAAAAGCTTGTAAAAGACAAGTCAGTTTTAACTAAAGGTTTTTAAATGTCTTTACAGATTTGCTTGTCATTTACCTTTATCTTGTGTCAAAGATTAAAATGTGTGCAATGTTGCTCGACATGATGACATTTGTTATTGCATTACAATAAGTGCATATATTCAGCACAGGTGACCTCAATAGGAAGTGCCATTTGAATGATATGGGAATGTGTATAGACATGCAAAGGTCAGAAATTTAAATATATATAGTAAAGTAGCATTGTGTATAATCTGCCTTGCACTATTATTAATTCTTAAGTATTCCTATCAGATTGATGGTGTCCTTCAGACAAATATGTCCCTCGTGTTATATTTATCTTCTGTACCAACACTTCCTCTTTCAATAGTTTCACAGAAAGACAAAGAACACTCAATACTGACCTGATTACCTGTCCTGATCAGCTGTTTATTAAACATCATTTACAGTAACATTAAACTAAAGGCTCACCATGTCAAAAAAAATCAGATGATCAACATAATGATCACAATGGCCCAAATTGTACTGTACTGCCAAAATGTTGAGGTAAGAGTGAAAAGTTCCCATAATTCTCTTTGAATAGTTGTTGTGAGAACAGGAAACACTGTGCACTTCATGTAAGCCTGTCATTTTTTTTCTCAGTGAATCAGGTAGACTACAAGGCTAGACAAACCTATCATTTGCTCATCTGGCTCTATAATGGAAACTAAAAAAACATTTCATTTATAACGCCATATTAGGTGTTTTATTAGTTTAATATATAAATCCATTTGTTTGTTTGTTTTCATCTGTCACATGTCACACAGTGGATTGTGTAAATTCTGTATACCTATGTGTTAGTTTTAATTTCTAGCATTCGTTTTAATTTCTAGGATCTTTCCTCTGGTTCCCCATCTTTCATCAGTTGCTCATCATGTTGATATTAATGGCACATAACACATATGACGAGGAATTAAATTAGATATTGAGCCCTTACAGTACTTTAATGTCCGCTTTTCAAGTAGGACAACTGAACACTGAGAACATCATCATATCACCCTGCCAGTTTTAACCATCTCTACATTACAGACGAGGTGCATCATAGTATATAGTTCCATGGTCTAAATTAAGGAAGAGAACACAATATATGTACAGTATGTATGTAGTTACCATAATGAAACTGTGCCAATTCTCTCAATGAACCATAAAAATACGAATACAATTTTGAATGAGTTCAGTAAGATATTATGTAAACACCCTGACAATGGTCAACATATTCAAACATGTGCTCAACACTTTAAGTGAAATACATGCTTTTGCTTCGTAGAAATAGTCCTCTGCCAATTGTGCTGAAATTGCACTATCCTTATCTCAAGCACTGCTTCACAGATATGAGGAGCAGTATGCTGCAGTATTTTGAAATTATCACAAAAGTAACAGGACTGACACATTTCAAAATGTAACAGTGTAACCAAATGACCTCAGCCATAAATTGTCCATACACCACGCAAAGGTCAACGGGTGAGAAATTGTTATTCTGTTCCATGACACCTATAAAGTATGTAATGATGAAGTCAAGTCTGGTTTGAGATTGTACAGTATACAGCAGGATACGAGTGTTGCAGCATAAAGAAACTCTTTCCTGAGCAGCTATATGTAACTCCCAGCAGAGCAACAAAAGTTTATTCATTAACATCAACATTTGTGTGAGCAGAACAGTGGCAACTTTTTGTCCACAGTTATTTCCATGCACATTTGCACAGTTTACAGGATTTACAGAGCGCACACCATTCTGTATGGCCAAAAGTATGTGGACACCAAACCAACCAAAGTATCACCATCATCATCTTCCAATGTTTTTCTGACCAGAGTATAGGTTTGATAAGACTTTTTTTTTTTAAATGTTCTGTTTTGCTAAAGTTGTTAGCATAGTGTACAGAAGAAAAGATGTAATCTATGGGAGGAAGGGATGACTGACAGACGGCTACATTTAGCGACAGCAGGTTTGTATCAGATTACATAATTAAATTAGCTGACCACATGGATAGTCAGCTAAAATGTTTCGGCTGCTGCACGACAACCCCAGGCCGTGTTTTGGCTCTCGTCACATTTGGTTTGAAAAAAAGAAGGTAATTCTCCTAAAGACTTCTCTCTGGTTCAGCTTTTTGCATTTTTAAACAAAGTTAAATGTTTTTGAGATGTAGATTTTGTCACCTTTACAAGGAGCCAGCCTAGCTGTTTTCCCTCTGTTTCCAGTCTTTGTGCTAAGCTATGCTAACCAGCTGCTGGCCATAGCTTCAAATTTATATGAGAGGGATATCTTCTCATTTAACTTTTGGCAAGAAAGCGAATAAGCATATTTCCCAAAATGTTTAAAGTGGATGGAGCAACACAGGTCATAAACTACAATAGATTCCTCAATTTTTGGCAATCACTTACATCCTCTGGCTTTTCATTCCCTCCCTGTCAAGATGACATGAATTTACCTGTCAAAGTTTACAAAGACTGGTTTTTACTCGATAGAGGAAGACTTTGAGATATGGTTAAAAGGTTTAAAGGTGAAACAGCTGCCTATTTACACATCCGGAAGAAACAGAGAAAATTTTGCATTTATTTGTCGTCTTTTTTCATCTATAGTGAAAAGTAGCATATAGCTAAATAGCTTATAGCTAAATCTAGAAAGCTGTATTATGTGACAAGGATCAAAACAAACCTTGTTTGTCTTTCATGGCACAACTGTGGCCTGATGCATAAAACTGTGTATTTACAAAGACAGAAATATGAACAGTAATTAGAATAATAACAATAACAAGGATCACATTGTAGCCATTGTCGTGGCTCTAAACTTTCTGTACCAATTAGTCATTTACTCACCAAAATATGCAAACATAGGGCCCAGAATTCTCCTTTAAGGAGCACCACTGTTAAATCAGGGTGATCTATATTAACTGTTACAATAATTAAAAAGCGAAAGCAGCTTGTGTATATTCAGCATAGAATTAAAATTTTAATGGCTGATTTAATTAATAAAAAGGAACATATATCTCCTTCCAACCTCTCTGTGTAACGTGTAAGTATCACTATTACACATGCCCAGTGCTTAAACTT
Organism: Hollardia meadi; assembly: GCA_037974645.1. Taxonomy (NCBI): domain Eukaryota; kingdom Metazoa; phylum Chordata; class Actinopteri; order Tetraodontiformes; family Triacanthodidae; genus Hollardia; species Hollardia meadi. The sequence continues at coordinate 17,882,313 of JBBPCS010000001.1, read as the reverse complement.
GACTAGCAGGAAATCTACAAAACCAGTCTGAAAATCAAGACAAACTGGAATGATTGTGTGTCTCGGGTGCACAGGCGTATAATTGTCAGACCCTGGTTGGAGTGAGCCGATGCTACGCTATGATTGGCCAGTCTGTGTTACAAGGAGCAGGTCAATTCAGGATAAAGTGAGATCATCAGATATTATTAACAGGGAACTGATGGATTGGATGTAAATAAAAATGATAATAAAATGCATCACTCATAAATAGTTAAAAATGTAATTTATTAAATGCACCTTTGGGTAACATTTTACAGAAAACTGTGTAGACTGCCCAAATAAAAACATATTCAGTTAAAGTGGCATACAATGTTTTACTATATGCTTACATCTCTAACTTTATGTTTCATGTTCACCTTATATCAATGCAGCTATCTAAAACCGTGTACATCTGGTCTGAAGTATACATCAAGTGCGCACATTCTCACCACACATTCTTCCTTTATAAATACCAGTTTATGTGTGGTAAGGTGCAAGTAAACATCATTTATAAATCTGGCCCCAGGTGTCCACTATTCATTCTTCTTTGAAGAACACCTGAGGAAAATATCCAGCTCTTTAGCTGCTAAATGCTCCACTATGCTGACCTGCTAGCTACTAACTTTGACAATCATATTCTGTGTGGTGATAACTGATAATCTGGAACAAACGATCTTCTGATTTTCTTTCAGGTAAATGGTAAAAGTGTGTGTGTTTGCATGTGCATCGCCACTGCCATCCACCTCCGTCGGGACACAAAAACATGTACACAAACGCACACAGACTGTAGCAAATAAATTCTTATTGCCATGTTTCAGCTGTTGAGAAAATATGACAGCAATTACTCCACCACCATGTGAGTTGACCACCTCTGCAAACCATTACATATAAATATGTTGTGATCCCTGTGTTCAACAGTCTGTTATATACAAAGATGCATTCCTCTCTTTTTAGTTTGCAGTCATGTCTGAGGTCATGGCCATTTTGTCCATATCCCATTTCTTGGTGTATCTTTAGCAAGCCAACCAAACTGTGTAGCTGTGTAGCTCAGACTGAGGTCTTTCTCTGTTGTTGGTATATGTGGGTCAAAGAGGAATCTTTTGAAAACAGGAAGATAGGAATACTGCCCAGCACGAAATGAAAGTGGTTTACAAAGCTAGAACTATTCTCTTAAATGCCTGACCAGAGCAAACTGATATTCAGTGGAAATACTCTAAGTGCAAATATTGTTGCACCTGCTCCATCACTTTTGCACCTCTATACACACAGAATCATCTGGAAGCCTGTACTGGACTGAGATTCAATTAACTTGTGTTATAATAAAGGGCAAAGACTGGGAGTTAGCAGTACACAACTAAGGCTCAAAGCTATGATTGACGTTAGCCTTCATTCAACCTCCGCATGAAAGGAAGCGCTAAGTAAAATAGCATGCTCTTAAAACCTTTTTCTGTGTATTAAATTGTCCAAAAACCCAAATTCTTTGGTAACATCAAATTGCACATAGTCATAAGGTACCATTGCTGTCTGCCAGATCAGTGCTGGAATGTGTATGCATTGTGGCTTGTTGATGAATTGAATAAGTCTGTGAGCTGTGCTGTAAATCTCTAAGTTGAAGGACGAGCTGTATCTCATTACGACCTCTATCTGGGGGAAGAGAAAGCCTCTGGGCAATGATAGAAGTAGAGGGGCCAGTGGAGTGACAACTAGTAATTTAAACAGCATCTTATTTTGAATATTTTTCCTTACTGGAACACATTGTCCTTATTGTCTTTGCTATTTTGGTTTGATGTTTTATTATTTATCAAATATGGCGACTGATTGATCGTAATAGGCTTGCTTAGTGTCGCACTGTGTCCCTGTATTCGTTGCAGATTATACTGGGAGTTCCAGTGACAAATGGGTTCTTATTTGTGCTGAATGAATGACAGTGTCAGATCCTGTGTTGAACCTTTCATGATTCACTTCACTGCACATTTCACAGTCCTTCTCTTTCCGTACCACACCCACAGAATATATTAGTCTTGTTGTTCTGGTGTTTGGTCACATTTGGAAGACGCACATCTAGCGTAAACTAAATACACGCACACACCTGATTGAAGAGGCAAACTCAGTTACGTATGTATTTAGCATAGGCATGTCATGTTCATTGAAACATTTTCATACAGCATAATGGAGGAGCAAGAGAGGACTGGAGGACCAGGAAGACCATGAATGAAGGCACATAATTATGTTTTGCAAGATTCAGAGGATTGAACAGTTGAGCAGCAGTGAGTACGAGCCATGCCCATTACAAACGTGACTTGATGTAATCTATTACATGCATAAATTTAGCAAAATGAGTAAAAAATCTTTTTGATTTTGTTCATTTGGTCACCTGTTTTCCTGTGTCTTTTCATTGGCTTAGGTGTGATCTCAGCATTAGTAAGGACACAACAACCTACCCCCAAATCGGCTCAAATATTTGTAGGGAGAGTTCTGTCCTGCTAAAGTATTGGTAGGAACATGTCCTAGCTCGCTAATAATAAATCCTGTAACCGCTCAATCAGCTGATCCTGGAGAGCATTGCCAGTGAATTAAGTCATTGTCCCATGGTGCAGAGGGTGAAAGTGTTTCTTCTCTTCAGGATGGAGAAACTCCTTCCTGACTCAGAAGTTATCGTGGGATTTTTAGCAATCTGAGTCTCTGCAAAAACCTTGTCTGTTTTTTACAGGGACGTTTTTTCATAAATGTAGCATGCAAACAGGTTGAAGTAAAAAAAGATGAGAACATTGCATGGATAGAGACAAATGTAACACGCTGGAGAGAAAATCGAAAGGTCCCGTGTGTATGAACAAGTTGGATTTAGGGGCAGAAATGGAATAAGATTATGTTTTCAGTATTGTATAATCAACTGAAATTGTGTTTTTGATTGTACAGAGGGAGCGCATCTTCTTTCCAGGAGCCCGCCATGTTGAACCACCATGATACATCAGTTTCATCTGCTTAAGCAGCATCAAATAATGTCTTAGCCACTTCTATGGCGATTTCAACCCTTCTCATGGAGACAGGATTGGGGGTGTTAAGGGGGTGGCAGCACCTTGGTAAGAGAGACAGTATTGATCCAGCCCCAGCCTTGATGAGCTGGAGCTAAATGAGAACTTGTTTACACCCGCGGCTACTGAACCCTCAACTGCTGATACCTCAGATGGTCGACTACCTTGCCCTGTCAAGCCAAAGGAGTTTGTTTTTCCAGCCAGGCATTTTAGCAACAACAACTTTTCAAGATCATTCAAATCAGGCTGGTTTCAACAGTGGAACACTGGCTTCATCACGAGAAAGACATTGTTTAAGACATGCTTCACCTGCTGCTCTGCTGTTGAAAAGAGGCTGACAGCTGACAACGCATTCGTGAAGGGGGCTTTTCAAATTGGCTCAAATTTGGGCAACAATTTTTTGCTTGAAAAGTTGCAATTTTATTTAGAATCTGTGGAAAAAAGATTTCTTCTTGAGCAAAAAATCCATTAATGTGTTTCTGTCTGACCTGGTAGCGCAGCCTGGTCTCACCAAATGGCGTCTGAATAACACGCCAGTGTTTTAAGTCATTTTGCGCGTTATCGAAAGGCATTTTTTGCTTTTCACGTGTCATTTAACACCGTCGACATTAGGCTTTTCTCATTAGGCATGAATGCGACAGAGAAAACAATGTAAGTTGACGTCGTATAAAGAGCGAGAAATGTTGCACTTGGAGGAGGTTGGGGTGGTGGATGGGTCAAAGAAGCAGTGGACCTTAACAGAACAGAGAACGGAGTTCGCGTCCCGTGTGAAACCGAAAGTTGATATTTACTGTTGTTAATTCTTGTCTGTAAGTTAAGTTACGTAATGTTTTGACAGTCACATAAGTGATATGAGTTACGTAACGTACGTAACATAATAAACCCGATTTTAACCCAAACCATGATGGTATTTTTTCCCTAAACCCAACCAAGTCGTTTTGTTGCCTAAACTTAACCAAAAGTGCGACCGTAGGTCATGTGAAGACAACAAATGTCACATAAAGATACTCACCTGACGTCGTTTCCTACGTGTCTAAAACTCATAAAAGGCGGATGGCATTAAAAACGCGAAAAGCTTAAAATGCGTGAAATGACCTTAAAAGTGGCGTGCTATTCATATGCCTTCCCATGAGATCACATTGTGTAGCGAAAGAACCAAACACTGGGTGGTTTTGGAGCTGGTTTTCAGGTCGGTCAGATTTTTAAGGCATGAAGGACTACAGCTGAGAGTCAATCTCATCCTGATGGTGTGTTATGGCAACTTATGCATAAGCATATTTACTACCAGTAGCTTGTGACTGGCTGCTTAGGAGACAAAATTGGAAATCTGATGTGATATAGAATGTACAAATTAAACACAGATTGTCTCTCGGGCATCTGACTGTAAATGGTACGGGTCCACTGCTGACGGAACAGATATTAAATTATCAGAGTAGTTCTTGTCTCATTTATATGATACTGATCTGAATCTTACTCAGAAGAGTGCATTTTGGGGATTTTTTTTAAAGCGGCTCAACACCAGTAGAACAATCATGACACAATTTTCTCAAACACTACAGAAACAGGGGATATTGTAGCTAAAAAGGAGGGAGACGAGAATTTAACGAGGCAAAAAAAAAAAATTCATACAAAATTGGAAACACCATTTTTCTGCTTGAAAGATGTGTTCTAAGCTGAGCCTTCCTTTGGAAAAACTGCAAGGATACTGATTTGACGCTAATAACATGGCTGCACACTTTTCTGGGCATAGCTAAAAGAGATTTGCCCTGGTTCATTACTGCAATCACTTACTAGATCTTGTGTCCCAGAAGTGTGTTTGATAGCTGACACACATAGTAATGGTGGTGAGACACAGGATAAAATATCAGAGCTTGTGAAGCAAGCCAAATAGGGCAGAACCGTGTTTGGGTTCCTGTACTGTGAGGCCCTTTTATGTACTTGTCATGCTGTGGCAAGAGGCCCCCAGAGTGTTGGTGTGCTTCAGTGCGAAGACAGGAGGAAATAGTGGAAAACATTTTGGCAAACACCAAGGAATGTGCAGCTGCACACAAGCTAAAGTTGCCAAACACCAGTAGAACACCACAGCAACAGGGGATGTTGTAGCAGAAAAATAGGCAGACAAGAATTTTTTGAGGCGCTTGATCAAGAGAGGTCAGAAATCGAGTACAGGTCTGATCAAAGTGGAATGATTACTGCAGCATAGAGGGAACAAATCCTTGTGGAGTTCGTGAGGGGCACAGCTGTAGCTGAGGCCAACCTAGGCTCCCTTCCAAACAACATTGATGGACCTTCTTTATGCCTCCAACTGAGGATGCTGCGTTATCTCACTATACCTGGAAAGTTCCAAATAGTCCATGAAATTGAGAAATTTATTGTCAAACCTGCATCCACAAACAAGGGGAATCCAAGCTGTTTTTGTGTCTACCGGTGTCTACTGCATCCACAGAGAGATCTTTCTTAGGGCTGCGTTAGCTCGAAATTTGGATCCATATCACTCTCGCTGAGAGGAGATTAACTATGATATTAATATTTAGGCTCATGAGCTCTCACCTCCACCTCTCAGCGAGAAATCTACTTTTAGAGAACAGAATGCTTAAAGTCGAGCTGAAACAACATTTCCAGAGTATCTAACTTCCGTACAATGACGTATTTCCGAGTGAAACAGGACAGGAAGGCGGGATAAAACGTTTGGAGGAATTTGATTGGAACATTGAAACCACCGACGTACCATACTGTTGCTAGCTAGCTAACCACTGAATC
>JBBPCS010000001.1:17845731-17865770 GCA_037974645.1 Hollardia meadi | reverse complement strand
TTTGTCCCATTTGGTTAAATTATAAAAACGAGTGCTTTTATTTTGAAGGCGGAATGCGGTAGGAAGTAAAAAGACGTATGTAAAAGTCTACAAGTGCTTCTTCCAGACGAAGGAAAACGTCATGCTTTTGTTTACTTAGCACCAGGTTTGTGTTTTGGTCTCATTTGTGCGCCTTTTCTTAGCAGATTTTTCAGAGTTTGTATTGATTAGGCCTGTATGTGTAGGCTAGCTAAATTGGTAAATTAAAAATTAGCCACAATACATCGAAATTCTGTTGCCATTGCTATTCTTTGCTTGAATTAAGCTTGCTATTAAGAGGAAATTCGTGTTTAAGGTTTGTTTTGCAATAACTGCAGTAAATTTGAATTGTGGTTAAATATTGGAATATTGTAAGGCTCATAAAGGATAGAAGTAAGGTACTATTTTAAATTAGAATATTAAAGTAATATTTTGTTGTTGTTTTTGTTTTCTTCCTAGCTCTTACGGTGTGTTTATAGCAATGTTTTGGACCTACAGTGTCATAAATAAAGATTTTGTGAACCATCAGTTTGAGAGTAAGACCATCATTCAACTGAGGATGCTACAGTGTGCTTACCAGTTGTGCCACAGAGACTAATTTAGCAGCTGTGGCCTAGGTATTCGTTTTTGGCCGATGGTCACCTGACAGTGGGATTGGGCAGGCAACAGTGTGTGATTGTTTTGTGTGAACATGTCCCGGCTCAGCTCAGAGCTTCGGTCTCATTATGTTGGAGGAAAATACATTTTTATGGGGAACAGTGGTATGTGTGTGTGATTGGTGTACTAGCCATGTGGCTTTCGCTGGCACAAAGCTGAGTATATCCAATTTTCTTTTCCGTGTAAGGTCGGAGTGACAGTCCAATAACACGGAGTTGCCCTCTCTGAGAAATCAGGTCCTCCGCTGCTGGGTCAGGCGAAGGGTGTCTGGACCAACCTCTCATCCCACTTCTAGGCGCTGCAGCTGCCTCTGGAGCTTGTGGTGCTCTGCTCTGAGGTCGTGAAACACTGTGGGAGCATCTCTGAAACGAGTCACGATGGGAGGGATCAGGATCTTGTCGGGGCTCACAATGGGGAAAATGGGCCCAGCGAGGCATGAGATTGGGGAGGGCCACTGACTCCTTCTGCTGCCGCTTGAACTTGTGGGTTACTGAACCAACAACAGGACCAAACAAGCCCAAGGTCTTGACAGGCACATTGAGGAGCATGTTCTTCTCCTTCTCCGACATCTGCGTCAAGTTTAGCCACAAATGCCGATGCGTGATGACAGAAATCCCCATCACATTTCCTGCATTTTTGCCATAGTTAGGCAAAAATCTATAGCTGGTAGGCCTGCAGCAATCAAAGATTATTAAGCAGTGCAGCAGTCTGAACCGCCTTGTATGATTTGTCAGATAAACTAGCTGTTAGACTGCAATGCTTAGATGAAAGCTGGAGCTGGAGGGACATAAGTGAACAGCCACGTACTCTTCCAGCAGTGGCATGGTGAGATAGCCCAAGTCCGGCTCCGTGTCAAGGGTGGACCACTTGAAAAAGGCCTGAATGGGGGAGCAAATCTTGTGAGGAGAGCCCGAGGGAAAACCTCACCTCGTTTGTTCAATGTTGTTCAGTACTGGGAGTGGACGAGGCGGAGAGGTGACTGTCTCAGTGAAATACGCCCCAGCCAATATGGAGGGCGCTGCAGGTTCGGGGTTCCCAGTTTTTGTCATTTTATGTACACTGTTGAAGACCAATTCCCAGTTTTTCAACTGCTCTTTTGAGGAGACACATAAGCTCCTGGTGATAAGGACCCTTCATTGAAGTGGGATTAGCCAATACCGGGGGCTCGTCAGCTATCTCTTCCCAGTCTTCTTCTTCATCCGAACCCCACTGGGCCGCATGATGATCCCGACCACTTGTAGGCTTATCAGCAAAACAAGAAGGTCCAGGAACTGGGCTAAACAGGAGAGCTGAATAGGCAAAGAGGCAGTTGTACAGTTTGCGATTGTATATTGTTGAGCAGGTGCAGGGACGTCGGTCATAGGACCCAATCCTGTCATTGGCCAAGTTTAGGCTTGGTTGATTGGAGAGTGCTATTGCTTTATTCAGTGGATGCTGCCTGGAGACAGCAAAAGGTATTAGTGCAAACACGAGTTCGAAATAAAGTAAAATGTTATTTTTCACTGTAAATCACCTCTGTACTGTATCCCCTGTTGTCAAAGTGGCTTCTGCCGGTCTCAAAGGCCTCAGGTCTCAGCCTGGTTACCAGTCATGTTCATTTAGAGGATGCTGAGCCCAGTTGCCCATAGTGATTCCCCCAGTGATCTAAGTCCAATCTAGGCACAATCTAGTCAGCTATAGGGCTACTAGCTCCAAGGCTAACTGTTGCCATAAGCCCCTTTTACACAGCCTGTTCAAGCGGGCCTGTTGCGCCTCTGTTGTGCCTCGCCGTTTGTAAACGTTACAGAGGTGTAATGGGGGGTCCTAGTTGTTCCACCTCTGAGACGCCAGCGGAGGCAGTAACAGTGCTGAATCGACTTCTGTAAAAACGGAGTGAGCCAGCGAGGCAGAAAAAGATTACAGGGCTGTGACGTTTTGTCAATATGTTAAGTGTGCGACCCACAACCAGGAGATTTAAAAGCAGCTACCAGCAGTTAGCAGCTAACTCAAAGACGAACAAAAGCAACCGAAAATGTCTGTAAATTGGGGAGACACAGCGAGGTTTGGGAGCTACTTACCCTCCGAGCAGAGGACGAGATCATCCGCCGCATAACAGCGACGATAAATTGTTATTGCCATGTTATTCGATGTTTATAAAGCACTGCTTGTCGTGCATGTAAAACCTCACTAGTCTCCAGCTGCCGTGTTACTTGTCACGCCTTAATTGCAGAATGTCCATGAATGTAAATTTATGCGAACGCCAGCTTACCATCTAAAATCACAGTGGGGCTGCGTTATGATGCCATTGCTTTGTTCAGTGTAAATAAACAAAGGCGGCATAGAGAAGGGTCTTCGTTGCAGCAATATTGCACAATCTCTGTGTTAAAAGGGCTCCAACTACAGCAAACAGTATAGTGAGCAGTGCTTGGCAGTTACTCTGGTGATGTTGTACCCTATATTTTTTTGAGCTACCTTCGAATTCTGGCCATATTTTACAAGTTGCACCATTAAACCTGAATTTGACTGATATATTATTTTGTTTTTCTAGGTAGCCTATTACGATAATAGTTTAGTGTTACAGTATATATCTGATATTGTGCCCTATTTCACATTAAAATTAAAATGCATGATTTTATGGAGAAGTTACATGAATGAATATTAAATAGCCTAGGCTACTACACCACACGTTAGGTAGCCTGAGACAAATATGCTTTACCACACTGTTAGCTATCTAACGTTCCCTCAATGCAGTGACACAAAATGGATCACACCATGCCACAACAATTTGAATCAATATTACAACCGACAGTGGCATAACACATATTCACAGCTCAGTTTATTTTCCCCTTTTTATGTAATGTAAAGTTTGTTTCTCTTTTATTTGGGAAGGTGGTCTTCACAATTTTTTTTAACAATCAGAAGTAGGCCTTAATAAAGACAACTGAAATTAAGCTTTATTCATAACAACACTGCTTGACAAGAACAACAGGTGTAGTGCGCACATCAGTATATTTTTGCATATAGCTTAATCAAAACTCTGTAACACTTAAATATAGATTTGATTTATTATCTCAGGAGCATTTAAGTAGCATAGGTCAGACCTGGTCTGTCCTACACATCCAGTACTATTTATAAACCTGATAACATTACAACTGTGGAAAAAGGTGTAATAATTTATAGAATTGTTCTTATTTAATATTCTTGTTCACTCACAACTGTAATGCATTAAATGCAAGATGGTCATCACACAAAATATAAGAGAAGCATTAAAGTATGCAGTTCTGCCAGGGACATTTCTTAATGACACATTATAAAATAAACCAAAATACAGCAATTATTAATTATCAAAATACGTCATTTTATGTACACTGTTGAAAACCACCAAAAGAGGTAAAACAAAGGACAGTTGCTGCTCCTGTGTCATGGATAAAGGGTTGTAAGAACTCAGAGTACACAGGATAAGCTTCTCCTAGAAGAAGGAAAAAAAAAAAAAGGTTCATGCATGTGTTGTGGATACACATATATGGTATCATATTACGATGTGTTGTATTTTGCTTACAGTAGATGATATATTGTCAGAAGAATTAAGGCACTGCTATGGACTGCTCTCCCCTTCCATCAGAACAATCCCACTTAAAGATGGTCCTTCACCCTCTACAACCAGAGTGGGGCTTTTGTCACTCTCCACCTCTGTACTTTCACTGTCCTGTAATAATAAAGAAAGAGGGAGAGAACATGTGTAATCACTGAAGACTTACTGTGCCAGACAACATAAAGGGGTGGGCAAAAACAAAAGACTGCACTATCTTCTTATTTTATTCTGCCAATTAAACAACTATATTGAGCCCAACAAAAGTAAATTAAACCTTGAATTTGTAGTTAGAAAAAAAGGATTGTCTTCACAAAATTAAAATTCAAAAAAAGCCCCAAATGCCCTTATATCTCTTTAGTGCAGAAATAAAGCATGGGACTTCGCACTGTATCATGATATTCATTTGTTTGGGCTATGGGGACTATTTCCTGTACTGCACACACTTTATGAAGTTAGCTTGGACAAGAGTACAAAACCATTTGTTGCCTATTTGAGTAATCACTTTAGAAAGTTGACAATCTTTACTGTACAATGCATACTAGGCATGACAGACACGTCAGAGGTTTGCCTGTTATATTAGATCTAATTCTATGTCTTTATATTTATATATATATATATATATATCTTTTTTTAATTGCTGTTTAGTAATTCATTGTCAGTAGCTCCTCATTCCCTCTGTCTCAACTACCACCTCTCATCCTCTTCTATTAGTTTTTTTTTTTTAAAGTCTATACACCTTGATATTTTATTTCAAATGAACTGAACAGGATAAAAATTCAAGTAGCTAAAAAACACTGTAAGCCCAATGCCATTGCCTTTAAAGGGCTTCAGAATACAGCAGCAGCTTATATTAAAGCCTGGGTTGATTCAAGTCAGTGGGTCACATGAAATATTACAAAGTGTTCTGCTTCTAAAATTTCATAATGTTCATGAGAGTCAATAATTCATCCCTGGTCACAGTGCAAATGGCTGACACAGCACCAGAAAGAAGCACCACAGTGGCTGGAAAAGTGGTTTTTGTTTCAAACAAACTAAAGCACTAGTGGGATAAGTCACACACTTGTCCTCTTCTATATAACTCTTCTGAGGGAAAACCAAAAAAGTGCTTTGATCAGCAGTGCAGAGTGCTCTGCTACTAAATCATTAATATATCTGTGTGTGAGTTAAAGTATTAAAAAAAAGTTATAAAAAAGCATAAGTAATCTAATGAGAAAATATAAGTATGCTATACCATCTGAACTTACCTTGAGCTTAGATAATCCTTTTGAATCTATGGCTGATGGGTGACTTGTAATTGGGGAGAGGGGTGCTCTTAATGGCGAGCAGGGCGACTTTGGTGCGTGGGATAAGGAGTTGCTTCTTTTCACAGCAGAGGACACTGCCTGGGCGAAGCGGGATGGGGTCACAGGAGAGTAGGGCCTTGGGGCTGCAAAGCTCCTTAATTTTTCCAAACTTAACCCGAAGCTTGGATGTTTAGACGGCAAACTACTTTGCCTAGTGATTCGCATTGTGGCTACATTCTTGTCATCCCCTTTAGGACTCAGCTCAACATTAGAGGCTCCTGTCGTGTCCTCTTGCCACTGCATGGGAGGTGGAGGAGGAGGGGGTGGTAACTGTGCCCTCTCTGCACTTCCTTGAGCCTCCCTCTGGCCAGAGCCAGGACTGGCACTAAGACTCTTTTCCGCTGCTGAAGTTACATAATACCCAGGTGTTTTTTTGTGCTGTGCCAAGCGGAAAGAACCAGGCTTAGGTTTAGTTGCGGGTGGAATTTTCACCTCCTTGACCTCGGCTGGTGAACCTGGTGGAATTTTCACCTCTGTGACCTCGGCCGGTAAACCTGGTGGAGTTTTCACCTCCTTGACCTCGGTCGGTGAACCTGCTTGAGATGCTTCATCTGCTTTAGAAAAACTTGTTGCGGATGAGGAATGAATGGAGTCAGGAATATTTCCATTAACAGTGTCTCTGGTAGTAGTAGTAGTAGTAGTAGTAGTAGTAGTAGTGCTAGTCAGTAAGTCTTCCCTGGGTATAGTAGAGTGCAGCTCACTTTCTTCCTTTGAGACCTCTGTCTGTTCTATTGGTGCTGTGCTCTCCTCCAAATGAAGAGAATCAATATTAAGTCCCTCTTCTTCAGCAGCAAGAGGCCGCTCCAGTGTCAGTGCAACTTCAAAATATCGAAGTTTCTCCAGAGATTTCTGAGGCACAATAGTATACGTTGTCATCCCCACCTTGGGAATGTAGTCCCTAGTCAGCTCATTGGAAGGCTTGGGCTTTGGCTCAGAGTTTGTGGCATAAATAGATGGTGCCTTTGTTGTGACAGGGGCACCTGGTGTTGAGTCTTGGCATGATGAGGTCTCTGAGGTGTGGGATAAGGCATATTTGAGGTCAAGCGGGTCCAGTTCCTCCGTTGAAGTGGCCATATCTTTCTTCTCTGCTAAATCAACGGCAGGCGCATTAGCTGAGGAAGGAACTTTTTCCATGGGCTTTTCTGGTAGCACAAGTAGTGGTGTGACATCTGTTTGCACTTGAGCATCCTCTCCATCTGGGTGTGACGTGCTGGTGGCCATTGGGCTCTCCAACCCGTCATTCTGCTCCCGGAGGGTTTGAGTATTTGCCTGAACAGAGCAGTGTGCTTCTGCATCCTGCATCACAGGCAGGGGGAGGCTGCTGGGGACAGTACTGCAATCCTCTTTGATGCTTTCAGGTGTAGACTCTTCAGACACGGCCGGTTGGCTAACATTTTCAAGTTGGCATGGACTACCATCTGTACAGAAAGGCAATTTGTCAAGTGAGACAGAGGCAAAATCACATAGACATGGCATAGTACAGTTCAAAGTTCAAGAAATATATTAGTAGGAATCTTTGCATGATGCCCACAGCACAGATATGAACAACACCACTATAATCCAAGAGTAAAAACCCACTCGTATCTGCCAGTTCAGATGAGCCTGTGCCATCAGTCATCCTGACATCACTCAGAGCTGCAGACTCACTCACTGTGCTCTGCAGTTGACTGTAAAAATCAATAAAAGAGAGCAAGACTTAAAAATGTTGCTAATACTAATGGGAAAACATGACTCAGGCTTGAGAAGTAATACTAGAGTTCGTACTTGCCATCCGGGGACAGATCATGAGACTGATCTTCCACGTTGCTCTCAACGGACATTGCGCTCAGTATGTCAGTATCCAGGGACGGGGAATGCAGTGAAACTTCAGCAGACATGTTGAAGCTGCTGTCCTCTCGCTGGGTTTCACTAGCAGTTGCAGATATTTTAGAGGCAGTGGTCTCCTCTTGCTCCATAATCTCCTCCAGTGTGTTCGCAGCCACACCCCCTGTAAAACAATATCATTTAAATCTTGCTAGCTGACCATTGGAGTATCCAACATCACATTAAATCTATTTTGGAAAGGCATTTATTAGATGTAATATATATATATTTTTTAATATTAACATGGCTTTTGGAAATGTTATGACAATATTTAACTCAATGGGTAAAAATTCAAAGGTCATTTAACTGCTTTTGAGCAATTATTTGTTATTGTGTTTCTACCATATGAAAGAAAAACAAAGCATACAACTATATTTATGTCTTCTAATGGACAGGTTCTCCAGATAAATGGATCCCACTTAATCTTTTACATCTCAGACTCCCTTGTCTAACTTTTAATTTAGCCCTTCAAGGAAGTGCATCACAGGAGCAGAGAGCAAAAGGAATTTCAAGGCTACTTAAACAAAACTGCAGCTTCTCACTGTTCTCAGCCTCTGATCTCTATATTTACTGGGCAGCAGTGGGCTGTTGTGGAAACAGCAGAGGAAGTTCTATTTCTCTTGTGTTTGAAAAATTAGGAACAAAGGGAGGACGGAAATGGTTATGTGTATACATGGAGACAACAGTGTTAAAAAAAAAGGTCTGTGATTACACTTTTGTAATTACCTCCATTAATGAGTTCTGGGAGATACGCTACTAGTGAATGGACGAGTTGTGAGTTTTTTATGATGCAACAACACAGCAAAAGAATAAATATGCAAAGAAAACAGGACCAGAATACACCTGATGAAATTAAGTGAATTTTATCATCTCTTCCCATTTGTGCTGCTCAAAGCAAAACAGAACACCTTGTTACAGACACCTGATTACTGAAGCAAAAAAACACTTAAGAAAATCCAGATATCGCTGTGGATAGTAAAGGAAAACACAGCGAGGTCTGTGGATTGTCGGGTGTAATTCTAAAACAAACAAACTTCCACTCACCTCTGATGTATCAGGGTGTCGATAGAGATGTCAAACCCTCAGCAAACAAAAACACAACCAAAAGCACGACTACATGCCAGCAATGGAAAGTGAGAAGACATACCTTGTAATTTGTGTGACCTGACCCTTTAAAGAAAAAATGAGGTGCAACCAAACTTGTTCTAAGGCTGTAATTCTTAATATTTATGCCCGTTTTATGCCTTCAGTAATGTCAGCCAAAATAGATAGCCTATATTTGTATATTTGTTTTTTTAAATATTCTTGGTTTTTGCTTTAAAAATTGCTTTGGATACAGGGCGGGGTGGGGTTTCCCTCACAGGACAATACAATGAGCGTCTACACAATTACAGGAAAGTATATCAAAGCGAGTTAATTACATTCCATCAAGGAAAAATACCCGGGAATTCAGAACCTAGAATAATTTAGAAAGTAGCAAAAATGAGCTTGTCAGAAACTGTTTTCTCAACATACATTTGTTTGCAAAGGTAGCCACTGTTAAATAATGACCACTAGGTGGCACAAGAGTCAAAGTAAAAATTCCAGGCTCCTGCTGCAAATTTGAGAAGACCTGTTTTTGTCTTTGAGGCCACATGACAAAGCATCACACAAAAGGCGACATGTTCTTTTCAACCCAGCAGTGAAACAATCTAAATGTATGATTAAAAAAAGACATAGCAATCCCAGTAAGTGATCATGAAATGCACAGATGTGAACACAGACAAACCTTGTACGTTTTCTTCTAGAGGAACTGTTTCTTGGACAGCAGCAGTAAGAGATGTGGGAGGCGGAGGAGCTTTGCGTTTCGTTCTCTTCAGCGAAGACTCTGCTGAGGATCCACGACTCAAACCAGTCATCTATGGTGCATAAAAATATATAATTAATGCACCTGAACACAGAAACCACTTGATTGTCACTCGACCATAATTTCCATGTGTTCAGACAGAGCTATGCTACATTTCAGAGCTTGATATTCATTCCCCTTACCTGGTCACTGTCCAGTTGGGCGGTAGGTTCGGAGTGGATTCTCCGGCGAGTGCTGACGTCCAAGGGACAGCTCTGAGACACAAGGACTGGGGGTAGGGGTGCACGTCTCTTCTTTGGCACATCGGCGAGTATTGTAGGGGAGTTGAGCAGAGATGAATTTGAGCTCGGTAAGGCCATGCTGAGTGGTCGAGGCTTGCTCATAAGCACAGGAGAAGCTGGGGCACTTGCTGTCATTGCCTTTAAAGAACAAACATCCAATCAGAACATGATAAGAGGCCTGTTCCCAAACAACAAAGTGCACGTCAACCAATGGCAAACCAAAGTAAACAAACCTCCCTCTGAACATTTTAAGTCACTTAATACTGCGTTACCTGGTCAGATCTTTTCTTGCTTTTTCTAAACTTGCTGAAGAGGCCTTTGTTTTCTTCTTCTTTTTGATTTTTATCTTTTCCCGGCACAACTGTTCCTGAAAAACACAAAACACCATTGCGAGGTACCATTAGTAAGAAATGCAACAGCTCTGTTGATATCAATCATAAAGTTGACTAACTGCGATACCTGCATGAGTTGGTGAGACTGGAGACACAGGAGAAGCAGGTTGTCCTGCAGAGCCAACAAGAATGAGATTTAGTGTAGAACAGGAGCAAAAACTGCTAAAACCTGAAAAACCTCATGCCATATGCAGCATGGTTTGACTTTTTTAATCCATTTCTACTTACTTCTAGTGTCTCTTGCATAAACCTCCCTTATTGCATAATCATTTAGAGAGCTGGACAAGTCCAAAGGGGCCAGTGAGTGGACATCTCTCAACAGAACTGTAGTCTCTATGTCGAATTCACATTTCTCACAGATGGCTGGTAAGTGTTCAGCCAGGGGAACTCGAGGACTGACGCGTAGTATCGTTTTCTGGGTCTTTTTGTAGTTTATCACCATCCGAACGGTTGCCTGGGGAATACAAAATGTGCCACTTTGATTAAAAAAAATGTGTGCAATCAATGTGAACAGCAAAGAGTAGTGTCAACTATCTGCCAGCATGGTGTGATGCGTTTGATGTACCTCCGGCATCTGGGGGCCCGTTTTCTTATTTTTATCCTCCCCTTTAGGTTTTAGTAGGATCTTTTCTGCATCCAAAGTTCCAATCAGTGCATTTGGCTTGAGTTTGGTGTTCTTCTTGTTCGTGGTCACCAGTTCTAAGGTGTGGCCCGAGGGGTTCAGGTGATACTTTGCACAAAGCGTCACTAATAGATCCATCAGGGGTTTGCTGAAAGGCATGGTTGACATGATTAAACGAGAAGAAAATCACTTGTTCAGGGAGAGACATGATGGCAGAAATGATGAAATCTGGTTATGCGGCAGTTACACAATGCAATACATTTGAAATTGAAGAAAAATAGGTACACATGTACAAAACAAAATGAAAATGAGCAATGATATTGCCTCACTTGTCAATTCATTCTAATGGAGGATTGTTTGATGATTGCTTTTAGGGCTGCAGCTACTCATATTCATATTTTCTCAGTCATCAATAAAATGTCGACACAACATTTTGGAAAACAGTGAAATATGTCCATGACAGTCAACAACCAAAACATATTCCATTTGTAATTATATAAAACAGAGAAATGCAAAAACAAAATCATATTTGAGAGGCTGGAACCAGAAAATGCTTCTTTTATTTTTTTAAATGACTTAAAGAATTAATCATTTATCAAAACATTAATTTTCTGTTGATCAACTAATCATAGCCCCCAAGAATTACCACCTTGTAGTTGTATGCCTTTGGACACTAGTCAAGTTGCAGTTTACATCCATTTCTGTCCAGACTCACAATATCTGTAGTTAAGACTTTGAAGGAATTTCATAAGAAGATAATGAGTGTTGTTTTTGGCGAAATGGGCGTCTTCACTCGAAGACCATTTTTACAGTGGAGTACTGAGGACTGACAGAGAGCTTCATCACATGGTGCAACGACAATCAGCTGGAGCTCAATTTCAACAAAACCAATGAGCCTGTGGTGGACTACAATGCTTTACGCACACGATTAACGTCACCAATTCAGTATCCAACCAAATATGAAATATGGTCAAAATCTCTACTTCTGTTCCTGAGATATGGTGTTGAATAGTGGCCAGAAAAGTGTTTTTGCAGAACATTATGATGTCACAGTGAAACTGACCTTTTGAATATCGAGTGTCATCACTGAATCATTTGATTCTATTGGGCATTTGTGTGAAATTGTATCGTAACTGGCATATCAATTCTTGAGTTATGGCTTAAAATCATCCTTCATCCTTGAGTCCAAGTGGACAGCTGTGGGAGATGTTATGAAATTCCCTCTAGGTGTTCCTGAGATATCGTGTTCACGAGGACAGACAGAGGGACAACCTGAAAGCATGATGCCTCCCTGCTGGTGAGGCGTCTCATTTTCATAGCTGGCTACATTCCTCGAGTTAAAATAAAAGTTGCAAAAGCTGTGCAGAATATGTGAAAACAATACGAAGCACATTTACAGGAAGTTACGGTAGCGACAGTCGCCCCATGAAGGTTTTTCTAACTGATAATATAGTTTAAACACAATCCCTGAAGCGTAATCCTCAAAACATTGACGTTAGCATTAACTCTGCTGCGCAGGTACTTAGACCAGGTTCCGAGGGAGTAAAGCAGGTAAAGAATTCAGAGCTTAATCTTATCCTGATGGATTTGTCTCAGTACTTTCTCAAGAGGCCAAGGTGCAAAAGACACCTGGGGAAGAATGTTTGTAAACTGTGTGCATTGTGAGAAAGATAATGATATCTTAAGTAAACTCTGCTGATAGAAAGTCTGCGCTGTGTGAGTGAGCAGACCTTGTTCCAAAAAAATCTCTGACATACAGGTATGTTGACACATGTTGATCTAATTAGGCGGTGCAGTCGAAGCTGAAGTGGTGAACAGTAAGATTTGTATGGGCCCTCACTGCACTGTAGCACGCAATCAAGTTATAATCTGTTTCGTCCTTTTTGCCAGGAGAGCAAAAACCACACAGTCAGCTAGTCCGCCTATCTGACTCAATCTATCTGGAACTGATCTTCATGTGATGACTCAATCTGACATTAGTCTCCTTATGTAATGTTTAATCTAATAATCGAATGTTCAGCATGAACAAATGCACAGTGGTGCTCTTGCTCAAATTGCAAACGTAATCATCCCTCATATATGATTTTTAAACGCACATACAGTCTAAACTTTACCTTCCGTGGACTGTGGTCATCTTTTCTTCTCCGCCAGGCAGAACCACAACCAGAGAGAGGTCTTTATCAATAAGGTTCTCCTTCTGTTCCATGGTTAAATGAGGGTTTCCTGGGTACCACTGGGAGAAACCTGGGGAATCCAGCTTCTTTATTCCTGGCGGGGACGGTGCTTTGCTTTTGGTGGACACCCTGTCGTTGGACAAAAACATGTATATTATTCTCAGAGTTGCTTCAGCATTTGTAAAAAATATTTGCTTTGGCATAGCCAGAGTTAGACGATTGGTAATGGTTTTGGGCATTTAAAAAAATATATATCTTTAAAGTTGTTTCTGCTTTCTCAGATAATAATCTGTGTGAAAATCAAAGTGCACCAGACAGCATGAAAGGAATTCTTTATTCCTCGGGTTTTCGAAAGCATTGAGGCTATTACATGAAAGAGCACAAGGCTACTTTGCAAACAGGTCACAAGACAACCAAGTGGACCGATTTACTCATTGAGCCTGAAGAAATGTCTCCGAATTGACAGACATGTGAGAGAGAGTGGGGGAAAAAAGATGCAAGCGAGAGGCCACGGGTTCTGCAACTGCAGAATCTGTTTTATAGCAAAAGTTGTGGTAAAAAAAGGGTTTTACAGTCTCTCACTGTTCTCTCTTTAGTGAACATCCCTTGGCGTGACTATGACAAACACAGTTCAGTTTTAAAGTGTGCTTTTGAATGTTTGTCTAGGCTTAACATTCCTGAAAACTGTGTCAATACAGTGTGGGAGAGAGCAGTGGCAGTCATGTGAGCGTTACACAATGACCAGGTAGGCATGAAACACACAGACACACACACACACACAAAATAATCTAAAAACAAAGTTTTACTTCACTAAAGAAAGATTTTCTGTCAGCTAGCCATCTGTTGGACAGCCATAAATTTTAAATCTGTGACGCATTTTATTTCAGATAATTACACCATTCTCATAATGCATAAATAACAAAACAACATTCATTAAAAACAAAACAAAAAAAAAGATTTGAAATGATGTTTTGATAATAAATGAAAGTAAACAGAAGATGACGTCAACTCAACAAACGTCTTACTATTGCACTGCAATTCCATCAAGCTGTTCAGTGGGCCAAGGAATCAGTAACTTTAGAGACATTCAAGTGTCACATCAGTCAGTCAGCATATAGGGGGAAAAAAACAGGGTTTTGCAGACTCAATGCCTTGAATTATAGCCTGTAACGTCTCACGTGGGGGTACTGCTTATTTAAACAGAGGAATCCAAGCAATGCAAGGTCACAGGCTCCATGTCTAGCAAAGGATTATTAGTCTTGCTATGGGGGTGGCTGTCCTTAAACACTATGACTATAACATGAAATACACACACACACACACATATGAGTTACCACTCATATGAATGGCCCACATTCATAAATACTTCTGTGTTCTACTGTAGAGCGTGCTGTACAAAAAAATCTATACCTTGAGTGATGGTACTGGAATAAGAAACTGACACAAATCTCTTTTAAGTTTGTTACATTTGCACCAAGTGAGTCTTAAGTAAGCTAGCTGCACCCACAGATTAAGCTAGCTAATATTTTTAGCACGCAAGTAGCTTCTGCTACATGGCACTCACTTAAATCTTGGCATTTCACAAGGATGGGCGTGGTTTTACAGGACAGTAACAGTCAGCCCGTGCTCCGAGTGCACATTGTTTCCATACAAACTGTATATTTGGTCCTACATCTATGTATATGGAAAGTGATAGTCTACCTATTAGGACCGCTTTGACGATTATATGAGGAGTTCTCTGCTGGAAACCCTTAGAAAGTCAGGGGGAATGGTTTGAAGAAGGGCAAAGTCTGAGTGCTTCATATTGTGCTGGCTGAATGGGTCTTGCACAGAGGGCCTCCGAGTGGCCATGTCATTTTTGACTTTTTAATGTTATGACTTAGCAGATAGCATTTTTTTAGGTATTTTTAAAAAATGTAAGTTTTCAGTCATACTTTGGTTAGGTTTGGTTATTAAAAAAAAAAAAATCTCTATTCGACCCACCGTGAGGTGGCGGGAACGCGCATCAAGCACCCAACACTTCTTTGTGTGACGCAGGACATAAGATGCCGGGTGACCTCCGAGACTCAGGATGTGTGTGACATCATTCAGTGTTTAGTTTTAGTTCATTCAGTCTTCAAAAAAGACTTATTAGTTCTCTAATAAAGAAATGGAATAAACCGCAATGCAAAGTAAAAAGAATATAACAAGTGAGGGTCACTGGAACTCATATCATTCTGTTCATGACCAGTGGACAACTGTCAATATATTACATGGATTTCTATTGAAAAGATTGAAGTTTAACAATTTCAGACACAGCCTCAGTTGTATCTACAAATGTGGAAAAGATTTTTATCTCGCAGTATTGTCTGCTATTGCTCAAGCAACTAGAGGGAATTTTTCAGATCATAAGTCAGTCGACAGCAGACTGTAGACCAACAGAGGAAGATGAAACAATAACAGGAAAACAAACAAGCAGTAAGCAGTGTGCCACAACAGAAACACTTGTTTATCATCTTTGAGCCAGTAGCATCATAATATATGATAATCTAGTACAAACAATTATGAGCAAAACAATATCGAGACTTGTGAACAGTTTATTTTTCATGATTCTCTTCTGGTGTGTGTGAGATAAGCAAGCTTAATACTTTCAGGAAAAATGATAAGGAACATCAAGTGAACCAAGCATGATCCCAGGCTGCGCCAGCTATTCCTAAACCAAATATGTAATCCACTAGCCTTTCCTAACTTCTATTAGCTAGTTTCAAACTGCCGATTTACTAATTAGGAAACATTTAAAGCACCTTCCAATCACAAGCAATGAAGTATGTCAAAAAAAAAAAAGGGGACTGTAGCATCATGAGCTGAAGCAGACAAAGTAAGAAACCAGCTGGTCAAAAGAGAGGAGAAGAAAGTGAATAAAGGACTTAACATTTGTGCTGATGCAAAAAAAACTCCAAGAAGAAAAGTGTATGCCGACACGTCATCCACAACAACATTATAAGGTCAGGTTCTCTTGATGCATCCATTTTCAGAATATTCGTGATCAGATTGAAAAACCATTGTATGGATGTTAGACAAATCAATGCAGCACAAAGTAATGAAGTTAAAGTCTGCTGGTGGCTGAACTTTATGTTGGCACAGTACTTTTTTTTTTTTCAAAATTACCATAAAACTTACTACACATGCTAATGCTCCCTAAAGGATCTCTTTCCGTTTTGGTCATATGTGAACTCTACTTTAGATCCACCCATACGGTGTATACCTTTCCAACACTGGGATCTGAAAATGAGGGAGATTTTCCAGCGGCATTCTTCTTGGTTATGACCAACACCAATGCCATCTTCTTCTTTTTTTTTAAATACTTGAGATTTACACAGAAATATTTAAACGGTCAGTGTGAGAGAAGGTTCAAATACGGGAGAACGCAGAGAGACCAGGTATGAAGGTATGTCAGATTTTCTTTTTGTCTTTGTGCATGAATAAACGTCTTATTTATTTTCACAAATCTGACATCCACACTGGCCATGTTTCCGAACTGATACTCACATGTGACTCACCACCTGGAGCAAATCCGCATCTGTGTGTGAATGCAATCCTGCCATCTCTAATTTTTGCTTTGCATGTTCCATTTGAATGCAGCTTTAAGCGAGATCCACTTTGTCCACCAGAAAACTCAATCATGGCAGAATTACCATGATATTTGCCGTTAATATTTATTGTCCCCAAAGGATAAAACACACCAACAACAACAACAACTGCATAAAGTAACAGGCTGATTGCACACAGATGCTCCCCAGATCAGGGTAGTAGTTCCTCCCTGAAGGCTAAACATTTCACCTTTAGCCTCCTGAGTGGTCGAGAAGGAGCTAAACTGTCAGTATGTTAAATTACACATTGTTGTCTTGTGAATATCATCGATGTGTTGAAAAGTAACCCATCTCACCCCCAACTGGACAGTTTAGAAGGGTGGAGAGAAGTGAGGATGGAGTGTTCGGTGAATAATAATATACAGATTACACACTGTTGGTGTGGAAGCAACAAACATGACCCATGAATGCTATGAATTCTCAGCATTCCCTGCACATATGTCAAGAGACGAGCTCAAACAGACATTCACATTGTGGTCTCTACTGGGTACAAAGTCCTGATTCATGGCTCCGGCTATTTATTTGGCAATTGGATTATGATTTTTCAGCAGTGTGTCTAAACTTTTTATCTCTCCACACGTTTTACAAATGATTCAAGTGATTCAAATTCAAAAAAAAATCATGTGATATCTGTCTGTGAGTGGTCCAAGCAGAAACAATTAATAAATTAGAATGGAAAAAATAAGCAATAATAGCCATGCCTCAGTTTCAGGGTTAGCCCGGTTTATACAGCTGTGTCATCAGTGATTTTTATCAAGACACCTCGAGCAGGTGACAGACACAGACACGCAGGCTGGTTTGTTTTTGCCATCCAAGCCTGTGTTTTCTCAGAGGCCCATGGACGTGATGCTGAATGAGAGGAGACGTGTTGAAGCTTGACTGTGCTGATGTCTCATTCGCAGGGTTTCCCTCTGAGGTCTAACACTCACAAACAGGCCCGGTAAACACTGGACGACATGCTCGACGGACTTGATCACAGACTACCAGGAAATAACAGGCTTGTTGCCATCGTGCCATATGTTATGTGTCATCACACGATCTTGTGAACTCTGAAACAAATATGCACCGTGATAAATAAATACTCAATGTTGTGTGAAATGGATTTCTGGTGTTCTTTCGATAAACTTCGACAGTCTTACCCCAAAATGATAAAGAAAAAAAAATGAAAGGCCAGTATAATATCCAGATGCTGCCTTTCATGTAAAAACAATACTTCAAATACTTTTCTGCTTATGTGTGAAAAAGGCAGAAGACGGTCAGGGGTTAGACAGAGAGAGACAGGTGGAGAGAGACAGCTTGAAGAATGGTAGAAATACATATCTGTACTTTGTCATAATTAATACTGGGGGGAAAAAAGTAATTGTCATATCAGCAGGAGTCAAACAGCTCAAAAAAAAAAAAAAGAATTCCCTACATTCCGCTGCACCTTGTTCCAGCTGGCATGACTTTCACCAGAAACATTTCAGTCACTTCTATGTATTTTTTTTTCCACCCAGTCAATTCAAATCCCTTCTGGCAAACCCTGAATCAAACAACGAACAAGTGGGAGCAGCTCAGACGAGAAACCAGACCGAAGAATTGGTAGAAATCTGACGTTGCTTTGAGGTTCTGAGAAGGTGCAGGATTAGCAAACATGCCCACTGTGGTATGTTAGCAGCTGCTGGGTAGCAGTACGGCCCCTCGAGGAATTAGGAGTTCATGTGCGAAAGAAACAAACAAGGGCCCTTCTGCCCGGTCACACTTTCAGAAAACAAGCCGATTATTTTAAACAAACATGAAGCAACAGTTCAATGCTCCCATGGCCCAAACAAGTGGAAGCACACTATGTAGCTGCACAGCCAAAATGTACAGGCTCAAACATGCCACGGTGCTGCAAGTCCAACACACCCTCTGCTTCAAGTCAAAACACATAGACAGTTCACCAAAAAATTTAGGACACAAAAACATTTTTAGGTCCTTTCGAACTGTTTTAGAAGAAGTCATTGCTGTGCTGTAAAGACCACACTGTGAACATTCAAGAAGAAAGAAACAGAAACTTGGGAGAGCAGGTGTGACAGACCTGCTTTTCCTCTTTTCATTCCACACTCTTACCTCTTTGCCTTAGGTTGTCTCTGCTCAAATAATTTCCATTCTGCTGTGTATCTCCCATGAGTAGTCACACAGACTAAACGCCAATCAGTTCAGCTTCAAAAAGGCCCACCTTAATGCCACGCCCGAGCTGTGACATCAGAAATCTGCCCCCTCTCCCTTCTTTTACCTAAATCCTGTCGGGCCCCTTGACTGCGTCTCGGAAAGCTCCAGCACACAGTGTGTAGGTAGCACTCCCCCCGCGGACATGAGCACAAAGGTAAGCAGCTTCGCCTCCCTGTGCAGATATGAACCTGTGGGTGGGGCCTGAGGAGCAGCTCTGCACTGAAGCACACTACAGCATGTGCTCACTTTGGCAGCTCCGGACCTCAGACAAAGAGTAAATATGCTGAATTATCACAATGTGGTTTAACCATGACTAGGCTTTTATTCGTACCATGCTGACGATGATGCGATTATCAGAGTAAAAAAAGCAATCAGGGGGGTCTTCTCTTAGAACAGTCATGGAAGCCTTCCCCCCCTCCCTAATTTAATCAGGTACTTCTCCTGTATTTGCTTGTCAATACGGAAAACGCTGCCAACTTTTCAAAACCACACCTTAGGCTACCTCTGCTGACTCACTCCGCAATCATGCTAGAAGACTTGACGGTTGAGCGTTAACGACAATGACTGTGACAAAAGGCATGAAACCACATACATCTCCTCACAGTGAGCGGTTACACTGAGGGCCGTCACATTCGGATTGCGACGATTCAGCTCTTTTTGTTCCTCAGTTTCTTCTCTCGCAGAATGCAGACATAAAATTGTAAAAAAAATAATAATAATTGTAAAATTGTCCAAAAATTATTTTCAGACCACATTGGATGGTGACTAAGACAATATTGTAAAGTCAATAAACGTATTCATGAAAGTGTTCCGACGACATTGTTAGTGAAAGGTGTCAAAAGAGGCTGTCAGCATCTCACACTTACAGCAACACAGGAGGCGCCGCTATTGTGCTTTGTGGTGTCGTCATTGTTAACTTAATCAACACTTCACAATTGATCCAGATTAGAAAGCATTCAATCGCGAAATGGGAAAATGTATCATTTCCCGATGAGTTGCCAGTTGAGGAACAACATGACAGACGTATTTTAAGCTGCATACATTGTATATTTTTATGGTTGTTTTTTGTATTCAGGTAGAGATGCACACTTTTATTTGATAAGCTGTAATGTTGGCTTCTAGTTACAGCAATACTAGCAGGCTATTTTCCTATTTTATCACCTACTGTATGAATGTTGTTTTCTGCAGATTTTAATGCAAGTGCTTGATGCAATATGAAAGCTTTGGCTTTGTTTAGCACACAGTCTGGTACAGAAGCGATAAATTTGACTTTCCATAATGCTCATTGCCAGTCCTTTCACTTTCACTTGCGTAAGAATTCTACAAACACCACCATTCGGGGGAAAAAAAAGGGAGGATACACGATGAACGGAGATGCAGGCCGCAGGGGTGGAGCCGAGGGAGTTAAGGAGTTGCACAGAAGGGGGGGGGGGGGGGGGGGGGGGGGGCC
>JBBPCS010000001.1:17831893-17845631 GCA_037974645.1 Hollardia meadi | reverse complement strand
CCCCCCCCCCCCCCCCCCCCCCCCCCCCCCCCCCCCCCCCCCCCCCCCCCCCCCCCCCCCCCCCCCCCCCCCCCTGAGGAAAGACAAAACACAGGACCAGAGCCACAGCTGGTAATTTGGTGAGAGGTCACTCACAGTAAACACGAGCTCTTTAAAGAGGGTCTGGAAAGGCCATTACTTCATAAGCAGTGTGGGATGGAAAGAGATTAGGGAGAAAAAGAGCACAGGGACCCGATGAGAACTTCCCACTTCCTATGTGTTTTGTTTATTATGGCAAGCAAAACAAAAACTTTTTTTCCCCACAGAGTCCTCTCCTGCACAGGCCTGGCCAAACACAAAAGTCTCAGGGGGTCCTCAAATGATTCTGTAGAATTCTGATAAATGTTTAAAGTAGCAACCTTGTGACATGATTATCTACTCGTCGTGATCTTCCTCATTTCCCCTCAGTATTATGACTCCCTGTAGAGCTTATTCTTGCACTATAGGTTGTACAAATACTAGAGCCAGAGTAAGCTGCCGGCCAGTTAGGTAATGAGATTACAGATTGCAATATACAAGGCCTTAAACAGCACAAGTCACTCCACTCTGGGTCTGCCATGGTACACTATCCTCATCTTATCTCAGAGCAGCTCAAATATGTTACTCCAAGCATTGCACTGAAACAAACCAGTGGTTCTGCAATAAAGGAAAGAACACAGCATGCATTTCCGCCAATACATTTCTTTGAATTTAATAAACCTGCCAAGGAGATGAACTTAGAATCAGATGTTTAGGTTTGCAGGCATTCGTTTCCCGAAAAAAATGGTCCCACAGAGCTTGAAGAACGCAAGATCATCATCAGTCTAACCTCTGGTGACATGACCAAATGTGTGCTTTTTTAAGTGAGACAAACATTTGGATAAAATAACTTGGTGAGAAGGAAAGCTCCCCCTTGAGTCATAATTAGAACTACCACACCGTGTTCTTTTACTTGAAACAATGCAGCGTTGTCTAACAGCGGGGGCATCTCTCAAAAAGGCACACCAGCATGCTTTCTCTCCTGTGCTGATCACATTAAATGAGTTTTTCTAAAGTGACACAGTAACTGAGCGGTAAAATGAGCACTTTCGGGGTTTAATTTCATTCCTAATTGTGTAAACAGAATACTGTTGCACAACCACGACATTAAAAAAGAAAACTTAATTGCATCTTAGTGTCCCTAAGATTACCAACCCTTTCTCACATACAATCTCTCGTCATGGTCAGCTGGGGAGGTTATGCACCTTTAGTTCAACTTTCTCTGACTATGACCTATAATAACTTGTGAGAAGTTTAATGTACTTCCGTTCCTCTATAATTGCAATGTTACTGAAAAGCAGCATAATAAACATACAGCAGGAATAGAAACAAAGTGGCCAGATATGCAACACAAAGTAGCTCTGCTTGCTTTACTTAGCAATGCTCGCTGTTAATGCGCCTATCTTCACAGACACATCATGCTGTGCTTCATTAGCTTGCTACAATACAGTGTATGTTAGGAGGTGATAAGGTTCAGTTTGTCTAATCTGAAGTTCAACACAGAAACTAGTGATGCCATATCCATATGCACAAATAACCGGGTGTGTACAACAAGAACATATGCACTGTGATAGTGCCATCTAGAGAACCATCTCAAGGTGTGCAATTTTGTTATTTCCATTTTATACCTGCCCTTTGTCCTCCTAATATTGGTTTAAGATTGGATTTTTGACTTCTCGATGGTTGAATAATTGATAGAAAGCTTGTTAAACAGACCTGTACAGAACCTCACCAATGCTTTTTTCGATATGAACGAGACAAACACTGATAATGGAGGTCAAGCAAATTAAGGCAATTTGTTCTTTTGTCACACAAAATGTTTAAATATTATTGGAGATAAGTAGAAGTTCCTATTGAGAGCACACAAAGGACTAATTCATGGTGGGTCTTTCTGAGTGTTACGCAGGCTGAGAGTGGGAGGCATCCAACCGTTATGCCCTGGAAGAGTGCATGAGAGACACAAAGAGGTACTGAGACAGTCTGTTTAGCCAAAGTCAAGGCAGGATCTGTGCAGCCACTGTAACTAAATAGCATGCTGAGCACTACATCAATATTATATAACTACAAAAATCATAAAACCTACTTTGGATATATTGAGAAAAATTAGCTATAATAACAAACAAACTGTGTTTCATGATGTCCATAATTGTCCTGTGAGGAGTATTCACTGGCATTTATGGTCAATGCTTTGAATTCAGTGTGGTAACAAAGACAACCCATTATTCCGTGCTGCCTGAATGTTAGCCATTTTGTCTGTTTTAGCCCTGTGAGGCAGAAAGCATCAATTAGATTAAAAAAAAAACGTCCCAGCATTCAAAAGGCACACCAGATCATTGCCCAGACAAGCTTGCAGGGCCTTATTGCTGATTTTCCTCTTGCTTTATTACATCCAGTGGGTGGAGAACGTTGAATGACACCCTTTATGTTGTTATGTTATGCTTTTCGAGCGCAGAGGATCCGAGTGGGCTTTCTGAGGGCAGCATGCTTTATACCAAATGATCCATTTTGCTGAGCAAACAAAGCCTTGCTGTCTCTGAGGATAATTTGGAGGAGAAATGACTGTGTTAGGTTTTAGTGCACTCTGAGTCCTGTTATGTTACGTCTATCTTTGGTGTCAACAGACAAGGGGCCTAAAAGATAACCATGTGTAGTTGTCGTTAAAAGTCACTGCAAAGACAAGCGACTGTCGCCGAGTTTCAACACTGGCCTCACGTGTCTAAGTTTCGCCAGTCACTCTTGCTATAATTTTCATCTGTGGACTCATGTGAGCAGCTGTGCCCTTGGACTGCCTGCATGTGGAGAAACAGCTGTGGGGATTCACAATACCTTAACTAATTCCACATTCTGCCCGGAGGAAAGCCAGCCATGTGAGATCATGGTTTAAGGTGTGTCCAATTAGCAGGGCCTGTTCCAAGCAGTGCACCGTTAGATTGCGTAAGTAGAAATTCAAATTCCTCTTGAAGATTTACAGTAGAGGACCACAGTAAAACAAATGGAATCTTGTCTCCTTTTGTCCAACCAACAGTCCAAAACCCAAAGACTTTATCATTAAATATTGCACTGTCTGACTTGTGTGTGTGCCAAATGCTGACCCTGCCAGAATCACTGGCTCAGCATTTGGATAACAAATGTAGCGTAGCTTGTGGGTCACATGAAATCTTCTTATGCGACTGAATTTGGAAAAAAAAAGCCCAAAACAACAAGAAGCAGTGGTTTATTGGCCCCAAATATAAAGAGCCCCAAATAAGACAGAGAACATGTGCTTTCACCCCCCCACACCCCAGCAGTTTATGGAAGAGAGTGGTTTACTTTTCCAAATAAGAGTCAAACCACAGAGAGATTTAGATGGTCTGCAAGTCTCCATAGCCGGGGAACGTGGCTCCTGGCTAGTATTACACAATGCTTATGAAATATGACTGCAAGTCACACCAAGACAGGTTTTTTTCCCTCTTAGACAGTATATGATGCGCATGAATGCTATTTTTACAACGAGAAATTGCAGTAAGCAGGGCAGGACTGGAAACTCTGCACAGCTCTCATGGAATACTGGATTGGAAACTATCATATGTTCAAATTCTCTGTCTCACCTCTAATTTAAATCTGAAAAGCTCGGCAGGACCACTCTGAATGCCAAAGGAGTGAGTAGTGACTGTAAAAAAAAATAAAAAAAAAACAGCTCTGGAAACTCACTCCCCCTGTTTTTAATGATTCCAACCACTGGAATACAAGCAGCTGACATCATCTCCAAGTCCCAAAACTGATGGGAAATTCCATCATGTCATATACTCTACAGCACTTTTTTTTTCTTTTTTACTGTGATTTACTTTGACTGTTGCACATGACGAATCAGTATTTCATATCATATCAGTTTCAGGACCCGATGAACGATTCAACACAAGAACAACGGCCGTCAGGCTCATCACGGAGAAGGAGGAGACAGAGTGTTTTGCCTGCAAAATACTTCCCATGACCTCCACATATGGTCAAGGCGATTTCTCAGTAAAACTCGGAGAGAGCAGGAAATGAGGAGAGTTCAAAGGTTGAAACGTCTGCAACAACTGTGACTTCGTTGAGATGCACTGAGTGAAAAGAATGCTGGTTATGCAGATGCATTTTTTTTTTTTTACAGAGGTGGTATTTCGCTCATAAACAGTTGGATCAGAAAACAGCTGCTTCCCTGCTACCAATTCCTTTTGTCAGTACAGTTCATAACTCAGAAGTGAAGGAACTTGATTTTGGTGGCATTATATTTGTGCACAATGAAAAAGGCAAACACTTAGGCGACATTTCCAGGCCTTTGTTTCTATTTTGCACACAGTTTGGCTTGGTTAGAAATAAATCATGGCTAATATTTCTTATTCTCCAGGTTTTAAAAGAAGGCTAAAGGCCACACATGGTCCTCATAGGGCTTTTGGATTTTCTCCATCACTGACAAATAAAATACACAGATTTGACAGTTGTACATACCTCAGACCAGAGCTCCTTGGATGGGGCAGGGCTCCATGATCATCCATGACCAAATTCATTGGTTTAACAAAATCCCTCGGACTGGTCAAACACAAACAAAAAGCACAATTCATTTTGAATAAGAGTTTCCCCACGAAATGCTGTAAAGGCTGGTCTCACCTGCTGCTTTCAAGTGATGCATCGGGCAAACACTGAATTATGGGCGAATCCCACATGAGGTCATCAGTTTTTAGTCATATGAACCGTTTTTTCCCTTCTTTTTTTGTTTTTTACTGGAAATAGGCTTTACGATGAAAAGTCTCAACTAATCGAGTCTTACCATGAATGAAGTTGGTTTTCGGTGCAGTTGTCAACTTCCATCAGCCTTCAATAAGGTGAAATTAGTAGTTGTGGAGTGCTACAAAGAGATTTTGTTTGGATAAATGATCCATAATTCCGCTTTTTAGTTCCGTGTTCTGCGCCTTTTGAGCAAACCATTCCAGTGTGGTAAAAAACAAAACAAAAAAACGTCTCTCTTCTTTTCTAAACTGCGCAGTCAAACACATCTAAGTCGTTTTGCCCCCCCACCCCCGACACCAACTCTGCCAACTTTTCTCTGTCCATCCCAGAGACACTGCATCATCGCAGCATTTGTGCGGTAAAAGTGGGGCGTCTCTCAGTTCCAGTTTACCTTCACTTCAAGATCTCTGGTGAGGCGTTTCGGTGTAACGGTGTCCATGTTCACGTCTCGGCCAGACTCACGGAGTAACGCGCAACCACGCCTTGAAACAAAACACAAGCGAATCCACTCATTTAGTTTGAAATAAGCTGTATCAAAAAAAACAAAAAAACATCAGTGTTGTTGTTTTGTACTTCCTTTGAATAAAAGCTTTATTTGTCTACAGTGACATCGTGTGGCTGGATATGGGAACGACCAGTTCCCCTTCTGTGTCATACAAATACTAGCAAATATCAAGACAGACTATTGAGGGGTGGGTTTTTTTTACACCATAACATCACACAAATATATAGTTGTTCAACATCCTATTCCAAAACCATGGGTTACATATGCTATAATAACAGGAATATTTCTAGGAATCTGGCTGCAGCAGTTTGATTTTATTCAGCCACATGAACACTGATGTTTGCCTTGTTACCAGGCAATGTTCAGTTTGTCTCAAAGATGTCGAGTCAAGTTCTTGTGAAGTTCTACACAAAGTTGGAAGCACATTATTTTTTTTTTTTAAATAAGCAAGAAGTAACATTAAGATTTACCTTAATTGGAACTAACTGGAACTATACCACAATGGAAAAAAAACTATTACAACTCAATGAGACTTTTCCCTGATTGAATACGAGATGTATACAAAGGTATATAGACGGGTTGTCCATGCGTACATTTTCGCCATGTACTGTCAGTGCTGTTACAAAAAAAAAAAGAAAGGACAATTAAAAATGTCATACAGGCGGTACAGTGCCAGAGTCATTTGCGTCTGCACAGTAGAACATCTCCACTCCGTGTGAACAGTCTTGAGGGTAGAGGCCAGTCATGATCAAGCCGGTGATCATGACAAACAAGCCGGTTAATATCAAGATGGAAGGTATCAGGTTTTCACCCTGAAACCAGCGGCCGGTGGAGAGCTTGAGGAAGCATGCGGATGGAATGATGAAGATCAGAGGTGTGGCACTCAGAACGCCCTGGCCAATACAAGAGGACACCACATCAAAGTACAACAAACTCATACATAATAACTGGAATCAACACTGGCTGAGTTGATGTGACTTACGTTTAGCTCCAAGACAACTCCCAGACAGTCAAAGGCCAAAGACATCGATGTGCAAACTGCAACTATGAGCAACGTTATGCCCACATGTTCAGCTTTTGAAAGATCCCTACAGCACAGGACATTAGATACCACCTACGAAGATAAACAAGAATAGGAAAATGAATTGGTCCTATTGCACACATATTTGAATTTGTGCACTTAGTGCAAATAGAAAAAATCTTCAGTCTTGTTTTAGTTTATTTTGTTACAAAGTCTCAGAAGCTCAAAGTCTCCAAATACCACTTTCCCTCACGTACTGTAGGTACACTGTTAAATTCTCATGCTGGTGTATGAGAGGGTATCACTTACCTCTCGTGTAACAAAGCACTCCAGTGGAAATGTGGTTATTATGCTGAGGCCAAAACAGAAGCGGCCGAATGTTGCCAGGTTATCATTTCTGCAGTAGTTCTCAAATACGTCTCCTAAAAAGTGGAAATATAAGATCACAGAAATACATTTTGGAATATCAAAAAAAAAAGAAAAGAAAAAGAAATCTGAGGCATGTAGTTCAGTATCTCCCTCATTGATACCTTGTGTGTAGCCAGTGAAGGTGGTGTAGCCAGCAACAGCAAACGCAGCACTGATGATTAGTGCCGAGCCTACAGACACGTGGGTGACCCGAGACCAGTTAGCTAGCGTCGGCTGTTCCAGAGAACCATAGATAAGAAAGCTGTTGTGGTGGCATATGAAGGCTGAAGAGACAAACAGACAGAACATCAGAGCTCAATATACAGGAGAAATGTCTCTTAGCTCCAGCTACACAACACTGTCTCATCTAAAGGGCCACCTTTGTGGCAGTAGTAGCTATTATCATCAATCATCACTTCAATCAAAGCCATAATTTTCACCACAGTGTGTGTGTAAAGGTGGACTATAAAAGGGCCAAAGCTCCACTCACAGGGTGCATGGATGGGCAGTCTCACTCAGAAGGTGTTGACAACCAGCGTAGGTTGCTTTTGAAATGCATCAGGTTGCAGATCACTCGTTACCCCGTTAAAATGTAATGTAACATTTTAATTAGCCCATCAAAGTAATGCAACTTATTACATTTGATTACTTTGTGTTTCAAACTTTCAAAAGTCCTAAAAATATAAATTTAAACCAGGCTGTATAAACTTCACAACATTACCCAGTGTGATGACTGTCAAACTTTAAGCTTTTCAATATAACTTGAATTGAGATTTGAATGTTTTGATTTTTAAAGTGCAACCACCAAAACAAACCAAAAGCACAGTATATCATAAACAACAAACTTTGACATCAGAGGGTTCATAAATGGAAGTGTGGCTGTTTTTTCTGGGAACATGCTAAAAGACAATATTCCTGCATGATGAAAATATGCTACTGTAATTTACTTAAATATTTTTTGACAGTAACTGTAACAGCGTACAATCAAAACAATTTTGTAATTTTATTGCATAACACCGTTACATGTAATCATTTACTCCCCAACACTGATGACAAAAGACTTCCTAAAGTCTGTGATTTACTAAGTACAGGGCAATAAATGTATAGTCTCAATCTTCTCAGATTGAAGCTGGATTGCATGTCTTATGCTGAATAGGCAACACTGTGCATTAAAGCTATGGGCGTCGGCTCTTTGAAAGGATCAATTTAATGACATTCAAATTAAACTTGTATTCATCTATTTGTGGCCACTAAGGGGCAGAGAAACTCCAAAACCAAGGTGGCAGACACCTGGCATTTTCTCACTTAAATTAAGTTGTTATAGGTAACATATTAGGAAACAACTGCCTACCTGTATCCTTTTTTAAAAAAAAAACAAAAAAACAACAACTCTATTTTGGTCTCCAGCAACTTCTGAGAAAAATATCTTTAGTTTGCTGGATATTTGACTTTGTTCAGCAGGTATTTTGTCAGCCCTTTGGTGCTGGGCCAGTAGTACAGGCTATGAAACCAAAACTATGAGCTAAATGCTTCCTACATCCTTACACCCCTTGCATATTTGTGTATGAAGCATTGACCTCTCTCAGGTAAATGGTGGCACATTTGATATCTGCGTTATCTTGTTTTCTGGGTTTTGTGGATAATCTGTCTTTGTTTGCACATGTTTTTCTATCATTAAAATGTGTTTGTCATTATATTTCTGCCTGCAGTACAGTAGGTTCAACATTCTGCTAATATTAAATTCTAGGCAACTCCATTATCAGAATCATGCAGACAAACTCACCAAAAGACATTATACCAGCTGCCTGAATTGCATTCAACTTTGCAAATGCCCATGCATTCTCTGTAGGGAGGCTAGAGATTGATATAGTACATATTTAGTCATCATGAACACAGAAAAACATATTTATGTTTGTATGATAGAATTTACTGGATATTTATTTAAAATAGAACCCCATCGTTCAGGAGCATTTAAATTCAAATCACAGTGGATTAGCAAATTGCAGAATATTCATTCATACATTTGGGGTCCAAAGGTAGCTGCTCTGATGATTACAATGATGAGGATGATAAGTGTCAGCACCATTGACAGGAAGGACACCTGGTAACACACATGGATGTTTTACAGGCAGCTTTAAAACAACTAAACAACACTTACAATTGTGTAATAGTCAGACTTACCTTCCCAAGTTTCTCTATGTTTCGATAAAGTGAGAGAGGCAGTGTGAATGCAACGGTTGATAGCAAGATCACAAAGTGACGCTCTGCAAGTATGTGATCAGGACCAACTGCAACACAATACACAGCAACATATTATTATTATTATATTATTAATCATGTCAAGCATTTGAATGTTTTACATGCACTCTATGTGTTTTCATTTAGGAGTTCTATTTATTGCACATGTCTTGTTGACTGGCTGACAATATTCCGCATACCTCCTGGTATTTTCTGAAATACTTTGGTCATTGTGTCACCAGCTGTGATGTTGTAGCTAACCATAGCTGAGGAAGAAAACAGAGGTGAAGCATCATTCTGTTATTAATCTGCAGTGTTATTTAGACTGAACCGCAAGTCCAAAAGAATACAACAGAAATAGAGGATGAATCAAATAAAATGTTTCTACATGATACCATTATGTAATAAAAAAAATAATGTTTGCTTGAACAACTTGTTTACTTTAAGCAACTTACCAATGAAAGGATAAAGGAACTGCAGTCCAGATAAAATCAGAAATCCAGGGAAACCAAATGTGCTTCGCACCAGTGACTGGTAACTGTTTGTCCCTGACAGGTTGCCTCCTTTAATCAGTAAGATTATTGAGTAGTCTGCCATGAAATGCAAATATAATATTATCAGTTGTTGTTTGTTTTTTTGTTTTTTTTACATTTGATATGTTTATGACTCCATTTTCATAATAACACCTTAAATATGCCCACCTGTGATGAAAGCAACAACTATCAAAAGCAGAAGGCCCATGGGGAGCCCTGCCTGGTTCAATGCATATGGTAAACCTGCACAAAAATAGATACTGTACATGTAAACATCCTGCATATGCATAACTGCAGCTTCCTTAAGAGGATGTCAAGGACACAAAGGTAACACAATTAATACAAGTTCAATTTAAAGATAGGATGACATGATTTACATGAAATTACGATTCTTTCTGCACTCCAAAAACACAATAAGAGAAATGCATGGTGTTTACTACACAGTAGAGTAATTGTTAATACATTTACATATTAGATAAAAAATTAATGCAACTTTGTTTTGTGAAAAAAATCTAAACTTTGACTCAATTTGTTTTTGTTTTGTTACGCAAAAAAGGCACAAAAGTGTTCACAATAAATATTAAGTGTAAGAAATGCTCTGCTGATTCTTCGTGTTGTCTGTGAGACTGCAGAAAGTCTCAGTTTGTGAGGGTGAAAGGGTTAAAGGGGAGAATAGGGGCAACAGGCGCTGGTCATATGATACGGAGGGTTTACCACCGCAGGGCTTGAATGGTATGAAAGATCTGCTTGTTGCACCAAAATAAGCAAATCCAACGGATTATTTAAATTGATAGATTTAACCCAATGCGTATAATTGAATTACTGGGTTTTTTAGGCAATATGAAATTTGAAATATTAGGCGAGTGCTTACCTATTATTCCAGATCCTATAATAGAATTGATAAAATTAAAAGACGCAGATATCATTGAACTTCTTGACTGTCCTGCGACTTTTTGTGGAGGAATTAATGCCGTCCCTTCGTCATTGTTTAGCTGTGAAAATAAAAGCACAACGCAGTGATACAAACAACAGCAAAAAAAACAACTATCAGTCTGTTTGTTGATGTCCTAATATAGCGTCACTTCAGACCTACCTGCTGAGACATTTTGAGCACCCGCCGATCGCTGATTTGGTTCCTCTTTGTTCACGTCCCTTCAGTGTTTTACTGTCACATATCTGCGATGTGGCTGAATTAAGTTTGTAAGAAGTCTGCAATTTTTACTTAACTAAAGCCTTAAAAAATCTCAACAGCGCCGCGTTGGGGCTCCACATGAGAGTTAAATTGAGCAGAGCTCCACCCTCTGACATCCATATTGCACCCTGACGGAGTTTAGCTCCGTCTCCTTCTGTCTTACAGCTTTGCCAACTCTCACGCCTTTGGCATCCACTTTCATACACTGTCTCGCACTGATCAAACTGCGGCCATCACACAGCAAGAGGATCGATACGTCTCTCCGAATCGAGAAAGGGTCTGTGCGTAATTTACGCACGCGTTGACATTATTTAAGTCTTCTGATGTAGCACTTTGATCTTATGGCAGCATTCTTAAGCTACGTGCACATTAAAAACTGTTGCACACAGATTCCAAGTACAGTGTCGAGTGTTATTAAAGACATTTTCATTGGGGAAACATCAATTTAGACAATTGTACATCTCGGTTTTGCCAGACAACCCCACCTCTTTAAAAGCTCTATATAACTGTCTCATTGCCATCAACATCTGGACGAGTACAATTAAAAAGATAAATAATAAATCAACTGCAAACTTTTAGGTCCAAAAGCAGAAAGGCAGAGAGAGCGTCTGATAGCCCGTCCAAGCAAATTAAGTTACAAATCTGAGAGTGATTCAGAGCTTAATTTTAGGAGCCATTTTAACAAGATAACGAAAACATACATTTTTCGTCCGAGGAACACCAAATCAGATCTATTTTATCTCAGAACGATGCTGAAACATGCTTTTATTAAGCCGTTTAGATTATTCCAACTCTCTTTTTCACTCAAAAGTCTAAAAGAAAACTGCAGATAATTCAGAACGCTGCTGTCTGGACCAATATAAAAAAGAGAGAGATCACATTACAGCTGGCCTCCCTTTATCTTTTAGAATTAATGTATTTAGTCCTTTTACTCATCTACAAAGCCTTACATATAACCTCATGCAATAACTGCCGCTGCCTCTCATTTTACGTCCCAACGAGAACCTTCAGATCTTCCACTGCCTTTCTCTTACGAGTTCACAAAAGTGTCCCACGAAAAAAATCTGGTGAGGCTGCTTTCTGTTCTTAAGGCCCTAAACTGTGGAACACCCTCACCTTTGCTCTCAGAACAGCTGAATGTTCTGCTGACCTTTCCGTGAAATGTTATCATTGACATTTAGAAAGTTCAACAGCAACATCTCTTTCCAGAAATAGTGCCATTGTTACTCCGGACTAACCACATCCACAGAACACAGTGTCTACAGTTTTCATTACTTTCTGCTGAGGACGCAGCCCCCCCAGGCTCATTAGGGAAGGGCTCCTTACAATCTGCCTGTAGCTCCTGTCTATACTGAGATAAACCTCTGTACATTTCATTGCAATGCAAATCAGCAGCAGTGTAATAAATACTGACTTTTTGAGACATAGCCAATCATTTTGACACTATGTTACATTGCCGTTAATTCAGCTAACTTCTGGTTGCACTTTGACACTTGATGCCAAATTATGTAATGACAAATGAATGGAAATTAGGAATTAAAGGTTTTAAGGATTAATACTGTAAAGCTGACTGTTAAAAAGAGGCCTTTGTTTAGGGACGGAAGCAGAGATTACTATACGTTAAGAAAAAACTGTTTATCACATGGAGAATTATGATTTTTTTGGGGGGGGAGTGAATTATAGTCAATTCATTTTGTTCTGACAATAATAACTTCGGTTCATTGCAGAGAAAACAGTAGAATCAAAAGGAAGTAGATACATTTCCGCACATAAACATGAGAAAATAAGCTGATACACGAGCACACATCAGTTCAGCGTACATGCCAAAGACTGGGCCTGATATTTATGTGATCCTATAATAGAATTGATCAAATTAAAAGACGCAGATGTCATTGAACTTATTAGCTCTCCTGTGACTTTTTGTGGAGGAATTAATGCATTTTGTAAAACGGAAACTCAGTCCGAAAAAACACTGTTAAATCTATGTTGCGGGGGGTAAAACTACTTCAAGTCCCCAAGCCTATTTATCATTTCCCTGCAGTATTATTTGATAAATTGTTTATAAACACACATAGTGCAGTTGTTAGCAGATTTACAGCCATTTGAGGTGTTTCTTAATGTACAGTGTTGTTAACAATTAGAACTTTTCCTATGAAGACATATGTTATGTCACTCCATGTTACATTCCTTTCATTATCTGCTTATGGACCAGCATCTTCAAATGCTTCATAGGTGGTTAGAGTTGTTTACAAATACTGTACATGAATGAACACTTGGGTTATTAATGACAACATTGTAGTGTGTTTATATAGGCAACCTTTTACACATATTACACGGGTGGGGTTTTCTTGTCGTGGTGTTTGGTTTCCATACTTCATGCCTTCATACTTATTTGCCAAACACCATCAGCACAGTTGCAAATGTTCTACCAAATCACACTCTGACACCGCTGTCAGTCTGCCTGCGTCCACCAGGTGGCGTCAGACTCACAGTGCACGTCCCGGCTCACGGTCAGGCCACCACCACCACCCACAATAGATGATTTCTCATATGCACCGCATGGTACAGATTTACCTGTGCGATATGCTTATGCTCCAAATTCCATGTGTTGTTTTCTCACTGACTTTGGGCAAATCAGGCAGTTGGTGAAGGCTAATGACTGAATAGACCTCTGCAACAAACTCTGCTGCCACTGACCCCAACAACGCAACGCAACACAACACACACACATACACACACAACACACACACACACACACACACGCACACACACACACACTTTTAGAGCACAATCAATCGGATTCATAGTTGTGGCTTTAGCTTTTAGTTTCTCATACACGCCAACACACATGTAGACTATTCCCGACAATTACGCACGATAATGTCCACCACAATATTATCTCAACAGCCATTCTGGCATCTCTGCCTTCACTTGGTACCCAGGAACATCCGGAAGCACAGCAGTACTAACTCTGCCGCACGGAGGGGCGGATGAAATGCAATCGCTCTCTCTCTCTCTCTCCCTCTCTCTCTCTCTCT
>JBBPCS010000001.1:17799598-17831793 GCA_037974645.1 Hollardia meadi | reverse complement strand
CTATCTATCTATCTATCTATCTATCTATCTATCTATCTATCTATCTATCTATCTATCTATCTATCTATCTATCGATTTGGGCCTGTTCGGTTTCACACTTTACAATATGATGTAGTCTCTGAATTTCACATTATATCATATTATTAGATGTCCTTTTTTTTAAAAATAGTAATTGTATTGGAAGGCCTGTATTGGAAAAAAAATAGTGATAATCTCTTGCAGTTCATATGCACAAAGTCTAAAGTTCAAATCATGTGCTACAGTATATTACAGAAGTTAATGGGAATGGCAGCAATTATTACCCATCCATCTTAGATGACTTCCTGCTTGCTTGACTGTCAACATCATTATTAGATTGCTGTCAATTAGAGATTACTGCTTTCTATCCAGGCCGCACAGTGTAGCTTGGCAGTTTGTATGTAAGGAAACATGAATTTATTCCAGAGAGATCTATGTTTACAGCTTCCCATCACCAGTTACTTTGCCAACGCCCTGAATGAACAAGCTCTAATCCGGATCCTGTAGTCTGTGAGAGGCAGCAGCAAGCATTAGTTGTGAGCACTTAAGAGCTGTGAGTGTGTTGGTCCCTTAGGAGCCCACAGATACTGGGCTGTGGTCACTCTCTATACAGATATGTTGAAAGAACATGTTATTTCAACCCTACTCATTAATGAAATACTAATCACGAGCTCTGTTTTAGTCACCCCAGTCGCCTTTGTTGCAGCTCTGCAGCTCAGTTGTAGGCCTGTTGTTGTGGTCAGCATAGCGGGTGAGGATGCAGTCTTTACCTGT
Organism: Hollardia meadi; assembly: GCA_037974645.1. Lineage (NCBI taxonomy): Eukaryota > Metazoa > Chordata > Actinopteri > Tetraodontiformes > Triacanthodidae > Hollardia > Hollardia meadi. The sequence continues at coordinate 17,831,001 of JBBPCS010000001.1, read as the reverse complement.
TTACCTTATTTCTCTGTTTAAACTTTGCAAAGGTCTGCTTGTCTTTCTATTCTCTTGCATGTGGTTCAGACTGGTTTGAAATCTGCTTCCAATAATCAATTTAAAGACAGGGACAGAATTCGGAATGCAGAGGCAGTAACCTAGTGAGAATATGAAAATGTTGTTCTTTAACTACAACACACAATTAACACACAGTTTAATGTCAGTGGAAGTGAGGCTTTTATATGTCTGTCAAAATATCAACACAGACATCTACAAGTAGGGTTGTAAGAAAATATCGATACACTTGAGTCTCGCGTTATTTTACTTTGTGATACTGTATCAATTCTCTAAAAACACAGAAACGATTTTTAATAAATATTGTTTGATTTGTGGCAGTGGTTCATTTTGTGTTATGTTTAAATCCCTGACCACTAGATCGCTGTTTTGTAATCTGTCTTCAGCCATTTGAGTCTTCCACTCCAACGTAACAACATCAACTGAGACAGGGAGAAGTAAGCACATATTGCTGGTGTAAACACATACAACACAGGCGTATGAGACAATATCGCCTTGCTTACAGTTTTGCAATATATCACAATCAACCGCGATACATATGGTATCACCAGATTCTTGCCAATACACACCCTATCTGGAAACCAGGAAGCAATGTGCTACTATCTGTCATGGCTATTTTGGGTTTTTTTTACCTCGTCTAAGTAATAAGAAGCATTTTGAGGTCAATGAAATTAAGTTTTGGAATGAGTAATGTACATTAAATATTCAAGCTGAGCCTCTGTTCGACACCGCACGAGTGTTTCATATACTTTTAGGTGAATCTGGGGGCCTCGGGTCAGGGTCAGTCATCACTCACAGCTCATCAGCAGGACACTACAGTTTAATGTATGGTGAATCAAACGAATGTGTTGACATTCTGTTCCAGCAAGGGTCGAGGGAAACAAATGCATCCATTTTAGGTCAGTCAGCACAAGGTCATGATGCCGACAGGTTGCAGATAAAATGAAGTGGGCCTATTTGAAGCTTCAAAGTGGCAGCACTATCTCAAGTTGTGTGTAATGAGTTGGGAACAGATTGACAGATGATGCATACCTCTTTAGAGGTTAGTCGCGGCAGGTTGACCTTGTTGGGTGAACATCAAACATCAACATCAAATCACGGTTAATTTTATTTTGGGGTTTTTGGGTTCTACTGTTGTTCCAATGTTGTCCCTCAATTGTTCTTTTTAACCAAGACTATATTGTGCTCTTTGAAATATATGCTGCTGTTGTCTTTTAAGATCAGCGCACATCAGAGGGACTTAATCAATGCTGAAGCAGAAGAAAACTATGAGCTCAGTACATTTTGTAAACAATATGTGGTGCACTGTAACAAAGGGCTACATGTTTTACCATAAACTACTATATTATGTACACTTATCGCATTATTTTTTATCTTTCACTCATAAAGCCACAACAGAGCAGAGCAGGTGCATCATAAACAACAGCATCCATTAAAGTGTGCAAGTTTGAAGCTCTTACCAAAACCCATGCAAAGCCAGTGAAATGAATCCTGTGATTTGCACTCAGCTATAAAATGCATTAATTTCATGAAAAACTATAACCAGTATTTCATGTGAAATGTGACAGGAAATTATATAGAACTCCAGCCCTAAACGTCTCACTTTTATTTTGTGAAATGTGATGTTAGAAAGCACATTACTCATAGCTCTGTGTTTGCGTTGGAGCTAGATTTTGGCCTATAGACACAGACACATGTAATTCAAAGTGTGTATAAAGGAGAGGATAGCCTCTCTGGTCTTAAACAAATGTTGATATTAGGTCTATAGGAACTTGTGTAATATAAGCCGTTTATTCTATAAGTTGAATTCTATTGGACATATTTAGATATGACAAATAAAGCAGGTGTAAATATAAAGTACCCAACAATTGTCCCTACAAAGGCTTTGCCTAGTTCAGCAAATCATGGCCATCCTTCTCCCCAGAAATGTCAGCAGCACTGATGCACGTGTGCAAATGATCTTTCTGGGGATCTTACAACAACCAGGGGCAACTTGAAAGCTGTTGATTTGTAGTAGTTTGTATGCAAGATACTGATATTTCCAATGCCAAGAACACATTTCATCGGTAACTACCTACCGAGGCTCATCTTTTGTGTCTCTTTCAACTGTGTGTGAGGTTTCTCTCAGTGCTGACGTAGATGTGAAAACCATGTGCGCAGATAAAAGTCAAAAGCTTTTTTTAGTAGTTGGATATTCCTCTGTTGTTGCAATTACATCACACATGTACAACGCAGTGCTGTGGGCAGTTGATTGACCAGTGTGTTTGTGATTGATTTCTTGCATCACAGCTTGTGGAAGTATTCTATTACACTATTACATTGGGATCAGACAAAAGCTCTCAGTGGCAGGGCACCCAGAGAGATACAGTGCAGTCTGGAGCACATTCATATTTAATACTGCATAGGTCTGCCTAACACATCATACCAGTCAGGCCTATTAGTAGGATGAATGTTTTCCTCCCACCGCTCTGTCTCAGGCTCTGAGGGAAAAGTGGACTCTTTTCATTTTGAGGGATGGAGGAGAGGAGCAAGACTTTCACCTGGAATTGATCATTGTCATGTCAAATTTTAATTTTACATTTTACAGAAGGGCTGATAATTAGATCTAATTTTACCACAGCTGGGAAGAATTTATGTGTATGACAGCCATCTCGAGGCTCATTTTGGCCTGCCACTTCCTGAGATGATGACTAAAGAAAAGAACCACACCCACCTTGCTCTCTACATACTGTATAAGGCAGTTCTTATCTGCTGCTGGAAATACCTTCAATTATTTGTTTACAATAAAATTATACTTCATGCTAGATCAATGAAGGTGTAACCCAGCTTTTTAAGAAGTTGTCAATCTCTAACCAGAGCCCCTTATCTGTTCTGACCCCTCAGGCCTTTTTCATGTTTGAGGCTAGCTGTTCATTCTGAAGGTGCAGGATGAAAAGATGGCACAGCTGCTTGTACCACCAGGTCCAGACAGCTTCCACCCCTTTAGTCGTGAGTCCCTCAAAGCCATTGAGACACGCATCGCCGAGGAGAACACCAAGAAGCCCAAGGGGGAGAAGAGAAAACGCAATGATGAGAATGACCTCAAGCCCAGCAGTGACCTGGAGGCGGGCAAATCGCTCCCCCTTATTTACGGGGACGTTGCTAAAGGCATGGTGTCGATACCGCTGGAGGACCTGGATCCTTACTACTATAATCAGAAAGTAGGTTGGTTTAATTTCAAACTTGAGCATGCAGTCTAAAGTGTGAAAGGTCAGGAATAAACGTCCATGTTAGGTAGGTATTATTTGTGGCTTGATATCCATAAAGCCGCTGGAGGAGAGTTGAAATGCAGATTCTCTCATCTAACACTGCATGCAGCTGTTATCATGGAGGTGTCACCAGGCCAGAGGCTCTGAATCTTAGATGACAGAGAAGAAGATTTATATGAGGTTTAAGAGCAAAATATAAAAACTGATTCGTGATTTGTACAGTGCAATGTGTGCTGTAAATCATAGGGCTAAACTGCTCTTTGATTAGTACCTGTAGGTACTTTTAAACTATAATGAGATATTTCAGTCAGACAAAGAAAAATAAGAGTATTTTATACATATCTCTCTTTTTCTGTCAGACTTTCATAGTATTAAACAAAGGAAATTTCATCTACCGCTTCAACGCCGCTCCTGCCTTGTACCTCCTGAGTCCCTTCAACCCTCTCAGAAGAATATCAATTAGGATTTTGGTACACTCATATCCTTTCATAAAGTTATTAATCTGATAAGCATGAGTCGTGTTTATGTTGAGCACACACCAAATCTATGGTTACTATCTTACATCCTCGATGGTGAATTGTTTGCATTCTACCATGAATTAATGAAACAAAAAAAAGTGTAATTTCCCACATGAAACAAGTGGCTTCCTTGACAACTGTCTGCAAGTTGTTCAGTCTTGTGATCATGTGCACTATCATCGCCAACTGCACATTTATGACGATGAGTCGGCCGCCTGACTGGGCAAAGAATGTAGAGTAAGTTTCCCATGAATTACATAGAGTCACACACATGGTGAAAATGCAGCTTAGTTTAACAACGACATTTTGATTTCAACAGGTACACATTTACTGCAATCTATACGTTTGAATCCCTCGTTAAAATCTTAGCTCGAGGGTTCTGCATAGGGAAGTTCACGTTTCTGAGAGATCCCTGGAACTGGCTGGATTTCAGTGTCATTGTCATGGCGTAAGTACTTGCAACACTCAATCAGTCAATTAGAATAGTGTTTAAACAAGTGTCTTATCTTTTCGACAAAGCTTGCTGAGTATAGAGCCTGTGTTGAAGGTGCAGGTTGAAGTCTAAAGCAGTGGTTTTTAAAGTGCGGGTCCATGAGTGGGTTCCAGTGGGTCCCCAGCAAAGTAATGAATAATTTATCTTCATTATATTTCAATCCATAAGTAACACAAAGACAGAATATGTGACTATTTTGGTCATGGGTTTCATACACTTTCTGTAAAAAAAACATCTAAAAGCAAAATTCTTATCAAATGGGGGTCCGTGGTCTACTTTGTGTCAGTTTAAGGGTCCTTGACATGAAAAAGTGTGGGAACCACTAATCTAAAGTACTTAGATCTATATTACCAGTTATCATTTAGTTCAAAAGCCAATTTTTAGGTCTTCAAGGATAAGACTGCTGTTATTCTATATTTTTCTTACAGTCAACAAATTCCAAACCCATAATCCATCTGAACATTTCTCTGTGGGTACAAGCCCATTTATAGACAGGCAAAGTCCCGCCCCTTCTGGTATCCCCCATGGGACCTTATTTCAGAAAAAAATATGATGGTGGTTAATGACAAGAGACAAATTAATTTTTTGATCCTGTTTGAATTGTGCCAGGAATTACACATATAATATTTGTCAGTTTGGAAGGTAATTTTGCAAGTCAAGAAAGATGCAGTTTGTCATGAAGATAGTAAAAAAAACAAAAAAACATTTAGTTTTGTGTGAAACTGCTCAGTGAACTACATCTCTTGTCTCTAACAATAAACTGTATGTCATCAACAGAGGTGAAAATCACTACATGTCTGGCCATGTTGACAGTTGCAGCTATGACAAATGACAGTTAGGCTAGTTCACACGTACACAGGTATTTTTGAAAAAAAAATCCTGTCCACACAAGCACTGTTTTAAAAAATATCTCCATCGAAGCGCACTCTGACGCCTCTGTTCCTCTTCATAGATGGAGAGTAACTGTGTGTGTGCATGTACATGTGTAAGCATGTAAAAAGTCCGGATAGCAACGTTAAAAGCAACAGTATTTTGGCTACCTCCGCCATTGCAGAAAATAGCCTCATGCAAACAACATAGACAGTCTGACGTCAGTCAAAGGAGATAGAGGCGCACACTCTGACGCTGCAAGGCAAAAACCTCAGTTTTCCCCATCTACACGTCAACACTAAAACAGAGTTTCTGAAAATCTTCACCCTGGAAGGAGTTTTGCAAAAGCTCCGTTTTCAATGACCTAAAATGCAGTTTGCGTGTGGACGAAAGGCCAAAACGCAGAGAAAAAGCTAAGTTTTCAAAAGTACCCGTGTACGTGTGGACAGTCACATACACGACTGTGTGGTGTGTAGTCTTTCTAATTACATCTTTTCACAGTTTTATACTTTGACAGTTTTATGACAACCATGACAAACCATGATTTGCAAAATTTTCTTTTAAACATTATCCGTGTAATTCATGGCACAAGTCAAACAGGATCAAAAATTGATTTGTCGCTCACCATTAACTACCACATATTTTCTTCTGAAGCAAGGTCCCATGGTGGTCCACTGGAAGGGGAGGGACTTCACCTCTCTATTCATACTGAAGCTGGAAACAGCTCACAAATACTGTATATAGATTCATTTTTTTTGAAAAATTTAATTTCTAAAATGGTTGGACATTTTAGCAAACATTTCTTGAACAGGCGTGAATACTGTATTTTCTAGGCCAGTGCCCATGTTTTGCTTATTTTTATGGTAATGAAGGAGCATGTCAGCCAGTGCAACAGTGTGGCTCATTTATGTGTTTTTAATTTGTTTTTGAGGAACAACACAAACTCCTTGGCACAAAGAAATAAGCCATATGAGGCTTTGACTACACAGACAATACTTGCTACAATACTTGAACAATTTGGAATATCTATCACCAGACTTCTCCTTGAAGTTTGTGTCACATGGGACCTGGTGCATAATGTTATTGCTCGTCACAGTGACCTCATTTGATATCATTTTACCTTCACCAATGTGTGTACTTTCATTTATACCGTTTGACTGCTTAAGTATAATCATTGTTGGCTCCAATGTATGATATATTGTCTCAGTCAATATTCCATAGTAATCCTAAGTTTTCCTGCAGGTATGTAACAGAGTTTGTAAACCTAGGAAATCTTTCAGCCCTTCGCACATTCAGAGTACTGAGAGCTTTGAAAGCTATTTCAGTTATCCCAGGTAAGCAGTAGGAGCAAGCAGCTCATGAACCTCTTGCATGATTTTCTCCTGCTGCACCCACTCCCTGCAACTGTGGTGACATGTATTCAGGATTCTCCTTGACCCCACCTATCCACCTCCTTGTCACAGAGTCTGAGATCTGAACATCCATGACCCTTAAAGCAATCCCAGATGAGTGCTATTTCACATGGGTGTGTCTTCAGTAAATGGATCACTTTCTAAGTCCAGCTGTTTGACTCTCATGCACAAGGCACTGAAATCAGGAAGATATAGCCTATACGTAGTTTGCGTAGTTACACTGTGAGGTCTGTGCCATTTGCTTACGTCTTTTGAATAATCTGCTTCTTGTATTTCTTGCATTGATGCTTCTTAAGTGGACTGTTCCTTGGCTGCCAACTGCTCCTCTTTGCTTGTGGGTTATGAAGGCATAGTGTTGTCCCATTACTATTGCATGTACAGTACATCATCACTGCCATGCATGCATGCATGCCTGTCTTATTACCACGTTAAGTTTTAACCTATAAACAGCCCCCATGTTGTCAAAATAAAGAAGATCTTATCAAAATGGGTTTGCTAAAAACTATTTTTCTTGTAGCATCTCTAGTGTTATATTAAAATATATCAGTGCGAACGATCTTTATCTCATAGCTTAGATTATAGTGGAAAAAAATGTACGCTTTAACTTTTTTACAGGTCATTTACTGGATATTTGGGGGGGGGGGGGATAGTATAAATCCTTCTCTAGCTCCAGAGGGAGCTGTGCAAACTCCTAATGAACTTCCTCAAGTGTTGTCACTTGAGGTAATTTATCTTGAGGCATTGTTACTTGTGACTAAAGTCAACAAGATTGAAAATGAAATTAAATCTTGGGGTGTGGAGTTAAAAAGAAGTAAGCTTATCAAACCTTTAGCCTCAGGCAGACATGAGGGGTGGCCTCATGTCTGCCTGAGGCTAAAGGTTTGAGGCTACATTAGCTGCTACTAGCATGTCCTTTGTGAGTCCAACCATGTTTTAGTACTCTTTTAAAGAAAAAGCTCCCTGCCATCGCTCTGTATTATTAGTACACATCTGCTGTTAATGTTTAATTGACTTCTTAGAGTAACAACTGATACTGTATCTGGCAGGCCTGAAAACCATCGTTGGTGCGTTGTTCCAGTCAATGAAGAAGCTCGCCGATGTGATGATCCTCACCATCTTCTGCTTGAGCGTCTTCGCCCTCATAGGATTACAACTGTTCATGGGCCATTTAAGACAAAAGTGTGTACTGATACCAGTACATGATAATTCCACCTCAAATGTTACATCACAGAATGAGACAACAAGCGGAATGGACAAACAAGTCAACCAGTCAAACTCTTTCAATTGGACTGAGTATTCGCTCAATCAGAGTGAGTTTTTAATTTTTCTCAGTTCTACATTCAGTTGGTCACAATTAAAGCTTATTCTAACTCAGTAGAGTGCATACCTCCGCCAAGGCCCAACAGCCCTTTTATTTAAGCCTTAGCACCAACTGCAGCAGCTTGTGACACTCTGTTAGTACCTTACTGAATCCCTATTAACTTAGCTACACATTGGTGGTAGTTGCAGGTATCTAGCACTATTTGTTACTGTACAGCAGCCAGGAAAAGAATACCCCCCTATGAAAACACATTTAAATCCGCTAGATCTGGACTTTTATCAAGATCCATGCGTTATTCTATGGAAAATTAATGAAAATGTTGCAATGTTAAAGAAAGAGACTTTAAAAAATCCTGGATCCACCCCTTTATCCGGATCCGCACCAAAATTGAATGGGTTCTTCCTTGGCCCATGCCCCATCCCTCGACCAAGTTTCAGGAAAATTGGTTCAGTAGTTTTTGTGCAATCCTGCTGAACGTCAAACAGACAGACAAAAAAACAAACAGCACTGAAATCATGACCTCCTTGGCGGAGGTAAATATTAATTATATAAAGGAAGAATATGACTCTTTGTTATTAGGAGTGGTTATATTATTAAAAAGATTTTACCCATCACTTGCTATTGTTTATGACTTACAGTATCACTGTATTCGGTACACCTCTACAATCTAATGCAAACAAATATAACAACCCTGCAATATATTCCATCTATTTGAGTCTGTCAATGTTTAGTTGTTGTTGGTCTAGTGTCAGAGATACAATAAATTGTACAGGATTGTACTGCATTATACTGTGAGGTGTATTATTGTGTCCTCCTCATTGGGGTGGACAAAATATTAGAAACAGTAGAAATGCCATTCAGGCTAAGGCCACCTATCATAACAACACCACTAACTACAGATTCAAAAATGGCCCTATGGTTGAAGTGACACCTCTCTGACCCAAAAAAATTAACATGACCAGAGATGATTTTTTGCAGCACTCTTGTACTGTATTGATTGTAGAGGTGTATATTATAGTGCCTATCTTGGCTTGTTTGCAACCACTGCTGATAGTCAAATTGTGACTTTCCTTCTTTCCCCATCAGGTAATCATTATTACATTCCAGGCAAACGAGATCCATTGCTTTGTGGAAACGGCAGTGAGGCTGGGTAAGCTTTATTCCCAACTACTAGAAGGGACTGGATACAATAATCTTTGTATGAATGCACCTGTTTATGCATTTACATTACCAAACAGTGTGAATATGTAGAAGGATGTTTCCCTCTTAGCTTCACAGACTCTGTGTTTGTTGCAGGCAGTGTCCAGAGGGGTTCTCATGCATCAGAGTGGGAAGGAACCCAGACTATGATTACACCAGCTTTGACTCATTTGGTTGGGCCTTCCTCTCTCTGTTTAGACTGATGACACAGGATTACTGGGAAAACCTTTACCAGCAGGTAGGCAGTGCAATTAGAAAGACTGGAAGAACTTTTCCACATAGCCAGCCTACATAGAAAGGGATGTAAATACAATTTTCAGTTTTTGATCAAGCTCCAAGAATATCAGTCACTACATGCCTTACATACAGCACTCGCCTTGTTCCAGACCTTCGAATTCGCTCACTCCACTGACTTTACTGAAGATGGAAACGGTGTAATGAGTTGACAGTTCAGTCTGATATCAGGCAAATACAGTAGAATGAATACCATAAAAGATAAACACAATAATATAATAATATTTGATTTACAATTTAGATTCACATCCTATGCTATATAAACACTACAGGTTAATATAAAATATATTAAAGAAAGCTTTAAAGGACAGTAGTTATAGTTGTCACTTATGAGTGATGAATGTATATACAGTATAACTGTTTTGGTCACTGCAGTGAAATGCTTCAGTTGATCTGGGGGGGTTTTCCCTCATGTTTAAGGCAGTCATCCGAGGTGTGTTATAGTCACTGAAAGTAAAAGCATCAGTTAGAATGATCTCTGATATGCAGATATTCAGCTATCAAAATGTTATTGCAGGACATTAAAAGGACTGAGAAAAAAACTGCTGAATGTCATCTGCATAAAAATGAAAATGTTTTGTCTGCATATAATGTGACCTGGTGGGATGTTATATCAAGAGGAGTGACCAAAGTAGGGAATGTGCACATAGCAATCGAAAATATTATTTTTAAAGTCAAATAAACAGCCAATTTGAATCTAATTAAGAGATTCCCACCCATTGTTTCACGCTACTCATACACGACTGTTTGTGGACGAAAGTACATATTGAGCAGGAGTAATTAATTTTCTAGTATTATATATTTTGTCACTCAATTTTAGTCAATTTAAAGATCCCACACATCTGTAATTGAATGAGTGACTGCTCCAGTGTAATTGTACTTAACTTTAAGAGCCATTATGGGTCTCTTTGGTTGCTCGTTGACCCTGTGAGAGGAACATGTTTTGTGGCAGGTGGATGAAATATTTGACCTCATGTGTGGTGGAGGAAGCTGTATTTGTAAGAGTCCGCTTCTCTGAACACACAAACAGACAGTGCTTGCTGTGTTAAGGTGTGGCTCTGTCAAAAACAAAGCATTCTCGTGTGACAATATGTTTAAACAATCCTCTGAATAAAGTGCAGGTGCATCTTGGACCAAAGGAACAAAGATGAGTCCCACTGTGGCTCAGGCAAACACAACCAGGCAAATAGGTGTCCATTGAATAGGCCAGAGCGCATTTTAAAAGCAAACAGTTGTACAACAAAGCAAATCTTTTTAGCATTGTGTGTACTTGGGTAGTATTACCTGTTTGGGACTACAAAGAAGCTCTTTCATGTGAGTGTCTCTTGGTCATGATATGGAACAGTGATAGTTTTATTACTATTACTATTCTTAAGGGGGGATAAAATAAAAAATTAATAAATATATGAAGTATTATATATAAGTATTAAATGAGAATAAATATACCAATACCTTGTTTTTTTTGTTTTGCTTTGTTTTTCCTCCAGACGTTGCGGGCTTCAGGGAAACCCTACATGATCTTCTTTGTGCTGGTGATTTTCCTTGGTTCCTTCTACCTGATCAACCTGATCTTGGCTGTAGTAGCTATGGCCTATGAGGAGCAGAGTCAGGCCACCATAAAGGAGGCCAAGGAGAAAGAGGAGGAGTTTCAGGCCATGCTTGAGCAGCTGAGACGGCAGCAAGAGGACGCTCAGGTGAAAGAAAATCCAAGATCCCCATGTAACTCAATGTCAATACCAGCACATTGATTCCTAAGAAGGAGTGATTTCCAACTCAATAACATGAAGTTGAGATGCAATTTGCTTTTAGTACTAAAAAATAATTTGGGTTTTTTACAAAAGAAGGCTGAAGGGTTCTAGCAAATGCATCTATAGCCCCTTTTACACCATCTTTTAAAGGCGTGAATGTGCATTGATGCTTTACATTTAAGCCAGCAGGTGAGGTTGTAGTAACAGAGTCGAATCGACGTCTGTGTAAAAAGGTGACACGGCAGGATGGGACACCCGCTGTTATAGGCCCTGTAATGTTACATGTCACGCCTCTTTTGCTTCTAGAATGCTGGCATGCTATCTAAAATCATGCACTGGGGTGGTATAGCGGCATTGTTTGGAGGAAGTAAACAAAAGTTGAAAAGCCACACTGTGAAAATTTTCCACTACAAGTAAAAGTCCTGCATTGAAATTGGTACTTAAGGAAAAGTGCGTGAGCATTATTTGCAAAATGTACTTTAATAATCAAAAGTAAATGTACTCAATGCAGAAAAAATGCCACCATGAGTGTTATAAAATTATTTTGGTTGCTGCTATCATAGAGGATACTGAGGTTAGGTCCTCTATATATTCTCTGGGAATTTAGGGTTAAAGAATCTTGAAGGAGTTTACGTTCTACAATTAAAAACGTACACGCGATGAGTATTTTACGGGCTGATTCTAGAATTCTAAATTTAAATGTGACTAGTTGATGATTCAGCACTTTTCCACTGAGTGTTAGGCTTAGCATTTAGCATTTAGACTTTAATGTTGGGAAACATATGTCACACACAAAGAATAGATAAAGAAATCCAAGTAATTAAAAACATTTACAGATGGGGTGAAGATCTTGGACCTCAGTATCTCTAAAAGCCTGGCTTCAGCCCCAACTATTATAAATGATATTACTGGAATGTTATTACTGTTGCATTTACATGCAAACAGTATTTTACTGTTGTAAATTGTAATTGCATCTACAATTTAGAGCTGCCACAATTGCAGTCAATTTTCAATCAAAAATGTCAAACATTTGCTAGTTCAAGCTCTTTAAATGTAAGGATTTGCTGCTTTTCTTTGTCATTTGTGATAGTGAATGAAAGAGTCTTTGGATTTTAGACTGTTGGACGAAAGAAGCAATTTGAATTGTCACTTAGGGCTCTGGGAAATTGTGCTGTGTTTTTGACTTTGTATAGACTAAACGATTAGCAGATTAATCGTGAATATAATCTGCAGATTAATCGATAATCAAAATAATCATTAGTAGCAGCCATACTACAGTCTTAATCTGTATCTTGTAACTAAAGATGTGAAATAAAAGTAGTGCAGTAAAAAGGATTTCTAATTAGTGACTACATCACTGAAAGACACACCGACAGATATCAGCAACCTGGATACAATCCCAGTTTTGAATTGGATAGTCCAAAAGTCCACAAGTTCTTAAACGCTTGAAACTGAACTCAAAGTCGTCCATGCAGTTGACAACCTGGAACCTGAACAATATAAGAATGGCAAAGATTTATCCCACCTGTTTACCACCACTGTCCTGTCTTTCCTCTTCTAGGCTGCAGCGATTGCAGCTGCTGCAGAGGGTGGGGAGGTCAGTGGTAAAGTTGGTGGCACTGAGAGCTCCTCAGACGCCTCCAAGCTCAGCTCCAAAAGTGCCAAAGAGAGACGCAACAGAAGAAGAAAAAGAAAGGAGGAGGAGGGCAAAGGGGCTGATGAGAAGTTTCCTAAATGGGAGTCACAGGACAGTATGAAGAAGGCTCGCTGCCGCTTCTCTGTGGACGCGAACCTGCTCAACTGTGACATGAAATGCTCCTCCGCACATCAGGTTCAGTACGATCTGTCAGTATGATTTGTCTATGAAAAACAGTAATATTCTGCTTTCATCTTATTGTCTCTACTCAGTTCTATAGCCCCATATTTTTACTCCTGTAACTTCATTATGGTTATTGTGAATCAGTCAAGAATAATGAAATGATGAATGATTAACACCTAAACTTTTTTCTAGTTTTATATGGTGTAAAATGCAGTTTCAAAAATGTCTTTTTCAGTAGGCTAAATAATATAAATTATACTGTCTCATCTATCAAGCCCCTCAGACAGCAGCAGTGCTTGAAATCCACGCCTGTTCCTGTGGCCACAGTATATAAACAAATCTTTATTTTTAAGATTTTTCCAGGAGAAGTCAAAACTCCTGTCTGTGATAAGTGATCTCCTAATTGAATGGCAGATATTAAGCTCTGTCAATTTTTGGTCACTAAGAAGACAAATGAGTGAGTGGAAGGAAGAAGCAAATGGTTTGATAATGTGATTAAGCTTACATTACAGCCATTGGAATGGCAGATAGTTGTAAGCAATTTCAATGCCCAAATGTTTGGTTGTAGACAATACAGCCGTGTTTTGTTATTCAACATATATATTCGCTAATTTTCCCGATCCTTCATGGGTGGCTGACAAATTTTGTGATGGCTTTCATGTCATGCAGTTAAGCAAAATGCAACGTTTCTTTTTATCTGCTATCAAAATGACTTTTTTTTTCTTTTCATCCTCATCGGTATCATTATTGTCATCATCACCATCATATTCATCACCATCTTCTTTGTCATCATCAACTTCTTATATTCTTGTCATTGTCACCAAGATGCTTTTTTTTTTTTAAATATTTTTACAATTCCCCTTCTTACAATGCTTATCATCATTATGACCATCATCATCATCATCATCTTTATCTTCTTCTTCATCATCACCGATCTTTCCTCTTTACAAGCGGCATATATCATGTATCCACTGAAGAGTATCTTTCTCTCTTAGTCCTTTCTGAGTTTTCGTGGACCCCTGTTCTCATCCAGACGGAACAGCAGGACCAGCATTTTCAGTTTCCACAGCCAAGCACAGGACGTGGGCTCCGAAAATGAGTTTGCAGATGATGAGAACAGCATTTTTGAGGACAACCTGAGACGGAGGGGCTCTTTGTTTCTTCCCAGGAGTTGTGATCGACGCAGCAGCAGTGTGAGCCAGTGCAGCTTCTTGTCACATCTCCTACTTCCACCTAATGGGATCAAGCACAGCTCTGTAGACTGCAATGGGGTTGTGTCCCTGGTGGGTGGGAATTCACTCCCATCGTCACCTGTGGGGCTCTCTCTGCCTAAAGTGATGGTAGATATGGCCTCCACCGGAGATAATGTAAGAAAGGGTTGTCTAGCCCAGATGGCGCTTTTTCTCTGCAGCCCATAGCTCTATCTATTTCTCTATTTCAATTTTCTTTTTTTTTTCTTTGTCCTTTTCCAGTCTGACTCACACTGTGTGTTGCACTGTGTACCTTCGATTAAAGTAAAAAGGCCATACCAGTGGTTTCCCAAATGCCAACAAATTAAAAATACATACCTAAAGTTATTGCTGTTTTTTTTTTCAAAGCATGTTTTTTTTTTCGTTTTTTTTTAGAAGGATTCATACGTTGAAGAGCAGCCATTGGGTTCTATTAATATTAGTCTGCAATGTTGTGACAATTTGTGACAATCTGTCTTTATTTGTTATGTCTCAAGGTGATATTCCTGCTTTTTTGCCAATGCAAGTACAAACATGCAACATACAACAACAACACAATGACAATGCTAACATGCCGATATTACACAGGTATAATATTTATCATGGGCTGTCAGAAAATATCGATACACTTGAGTATTGTGATATTTTCTTTTGTGATACTGCATTGACTCTCAGATAACTGTACAGATTTTAAATTAATAGTTCACATGCAAAGATTCATGCCAGTGGTTGATTTTGTGTTGTGTTTAAACAGCTAGATAGATTAGTGTTGTAATCTATCATCAGCCATTTTGCTCCTCCACTCCAACGTAACAAGCTGAGACAGGAAGAAGTCAACTCATACCGCTAGCTTGAATACAAAGAACACAGGCCTATGAAACTATATTGCCTCATGCGTTCAGTATGGCAGTATATGTCAATATATTGAATCAGAACTCTTGCATCATGATATCTTATCATCAGATTTTTGGCAGCCCTAATATTCACTATCTTAGTTTAGCATTTTAGCATGCTAATTCTTCTTTTCTAATAAGCACAAAACATAAAATACTTATAGGAGTTTATAGAAGTTTCCAGACAATTTATCAGGTTTCTCAATCCACTATGATTGGCGAGCATAATTGCAGCTTCTGACTAGGGTGCCATTATTGTTCCAAGTTATCTCTTAGCACTTATTTCTGTGTTTAGGTCAACCTGGTATAGAAATATGCAACTTTCTAATGCAAAATACTCTTTGCTTGATTTTCTCATTTAATTTGCAGCTTTGCACAGTGATGCAAAATGCTGACACTTTAATTCGTGTTTGTAGCCATTGCATAGCATGGTACTTTTTTTTTTTTTTTGTACTGTTGCCCAGTTGCATCTGTAACAATTGTTTCTATCTCCAGGCTGACACCACTGACACAGAGTACAGACAGGCAGGTGGAGGAACACACCAGGAGTTTATGGACTTCCTTGAGGGCCCAGAGGCTAGGCAGAGAGCTCAAAGCATAGCTAGTGTCATAACTAGCACAATGGAGGGTAGGTATTGTACACCATGGCATGGCATGATTATCCCAGCTTGGGTATTGAAAAGATAAATAGTACTTCCAGATATTTTAGTTTGTTTGTTTTGTCATCAGAGCTTGAAGAGTCGAGACAGAAGTGTCCTCCGTGCTGGTACAATTTTGCCCAAACCTTCCTCATCTGGGAATGTTGTCCAGCATGGCTGAAGATCAAGAAGGTGGTTAAACTGATTGTGATGGATCCATTTGCGGACTTAACCATCACCATCTGCATTGTACTGAACACATTGTTTATGGCCATGGAACATCATCCAATGTCTGTCAATTTCAGCAAAATGCTGATTGCGGGGAATGTGGTGAGTGGACTGTAGAATGTAAAGTACTGAAAGTGTATTTTTTGCAAAATAGTTATCAAGTATATAAATGGTCAGTATATCTGTTTTTTTAATGAAAGGTATTCACCTGCATCTTCACGGCTGAAATGGTGCTCAAGATCATTGCTTTGGACCCATACTATTACTTTCAGAAGGGATGGAATATTTTTGATGGAATCATTGTCACTTTAAGCTTGATGGAACTTTTTTTGGCAAATGTGGTTGGCATGTCTGTTCTGAGATCATTCAGATTGGTAAGTGTGTCAGTCAATATGTTCAGGTGCAATTTAAGTGCAGAATCATGTGAAATGACTTGTTTTATTTTTCTTTTCTTTTTTTTCTTTTTTTTTTTTTACAGCTGAGAGTATTCAAGTTGGCTAAATCGTGGCCCACTCTAAACACACTGATCAAAATAATTGGTAATTCAGTGGGGGCTTTGGGCAACCTGACGCTGGTGCTGGCCATCATCGTGTTCATCTTTGCTGTGGTGGGCATGCAACTGTTTGGAAAAAACTACAAGGACTGTGTGTGTAAAATCTCTGATGACTGCACGCTGCCCCGTTGGCACATGAATGACTTCTTCCATTCATTCCTCATTGTGTTCCGAGTGCTTTGTGGAGAGTGGATAGAGACCATGTGGGACTGTATGGAGGTGGCTGGGATGACCATGTGCATCATTCTCTACATGATGGTCATGGTTATTGGAAACCTTGTGGTACATTATCATCTCTTATGGTCAATTCATGAGTCCACCTTGTCTAACTCTCTGACGCAGTTTAATAGCTTCACATTTTTTGATGTATTTATGAAGTATGCTACAATAGACAACACAATCTTACGTGAAGTCATGTTATCTGATAGGTGCTGAACCTGTTCCTGGCCCTGCTGCTGAGTTCATTCAGTGCCGACAACCTGGCAGCGACAGAAGATGACAGTGACACAAACAATTTGCAGATTGCCATTGGACGGATTCACAAAGGCATCGCCTTCGTCAAGTCCCTCGTTAGAAGTGGCTGCAGCAGTGCCTGTCTCAGGGGTGAGAAGAAAGAGAAGGGTGAGGACAAATCTCTGGATGAGCTCCACAAACCTTTAGGGCCGAATGGTGTCCCCAACCATACCATCAAAGACTTCTCTAAGAATGGCAATGGGGATGTGACCGGAGTGGACAAAAGTGGAGACAAGTACATAGTCAGCAGCAAGAGTGATGATTCTATAATGTCTTTCATCAACAATCCTAGTCTGACTGTCACTGTTCCTATCGCTGTGGGAGAGTCTGACTTTGAGAACCTCAACACAGAGGACTTCAGCAGTGTCTCGTCCGATGCAGCATGCCATGTGGTAAGGAAAACCAAGTCTTATAAGCTATATCATAATCAGGCGAATGTGTATGATGTGTGATGGATGACAAAGGATTTCAGTGTTGTTTGTGGCTCTTGGCAAACATATTTGCTAAGTGGTATTGTGTGTTGCAGTAGTCACATTAAAGCACTTTGCCCACAGTTCATGGCAATAAGGTATGGGCATGTGACGTAACGTTTCCCCTGAAGAGCCCATACGCCACAACCCTTTAACGAGTAGAAGCCATATAGACAGGAAAATACCAGTGTGTAGATTACATTATGTGCCATTTAAGTCTGAGTGCTTGGTAGCAGAATGCTCCTCTTAAGGGGGGTGTTTGCTTTGTGTTCGAGAAAAGCTTAGAATGCAAAAGAAAGGCACACTGTCTATTATTTAGTTTTTTTGCTACGTTATTGTTGCTAATTTGCTTTGTGAAATTTTACTTTTGAAATTTTTTCCTCAGCTATAAATAAATCTGTCTACAGCCAATATTTTATGTGGAGACATGTAAGTCATTGTAACATATATTCAAAAAAATATATAATACATAATATTCCACAGTTTAGTGAAACAGAAACAGAATGGATGGATGGAAGTACAAACTATCAACACACTGGCTTGACTCACACTACAGTATTATGGCAGTAACATGCTTACATCATTCCCTGCACTGCATTAGCTGGTCCCAGGACAGCCAATTGCCCCTGCATTCTCCAGGAAGGCATTCAAGCTGTTCTCATCTCCCAGCTATTAGGAGACACACCCTGTAGAAAGCAATCCAACGAAAGGCTAGAAGTAGAGACCATGTGGCTACTGTACAACACTATCAGGCTTCAAATCTGCAATGATTTAAAAAAAAAAGATATTTCTGCCTTATCAAATGTACTTTGTTTTTATATTTCATAGGACTGGCTGCATAGGACAAGTACTGTGCATATTCTGTGCCTCTCTAAGGCTAATCAAACATGTGACAGTTATTTTATTTTTTTTAATGTGTGACAGTTATAACAAGTCATGCTGCAGACAGTTGTAGTATGTGCTTATCTTTGTACTCTTATGTAACTAAATAAATAACAGCTACTGTATAATTAAAACCTTTAAAATGATGGTGGCGTGTCACTATCACCTATGTCTTGAGAGTCGCATGTCCTCTGTAATGTAGACTGCCTTCTCTGTTGACAAGCACTCAACTGCTGTCAAGCTAATTTTATGTCGGCATTTAAACATAAGATTTTTTAAATCCTGTTACAACAAATACTGATTAACGCATGTTCTTCATGCCTTCGATTCAAACTTGAACTGAATGCATGTCAATGAAGTCCTCACAGACATCTGTTTCAGAGGCGGTTAAAACATACCAATTACACATGTCATGTGCAAGTCTTTTAGTATTTTCTCTTCTTTTTTTCTATTATTTTTGTATGAAAATGAATTTGAAGAGATATGGAGCGCATGAAGTGTGGACCGACAGGTGCTCAGCATGTCAGCCCCTTGACATTTGCCATGGCTCTGTTATATTTGCTTATTACCTCCACCAGGGAGGTTATGTTTTCATCCGTGTCCGTTTGTTGGTTGGTTTGTTTGTGTGTTTGACACCAGGATTATGCAAAAACTACTGTATGGATTTCCACAAAACTTGGTGGAAAGATGGGGCATGGGCCAAGGAAGAACCCATTAAATTTTAAACTGTACACACTCATAGATACCAGCCCTCTAAATACGCCTGATTTAAAAAAAAATCAAGATCCATGCATTATCTGGGGTAAATGCATAGATGTTGGGCTGTTGGACAATGGCGGAGGTATGCGCTCCACTGAGTGCCCTTCTAGTCTCACACTGGATTGACTCGCTTTCATCTGCAGATAATAGATGACGATGGCCAGCTCAGCTGCTCTGAGGGTAGCACAGTGGACGGTCTGCCATGCAGGGAGGGAGGAGAGTCTATCGACTTTGAACTTGAAGAATCTATGGAACCTGACGCCTGCTTTCCTGATGGTGAATATTACCACAGCCACTGCCACCACTTAACCTACTGCAGCCTTGGTGTGAATCTGACTCTGGTAAACCACCATCGCCCCTTTGTCTCTGCTCAGGCTGCGTGCAAAGGTTCCAGTGTTGTCAGGTAAATGTGGATAAGGGCCGGTGGAAAATGTGGTGGACGCTAAGAAAGACCTGTTTCCGGATAGTGGAGCACAACTGGTTCGAGAGCTTCATCATCTTCATGATCCTGCTCAGCAGTGGAGCACTGGTGAGTCTGTCAATGAAGTTGTTTTTAAACACCTTAGTGCTGTCGTGTATTTACATATTGTGTCTGATTACTCTCACCAGGCAGTAGATTTTGAAACTACTGTGTTTAATGAACATTTCATTTGATGGTATTTTGTTAGCACTGTCTGTTCTCGCTGCTATGGTTTGTTACAAATTTAGAAAATTTCTCATTCTATGCAAAATAAGGTCAAGATTTTCTTCCTTCACATCCAGGCATTTGAAGATGTCTACATTGAGAAGAGGAAGACCATTAAAACGGTGTTGGAGTTTGCAGACAAAATCTTCACCTACATCTTCATTCTGGAGATGTTACTGAAGTGGGTGGCGTATGGATTTGCCAAGTATTTCACGAATGCCTGGTGCTGGCTGGACTTCATTATTGTTGATGTAGGTTCCGCTAACAAGGAAACACACATGCAAATTATTTTTTTAAACTTTTTTTTTTTTTTTATGAGTGGCAATGCAGTAGAATCTGACAATGCTTCCTTCCTTTAAACTAACAGTAACAGGTCTCCTCTTATTACATATGATCTTTGCGTTCAATGTGTGTCCTAGGTCTCAGTGGTCAGTATGATAGCCAATGCAATGGGATTTTCTGAACTCGGTGCCATCAAGTCTCTGAGAACCCTCCGAGCTCTGAGGCCCCTGAGAGCCCTGTCACGGTTCGAAGGCATGAGGGTAAGAGTCACTGTGCACTGTCTACCACCAGCTCACTGCACTGTTATGAGCATATAGGCACTCTGCAGTCTGGTGAAGAGCAGCATAAAGCTCTATGACTTTACCGATGCCCCAAAAACACGTTGCATGTAAATGAAGCATTCCTGTTCTCTAATCCTCTTTCTCTGAGTGTTACTTGTCCTCAGGGTTGACAAAGTTGTCTTTACATTTTGCGAAAATGTACATATTCACTCTCTTACTGAGAGTTAAATGAGACGATTGATACCATTCTCATATCTGTTAATTAAATATGAAGCTAGAGCCAGAAGATGGTAGCAGTGGTAACAAGGTAAAATGGTTAGCCTGGTTCTGTCCAAATGTTAAATAAAGAAAACAAATCTGCCTACCTGCACCTTGACAACCTCCTAATTAACATGTTAAATCTCAGTTGTTTGATCCATACAAAAACAGAGGTGCAAAAACAACAAGTTGTGTTTTTGTGGGGAGTTGTGGGAGCGGTGATTCTAGTCTCCATTGTTTGAGTAGAATCCTCATAGTGTAGACAACACTCCACATAAACACATGTCATTTAGTTTTTGTGCACATTGAACAGAGATACGCCTTAATTGGTGAGCTTTAAAGGTGCTGGTCAGTACGTTTTTGTATAGAGTCAGGCTAGCTGTTTTGACTGGTTTCCAGTCTTTATGCTAAGCTAAGCTAACCCTCTCCTCTAGCTTCATATCCAAGAGATACAGGAGATGTAAGGGTGGTATCATTCTTCCCCTCTAGCTATCAGCAAGAAACCAAATAAGTTGTTTCCTAGAATGTCAAACTATTTCTTTAAGTGACACCATGTCAGTTGAAACAAAAATAAAATAATATTTTTTTGATTTTATCTCATACCATGACAGTATTTTGCTGTGCAATGCAAGCATGGTCTACACAGGGTTTGACAACTTGCGTAACTGGATGGGGAGGGTTTGCCAGCTGCTGAAATCAATGTGCATGTATTGATTAGTTGCTTTCATATTGTGGTGATGGTCTTTCCTCATGGTAGCCAGTGAATTGTCATTTGCATGAACAGCATTTCATGTGCGTCAGTAGGGCTACATTAGTTTCCATTATAATTTCACTGTCGGATATTGTGTGCTGGGTTTTTTACCTTGATTTTGTAATCGTTTATTTATGTTTCTGTTAACAGTAAGAACATTTTGTGGCGTTGTCCTGCCTCTACAAGGTGTTCAGTTTCAATGTTCTCTCCTATCCCAATTCTTCTCCCATCTTTACCATGCAGTTATAATTGTATTTGAGCTTTGATGTAGATTTGGTGAGCTTAATGTGTACGTTGGCTCTCTTGTGTTTTCCTATTCTTACCGTTAGTGTACAAAATTATGTTTGTGTGATGGTGTGCAGGTGGTTGTCAATGCCTTGCTGGGAGCCATTCCTTCCATCTTCAATGTGCTGCTGGTATGTCTGATCTTCTGGCTCATCTTCAGCATCATGGGAGTCAATTTATTTGCGGGGAAGTTCCACGTTTGTCTTGACAGAACCACAAATAAGCCTTACCTTCCATCAGAGGTGAAAACGAAGAATGACTGTTTGGACCTGGGCAATGATGTTGCTCGTTGGAAGAACCTGAAAATCAACTTTGACAATGTTGGCTTGGGTTACCTTGCACTACTGCAGGTGGTAAGTAACTGCAATGTGTCCAACTTTAAACTTGTATGTTATTTGCTGTATTGGTGGAAAACTGGCGATGACGAAAGGTTCAAAGTTTTCGTGGATGTTGTTTGTTTCTATGCAGGCTACATTCAAGGGATGGACGGACATCATGTATGCTGCTGTGGACTCTCAAAGCAAGGTAATAACATGTTCATTTTTATTACATTTTATAATCTTCATGAAATCCAATTGTGTATTTTATACTACATGGTTGTCATTTTTAGCAGTATTTAGATCCTGTAGTTATTTCTCCAAGGGACAATGTAAAATGGCTAAATAAGTAAATAAAATTAATTAATTAAAATAAAATTACAATACACATTGTTGTACGTTGTTATTTCACAAAATATATACCGTCTTGTCTTTTATAAGTGTATTGTTTTGCATTATGACACTAATTTTCCATGCCACAATAAAATAAAATCACACCACATAATAAACAGCATTTCAGTGCCACAGGATAGGGCAACTACTTTTAAAGGTGCAATGTGTAAGATATCGCCAGAAGTTTATTTTTAAAAATTCAAAAAATTAACTAACATTTTCAACAAAATTTGAATAAATAATTATGTTGAAGACGTCTATGTGTAGTTTCGGTAGTTTTCACAAGAGGTGAATTCCTGAAGTTTCACAAGCTCTCTAGCTTTTAGTCTAATAAATAAACAAAAAAAAGTACAAAATACCAAAAAGGAAATATTATTACAAGTATTCTTTATTAAACAGAATGCAGTATATAACGTACGTACTTTTGTTGTTTGGAGCGACCTTCAACTTCTGGCCATATCTTACACGTTGCACCTGCCAATATTTAATGCATAGTCAGAAGTACCAACAGAGCTTTTTTCTTTTTTGAGATGGAGACACTGTACATGCAAAATTTAAGACAATCAATATATTACAATGTGTATTGTATTTCACTTTCTTTATTTTATAGAACTAACTATCTATCATTTTACCCAGCTGTTGTTTAGAAAACCACTTTTCCTTTTGGGCAGCTATAAATCAAATTGCTTCCTTATTACAACATGAATTTGTTTGGCTTCACTGTAAACAAATACACCAAAGCTCTACTCAAGGAGTACTTGCTTCCCCCAGAATTCTAGGACCTGTAGTATTAAATTGCACTTGCTGTTACCACCAGTTGCCAAATCAATGTCGACATTTTGTGTCACTGTTATAGCCAGATGAACAACCGGAGTATGAGATCAACCTGAGGATGTACCTGTATTTTGTTGTTTTCATCATATTTGGAGCCTTTTTCACCCTCAATCTCTTCATTGGTGTCATCATAGACAATTTTAATCAGCAAAAGAAAAAGATAAGTATCAAATATCTGTCCAATCATCACAATTTTATATTTTACTTGAGATTACAGTATAAATGCAATATTGAAAATAATTACCATCAGTTTCTCTTCCTGTAGTATCTCCTCGTTACCTTTGCTGTGATTTAACAAGCCTCACATCATCTCTTTACCTAGGAGGTCAGGACATCTTCATGACTGAAGAACAGAAGAAATACTACAATGCCATGAAAAAGTTGGGGTCAAAGAAACCACAAAAACCTATTCCTAGACCATCAGTATGTAATCTTAATGGTGACAGCATCTAATCTGCATTACAAATATGATCTTTGTTTCATAGTTCCTAAGCTGTATTTTTGTTTCTCCACCTTGTGTCTTTTTCAGAACAAAATTCAAGGATACATCTTTGACTTCACCACAAAACAAGCATTCGATATTGTAATAATGGTTCTGATATGGCTTAATATGGTAGCTATGATGGTGGAAACTGCTGACCAGTCAAAAGAAATGGACAACATTCTCCAGAAGATTAATGTAGTATTCATTGTGATCTTCTCTGGAGAGTGTTTGTTGAAGATGATCTCACTTCGCCATTACTATTTCACAAATGGCTGGAATATATTTGATTTCATCGTAGTCATCCTGTCGATCATCGGTATGACTTTCCTCTCTTTACTGTGGTGCTCAAGTGAATGAAAATCATTAATTTTGTCAGTATTGTGTACAGGTTGTTTAATATGTTTTGCTTTCTTTCCTAAGGTGTGTTTCTCTCAGAGATGATAGAGAAGTATTTTGTTTCGCCAACCTTGTTCAGAGTCATCCGATTGGCTCGGATTGGCCGTGTCCTCCGCCTTATTAAAAGTGCCAAAGGAATCCGCACACTCTTGTTTGCCTTGATGATGTCACTTCCTGCCTTGTTCAACATTGGTCTCTTGCTCTTCTTGGTGATGTTTATCTATGCCATCTTTGGCATGTCAAACTTTGCTTACGTCAAGAGGGAAGCAGGCATTGATGACCTTTTCAATTTTGAGACATTTGGCAACAGCATGATCTGTTTGTTCCAGATCACCACCTCAGCAGGGTGGGACGGCCTGCTAGCTCCCATTCTCAACAAACACAAAGATGATTGTAACACTACCACGGAGCATCCTGGCAGTCCTGTTAAAGGAGATTGTGGAAATCCTCCGGTCGGAATTGCCTTCTTTGTGAGCTACATCATCATCTGTTTCCTGATTGTGGTGAATATGTACATTGCAGTCATCCTGGAAAACTTCAGTGTGGCCACTGAGGAAAGTGCGGACCCACTAAGTGAGGATGATTTTGAAATGTTCTATGAGGTCTGGGAAAAGTTTGATCCTCGTGCAACACAATTCATGGAATACAATAAGCTGTCAGAATTCGCAGATGCTCTTGCCCCACCATTACGCATAGCCAAGCCTAACAAGATCGAACTGATCTCTATGGATCTACCCATGGTGAGTGGTGAACGCATTCACTGCCTGGACATCCTGTTTGCATTCACAAAACGTGTTCTGGGCGAGGGTGGTGAGATGGACATCCTAAGGGGGCAGATGGAGGAGCGCTTCATGGCCTCCAATCCTTCCAAAGTGTCCTACGAACCCATAACTACCACCCTTCGCCGCAAACTGGAGGAGACATCAGCCATTGTCATCCAGAAGGCATATAGACAGTATGCAAGGAAACATGCTGCCATTAAACCCTCTGTCACAGCTAATGATAATATTCAAAAGGATACAATCATTGATGAGGAGGATCTTGTCACAGAAATTTCTAGCACTGGTAAAAGTGAACTGACACCTTCAACAGCCCCGCAACCTTCATGTAACAGTGCGACAACAAATGGAAGAAACAAATATGAAAAAGACAAAAGCGAAAGGGAGGTTGTGGGCAAAGATGTGTAAGGGCAAGATAAAAGAATTCTGGAGATGCAACAAAGACATTTTAATTGATGACAACATGTTTACAATCTTTGAAAGTAAATGAGACATCCATTGGACCCTTCTTTAGTATGGATATCTATGCCAAACTGACCGTGCTTACTTGAGTCTAAAGGCTGGTGCCTAAAATGGAAAAGTGGCTCATTCAGGCTGTAGTGGGACCACTTTGGCTGTGGTCAGGAGCAAAGATGCCTTTTGGCAGATTGTGGGGATAGACAAGTGTTCTGAAAGACACATTAGTTAATGCTTAAATTTCTATTGCAGCTAGTCCTGCTATCCATTGTCTTGAATTACTGTCATATCACTGACCGTTGTATTACTTTACCTACTTATTTTTCAAGCAGGAAAACAAAAACTGTTCTAACGTTATTACTTTAAGATTTCATAGTTTGGTTATTGACTTTTTATACTTTTTTTTTTTACTCTTCAAAAGGTTGTTCCTTCAGGGTTACTCTTCACAACGAGCAGCATTGCTTTAAGTCTAGTCTTGCTAACGGATAGCACTTGGAATACTTGACAAATCCAAGAGACCATGTTGGAGTTGCTGCAGTTAACTACAATAATTTAGACCTGCATGAATGCTTCTCCATGATTATGCATGCTAGAGTGTAGCTCTCTCTCTCTCTGTCCATCGTGCTTCATGATGCAAAGTATACAGTCAGGGCATGACTGTTTTTTTTATAAATTAAAGAAACAAGACTTTAGCATATACAGTCCAACAAATTCTGCCGAGTGTGTCAATTATGATTGATTATCAGTGTCAGAGCTGTAACACTTGTCAGAAATACTTTGCACTTCAATCATCATTCAAATCATTCACATACTTCATGTCAGCCTGCTGTGTGCTACCTATGTACCAACACTGCTAATTAAGCCTTCGACTGAAAGTTTGTCTTTCAAAGCTGAAAACTCAATAAAAAGGCCCATGTTGTTTGAACATTGAAACTGACCCTGTTAAAAGTTTCCTCTCTTAACCACAAACCTCTGACAGTTGGCTCCAGGAGATTATCTGTAATACTGTCGATTTGTTGGACAGCAGTGTCACAAAAAAAAACAACAACTTTTTTTTGCCTTCTCCAAAATACAGGTTGCCTCAGTGTGTCTACCTTTTCCTGATGTTGTCTGTTTTCTTCCTCAGCTGTTCTGGTGATGAACCTCAATGTGTATACTTTCGGAAATTGTGGTGTTTGTGGAACAATAACTATTTATTTCCTGTGATATGAAAACAAATATATTCTCCATGTTCTGCTGTATTCAGGCAGACAGGGATATTATACATTCAGCAGGAGCTGCGAGGTGAAATCTGTAAATGCCCATGAAAACTGCTAAATGGACGGTATTTTTCTTCAAAAGAAAAAGCCCTGTGTTTTATTACGGGTGATGTTACATGACTCTGCTCTCTAAGCTTTACCCTATTCAAACTTTAACTGCCTATTTTTATTTGGAAATGGTGCCTGGAAAAAGGGTAATTTTATGTTTTTGTGTGCTTTGTTTTTGTTTTTTTACAGTTTACCTCTCAAGTTTTATCATGATGAATATCTAAGTTGGATGAAAGATGACTCAGAACATTCTAAATGACTGTCTCAAGGACATGGCATCACACATCTCATATGCCCTTGGCTGTTTCCTACTTCTGTTTACATTTTATAGCGGCAGTTGTGTTACTTTTGTCAGTTTTTCCCATAGCTATGACATCCACTCAAAACTGTGTCACAACTATTTCTGTTGTTCCATGTTATAAAAGTATAATTCCATTCATCAAAGTATATTTTGCATGTAATTAGAACGTTCAGTACTTTCACTATACTTTATGCATAATGAAAGAATGTTTTGGTTGCACAGAATTTAACATCTGCCATCATTCATATGCATAATGCTTGTAGTGTATAAATAAACTGCATGCAACTCTTATAACCCATTTCACTGAAACATCAAAAAAATAAAGATTACATGCACCTCAAGTATGTGTAAAACATTTATTTTATCATGCTAGACTTTTACATATTGTTTTATGTATTTAAGGTCCAGTTTGATTTTCTTTCTTTTTGAGTTGACTGTGAGAGTGGGATAAGTAAAACTTTGTTTTATTTGTTTTCCAGTAAGAATGGCCCTTTTACCTTCTATGTGGTGAAACAGCGACCTACTTTATTTCTGTCCCTTCAGAATCATCTGTTACAGTAATACCTGTTCTGTTTTATCTTGCGACATTCAGCAACTTTTTTAAATTTACTTTTTTACTTTTTTTTTTTTTTACTTGTCCAATCAGTAAGTGTATAAGGTCTAAATGTTGGCCATGTTGCTCAGAGCTGCGAGTCCAGTCGGAGAGCTGCTGTTTGTGAACTTTATCATTTATTATCCACGTTGTTTCAGGGATTGAGCTTTCCTGCAAATGTGTGCTTCATTTGTCTTTTTGTGATGTGCCGGTACAGTAAAATGCCTTGTGTACCCATGCAAAGTGCTTCTTGAAGTCTGAAGTGATTTTCTTGCTTAAAAACTTAATGCATAATTATTATTATTATTATTGTGATGTGTACTGTTTTCTTCGCACAGGAAACCAATGCAGATATCCTAGAACTGTTATGAATTTTTTTTCTAAATAGTTTTCTGGTCAGTGTACATTATTTGAAATGAGCTATAGTAAGTCCACATTATTTTTTTAATGACTAGCGAGAAGAGCAGTGGGCACAGCTGCATTAGAGAGGGCCAGTGTCATACAGTATGTCTCCAGGCCAAAGGGCACCAGAGACTGAGAGACTGATGCCTACAAAAGTGTCACAGCTGTTATCATTATTCAGCTAAAATGGCAAACCATTTGGCACATTGCTTACAGTTTGCAACTGTGTGAGAATAAATTTGAAAAGAGCAACAAAGACAAAAATCTCATAACTGATACAGTGATGAATTTACTTTATTTTCTCACATGCTTCTTATTTGTTCCACAAACAGAGGTATTTTATTTTACATATTCCGTGTAAGAATGAGTCAGCTTGTCTAGCTTTGCCTAGTTTAGTCTGACAATTTTCAATGTGCAGTGTTTAACATGTTTTAGCTGTAGTTGACAGCTAAAGCACATGAATCTACTTTATTATACTTTATTAAAATAAAAAATAAAAAATGGTCTTCCTCTCCCTCATATGCATAAATGAAAATGTCCGGTGACACTATGTCCTAAAGTCAGATTAATAAACGATTCTCTCACTTAAAGTAAAAAGATCACATTTCTCAGTTCAATGTTTGCAAGTCTTTGAAAAGTCAGAGCACAGCTAAGTGTGTGTATTTTTTTGTCCATATAAATAACAAATGCTTATTTTCTTCTGATATTGTCATCATGATTTTTATCAGATGTTAAAACTCTGCTTTTAGGAGCCAATGCTCTACTTCAACTTCTTTGTTTGGTACACTATTATCATCGGTATCATGTAGGTATTGATTCATGACCATAGTTGAATGAAATTGATCACTAATCATCAGACTAAGCTTTCAGTTGAGTGAGGGAATTTAATTCTGAAAAATGGATGAAAGGTGCTAACCACATTTAGAGGCATTAAGCATCTGCTTTTACAGTTACAGTATTACCTATTACATTGCAACAATCAGCGTTAGTGTCATTTCAGAACCGGTAATATTGAAGTTATGAGTGTCCATACTTTAACTATACTGATCTCTTGAATCTCTTGAGATATTGAAAATGCACTTATGAAAAAATGACTGTGAGTGACAGGACAACAGTCTGTGTAAACATTTCTTTAAAATATTTCAGTCACTCCTGGACAAGAATATCAAACGTTGGTGCAAGAAGCTCGAATATATGGTCTCTGAGTGCGCTTTGTGGCTCCTGCCGGAAACTATTAGCACCTTAAGTGGGTGGAACAGTTTATTAATTATTAACAGTCCAAATATTCATTACAGTTCAACATTGCTTTTACCTATTGTGGCTGCTGAATCCTGATGACAGTAAACAAGAGGCTGATGGCAAAGTGCTGATTATTCCTGCCATTCTGTCTCACAACGATGATGTGATTATCAGTTTGCGCCACACCCACTCACAGTACTTTATGACTCACGTGTAGCTTTCCTGTAGCCAGTCAAGAGAACAACTGAGCTGTCTTTGAATACATGTTTGACAGCACACTATCTGAATTCAAGACATTATAACAGAAAAAACAAGTAACACCAAAAGATTTTTATTCTGTAAATAATCCTTGCCTACAAAGTCATCTGATTTAAGAGTATACTTTGAAATGTAGCTTATGACCAGCACGCAGCTTCACTGATGGCAACAGGTGGGGGTTACAAATTGCCTTCATAATGACCAGTAAATCAAGAGTGGTTCTGCAGATTCTCCTTGCTGGTTGCCCAGCAACCTGACATCAAGCTCCTCTGTTATACTGCATTATGGTGGAAGATAGGAAGTTGGTCTGCCATCCCTGCCCTGCAGTCTCACATGCTGGGTTATAATATGTGAAAGGATGTCTATTTGGCTTGGGATCTCGCCACTGGCATGTATGGAGGCGCAGGGCGGAATAACAATTCAGAGAGAAATCTGAGAATGGCACCCATAACAGCTCTGTAATTTTATTTGCTGTAGATAGGAAAGAAAAACCCATTAGATTAGGTAGTGGTGAGTACCCCCTACCTTCCCAGTGTGCTAATAGACAGACACACATACACGCTCGTTCAACTGAACCACTCCCTCAGTAACTCACAACACACACAGACATATACTGTAAATACTGCAGTTTGCAGACAGCACCTTGTCAAGTACTAATACAACAGAGGATTGCACCAATTCTTCAAAGTCGTTTACAAATGTGTTTTTTTTATTTCTGTTTCATCAGCTATTACAAGAATATAGTTACTGAAATTATGCAAGAAAACAGAACTCCCGGGCCGTGAATATAATACCTGTTTACAAGGGCAAATGCATGTGTGCCATCAAATTTCAAGCAACTTTCTTTTATTGCAATACATATGGAAAAAAGAAATAAGAGTTCATTAGCAAGTGTGCTGCTTGTATTATTGGCCATGGCTCTTTGATCAATAATGGTCTGTGCAAACCACAATGGATATAGCCATTAGAATGCTATAGCAGTATATCCCAGGGGGGGCATATTCCACAGTCTTTCCTCTAATAGGTTTTCAAATGCATTCTTTGTAAGTGCAACAACACATGCAGCATTTATCGCTCTTTGCAAAGTACAACACCTACATTATCTACCATGTAACTATTCTGTATGAGTATTACTAAAAATATAATTCATTTAATTTCGATGAACTAATTCATTAATAATAATTAATATTAAATAGATAATATAATTTATTATGTGTATTTCTGTTGAAATAACTTCTGACAATAAGGGTTTGAAGCTGTGAGATACAGCACACAGGCATTTCCCATTGCTGCACATGCTCAGAGCTCAATACCAACCTGATTTACTCTTCCATTGATGTGTGCTGCAGAGAGTAACGATTATCTGCCAGAGTTAGTGCTAAATAGTTTCTGACAAGGCATGGAAAGGCCTCTCTTGGAACAGTTGTATGGATCCATGCTGGATACAGGCTGCTGCTGCCATGGACTCAACACTGTAGACATAGAAACAAAAGTTCATACTTAACAGTCAATGCATGGTGTTGCATAACATTGGCCGACCAATTACCACTGGGTGCAGGGAATCATGTTTCCACTGTGCATGGTAAACTATGTAAAGATGTGCTAATATATGACATGTTGTGCAAAAGTTTTCTTGAGTTAATCAATAATATAGCTTGAAAATTTAAAAAAAAAATGAAATAAGATGTTGACATTACCTTTCCAAACTGAAGAAAGTGTGTAGGTCTGGCATACAGAATGCCAGCCCAACAACAAGCCAACTGACCACATTAATCCAACCACTGTCAGTGTAATCCTCAAGTTATTTCCATATATCCAAAGTACATTTAACTTTGACATGCAATATGTCCTGGAACTCAAAACATGATACACAGTCAACACACATAATAATAATAATAATAATAATAATAATAATAATAATAATAATAATAATAATAATAATAATAATAATAATAATA
>JBBPCS010000001.1:17764412-17799498 GCA_037974645.1 Hollardia meadi | reverse complement strand
CCCCCACACACACAAGACATTCCCTTGTCCTTGCAGTCATGCTTTTGCTGTAACACACAGTGTGACATGTGATTTTTCACTGTCATGTCATGTGATGCGTGTCGTTTGTGCTGACTTAGTAAGGTATATCAGAATTTTAGCTTATTAGCAGATGTTAGGTGAACATATAGTAGCCCAAATTTCAAACCTGCTTGACATCAGCATGTTAGCATTTTGAGCATGTTAGCTGTTAGCTTAGCTCAATGCACTTTTGTGCATAGTACAGCCTCAAAGAGCTATAGAACATAGACACTCAATGTTGCTAAGCTATCTTAAGAGTGTTTTTTCGTAAACAAGACTAGACCCAAGGCACAGTTTCCTGTGTCACAGTAATCTAAATACGGGAGGAAAAAATCGACATTATGATAGTGTTTTGTGCTACGTGCATTGCTAAACATTAAGCAGTAATACAAAGCCTCCCCGGATATAAACAGTTTCTTGACTAAATGCTAAACCACACAAGGGAAAGTGTATCAGAGACCACGTGTTCTCTTGGTTAACTACATTATATTAGTCTTTCTGGGACTGCTCATTGAGCGTTCAATGATCCATGTTTAGCGTGTGAGGCAGCATGTAATATGTTTTCTTATTATAATAAGGTCAGAATTATAGATATAATCAGGTTAGGGTCAGGCAATTGTGTGTCTTGCTGTTTTAAAGTTATGATCTTTTTATTTTGTTATAATGAGGTTAAAGTCTGGGTTGTGATTGCCTCACCCGTCACTGTGTCTCACTGTTGGCTTCTGCCTCATCACACAAACACACAGGAGATTGACTATCATACCTCTACTGCTAGGACATTCTTTGAGGTCTTGTGATGCCTCTTCTGTTTTAAAGATATTACATAACATCCTGTTTGTATAGTAATATCTCATATGGCTGTTTTGCAAAAAAAAAAGAAAAAAGAATTTCCTTTTCTTTTGAGGAATTTGTCAGATTAATTGACAAACTTTAAAGGTTTTTCACTAATGTTTTCTTTCTTCGCTCTTGTTTCTCTTGCACCAAACTGTCTCCTCACATCTTATTTTCCTGACACCCAGAAAGCCTAGTTTGCACCGTTCTTTTTGTGATAACTCACACCTTTATATATTTCATAATTCACAGCTAAGCTGGCGGAGAACATCAGCTGTACAATGGGGACCTTCCACATTGTCATCATAGTCTGACAGTGTAAATCTTTTCTTTGTTGTCATGAGAATAGAGAAGCACACGTGAACATGCATATTTAAAAAAAGCAACATAGAGCCACCACATGCATATGAAACAAATCCACACAGAAAAATAAATGGGTCACGTATTCCACACGGAGCAGGCTGACGGTGAAAAACCCTTTAAAGTGATAAATAAAAAAACAAGGCAGTTTCGCACATGAGCAAACGTTTGCTTGTTACATGATGAAAGAGATTTGTCTCCTATCAGGAATTAGTAGGTTAACATTTGACCCAGATACAGCAGCGGTGTTCATTACATCAAAGAGTTTAAATTAAGCTTTCTCATTTAAATAGAAAAGGATCTTTAAAATAACACACTTTTTTTTTTCATTGAGTGGGCTTATAGCTTCAAGCAAGTCTGACTTGCTTGTGTGTGATTTGAAGCTTTTTCTTTTTTTGGTCATCATGAGACAACATAGATTAATAGTTTTTCTCCTGTTTGTTTTTTTACATTCAAATTCTCACTAATTCTATATAGTAGTAGTAGTAGTATAGTATAATAGTACTCACTTAAATTCTTGTTGACCTTGAAACCTACTGACCCACAATGTCCAATATGGTTACTTCCACCATAACATTGTGCAAAAAGAAGAACATCACCAGCATGTCAGCTTTTCTTTCAGAGAACGACATCCAAGTACATACTATACCCCAGCAATGATGGCTCGGACTACTCCAAGGCAGGGAGGAAATGAGATTTGCATCCTAAGCCCTGCTGCATACGACAAGATAACATAGTGGCCGTCCTCAGTGACCGACCCGATTTTGCAGATCTTGATAATCAGCTGTTGTGGCCAACTCATCGTTATAATCACAAGCTGAATAATGATTTGTATTTCAGACTGGACAAGAAAAATGTGGGTGCTGAGAACGTCTGGCACACTTGGCCAAGAGTGAAAGGAATCTATCGGAATGTAGTTGTCAAATCGCATGCTTACTTTGATCTTTAAAAGAGTACTCCATTGCATTGCACTGCTACAAAATTGTTGAAAAAATAATGGCTAATTTAAAAAAATGTAATGCAGCAGAACCAAAGATATTGCCATGCATTCTTCTTTGTCAAAACCTTACCCACAATGCAACTCGACCACCATCAGCGCAGTCAGAGATTCAGATGTGTTGCCTAGAGCTGTTAACCTCAGCAGAGGTGAGGAGTTGGCTACAGATGTCTTGTAACCTCATTTCTATCTTGCACCACACCCCCACTTGTTTTTTTGTTTTTTTATTTTCAAACTTGTAGTCTTCATCCCTGACTGATTCAAGTGACATCACTTGAGGCAATTTATCAGATTTTACACAGCTCTGTCTGTAGACACAAATGGCTTTATACTTAACGTTTCTCCAAGATGTAGTGATGTAGTGATATGTGTTGCATGGATTAAGTGTTTAAAGGATTGTTTTGTATTGCATTTAGTATTATATTTAGTAAGATCTGATGAAGTATCTCAAAGCCAAGATTGTGGGTGATGTGAGGATAATGATTTATTCCATGTATTCAATCTTTTGTTTACTTCTAATGTTCTGATTTGTAATGTTTTCTTTTCACATTTCCTTTTCACTAATAGAAAAACAAATCTTCTATTCATTCATCCTTGATGTTGTTGTAATGGATTGTTCCATGAGCCACCACCACTGTAGTTTTGTCTGTCTCATTATATGGAAATAAGCACATTACCCTTTCCACTTTACTATAACGTATAACTTTTATTTTCCTTTAAATTTACCATTATATTTCATTAGTATATCACTTTCTGTTTACTTTCAAGATATTGGACCATCTGAGAGAAATATTTAGGTTGACAAGGTCAGCAGCTGACTAATGCATTTACAATTTAATGTTACCCAGATCAATTCTCTGGTATAATTTTGTTTAATGAAATCTGTCGGCACCATGCAGGGAGGATCTCTGAGACCTGGGTTGGATGTGTACTTACTTAATTTGCTTTCCTGCACTTCTTTTTGAAGTTGGTGCCATGATGATAGAGAGATGAAAATTTGTATTACCAAGGTTATTTCACAGTATAATGTTCTAATTAAGACCAAGGTGTCCCTTTCAGAGGAGTGAGTGAATGCATATAATGAACAAGAGTACATTTGGATTGTGCTGCAGCAAGAGAACAACCCACCAAAGTTAACTCAAGGAATGTTATAGTTTGTTTTATATAATAGTTTAATGATAATAATAATAATAATAATAATAATAATAATAATAATAATAATAATAATAATAATAATAATAATAATAATAATAATAGTAATAATATATTGTTATTGTTATTGTTATTATTATTGTTATTGTTATTGTTAATATTGTTGTTGTCGTTGTTGTAGTAGTAATAGTAGTAGTAGTAGAAGTAGTTTAATACGTTTTACACATTTTATAAAAGCATTACTGCGCCACCTGGAGATACAAAGGCGAAACTGGCTCCACAACCTATTTGTTTTGAATCCTGGGTTTAGTCTGTCAGGCTTCCCACACGCTGAGATTCTCTAAACGGTTTACCAACAAACATTACCTATCAAATGTTTG
This sequence comes from Hollardia meadi, assembly GCA_037974645.1. NCBI lineage: Eukaryota > Metazoa > Chordata > Actinopteri > Tetraodontiformes > Triacanthodidae > Hollardia > Hollardia meadi. Next base: position 17,795,718 of record JBBPCS010000001.1, on the reverse strand, counting down.
ATGCGGGATAAAGAGATAGTATAAACTATGGTTTGGGTTTGAATCTTTCAATTACACCAACGTGGTGTGATATACAAGCAATCGGAGAGGAAGTGGTGCCTGAACGGAAAATTTAAGGGAATAATTAACCCAACAACTACGTAGTTGTTACTAAGATACCTGGCAACGCTAAAGTAGCTGGTGCAAGATGGCGAAAACACCAACACGAAAACTGCTTTAATATCGTTATTGTTCTTTAGTACAATGCAGAGAGGGTAAACCGGCAGTTGTTTCCACGTCAGTTGGTGTTTAAGCACACAGCGTCTCACACAAGATGGAGGATGAAGAGACGACGTTGGTAAGGGAACATGCTTTTATGATACAGCACCAAAGGCTTCAGGTAAAAGCGACCTGGAGACTCGCCCGGTCTAAGTTAATTGACGTTAATATTACTATAATATTGCAATTTAGCAAGTAGGAATTGTGGTAAAATTATACAGAGAAGTAACCTACCTAAGTGACTATAAGTTAGAGAGGACCTTTCAACGTTTGTTTAGCAGTAATAACAGCGGTTGGCTGTGATATCGGCTAACGTTCATGACGTTATTGAACGTGAACAAAGTTAGCTAACATATTGCTAATGAAGCTAAACACAGGGGATCTCTTTTATTGAACTTTGCTACTTTGTTCTGTTGTGAAAAGAACGCTGGTTGCAGCATGTGATTGAGAGCGTACTTTACATGCTGTTGTTTACTAACGTTACTAACCTAGTTAATATCTTTAAAACTCCTACAAACGCAGTGCCTTGTCTGTTTTTTCCACAGGCTTTGATCAGGTGCTACTGCTTTGAAAAGTATTTCAATCACGCTGTAAACGCTGCTGCAGCTGCTCAGAGGAAATTCCGCAATGTTCCTATCTACAGTTTTTTCCATGCATATGGTACACTTATGCAAGGTAAGCTTGAAAAAAACAAAAACAATAATAGCATGGGTACTTTCTGGTTATACACTTATGTCATTATCTTACCACAGATCAAATTGGAGAAGCCTCAGTAGAGCTGGACACAATAAGAGACAGTCGAGATGTGTCTCTCTGCACATTAATGGCCCTTGTCTATGCTGAGAAAAAGAAGTCAAACCCAGGTAAGCCAGCATAGTTCTTTTATTGTTGTCACAGATGCTCACCCAGTCTCTTTTAAAGGGCTGGGCACACTTGCTGGTAAAATTCTTATAAGTGTCTTTATGTTCACAGACAGAGATGTCATTCAAGAACTTGATGCTAAGGTCAAAGAGGATCGTAAAAGTGCATCTCCCAAGAGTCTGTACTATGCTGGGATGTTCCTCTGGTTATTAGGGCGAAATGACAAGGCAAGGGAGTACACAGAGAGAATGATCAAACTCTCCAATGGCTCTAGAGAGGTGAGTTTTGCTTCATTTTTTTTGTCATATCCTTGAGAAATGCATCAGAATTCCTTTTTTAATAATCTTTATGCAAAGTCTTGGAGTGTATGTAATGATAAGCAGGACATTGTGGCTTCTCGTATATTTGTTCTTTTATAAAGTTTGGACTGTTTTTTTTTTTTTAGGGGATAATCCTAAAAGCCTGGATAGATGTGACATCTGGTAAAGACGCGTATGCCAGAAAGGCTGGAAAATACTTTGATGAGGGACTGAAAGAGAGAGCAGATGTTTTTGCCCTGATGGGAAAGGTGAGATATGAGATGCAAATCTATATTAAACAGATTTCCTCAGCCAGAGTTATTATTTCTCATATTTCCTATAGTGTTTTTCCTCTGTGTTTTATTTAATGTGTCCCTTGCCATCTCTGTGATTGGTATTTTAGAGTTTAGTTCAGCTATTCCATTCACCATATGTAATATATTGCAGTTCTTTTGGACGGTACAATATTTGGATTATTCCTCTTTAACTTCTGAACTATTGCTTCCACTGTTGCTTCTGATAGGTTTATTACTTTTAGACATTGTGACATTTCCTCCATATTGAAGAGTAAAGTTATAGTCCACGTTTTGTGACAAACCTGTATTGCACGATCACTAAGTGACGTTTGTTCTGTCCTAGGCACAATACTATGAATATCGTCAGAACTACTCTGGAGCATTGGAGGTCGTTAACCAGGTCATTGTTAGTTTCCCTGGGTTTTTGCCTGCCCTCAGCAAGAAGATGAAACTCTTGCTCAGCCTTCAAGACTGGGAGCAAACAATAGATGCCGCACACAGGTAATTGACACATCTCTCTTAGTGCAAGCTTATCTGAGCTCTCTTCCCCAGACTCTAAAAAGAATCTGATGGAAGGATTACCATGTATGTGATGAGATCATAAAGCACAAAAAACATTTGAAATCACCACCATGGATGTAAGAAAAAACACAGTCTGTCTTTACCAAAAGCTCAGCATTCAAGTGCAAATGAAACATGAGCGTGATGCCCAAACCAGTGCATACTAATTAAGTCTGGACCTTGGCTAGTGTCAAACAGCATAAAAATGCCTTTGAGCCAAAGTGCAGAAGTCTAACACAATTCCAAGGATTCGCTACTTCCGATTTCCAAGCAGGAGGAAGAGCAATTACTTGAGCTGCGAGCTCCAAGTTTAGAGACAGTGTGGTGCCCTCACTGGGAGGCTCAAGCAGCATGCAGTAAACCTTATATCCTTTGGCGGCCTTCGCAGTTCCTTTTAGTTTTAATGTTATTTGTCTGGTAGCTCAACACAGTACTGCAGCAGTATCAGATATTCTATTACTATCAATCAAAGGAATTCAAGCTTATTAAGTGTAGAGGATGGACTTCATTCACAGCACCTTGTGTCATGTTTCAGGCTTTTACAGAAGGATAAAAATAACCTGGAGGCACTACGGATGCTAGCTCTACATTCTTTATGTAGAGATGGAGATATTACTGAGGTAAAGTTCACAGTTCCACACGTTCATAGTTTGAACTCGTAGGGATGGGAATCGGCACGAATCCTAATGTAAATATCGGTATTTATAATGGAGCTGTGGCAAAGAGCTGATGAGTTTACAGAAACTGTTTTTATATCTCCCTTGGCAGTCAGTAAAGCGGCTTTCAAACCTCATCAGCAGTTTGGAGATCCTGGAGCCACAGAACCCAGAGCTTTTCTACAGGATGTCTCTAGCCTTTACCCGTGTTGTAAGACATTTTTCAGTATTCTTTCTAAATTCTTAATTCTATACTCTTTCCCTCTGAAGACCTGTTTCACTTGCATTGAATTTCGGCATTTGCAGTGTTTTTGTTATCATTTTGTCAGTGTGGACGAAATGAGAAAGTGATTGAACAGACATTCAGGATGGTGGAAAGAGCCTTCTCTTTGGCATCAGGGGACTCAGATTTAGCCACAGAGTTGGGCTACCAGATGGTGCTTCAGGGCAGAACCAAGGAGGCTATAAAGTGGTACAAGACCGCCATGACTTTGGATGAGACAAGTGTTGCTGCTTTGACTGGTATCGTGTTACAATTTATTATATTATTTTTAATACGTTGTCTACATGGCACTTAGGCGCCATATATATACCTTTTATTTCTAAAGATATACTTTTTTTTATTTTTGTTTCACAGGTAAAATTCGTTGCCAGTTGATAGAGGGCCAACTCGAAGATGCAGAACAACAGTTGGAGTTTCTCACAGAGATTCAACAATCTATTGGAAAATCAGGGGTAACGTTTTTTTATAAATGTTGATCAATGACAACATAAAATCATTAATATGCTTTAAAATGGTTTGAAAAACATTAAGAAACATTAGGCCAACGCACCGGGCAGGATAAGCAGCAGCTGCCTCTGTCGGTCTTCATTATTGTGTCTTCAGTTATTCCTTAATTTTCCTTTTCTCAATCTGTTGCTTGCTCTCTTTTTGTTTTTACACCCGATCAGGAGCTACTGTACCTGCGTGCTGTTCTGGCAGTGAAAAAGCATCGGCCGCCGGAAGAGGTGACCAATCTGTTGAATGATGCAGTGGACACACACTTCTCTAACCTGCAGGGTCTGCCTCTGGGAGTGGAGTACTTTGAGAAGCTGAACCCTGACTTCCTGTTGGAGATCGTCAAAGAATATCTTGCTTTGTGTCCTGCTAAGGTATGTCTGGGAGACTCCTCAAGCTAGTCCATTGGTCCTTAAAATGTGAATTCTCGACCTTAAATTTGGGCAATGCAAGACAGCCTCACTCAGTTCTGTACATATTTTGCCACTAATGATTGTGTTTTTTATTTCACACAATTGGGGATAGTGTGATAGGAATGTAAACACTTTAGCCTCTAAAAGTTTGCAGTGAATAAAACTTTTACTATCCATGTTTTAGCCTCCAGCCCAGGGCCAGCCTCCTGCCCCTCAGCTCCAGCACTGTGCCACATTGTTGGACACTGTGGTCAAGACTGTGCCAGGTCTCCCTCAAGGGGTCTTCCTACTCGCCAAAGTCAAATATCAGTCTGGTGAGCTCTGCATTCAAAATACATTTTGGTTTCTTTTCTGCCAATGCTACTTTAAGCTGCATTACATCTGTGTTGGTTCAGGTGACATTGACGCCGCTCAGAGCAGTCTCAAACATTGTCTGGACCAGTGTCCTTCCCATGCCGATGCTCATCTACTAATGGCACAGATCCATCTGCTGCAGGGTAACTTCACGATGTGTTCCCAGTCTCTTGAACTCTGTCTGAGCCACAACTTTGAGGTAAGATCACCATCAACATGGATAGCATTATTGGCTACTAAATGTTTATGAGACCGTGTGCAATCAGGCTCTAATTTGACCCACAGCAAATGTGTAAATACAGCTCTGCTGCCTTTATCTGTAACATTTAGGAGTATGTCAGCTTGTCCTCAGTTAGGTATATTAATGCAGATGTAGGCGAAAGGAAGTAGAAATTCACATCCTGTAAATTTACTTTGTCTCAACAGAAGGGAAATTTGATGATAACTTCAACACTGACAACAGTTGAAAAATGTTTTGGTTATGTAATCAAGTTTGGGCTTATTGACTGCAGGGACTGCATGTGCAAATGGGCCATGACTTCTCGTCCATTCCAGATCCGAGAACATCCGTTGTACCACCTGATCAAGGCTCAGGCTAAGAAGAAGACGGGTGAGCTGACGGAGGCTATTCAGACACTGCAGATGGCCATGAGTCTTCCAAGTGTCCGCAGAGCTGGATCCTCGTCCAAATCCAAGAACAAGAAGATTGAGCTGAATCCCGCTGATTGTGTCTCTGTCTTCTTGGAGTTAGCTGAGGCCCTGTGGCTCAATGGGGAACAGGTAAAATAGTGAGTTTTGATGTGAGATGGCATGTTCATGATACTATCCTGTTTAATTTAAAGCTCTAGATATTGTTCTTTAGGGTTGCTTATATAATAAAGTTAGTGTTTTATTGTACTCTGCTATGAGGTTTCCACATATGTCCTGTCCTTGTTGGGAAAAAAGATAAAATATTTACTTGTGCATGGATTTAATATTTCAGCATGAAGCAGCAAAGGTGATGCAGGATGCTATCAATGAGTTCTCAGGAACCCCTGAGGAGCTACGTGTCACTATTGCCAATGCTGACCTGGCCCTGCTGCGTGGTGACACCGAGCTGGCGCTGAGTATGCTCAGAAACATCACACCTGAGCAGCCCTACTACGTCCAAGCCAAGGAGAAAATGGGAGACATATATCTGAACCACAGAAAAGAGAAACGTCTTTATGCAAGCTGTTACAGGTGAGCAGTAAATTGGGATCCAAATGAACTGAAAAGCATCCAAATGGAAAGCAGATTGAAATCTCAAAGTAATCTTGATGTAAGATAGTAGCTGAACATACGTGAGACTCCATCTGAAACCTAATGCATTGTAAATGTTTGCCTGAACAGTAATGGCTGAAACGTAATTAAATACATAACTCTAGGATTTTCAACCTTAATGCACCAACATTTCATCCAGCTGAGTCTGTATTAGGATCTAGAAGCCCACGAAACATAAAGTAAATCAAATAAAATTTTAACCGAAGCCATTCATGCAGTAAAGAAGAGATATGTACTTTTGTATTCCAATCTTCTGCTGCTCTAATGCTACTTGTAGCAACAGCTGAGACATAGTAAAGCATGACTGAATCTCAGACCAGCAGAGACATATTGTATGTCTACATAATGAAGTGAACCATATGTGATGTGATATATTTTCTCCAGAGAAATGGTGGAGAAGCTGCCCAGCACTCACACATACCTCTTACTAGGTGATGCCTACATTAACATTCAAGAGGTAAGTGGGAGATGGAATTCATATGTGTCTTATGATTTTCCATTTTGTGTCTAAAAGGAACACAGTTCCAGTTCCCCTTTGCAGTTGGGAGTAATATGATGAAACAGAATAGTGTAGGGGATGCTTTTCTGTAAAATATAGAAAACATACTGTAAATGGAACACTCCACAATGCCAGTGCACATATTTCTGAGAGAGGAGCCCATTTCCAGTCTGCCAACCACATCTCTGTATGAGCGAGCTTTCCGAACGAGAGGTTATGTCAAGGAACATTAACTACGACTTGCTAAACATCATGTAGACAAAGGGTGTCCCTGTTGTCAGCACCCTCGCTGGACATTAAGTAATTAATCTGCTTCCCCTCTTGGCAGTTAAAATGCATTTATCTCAATAAATTCACCTACTGTTGGTTTTCCATGTGTTCTGGAAAACCTGAAAAATTGTAGAAATGTTATAAGGAAACAATATTCTTATTCATGTACAACCAAGAATGTTAGATCTTCTTAGATTTTCTAATTCATATAGGAAGTGATTATTAAGTCTTCTCGTCCGTATACTCAAAAGATAGGCTAACTGAAGCAAAGTTAACACAAACAACATAACCCTCACTGGTAGATTCAGCTAAAAAAAAAAAAAATGTTTTATCAAGAAGTTGTTCAATAATGATTGACAATAGGAAGAGACATAGTGTGCCTGCTCCTAAAGGAGTAGAGTTGGTTTCAGATAAATCAGATGATCTTCCCATTTCAACCATCAGAAATCTTGTCGTCATCCAGCCCTTAATTTAAGTTTAATTTGATTTAAGTGTTTACCACCTGTGCACAACAATTCGTAAATAATGAATGTATTAGACTTCCCAGATAACATTTACAAAAAGTTCAAACCAACACCAAAAGGTGACGCCACTAATCGTTATGGTGACATGTTTATCCTCAGCCAGAGAAAGCCATTGAGGTTTATGAGCATGCTCTGAAGAAAAACCCCAAAGATGGTGCTTTAGCCAGCAAGATCGGAAAAGCCCTGGTCAAGACTCATAACTACGCCAAGGTTTGTGTTGTGCACTCATTTAAAGATAAACATGATTCACTCGGAGAGAAAAAAAAACAATGTCACTGTTACACAGGCAATGAATTACTATGAAGCAGCCCTGAAGACCGAGCAACAGAACTTCCTGCGCTATGACCTGGCTGAGCTGCTCATGAAGATGAAGCAATATGAGCGCTGTGAGAGAGTCCTGCATGAAGCTCTGGCTCATGAATCAGGTACTTAAGATGTCACAGTGTTTCACTCACAGTGACGTCAAACACCATAATCGGTAAGAATACAACAATCTAGTCATGATGATAGTTTGCGTACAAGACATGATGCAAATAACTTGATGCAAAGATGGAAAGAAAATATTGGCAGATATGCCAAACTGCTTTGAATTTATAAAACAAAATCAAAACATCTCTCTACTATGCTTTAAATTATGTATTTACTGATTATTTGCAGTTGTGTTCCTAACTTCGCTTATTTCTTCAAAACCTACCCAGTAAATGAACTGCTGGTGCTCTCAGATGATTGCCGTTATCTGGTCCTGTTGGCAAAGATCCAAAATAAGGTTGACAAAAATGAAGAAGCTTTACTTTCCCTACAAAGAGTAAGTGGTTCCAGTTATGTGGCTCTCTTGAGACAGTTTGTGTCAAATATGTCACAGGATTACTTCCGATCAAAACTTACTGCTGTGCCTAAATGGACAGAAAGAGAGTAGCAAAAATGTATACAAAATATAGTGAATGTCAATATTTTCAAACCTGTTCCTACAGCAAATAAAAGGAAGATGTTTGCTATTGTTATTGTATTCAAATTGAGATTGTGTTCCTGCTGCGTATAGGCCCGAGACGTGCAGGCCAAGGTGCTGAAGCGGGTGCAGTTGGAGCAGCCTGACGCCGTCCTCGTGCAGAAGCAGCTTGCTGCAGAGATCTGCGCCGAGATCGCTAAACACTACACGAGTCAGCGGGGCTATGAGAGAGCAGTCAAATTCTACAAAGAAGCTCTTGTGTATTGTGAGACTGATCGCAAGGTCAGTGCAGCTGAATCAAAAACGTCCTGTGTGCTCACTGCAGCTGTGTTTAACAAGCACTCGCATCCTTTAGAGCCTGGAGCTTGGGGTTTTGACATTTTGTTATCTAAGTTGTTGATAGTTTGATGTAAGCAAATGGTGCGATTCATCTACCCTACATTATTCTAACAAGATGTATCATCACATGAGTTCAAATGAAAGCACTGTCTTTCCTCAGGTGATGCTGGAGTTGGCACGGCTGTACCTGACTCTAGATGAGGTCGATGCGTGCCAGGAGCAATGCAGTGTCATTTTAAAGAGTGACCAGTTCAATGAAGACGCAACTCTGGTTTGTTCTGGCTGTCTTTTGCCATTTTTGATCAATAACGCTTTCTGTAAATAATTTATAGACATTATTTCTTCTGTATGTTTGTCCGTAGATGATGGCTGACATTATGTTTAGGAAACAGGATTATGAACAGGCCGTTTTCCACTTTCAACAACTCCTGGAGCGCAAACCAGGTGCAGTAGAGCCACGTTTCTCTTTTTCCTTACAAAAGATTGCGGTGAATGTAAATGTGAATTGAATGGAAAACATAATAACTTACACCTCTTGCTTTCAGACAACTATGCAACACTGTCACGTCTTATTGACTTGTTGAGGAGGGCCGGGAAGCTGGAAGAAGTTCCCAGATTTCTTGATATGGCAGAGAAACATTCTCCCAGGGCTAAGTTTGACCCTGGGTTCAACTACTGCAAAGGACTTTATCTTTGGTAAGTTTGGAAGAGTGCCTCATCGGAATATGGTGACATATGTTTCAAGATTCGTGACTAGATGTGTGCTTGTTGCTCAGGTTCACAGGACAACCTAATGATGCTCTGCAACACTTCAACAAAGCACGAAAAGACAATGATTGGGGTCAAAATGCTGTTTATAACATGATTGAAATCTACCTGAACCCTGACAATGACACCATGGGAGGAGAAGTATTTGAGAATTTAGATGGTGATATTGGGTGAGTGGCAGTATGAGCATACTACTGTAGACACAGTACATATTCTTTTGTTGGAAATCCAACAGACTTATTTCTAATGCTCATTCTTGTCTCCCATCAGGAACTCCACAGAGAAGCAGGAGTCGGAGCAGCTCGCTGTGAGAACAGCCGAGAAGCTGCTGAAGGAATTAAAGCCTCAGACTCCGGGTGGACACGTACAGCTCCGCATCCTGGAGAACTACTGCTTTCTGGCCACTAAACAGAAGGTCAACGTGGAGAAAGCCCTCAGTGTTTTCACAGAGATCGCAAACAATGAGGTAAGTAAACTCCTGTGTAAACATGACCCACATCAGGAGGTGTGCATTATTTCAGGCTCTGTCTTAATGTCAGTCAGTCCATTTGGTTATAAACTGAACAGTACACTGTATCAGGGATGACACTAATCATTATTTCCATTATCGATTTATCTGCTGTTTATTTTCACAATCAATCGATTAAATGTTTAGTCTATGAAATGACAGAAAATTGTGGAAAAACTCTCATCATACTTTCCCAGAGCCCAAAGTGACGTCTTCAAATTACTTTTTTTGTCCAGCCAACAGTCCAAAACCCAAAGACTCATAAAGGACAAAGCAAAACAGCAAATTAAGAAGCTGGAACCAGCAAATGTTTGACAGTTTAGCTTGAAAAATGACTGAAACGATTAATCGACTATCAAAATAGTTGGCAACTTTCAAATGTGGAAACTCTGCACTGCATCAGGCAAAATATCAATAGACTATATACTGTTATATATCTTTGCTTGTATGGTGAATTTCATTTGTTAAATTTTACATTACTTTTTATTTTTTAACTTAATGTGTTGAAATGAAGTCAGTGTGTTTTCAGTGTTAACAGATAGTTGGGGGAGATGTTGTCAGATCCACCCTGTCTAACCAGGATTCTTTTGCTTGGATTCAGAAAGACCACGTGCCGGCACTGTTGGCCATGGCGACAGCTTATATGATGCTAAAGCAAACCCCCCGAGCCAGGAACCAGCTCAAACGGATAGCTAAGATGAACTGGAGCATTGTTGACGCCGATGAGTTCGAGAAGAGCTGGCTGCTCTTGGCAGACATCTACATCCATTCGGGGAAGTATGACATGGCCGGGGACCTCTTAAAGAGATGCCTCAATCATAACAAGGTCAGCCTGAAAATGTTGTCACCGCTTGAATAATATGTGGTTTACACGGTTGTCCAATTCACACAGAGCTTCTCTGCCTTATTTGGGATAGTTGTGTTGCTTTATCATGTAGTGTTGGCCTTTTATGTAAATTTCTTTGTGATAATAATTGCCTTTTTTTTCCACAGTCATGCTGTAAAGCATATGAATATCTGGGCTACATAATGGAAAAAGAGCAGACATTCCGCGATGCAGCACTCAATTATGAACTGGCTTGGAAATATGGAAATCGGACCAACCCAACTATTGGTCTGTCATCCAAAATGACATGTCAAGTTCTATTTATAAAGGAATTAAGAGAATTATAATTCCAACATGTAATGTCTGTTTTTATTTCAGGATACAAGCTTGCTTTCAACTACTTGAAAGCAAAGAGGCATGTTGACGCCATAGATGTGTGTCATAAGGTGAGACGCCTGTGGATGTTTACAGTTTGGGAGATCAGGTCTGTTTTTATCACCGTGAATCATCTTTGCTTCCGTCCCCAGGTTCTGGCTGCTCATCCAAATTATCCAAGAATGAGAAAGGACATCCTGGACAAAGCTCGCACTGCTCTGAGATCTTAGTGTTGGATCTGTCTGGAGCCAGAGAGATATGAAGCCAATGTTTCTGTTACTTTAATTCAATCCACTTTTATTGTTAGGCTTTTACTGTCAAGTTTTTATAAGAGCATTTATTTGTATTATACCCCTTAAACACATTGATTTTTCTTTTTTTGAGTAAATGGATAGTTGTGTGCTGGCATTCCTGAGGGAGAACACAGTGGGCAGAGGGGGTTCATGCACATGCTGAGCTGAAAGCATTTTTGTCTAAATTAAAGAATTGATTTAATCAAAACTTAAATGCTTTGCCATGTGTTGGACAACTAATCTCTAATTTGATTACAGGACATATACATTTTGTATTTGAAATACAGTTCATTTATGTGAAAATCAATATTGAAATGTGTTTATCTTGTTGATGTTGATATTTGTTAATGCAAGCCTTATATAATAAAATGATTTAGATATACAATGGTGTCTCTTTGGCCTGACTTTCTCTCTTAAAGATTTAAAAGAGTGTCCTCCTGATTAAGAAATGTTCTGAATTGGCAGTTTACATCATCAGTATCCCTACAGACAAGTGCCACATAGAGACGCATTTACAAGCGTGACTGGAAAAAAATGTGAGACGCACAGTGAACTTTTAATGGACATAATAAAGTGGATGCCTGCCGTGGATAGGAAGTGCCGGGGAACAGTCACTACAGATGGAGTCACTGTGCAAGTCAAAAGCAGAAAGTGTTCAAACTAGGCACCAGAGGAGGCTCCCTGCCGCTGGAATCCGCGTCTTCACTCCTTCATCTTAACTGTATGAAGACCATCCGCTGAGGAAACCTGGGGAATTAAAAGGATTAGATAAAACTACAGAGTCCATTTGGTAAGAGTCAGCTTTTATCAACGAAAGCGCACATTTATGTGAGTAATGAGAGATTCGCTTCTACACAAAAAGGACGGCTGTTTTTGGGGGGTTTTTTTCCTCAAAGCATGCTGGACCATGTGCTTTCTTAGCTTTCTCATAAGTGTTTGTTTTTACGCTGCATGTGCGAGATGTGTTTTGTCAGAGAGGCGGATTGGATGCGGTGGGCTCAGTGTGGAGTATAGCGCGTTCCTCTGTTATTTGTAACCCAGCAACTGTCCCAGTGAATGACCAGTTGAACAAATCCTATTAATGACACCATTATTGAATCTGAGAAACTGTGTGGAGCACACACACACTGCGATATTCCTGAACACAAAGTGCCTGCAGACCACATTACCGTATTTATCAAGAGGTTTGTCTCGATTAATGTTTGATTAATTTTGGCAAATTCTTTTAAAAAAGTGATATAGTATAACTAAAAGGAAAACCGTGTCACTTCCAGGATCCTCTCTCCTTAACACTTTCTTTTACGTACTCCAGGTATGGATTTTGACACACAGAAGTCCTCTCTGCGCAAGCGCACCAGCACGTCTCCTCCCTCTACCTGAGAGGAGCGCACCTGGATCCAACGAGACGGAAGTTTAGCGAAGGCAGAGGAAATCTTTTTGTCACCACGAAAAGTTTCTTCGGCGTTGAAGTACGCCGATTGAGGATCTCCGGGAAAAGCAGGATGTCATTCGTTGAACTTCACAAGAACAATTTAAAGGTCTTTTGCAAACTAGATCTGTAGTTCAGCGACTGATGGTACGTGGTCTTTTTTTCCTGAAAGAATCCAGAGCAGAGGTTGTCTATACATTTCATAAGCCGATTTTCAATATGTGATTGTAGATAGCAGTAGCTACACTACTTTGAGCTTTCCCCAGGAACTGCTACACACGATCGCTTCTTATTTTATATATGAAAAGTCGACTAAATTGCTTTTCAAGATGTTAATGTAGTGACATGGCATGTTATGTATCTCCAAGCTATGTTTCCTTTCTTTCTTTCTTTTCTGAAACCACACTATTAAATTAGTTAATTATATTAATGCTGGTTAACCATCATCAAACATCTTAATATATGTATTTATTACAGCTGAATCCCAGTCCAAAGCCAGCCTTCTCTCCATCCAGGAAGAATGACATCTCTCCGCAGATTGCTCCGGAGGCGACTGCACCCACTAAAACTGGTGATAGTGGCCCTTGTCTTTGTCACATTCATGTTCTTCATACAATGGGAAGTGGGCAGCCAAAGCCAACAGGAGGACCCGTGGCTGAAGGAGGTGGCAGTGAAGCGGGACACCATGCTGGGCATGGTGATGGGAGCTGTCAATAACTTCAGGGATTCAATGCCAAAGATGCAGATCAGAGCCCCTGTTCGACAGCAGGACAGCGCAGAGACCGTGTCCTGTCTGCCGGGTCACTACACTGCCGCTGAGCTCAGGCCAGCTTTGGAACGGCCGCCTCAGAACCCTCTTGCTCCTGGGGCAGCTGGGAAACCTTTCCACACGGACTCACTGAGCCCCGAAGAGCAGAAGGAGAAGGAGAGGGGTGAAGAGAAACACTGCTTTAACTTGTATGCCAGTGACCGCATTTCCTTGAGCAGAGACCTGGGCGCAGACACAAGACCACCAGAGTATGTCAGTTTGTACAATCTCTGTGCTTTTGATAAATCCCTCATCTATTACCTATTTTTCGTTCAAAGTGTGCAAGGGTTAGTGAAAATAGTCATTATCATAATTATGATTATCATAATTCATTATCCAAATGATTTTTGATTAGAAATATGTTATTGCACCACCTAGTGGTTGGTGCTTTACAAAAAGTACTCCACTTTTCTTGTTACTGCTCCATGGATTGATGTACTGGCCCAGAATATAATTTAAAAGTCACACACTGAAAAACACCACACAAATCACTGTAATTTAGATGGGGATAATGCAAAACAGACTCTCTAATCCAAACACACTGATCATATTTGCTTTTTGCAACTGATCTCTGGCAGAAACCACAGAGATGTTTGTTCTGATCGGGACTTTTGTTTCAACGTGCCTACCCAGTTACTGTGGCCAGTTCAAAGAGAAGCACTTTATGTTTGGCAAATTAGAGTACATCCAAGTACCTGGGCAGTACATGACACAGACATAATGCCTGACCATGTATCTTATTGAGATGAATTACAAGGTGAAGTCCCTCTCTGATATGGCAGATATTTCAAAGGCTGCCACACATGCGCTGTCACAACCGAAATGGACACCTCACAGGGGAGAGTCTGCAGGTGTAATAACTAGACTACTGTGCCACTCAGGAACTGTAAAGGACAGTCAGATCTTTGTGCTCTTTTTCCTTCTTGCTGCAGATGTATTGAGCAAACCTTCAAGCGATGCCCCCCCTTGCCGACCACCAGTGTGATAATTGTGTTTCACAATGAGGCTTGGAGCACTCTGCTGAGGACAGTATACAGTGTCCTCCACACCTCCCCAGCCATTCTCCTCAAGGAGATCATCCTAGTGGATGACGCCAGCGTGGATGGTAAGATTCAATTGGGCCCTTCAGGACCGCCCTGCTCTCTTTTGGGTTCAATTTCATGCAGCATGTTGGGTGGGCAGCTTTTTGGTGTGCTATGAAACATGCATAAAGTGAGTAAGAACAGGAAGCAAGGCTGCTAGTGAATATTTTCCGATGAGAAATTAGCAGTGGTTGTGCTTAGAAATGAATCAGAGTTAAAGGGGAATTACCGTATTTTTAAACCTTATGTTTATGCCTTATGTTTATATATTTGGATGTGTAAATGATTCATACTTACCAAAAGTTTTGGAATTGGTCCAGTAAATAGTCTCAGCCAATAGCAGCAACACTGCATTGGCTGCAACGTAATCCTTAGGGGCAACTCCGGGCGTCAAAGTTACGTCCACTAAAAGTGTTTTTTCTTGCCTCTCACAGTCTCAAATCCTCCTCATGAGAGGAATTTACTCTAACAATCAGGACTATCGCTGTCGGATCCTTTCCGTAATGTTTTCAGACACTTAGAGTAACAATCTCAGCCTGTGAGTGGTTAAAAAAAGCACTTTCGCTGGACGTAACTTTGACGGTCAGAGTTGCCCCTAAGGATTACATTGCAGCTGTGTCGCAGCTATCGGCTGAGTCTGTTTACTGGATCAATTTCAAGACCATTGATAAGTATGAATCATTTACACATCCAAATATATAAACATAAGGCCCAGGTTTAAAAATACCCTTTTAAATAAATGGGTCTGATTTAGGAATGACGCATTCTGGAGAGGAGTGAGATTTGAGGGAATGCAGTCCATCTGACAGTCTAAACTCAGTTATTTGTTGGCATAGATGGCCTGCTGTACAACAGCTTTCCTGACAGCCAGCCAGCATGTTACAGATGAAAGGAAGACAGTTTTTTGTTTAATCTGTTTGAGTCTCATCTTTCAGGCAAAGGACTGTGAATATGATCTATTTCTAACTTTAGGAATAAATGAGTGACTGTTTGTACAAGATGGACATACTGTGTATTATTTCATCAGATTTTTTGTTCTTCCCAACCTCTAATTTTACTCTACGTCTATATCCCATACTTCCAGATGTGTTAAAGGACGAGCTGGATGAGTATTTGAAGCGCCTGAATATCGTCCGTGTTGTCCGCCAGCGAGAGAGAAAAGGACTCATCACCGCTCGGCTGCTGGGTGCCTCCGTTGCCACCGGTGACACGCTCACCTTTCTTGACGCCCACTGTTAGTCACCACCACAAACGTTTCTCACACATCAAAACCAGTTGCACACTTGACACGCCCTCACTTGCACAACCACAGCTCAACAATGCAATGTTTGTGTTTCCCTCGGCATGGCTTAACATTTCCAAATTTAGCCGCTCAGTGGTTGTTGTTAAGAAAGATGCAGTGTCTGATTTACGTGTCTTAACAGGTGAATGCTTTAATGGATGGCTGGAGCCTCTGCTGGCCAGGATAGCCGAGAACTACACTGCCGTAGTGAGTCCTGACATAACCACGATTGATCTCAATACTTTTGAGTTCGTGAAACCGTCGCCATATGGCCAGAACCACAACCGAGGCAACTTTGACTGGAGTCTGGCTTTCGGTTGGGAGAGTCTACCAGATCATGAGAAACAAAGGAGAAAGGATGAAACATACCCTATCAAGTAATGCAGGATTATAGAATATCAACTTTTATATACAATTTAGTTTTTGGAAATCATTAAAAACCTTTAACAAAATTTCTCTATAGGACTCCCACATTTGCTGGTGGTCTCTTCTCCATCTCTAAAGAATATTTCTACCATATTGGAAGCTACGATGAAGAAATGGAAATATGGGGCGGTGAGAACATCGAAATGTCATTCAGGGTAAGACGTCACTAAGCTGCCATTCTGGACTCGCAGCAGTTTTGTCATTTGTCATTGATCCTTTTTACTTGTTGAGTATCCATACATCTGTAAAGGCGTGTCTAACTGCATAATAATAACAATAATAATCTGTATTTATGTAGCACCTTTCTTCACGGATTACGAGGTGCTTGTACAAGTAGAATGCATGTCATTGCATGTCATCTGCTTCTGTTGTCTCCCATTAACCTGCAGGTGTGGCAGTGCGGTGGACAGCTGGAGATCATCCCTTGCTCCATTGTTGGCCATGTTTTCCGCACCAAGAGCCCCCACACCTTCCCCAAAGGTACACAAGTGATTTCTCGTAACCAGGTACGACTAGCGGAGGTCTGGATGGACGACTACAAGGAGATCTTTTACCGTCGTAATCAGCAGGCTGCACAGTTGGCAAGAGATGTATGTACTGCTACTGACTCTAATGCGCCTCTGAATTCCTGTGTGTCTATCCTGTATTACTTTCAAATGCAGCTAATTGCTCTGTAGCCTTATCTTTCATTTCTACTGCTCATGCTCATATGTAAGTGGTTTTTAAGACTAGTCATTATCCCCTCCCCTTAAGACAAGTTTGAGCAAATCCAACTTGCATATAAACCAGCATTAAGTCTGATTATGACTTACTTAACATACTCTTCAGAAGGAAGCATAGAATTACAGTTGCTGGGAGAACCATAGCATTTCACTATTGTAATTCTAAGTGCAGGAAATGAAACCTATCCGTTGAAAAGAAGAGAAATATACTAGCTAGCGAATAAACTAGACAGAGAAAACATGGCCTGAAGGAAGTCAGCTCTGGTAAATGATAGGCACTCTGCGTTTCCCAACATGTGGTCCCATAGGTGCCATAAACAGTTCCCTCAGGGCTCCACCTCACAGAGCGGGCCAGCCCTTTCCTGCTGGCTTCAAACAGACACGCTGTCGTCAACAGCTTCAAGGAATCCACTGTAGTAGCTATCAGTGTGCACTAGTGTGAGCAGCATCCTCGTCAGTATGTAAGTGCTCTCATTATTCGAGAGCAAGCATGAGGTGCCTGCAGATCCTTTTTAAATGTCTGCTTCAGTCTAAAAGAAACAGTGATGGCACACTTCTCTGTAGTTAATTTGTTTAACAAAGGAGTCATTAGAGCACTGGAACACAGTCAATGACTCTAGAAAAATAAACTGTTGATGATATTCAAAGTAAGAAAGAAATCAGTATAGTTGTATATTTTATTTCTGTAATTGAATGACAATTTGGAGTGTGGTTCTATTGATGATAATGTCTTCGCTTGCACCATTATGAGGTTGATATATTTGTTTTTTAATGAAACATTCAAACAACTATTTGATGGATTGACATGAAATTTGGTACAGACATTCACGCCATGCTTTGGATGAATTGCAGTAATTAAACTTTTAATCTAGCACCTCCATCAGGTGAAATTTTTACTTTGGCCACTACTGTGGCCAAGTTTAAGTGATCAAATACCTGCAAAGCTAATAATATTCCCATCAGCCTCAGCTGTACTTTAAGCGAAGTGCTTATTAACAAATGTTGGCATGGTAATATACTGAACTAAAATGATTAACATGGTAAACGTTATACCTACCAAACATCAACATGTTAGCATTGTCATTGTGAGCATGTAAGCATGCCGACATTAACATTTAGCTCAAAACATCACTGTGCACAAGTACAGCCTTACAGAGTTGCTAACATGGCTGTAGACTCTGGACTAATTCACAAAGCATTTTAGTATTGAAAGTCTTGTTTTTATTGTTTTTATTTTATGCCTTACACACTTAAAAACTCTCCATAATTCTTCCATTTCAGTGTTGATGGCAAACTTTTAGATAAAAGATTTGAAGAAACATTGTGTGGAACTTGACAAGATGTAAACTGCACTTCCAGAATTATGTGGGCATGGTCTTATCCTAAACTGCTTCACACTCTTTCCCAAGTGACCCTATTTTATAGCTGTCAGTGTTTTTGTCTGATATCTCACAATAGTGATAAGGAGAAAAACAGCATATCTGAAGTCAAGAGCATCGTTGTTTTGTAGTTCAACCTTGTAAATTAAGCCCTGTTAATATCCAGCATGCCTTCAGTGTGTTAGCGAACAATATAAAGGACCTGCATTTCTCTTCCGCCTGCCATTGTTTTAACAGAGGGTCTTTGGAGATATCTCAAAACGTGTGGACCTTCGTGCACGATTGCAGTGCAAGAGCTTCTCGTGGTATTTGAAGAACATTTACCCAGAAGTCTTCATGCCTGATCTCAACCCACTCCGCTTTGGCTCAGTAAGATCACACACCCTCACCACCAGCTCTCTTCTTTCCAAACCTCAGAGCTCTGTCTAGCCACTGTGGGTTTCCACTTAGGATCTCCAGAGGGTACTGTGCAGTTCCAATTTGACACCACTGAAAGCACTCCGGAGACTAAAGTTGTTTGAACAGCTTGCACTGGATGTTAGTTTTTCATTTTGTTTCCTTTCACTGCTTTCCCCCTTCCCTCCTCTTTCACTGTAGGTGAAAAATGTCGGCAAAGACTCATGTCTGGATGCTGGAGAGAACAATGAGGGTGGGAAGCAGCTGATCTTATATCAATGTCACGGGCTAGGTGGAAACCAGGTCAGTAAGAAAATCCACCTTCTATGACAAAAATATGATTCATTTTAAACATAGTGGCTGATGGCATATTTTTTGTCTCCTTTGCTGTAGTATTTTGAGTACTCCACACATCACGAGATTAGGCACAACATTCAGAAGGAGCTCTGCTTGCACGGGGCACAGGGGGCTGTGAAGCTGGAGGACTGCCAGTATAAGGGCAGAAACACATTCGTAGGAGCAGAGCAAAAATGGGAACTGAAGGATGTGAGTTTGGTCTTTCTGTGCACTAATTTGCGATTTCGGATACTTGAGTTATCTTTTTAGGAGAGTAACAGCTTTGTCTTCTCTTCACATAGAACCAGTTATTTTACATCCCAGGATGGAACATGTGTCTGAGTGCCCGTCATGAGCATCCCTCTCTGGCCCCCTGCAACCCCTCAGACAGATACCAGCACTGGTCCTTCGTCTGAGCGTGCAAATCACCACTTTAACAAAATAGTCACTCTGTATGCATAGGCATACTATGAAATGTGTAATACTATACTGTATGTAGTTAACATGCAGTTCTTTTTAGATTATTGACATTGACTTTTAATTTATTTTTATACATAGAAGAACTGAACTGCTGCTGCTGGGAAGTTGAGACTCTGGGGGGGAACCACAGTGTGCCACTGCTGAAGGAAGCATTGAAACAATGCTCCCAATCAGACTCTGAACTGAAATTCTTGGAACAGTGAGGATGGTCTGTGTTGACAAGTGCCTCCTTTGCGTTTGAGATGTTTTCACTACTCTAAGTCTTCACAACCTATACATGCAGTATTAGGTATGTAAAGCCCACAGTAAACATTTTTCCAGTGAGACATGCAAGTCTAAAACAAAATCATACAGAAAATACAGTCGACCGTGTGTTTCGTAAACAAGCTGTTCGTATTGGACACATAAAACCCCCAAATGTTACACACCGAGACGAAAGTGAAAACCTGAAACACACAAGTATGATGATGTGCATTGTCCCCCTTTTTCTTTTTTTTTAAAAAAAGATTTTTTTTAATGATGCAAAAAATAATGCTACCGTCCAGTGGCTTAGATGTAATTTCATACAGGGTGGGTGGAGGGATGGGTGATGGAGGGGTGGGGTTGTTGGCCTTTGTGGCTTTTTACAGTGGCGATCAAACGGCTCTTCAAATCAGGGATGGAGGTGATCCACTTTAATTCAGTTTTTAATTTTTATTATTTCCATACACTTAGTTGGCAATAAACCCTACCTTCATGATAATAGTGTTCTGTTTATGTTTGGGCCGGTTTCAGAGAGCTGTTGACTCAACTGTATGGTTATTTTGGAGGCTGTATTTTGAGGTGCCTTTTAAATGTTTTTAATATTATGTTTGACGCATTCATATCAATGAGGGAAGAGCGAATATTTGAAACACCTTTCAGTACTATGCCATGCAATGGTACTAAAATGATCATGAATTTAATCAACAAAAACTGAACCTTCATGAATCACTGCGGACTGCATTAGCTTTAGCTAGGTGTACCTAATAAACTGGCAACTGAGGGTAGAGACATGAAGAACAATCATTTGAATACCTGTTTGAACATGCTGGTGCTTAAACATGAATTACATGTAATTATTTTGGACTTAAGGTGTTCATTAGAAGTGCTCCTGACAAAAGTGACTTTTTCGTTATTGACTAAAATGCATTTTTATTTGCCCTACGGTGAATGTTTTGTGCATGCAGGCAGTTGAACGTCATGACTGATTTTTCAGATGAACCATTCTATTCTTTGTAATTGCAGCTTTGTTTACCTGTGTTATTTCAATTGCCATGCTTTGGTGTTTATCAAAACGGAACTTCTGATGTAAAATGAATGTACAGAAGGAACTCTATTTGTTGATCAAATGCCTGAAATTCTCCCTCTAAATCTAAAAAGGAGCCCGCTAATGAATTTCTGGTGCAGGCACTAGTGTTTGGAAATGACTTTAAGTTTGAGGCTGGGTGAGGAACTGATCCAATGTGTGCATTTGTCTAAAATGGAAACTGTCTATTGTAGCCAGACTACCTTGGTATTGAGAAGTCTTATTTTTAGGTCAATAAATTCAAATTGGAGAGTAGAGAGCTACTTTGTGTCACTTCTGTCTGTGATCTGTAGAGGGCGCTTTTCACCAAGAAATGAATGAGCTGCACCACGTTGACTAACATTTGTAGCTATTTTAATGAAATTTATTTCAAAAGCATGTTAAAAATGAAACGACTGAAAATGAAGTTAGTTCTATGTACAGTTGGGAAAACTAAACACATTGGGGGAAAAAATAGTCCTAAATTGTGCAAAACGTATGCATTTCACAGAATAAAAATAGAATAAAAATCAAATCAGGCACATGAAGCTTTACAACTCACAGCCAGCATGAAACAAAAGTCCATTTTAAGATGGTGAATTAATGTACTCGATACAGACTTTTAGTAAACCACAATAAATACATATTTCAATATATCATTCATAATAAATACTGGGAAATAAAATCGAACACAAGATTCTTCACTGGATGCAGTGTCATTGTATCTAGCCTTCTCACTGTATGCTTTGGCACAGTTACTATGTACTATAGGCCGTGTTGATGCCACTGATTGCCTGAAAGCAGTCTGTACACTTCCTTTGTGCCACCATTGTGGCATGAGAGGTCCCAGCTACTCGACAGAACCACCGAGACTCCAGTACCAACCGTTCTGATTCTAAGATATGGGGATTTGCAAGCTTGGAAGAGGGACAAATATCTGTACTCATGCAGGAGCAAAGAGCTAATGGTAAAGAATTTCAGCAAGGTACTACAGTCATACTAAATTATTGCAGTCCCCCAACTGTTGAGCGTCCACTCCAATTTCCGTTTCGTCAGTGGTTTTTATGAAGATGTGTGAAAAGGGTATTTACAGATTTTTGTTAAAAGAAAAACAAAAATCCTATTCTGTTAAGTGATTTTTAACAGCTCATGGGACTCAAGAGTCAAATTGCGTAGCTGTTAGTTACTGATGTGACTCATGTTTGATAATAAGCTCTGATTGTCAACCTTGAACATTTGCTTCCCCCATATACAATTATTAAAACTGTGGCTTTTCTTTTTTTTAAATTAAACTAATGGTACAATATTAAGTACTGTGACCATCAATCAAAATTAATCTCAGTCCACTTTGCTGAGGATATTCTCAGCAATAGGTAATGCCTATTAAAAAACCCTCAACCTATTGCACTGAACACTTCAATAGAACAAATTGACATCATTCTTGGATCCACATAAACATGGACAGCGGAATGTAGCTTATATAGCATTCAAAAACAGAAACCCAATAACCAGTTGATTTATTAAATACTGGCAGAACTTTGATGGAGACTGGTTACTGGTGGTTTTCAGAAGAAATCTATTCTGCTAATTTAATGATAAATATAGTGTTTTGTTCTTCTCATAATTCTGGAGATGTCAAAAAGTGCTACTTTATTAATATCCCTGTATCAGTGAAATGCTTCAAAGAATAAATCTTCATTTGCAGTGACACCTGCAAATCATGTTATTCTAACAGTGGAGAACAAAAAACAAGTGAGGGGCCATATTTGTTCCACTGTTCAAGTATTTATCAGTTAAAACCAACTGCATGCCACTAGACCCCACACATAAGTGCAAAAGGCTGTTAATTGATGTCTGACATTTTATGCTATTCATATTGTAAGAATCAAATAATAATTCAGGCTTTTTCGTGCTTTTCAAAAGCAAAGAAAAGCATATTGTAGTGACAAAACGAAGAAGAGAAATGTATATTATGTATACAACACATTTTCATATAAAACAATGGCAATTTCTTTTCTTAATGTTACTGAGATTTGCAAAAAAAAACCAGCATGCGTATTGTTATCAAAACATTTACAATATAAGTATACACGTAATTCAAAAACAATAAATAAACTGACAATAAACCTTTTTGCACATTTGACACAATAGACATAGAAAAGTTCCATCTACAGTACAGTATCTGCTTCAAACTAGAACTTTACATCTGAAATTACAAGATACATTGCACAGCATGACATAACTGATGTTTAAAGTGTTTTGTCCGTCGAATCCATCTCGCAGTGAAGCACACACTGTAGTGGACAAACCGACAGGAACCCCCCCCCCCCCCCAGGAGTGACTCATTCCTCAAAAATATTCCCATCATAGTGGCTTTATAGTTACAGATGGAAATGTATTTTGCCGCTATAAATTACTTTTTAATTTAAGGTCAGATAATGCACAAAAAAAGGCCATGATTATGTTCCCTTAAAATGCCACTTGGTCAGGCTTCAAGTTAAGACGTAATAATCAAAGAACACTTGAAAAGGTGAGGCCCACTAAATGGCTGCGACCTCGGGGCAATGGTCTGGTAAAGGGAGGTTCTTAGTGTTGTTTGCTAGTAAGGTCAGGTCAGAATGTCCGTTAACACTGGCCTCCTGCTGTGGCTGTTCAGCTGTCACACACGAGCTGTGGCTGCTGTAGGAACCCTGGTTGTTATTGTTCAGGTAGTTTTGAAACTGTGTCTGGTTTTGGTTGTCAGGCGGCTCCACCAACGCTGCTTTGGACAGCGCCTTCTCCTGATTGGGTGTGTAGCGGGCCAAGGGGGTGGTGGGAGCGCCACTGGTCAGAGGGAAGTGATGATTGGCTGCATATTGTTCCTCAGCCCGACTCGAGTAGTTTGTGTACTGCTCGGCAGACATGTTGAATGGTCCTTGGGCCACGCTGCCGTTGGTCGTGCTGACTGGATCTTGGAATGCTAAGGCCTCCCCGAAGGGTTTATTGGGATGGCTGGGTTGGCCATTAGAGACTGCACTGGAGCTCCCCAACTGATAGTACTCAGCCGAAGAAGAGTTCATTAAATAGGCGTTTCCGTTCATGTGGTTATCATGCGCCACAGAGCCATCGCTGTAACACAGCACAGAGGACAAAGGGACAACCTCAGTGTGAGACACTGACGGGGTTGCCATGTCATCCTGGAGGTTCTCAGACTTCTCTTCATCCTCATCATCTTCCTCCTTGCCCTCCGAGTCGCTGTTAGCTAAGCTCTGGGTGCTGGAGTCAGACAGTCCACTGCAAACGCTGCTACTGTCCTCCTCATCCTCCTCATCGTCTTCGTTCTCCTCCTCCTCCTCGTCTTCTTCGTCCTCTTCCTCATCTTCCTCGCCTAGCGGCTCCTCCATCTCGTCTGCAGCCTGCATGTGCATGCTGGCTGTCTGCGGTACAGCGTCTGACAGAGCGTACTCCAACCTGTGCTGGGACTGAACGAGAGGGCTTCCACTTTCCAGGTCATTAGTTTCAGTATGGTAACCGTTAGTGGGGGACGCCTGCTGCTGCTCACGACTCTTCTCCAGCTCCAGCTTCATGATGGTGTGCAAGAAGTGGGTCCGAACACGGATGGGATTAAACTCCACTCTCCCAGTTGAATTGCTGCAGCCCTCTTTTGTGCAGCCACATGGAAATGACATGCGGTCCACCTAAGGAAGACATAACATTAACTGTGCAATTCATTTTATTTCAAACAGATGACCTGCATAATGTCAAAATGAAGTGCTTTCTTAATATGCTGTATCAGCCATTGATCACTGCACCTTCTCTTGAAGTGTACAGTAGGTTCTGCTGTTTACAAGGGAGAGGATAAAACTGGAAGATACACACGTCATGGGATTTACCTGGCACTTGATCCCTGCGATGCTGCAGGCACAGGTTTCCGGGTCACAGAAAATTCGGCAATCACAGCCGCAGTCCTCTCTGGAAATCCGGATAGCTCGCAGTTCATGTTTCTCTTCTACGTCAATCTTCTTTACCCCCGAGGAACGCAGCAGTGCCCGACGCTTTTTGGTGGTGAGAGGCTGCAGGAAGAAGTACTCGTCTACCTCTGTGTTGTCCAAATCGATCTCGTCGTCAGAGATGTCCTCTGCCGTGAGCGCATCGGCCTCTTCAGACTCCACTGTGCCATTCTTAGTCAGCTGAAAACAAGGAATCCCATCCAAGTTTTTTTATATTGGCAAGAAAACAAAGTGGTGACAAAGTGGTGTTTTAAAACAAAGAACCTTTAAGACCAAATTCCTTTCATATTCTTTACATATTTGATGCTTATATCTGTTTAATGACGCCTATAAAATCCTTTGTGCAGAAAGATTTATGGCGAGTTTGTTCAGAGTGCAAAGCATTTACCTTGAGTCTGATTGAGTTGAGTTTCTCCTCCTTCAGGTGATCTCTGAGCATGTCTCTGTGGATCCTCTCCTGCTCCAGGGCAAATTCACCCAGGGAGTACTGCCTGATCCAGCTATGCCTGTTGGACATTCCCAGCGTGCTGCCTCCCTGGCTGGGCACGCTGGTGAAGCCCTGCCGCCGGCTGAAGTAGTACACTGTCACATTCTCAAAATGCACCCTCCGCGTCCGCAGGCGCTTCTCTCTCTTCAATATTGAGTCAGCTGCAAAGGAAAATGGGAATCATTGCACGGACCAATTCCTTTAACATGTCATCTTGGTTTTAAGCAGTTTTTGACGTTTCATTAATCCAATGCGGAAAGAATTGAAGCCCACATTGCAAGGCACTGAGTCAGGACAGCACAGTTGATTTCTTTAATCATTTGTACGTTCTTCCATGTTTGAGTAGAACTGTTTTATAGCCATGTAAAGCCTGTTAAGATAAGTGACATTTTTATGACAAAATGGGGGACACAGACTTGCAGAGTTCTGTCCTTAAACGCCTGAAATATGAGATGGAATTCTTTCTTGCCAGCTTTACAGTGAGCTTCAACGTGTCTTAGCACAGCTTTGTAAGGAAGAGTTTCATCACATCTCTGTGCTTAGCTCGGCCGGCATGCGAGTCCTCAGTGTGCCTTTTTAAGGAGAGCTCTACTAGAGGGAGGGGCAGGGAGCAGGGCAACGCTGGAGCATAAATAATCCCCTGCCTGGCCCAGAGATGAGGAGTGCTGGTTTAGAGAAGCAGTGTTCCCACCATTCACCCAATAGCAGACAGACAGGACAAATAGAAACCATCTGGTTCCAACAGCTCTCCACCCCACGCAAGAAGGACAATGCATTTCATTACAGATGTAGAGCTGTCAGATTGAGGGTACCGAGCAGAGCCGAGCTTCGTTAATGCAAACAGCTACCAGAACAGCGAACAGATCTTAAGGTCTATGATAATCAACATTTTTGAGGGAGACTATATTAAAGCCCCACCTCACAGGTATTTTTCACACAGTTTTGCAAGCTATTATCAGACAGTGTCCCTTTAAAGACTCCCAGACTCCAACCGGAGTGACAAAAACAAACACATTTTTCCCTTCTCTCCCTGACAGTACAGCATGGGATGTAAAACCACTCAGGACTTAATTGTTTCATCTCTCTGCCAAAACAGTCAGTCACTGTACATTCACATGTCACTTCACAGGAGAGAAAGTCTTTGTATCGCACAGCTCCCTTGTTGCTGTTAGCTACCAGCAGCTGCAGCTGACACAGAGGTCAAGCTCAGCCTCTGGGGACACAGCACCCTACTTATGTCTCGCTGCAGCGAGGGGCCCCTGTCACCTATCCGCATGTCATTCACATAGATAAAAATAATCATCCAAACATTTAGTGTTGATTTTGCCTTTAATTCAAACAAACGTAGCCAAATTGTTCACATACTGTACACACACACACACATGCTGTCTAAACGTGATGAGCCCCCATTTTTTCACATCCATTTTATGTCATCTCTTAGACATTAAGATTCACGTGCAGTGTTATTTATTAGGAATGACGTCAGTGTCCTTTTGAAGCCACAGAGGAGACGCGTCTTTTCTGGTTGGTTTTGTCTTCGATTCAGACTGCATTCTTTCATACAAAGTCACTTCAAATTTGAGACCTCTTTTAAGGCATTTGTATATTAAAAGGTCAAACTGTTCTAAGCTTGCTAGCTAGCTAATCTTGGTAAACCAAAACTACATTTGTGCATCTGCAGCTGTTGCTCCATTTCAGTAAACTTGCATCTATCCCTTGTTAATACATATTTAATCGTAGCTACAGCTAAAACAATTAAGTGACAGAACATCCATTCAATTTTGAACTATTATGATAATTATTTAATCATCAAAGTCATTTTGTCAAGCAAACTGCACTTGACATTTTCAACTTCTTTAATGTGAAGATTTATTGCTTTTCTCTGTTTTGGATTATTGTAAACTGAATATTTTTTGGGTTTGTACTGTTGGTCGTATAAAACAAGACATCTGTATATCCATCAATAATGAAAATAATAGAGTTGCAGCCCTAAGCTTTACCCACCATGCATCATGTCTAAATTTGAGAGTGCATTTTATTATATCCTTTTGTCTGTGCAAAAATGAAAACATACGTCTCACTCCTCAAAAAGAAAGAGCTATTTCATCCGAAATATGGTTTTTAAATGCAGAAAAACACTCATTTAGTGTTCTTAGAGAGTGGTGTGTGTTTAACTTTACATGTACAGTCGTGCTGCACACACACACACACACACACACAGCTTGAGACTGCATCAGCTCATTCATCTGGCTCAGCCTGTACACTGATGCTGTTCCTAATGAGGCAGCTGCCTGTGCATACTTCCCCTTTATTACAGCACAAGACTCTCAGACTCAGCCTCCTCTCCTCCTCTCTTCTCTCCTCTGCACAGCTAGGATTTTAAATTCACTCCTTTTTGACAGACATGCAGACCTGTTTTCTTTGACCTGCATCTCACATATATTATAAGCTACAAAATCAGGCCGTCTCAGAATGTTATTCCCATCTTGATTAAAAATCCCTTTCAGTGCTTTAGCTTTGTTTTCCTTGAGATGAAATGATGACATTAATCTTACTGTCAACAGCACACACTGGCCACACTGAGCACAATGGATGAATGTAAAAGGCACAGACACTCACGGGTGAAAGGGCCTGAGGCGGAGGGGTTGACACTGTCACTACTATCCCCACTCTCACTGCAGGAGACCTCATCATCAGACTCCCGCAAGGAAGAGCACGGGGAGGAGGAGGCTTCCACCTCCTCAAATTTCCTCTTCAGTATTCCACTCATGGCCCGCCGCATCTGCACCTGAAACCGAAAGACAGCAGAGGGGCCACACATTATTTAATATCCAGTTTAGGGCCTTCATAATCCTCAATACACTCAATTAGCGGAGAGACCCAACCCCCCCTCTTCCTTTACACACACATACAATCTCTCCTGCCGCTATCCCAGCTCCCAGGCGCTCCCTGGGCGATTGATCACCTTGGCACAAAAGAGCTGAGATGGAAGGAGAAGGCTGCTAATTACATACTACGTCTGCCTTACAGGAAGTTCATTCCACTGTCTTTGATTGAGAGGCTGGAGAAAAACAGAGACCGGAGCAACTTGTCTTGCACTGCTACTGGTTTAATGGGATTGTATTTAATTGCTGCTAATATATATATATATATATATAAATAAAAATTATACTGTGTCTTATTGGGGAATAAAATCTATCTGCAGCTTTTTTGTAAAATAAAAAATGCGCATTTATACAAGTGCACACGTGCAGTGTGCATTTCCGTGTATAGCCATTGAAGTGTGTTTGCAAAATATGAAGTGATTTGTACACATCATGTGGTGCGAGAGGAGGAGTAGGTGAAGCTGTTGTTGGCAGCATAAATGAGTGACATCCTGTACATCTATAATGAGCTTCTGTTAGGTCAGACACTTCCTACAGGATAAAAAAGGAAAAGAAAAAGCCTCAGGTGAATACACCTACGTCCACCGCAGCGCAGACTAAAAAGGGCTATAATGTAGCCTACCTTATAATCTGCTACAGTCAATAATCATGTGTCACAAAACATTGGAAATACATAACAGCAAAAATGGACCAAGAGATTATATCAGTGCTTCAGAGCTAAATGTTTGTGGGTACAGCACTTCTCAGAGGCTGTTGTCACAAAAGTGTTACAGACCACTTCAATGTCAATTGAGAGGGGCCATTAGCTCCCTCTGAATGATGATGCAATTAGACAAGTAAACAAGGACAAGCTCATCAGTCAACTACACTAAAACTAATCAGCATTACACTGGAACTGGCTTTAATAACTACTGCTTGTAACTGTCAAACAAACCTTTTTTGGATTACAGCTTTTTCCCTTTGAATAATACCCTGCCTATATTCAAAGTATTCAAAGTGTAATGGATTGTGGTATTGTAGAATTTGGAACATAGCTCGAACGTCATGTCCCATTTCAAAATAAACCCAATAACACAACAGCGCTACTGTAGCACAGCAAGGGCTCCTATGACTGGCAGCTTGTCCCTCACTGCTTTCTTTCTTGGAAACTGGAATCAGTAAAGACAGCATGTATCTTGGCCCAGTCCTGCTCTGTCTATCTGCCAGAGCAGCTTGTGGGGGAGTTCCATTCACAGGCAGCCACAGTGTTTCATCTGGGCTCTGCTATCAAGTCATTACAGATGCAAATGCTGCCTGAGAGACATGCCGCCTGAGAGAAAGAGGTGCAACCCAGAGAGGACTAGCACTGCCAGCAGAGGGGTCATTGTTCCCAGGAGGCTGTGCTTGTTCAGTGCGGTGACATGGCACCACCAGCATTTGGAGAACCTCCAGAGTCAACATCTCTACCTACAACTAAGGAATGTGAGGCATCCTCCATCTGGGAGAAAGAGTGGAGGAGAGGGGAGTCTGTCAAGGAAACCAGACTGAAAAGATTTCTTTCCAGAAAGAATTGATATTAATTTGGAGGTGAAATGTGCAAGAGGAAGAGTTATTTTAGACTGTGTTAAGCCAATAACTGAGCACTGAGCAGGCTGACAAGAACCCATCAATCTACTTTCTTTTCTGAATGATTATGACACAACAATATGATGTTAATGAATGGACTAACCCTGACATACAGTATATTAAATTAGTCTTTTGATTCTAAATATTGATTGAACAGAAGCTGTTAATGTCAGCAGAACAGAAAGATATTTATTTCATAATCCACTTCATTTGTTGGCAAACAAGAGTGGATATTTCCAGCAGAAAAGACCTGGACAAATTTAGTCCATTCTCTAGCGAGGGTCCTAATTAGATACCATTGTTAGAAACCTATTTGTATGCCTAGCCTTCAGCTGATGCTGCACTAGGCTTTGATGCCAAAAATGGTTTCCATGGAGATTCTAATGTACTCCCTCAACTAGTGCTTTCTCATATGACAGTGTCTCCAGTGTTACCTATATATAAAGCACCAATGTTCGAAAAAAAAAAATGAAGTTAATATCTAAGCAAACCATATTTACACATTTATCACAGTCCCTCTCTCAGATTAATCCATTACTGGTTCATTTGCATTTTGTTATGCAAGCATGAAAAGTTAAAAAGCATGACATCATAAACCACAGAGCTGTGGGTAATCTAGGGTGAACCTTTTTTATCATGGCTAAATAAGAACCAGAGATTGTTGCTCTTCTCCAACAGCTCTTTCTTTGTCTCCTTACCACTAATCGTGGCAGGAGAAGCATACACTATAATGCAAGGGAGAAAATCCCAGAGAAAATAATGCAGCAAAAGCCAGCTTGGAAAGCCCCTCCCTGTGTTGCCTCTCTGTGCACACACATCAACTGTGGAAACCAACTCTTGTCCTTAATAGACAGCGCTCACGGCACTGAAGCACACTTGCATTCTGAATACAATTGCATTACCCCCTCGTCATTTACAAGGTTCCCACAATCACAATAAATCAATGTGACAACACAAGGCTCAAAATGTTCATCCCAAGTGATGTCGACAAGCCTATGGCATCTGGAGCAAGTCATGACACATCAGTCTTACAATGACCAGACTACACTTTTCTGTGTGTGCCGGCCCTCACAGCAACAACTGACCTGTATCCAATGGCAGGACCGTGACTCGGTTTACCTCTTCTCACTGCAGCACCGCCACACAATCATATTCAAAAAAGGTGAAACATGATGAATGAAAAGGTTCCCATTTTGTCTCAGTCCACTGACTTGGAGTGACCCCTGAGCTCCACAGGAGTCAGGGGAAAAAAAGGGTGCAGGAGTGTGAGAGAGATTTGTAATTTTCCAGCTCTGACTGCACTGTTGGTACCATATGCTTTATTGTTGCAAGAAGACTGTCTTTCTCACTTTCACTTCCTGACTGTCACTGTGTTTCTCTATCTCTCTCTCTTTCTCTCTCTCTCTCTGGCCACACAAAGGCTCATTAGCTGCAGCCAGCTGAAAGGCAAGAGCATGACTGGAGCAGAGTGGAGAAGAGCAGAGGCAGCCTGTGAGATCACATGGGTGGGATGTCTGAGGGAGAGAGAGAGAGAGAGAGAGAGAGAGAGAGAGAGAGAGAGAGAGAGA
>JBBPCS010000001.1:17741353-17756622 GCA_037974645.1 Hollardia meadi | reverse complement strand
ATAATTAAATTAACCCCCCCCCCCCCCCCCCCATGTACCTGTCGTATATACCGTCCATTTGTACGACACGACCCAAACCACATTGCCCCTCCCCAACATCCACTGCACCTCCTGGGGGCCGGTCCTAGCAGATAAGTCCAGGGCCGAATTTCTTTCCCAGTACACCCCTGGGTGAGTAGATAATGACTTTAAATGAATTTTTTGGGGTGAATTCTTCCTTTAAAAAGTTCAAATCTGACATTGTATATACACTAAATGCACTTTGTTTATGTTACTCAGGACCTTTTACAAAATGGCAGACTAGTTAGTTAACCCTCAGTCACTTAAGACCACATACAATTCGTTTTACATTTATAAACAGCACAATATGGATCAACCAATATTTTTTCAGGGACGATATCGATGCAGATTATTATTAATCAAGGAGACCAATGTATTTGCAGTAACAATTAAGCTCTTAGTGTCAAAATTTAGAATATACAGTGATGGAAAGTAAATACTGTACTAAAGTACAATATTGAGGTACTTGTACTTTACTTGAATATTTCCATTTTTTATTACTTTATACTTCCACTCCACGACCGTTTTGAGCCAAATATTTACTCAATACATTTATTTGACAGTTAGTAGTTACTTGCAGATTCAAATTATTCAGTGTTGCAGTGTTGATGGGCTATTATTCGTGGCAAGCAACCAAATTTTCAGGAATTGGACAAAGAAAAAAAAAGCTGAATACTGGACCAGATAATCATCCAGGCCAATAATCACTCCATTCAGAACAATGAAATAGGACATGAGAAGTCAACTGTCTTAAAAAAAATTGATTTATCATCAAACATTTTATGAATGTGGTGCTTGAACACCAGATATATAGCAGTTTTTCCAAAAAAGCAAATTATCTTGTAAATTGTCGCAAGCCCATGGTGCCTAACTCCTTTGATTCTGCAATAGAAATAACTTTATCAGTGCAAATGTATCTGTGATTGTAGAATATTTTAAATCAAACAAATAATCACAGAATAACTTCAGATCTTGATGTCGGTGCTCCACTGGCTGTATAAAGAGTTTATGTAGTGGCACACTGCACTGACGAATAAAACTCATTAAGGCGCAAAAAAATATGTCTCTGTTTCTTAACACTTAATTAGCTGGCAACAGACAAAAGATTCCAAATAGGTGTCATGGCAACATCTCGAGAGAGAGCACAATCCTGAACCGTGAAAGCCCAGAGCTCAGCCAGGAAGGAGCCAAAGACACAAAAAGAGTCACATCAAAAGCCTCTAAATTGGAACCATGAACCCTGCTGAGACACATAGAGCTGCGCTGTAATCTAGGTTGATATTAGTTCTACTATAAACCTGCATACTTCATTGATGTTTGCATGTCTGGGAAGAAAAACGACAAGTGAATCTCATACAGTGACGATTAATGAAAAACACGAGTGCCAGTGGCACATGTACATCACATCGAACATTTCAACCGATCAAAACTACAGTCCATACAGAATCAGAGAGTGCTGACTGGTCGACACATGTTGCTGCCTTTACCTGCCTCTCTCCTAGTTAATAAGGGGGGGAAAAGCCCTTGAGATGAGGTGTGTTATTCAAAACTACAGAAAATGAAATTTACAACAAGTGGCAAGACACCTTTTATATGCTATTTTTTCCATAGTCACTGAGTAAAAGCAGGAGTGACTAATAGCGCCAGCTTTGTGTGCAGGAATATAAAAATTACAGTGTAAATGAATGAGCTGTACGCAATCATTGTTTCTTTGTTTATGAGTAATTGTCTTCTTTTTATACAGTAATTCCTATGATTCATTATGTGGAGGGAAGGAGGGTAGGTTTTCACAAAGGGAAGAAATATTCTGTGCACTACATTGAGTGACATTCCAGGTATGTTGGGATACTTTAAGTGCATCATTTGGTAAATACAAAAAATAGAATTATACTGAAAAAAACAGCCCCTTAATCTTTTAGATTCATTTCACTTATCCAGGTAATAAGATGTCAAGCAAGGTGTACAACAACCCATTTCTTTATAGTATATTTGCTTATTACATGTAAAGCACAATCCAGCTCGTCTTCCCCACATCAATTTATAAACTGACCTGTCTCAGTAGATCCAGGTCAAGCTGAAAGCCACGAATTCTTGTTGTTCCCACATAAAAGGAAACAGAATTGATTCAGCTGCGCATGTGAACCTTTGCATGTAGACAACTCACCCACACCAGCCTCCTGCAGAGAGACTCTCCTTAGTGCTGTTAAGCCATAACACCCTTCCTGTAAATCTTTAATGGACCACATTCACCGATATCAAGCTTTAGCCATCTGTGCTACAGTATGTAATATCAGCATGGCGGAATCACTTATTCAAATAAGCCAGCTTATATAAAAGATACAGCTTTTCACAAGTAAATACATCTACTTAATGTTTCAGTGTCCTTTAACTCAGTGCCACATGTACTAATTAAATTCTGCTCCTCTGAGGACCGGGTGCTGATAGATTGAGGAGACAGATGGATTGAGGAGGAAAAACACACAGTCACAAAAAGAGAGGCCCCACTCCCCAAAGACACACACACACACACACACACACACATCGCCCACCCCTCCCCACCCTCACCTTTCAGATCTCAATCACAAAGATGGAAATGGTTGTGTGATTGTGCGTGCACGGTCGCATGCATGTTTGGATGCACGCTTTCGCACATAACGATGGTCTGTTGGTGCTGCATTTTCTTTCTGACAAAAGAGCCTGGCAGAGGGAGCGTAAGGAAAGCAGGGATGGATAATGATGCTGCCATGTTCAAGCCCAATATGTAAAAAAAAAAAAAAGCAGACAGTTCACACGAGGACATTAATGCATCTTTTTTTATTTGCATTAATGTAACTATGGCTTCATAGGCAACAGAAAAAAAACATCTATCAGACATTGGAAATATGTCAAGGCCTATGAGTTTCTTATT
Organism: Hollardia meadi; assembly: GCA_037974645.1. Lineage (NCBI taxonomy): Eukaryota > Metazoa > Chordata > Actinopteri > Tetraodontiformes > Triacanthodidae > Hollardia > Hollardia meadi. Next base: position 17,753,654 of record JBBPCS010000001.1, on the reverse strand, counting down.
TTTGTAGCAGTTTTGGTTGATTTACATTTTTTTAAAATCAAGCATCTGAGGGCAACACGCTCTAGAAATAATATAGCCTGTTTTCATCATTTTGATATCAGACGCATCTCTCTATATAATCCAGTGAGAATAGCGCAGCTGTCTGTTTTGACTAAACACTGTTGTCTGCATCAACATCACATCGTATCTTGTTATCAGACGGTCTTTTGTGGCAGCATAGCAACAGTTGTGCGAGCTTTGAACCATCTATCTCGCAGGCATGAATATGTTAATGTGCTGTGAAGATTGGCAGTGTTATTTCAGACGACATTAGGGAGATCTGGTCTTACCTTTAGTAGAATTATACTGCAGCGATCTGCCTCTGTTCTGTGAAGAAAAGAGAAAGTTATATGTGGCCGGTGTATGGGAGGACGGGGGGGGGGGGGGGAACTGCATCATTTCGAGACTTACAACAGATCAGACAAAAGGTGATTTTAAATGATGTTTACCAGCTAACAAAGGGTGCCATAACTAAATGAACACAAAGCCTTTATTTTCTAATGCACATCTTGTTATCACAGCAGCAGTACACAGGTTTTGTCAGGGAAACTTTGCAATCTCAGCATTGATCTATGGATGATTGGCAGCGCTTTATCTGAATCTCTTTGTGAGCCACTCTTTCCTTTTATAGCAGGGGAGGGGGGGTGAATGGGGAGGTGGGGGTATCCCCAGGGACGCAGGAGGGGAACAGACTCTGCCTCCTCTGCCTGTTTTGCAGGAGACTCTGTAGGGAACCAGACCCTCTTCTCTCCCTGCGGTCTGCATGAGAGCCTCTTAGCCAGTTGGCCATGCACCAGTCAGCTGGCTCCTAGTGCAGCCCAGTATTTCTGTGTGACACACATGTGTGACCTCAAAAATAATACACAAAGTGCACAGGAGCTCTAGTATATAACCTTATTTATTTACACATCTAACATGCTGGATCCCTTAGGGTCTATTTCAGACACATACACAAGAGGAGTGAAATCTTTGGTGCACAGCATTTGAGCAACAAAGTGGTTTGGGAGGAACAAAGAAAACGTGAGCTATATAGAAGTATTAGGATGATTCTCAAAATTGGATGACCATCTAGTTGCAGCAGATGCCCTGACCAGAGTGATTGCTGAGGTGTGATGCCCAGAAAGAGTTTGACAAATGGACCATTCAGGGGATGGGTCCCAACATGTTGAGGTAACAAAACAGCAGGAAAAAAAACACATTTACGTCCAGTTAATTTATGCAAGAGAAAATAAATAACAGACCTGTATTATTTTTATTGCACATGTAATAAAATACATGCCTATCACATTAATATTGTGTCATACTCACCATTCATTTCGTTACTATCATCCAGACAGTCAATGACGCCCCTTCTCAATGAACCTCTCTCAATGTTCTCCCAAAACCATGTCACGGTTTTCCTGTGCGGAAATCCTCCCACCGCTCCGAGGTCACCGAAACCGGCACCGGATCCCCGCGAATGGTGTTGGAATAAAAGGCACAATTTATCGCATATAACAGTTGCTTTGACAGGCTCTCCTTCCGGCTGCTCGGGGGAACAATGGTGCAGCATCAGACTGCTCCACGGACAACGTGACTCACTCTGTCCAATCGTGGGTTTTGTAAACCAGGAATCAGCCGCAGAGCGCTGCCGCCTGCCCGCCCCAGTGTGGGCTCCATACCCGCTGTGTAGTCATGTGCGCTGACTGCTGCCAACCAAGGTGGGCTTCATAACGACTTCAGAGCATATTTATGGGGATTTATGGTAACAGGCAGCAGTGACTTTAAAAAATGTTCTAAGGAGATTCTTAGTCATTGGGGTGAAAGGGGAGTCACAGACTGGATCTGCTGCTTCATTCTAGACTAAAACAAGACTTTAAGAGAAAAAAAAATACAGTTGACTTTTACTTACTTACATATTTTCCCTTAATATTTACAGTAGGCTATGTCTCTACTGGGCTATAAGTCATTTTCGAAACTTTTGTTTAACCGCAACATTTGTTTAACATTCTTTAAATGCATTGTATTACTGGGGTCTCTTTAATAGTTATGGGTTTCAAACAAGCGCCACATATGGTAATGAAAGTGATGAATTTGAGAAGCTTATCAAAACAAACAGATGCCTTGGCAAACAGCCTCACTAGCGACATCAGATTTAATTAGTCCCCGCTGGGTTTTATGAGATCAGCCAAATTTACAGGTTCTCTGCTTGGTTTGAGTAGAATACAACAGGAAAGCTTTTGTTTTGTTTTTATATCCGTGTTGTTTTTTTTGGGGGGGGTTAACACCAAGTCCTCAATATAGGCCTATGACTTCTCTCCGGGGTAGAGGGTAAAATATCAGTGAAGCACACCGCCATCTCGTGGCCATAGCGCCAAACTACAGATGTTCTGCAAGCTCTAAATAATTCAGAAATCTGTTGTCATGTTCATTTCCAAACAGAGCCAAAAGTGTGGGTGGGTATGGCTGGTTCTGAGTCTGCTGAGATTAAGAGCAGAGGGAAATATGCTCTCCGCTCATATTCAGTGGGATTTATTTTAGTGTGCTTGGTATTTACTGTACATGGAGGGGAAAGTAAATGTTGCATTTGGATTTTTATTTTATTTTTTTCAGAATTATAGTTCCTGTTTGATATTTCCAACCTTTATTTGGCCAGAGAAAGTGTAGCAAAACATATATTGTTTCACATAAATGTCTCATAAGCCTTTTTCACAACATACAGTCTGACTTGATGCAGAAGGAAAAGCACAGATGTTAGCCTACTAATAGCATTACCTCTGTTCTAATCAAGTGTGCCAGTAAGTCATGAGAGTGTGACCCTGAGACTGAATCAGCTAAATTAAATTAAGCCATCATTCATTTTGTTTTAATACCGGTGCTTTTCCATATGTCAAAACCGCTTGTGTGAAAAAGGTCTATTGTCGCTTCTATTCAAACATGAAGCTGTCCACTGCAAACAAAGTTCTCTGCTGATAGTTTGAGTTTCACAGGTGCAATCTAGGGCTTAGTTATTGCACATTTTCATAAATTTCTGAATAACTAGATACTGATGTGGTTGAACAGGCAGCAGGAGGGGTGCCTGTGCTTCTCACAAAGAACAGCAGGTGATGCTGAAGAGCTCATTCTGAAAAACATGATGCAGTTATACAGTACCTCAAAAATGTGGGAATACACAAAGACACTGTGCACTGTGTCGGCCATCCAAAGGTTTAGCCGCACTCTGTAGCAGGGTGATCGCATTATGTTGACGCAGAGACACAGTGTTCACATTACTACTTTTATGGACTACATTAGTGTTTAACAGGGTGAGGGTCTAGCACAACCTTATGGAAGGCAATGTGTTTTACCGTTAGCATTCATTGGGATATGTTGTGCACCCACAATACCCAGCACTATAATTGCTACAGGTAGACTTACATCTGCAATGGAGCAGCTCATTGTATACCCTGAGCACCTCAAAGCACATTCAGGCAATAACAGATAACAACATAAGGCCCCAAACAGCACTGGTATTATAATAGTTCATATCTCTCATTGTTAAGCATTTTTTTTACTTACTTTTCTTTTATGCACCACAGAATAATAATAAAAAAAATTGTACACAAACCACATACTTTTTAAATAGAAGAATTTAACTAATACAACACAGGAATCAATGAAGTATTTACACATATTGCATCAGCACAAATTCCTGGTTTTAGTCCAATCAACTTGAGTTATGACTTAGAGTTATAATAAAACTGCACAGTTATTTCTTACCTATTAGCCTTTATTGCATTACAGGACAAAAAAAAAAAAAGTAAACACTGTTAGTAAATTGGGTTCTAAGATTTGACAGTGCACCAACTGTTGCGATGTTAAGTGCTCTCATTTAAAGACCCAGATGTATTTTAATGCTTTTTTAATGCCAAAATGCTATTTAATTTCAGTGGGACTCTGTTTTGGTATCCTCATTAATGCTAATGAGAGTTAGGTGTTTCCATGTAGCCTGTTACATTAGCACCTAGCACATAAGAAAAAGAAAAAAAAGATAAACATGAATGAAAAAATGTGTTTATAGATTTTACATGAGGACAATTTCAGGATAAGTGTTGGACAAGTTTCCCTCTTGTTATGTTATTGACCAGCCCAGGTTTACTATGAAGGAAAATGGCCTGCTTTCAGTCGTCTCCTCTCGGTGTAACTTGATAGCTGTGAACGCTTGAAGGACCAGGCTATATGTGATACTCCTTTCAAGCCTTTCTGAATTATGCATTCTCTCAGGTTAACAGTGGATATCCAGATACCCTTCATTCAAACCTCACAGTGGACAGACATGATATTTTTTTTACTCCTCAGCAGCCACAACAAACATTTTGGTCCATTTTAGGTAAAAGAGTCAGTTCAGGCAAATTATTTTTATGTTGTCTTACTCTTTTATTGACTATGCTATGATGTGTGAACATGTGCGTGTTTGCTGGGGTGTTTACATGTGTGTGAAGGGCCTGTGCCATATATAGTGCCAGAATCACTAAGTGTGTCTCTCTTTAGAGGGCTTAAGAGGGGTTTTGTGCCAACCTGTCAATTTTCTATCTCTACAGAGCCGCTGCTGATTGATGCCTCTCAGGCTGCAAAGAAAGTGGAACCCTGTCGAGTGCAGTGACCCGTGTCCTCTCCCTCCCGCAGTCAGAGTGCCTGGTGATACAATTGCACCACAATGGAAATTCAATCAAGAGATGGACCCAGATGAGGAGCAACCGCTCTGCTGTCCCTCCCCTGCTGGCTTGCTTATCGATTAATTAATATAAAGAAGAACTTTAAATACCTCTGGATTAAAGGTACTTCAGTATTGGAAGGTGATTTGAGAGAAGATTATCAACTTCATTTTTACCAAATGTAAGTATGATTTTTGTTCTATTTATGCTTTGTGAATGCAGTGAAGCTGATAATGGTGTCAGGACATTTAATGCGAAGGGTGTAATAATTATCACCTGCAGCCAAAGCTTTATACAGTAAAACATAACCAATACCATGCATCATTGATGATTGTGTCAATTGAATGGTGATAAATGTTGGTTGGCTTGTTGCTCGGGCATAATTAACACTATCCATTATGAGTAAGGTATGTTGGCTTAAGAAGTTATTCACCTTGACAGGCCATGCTTTGTTACAGTATGCAGTCCTACACTGTGGCAGTGTTAGGGAAATCCACCTGTGGCCATTACAAAATATGCTATCCAAATGGTATTTTAATGGCAGATGGCAACCAAAAGACGGTAACAGCATAAAGGAATCAGCTAAAAGGCAACACAGAACAACGTGTTAGCCTTTAAACTGTTTGTTATGGAACTGAAAGACACACTGTCATCTCCTCATGAACAGTTACCTACCAACGTGGTTTTACTCTTTTCCTAACTGATCAATCCTCACTAGCACTTCACTGCAAAGAGTCACTCAGTATGAAGTCGCACTCACAGCTGTGGAGGCCACCTCTCATTAATGCTAGTATAAATAAACAGCTATACTGTAGACTCACTCACCACTCTCAACCATTAACAGGAAACATCCATCACTATGGATACTGATAGATGGCTTGCTTAATCAGATGTTGTATATTATGTGCACTTTGCCTGTGACCTTCCTCTAAACAAGCATGCACAAGTATGTGCTAGAGATGTATTCTCCTTTTAAAGCCGCACTAATCATCGCGTAAATGCCAAAAACTGCAGTTGCTTAAATGACCACTTGAGGTCATTCCAGTAAATGCCCATAAGCGAGTCAGTGCCCATAAGACCCCATATAAAGATGCCCAACGCTAGTGATTTGTGTGTACTGGTGCACTGGTGGAATAAAACGTCAGGTTACGTCATTGTAGCCCTTGTTCTATAAGTACAGGCAGAGCCCTCTACTGGACTCTATGGGTATTACTCTCCTCCAATCACGGTCTCGTGTTTCCCCACTGAAATTTGCATGTACATAGCTGGCCTACAGGACGCGCCTACACGAGCAACACGGAAGAGGCAGGCTCCGATAGTAGAGGGCTCCACCTGTGCTTATAGAACAAGGGTTACAATAACGTAGCCTGATGTTCTATCTCACACAGGATAAATGACTGCCCTGCCGCGACCAATATCGGCCTACCACACTGCACCTGACCGGCCAGGGGTAACCGTTACAGCTTCACTACTCCCTACCTCAAGCAGGGAGGGAGTAGGAATCTCAAGCGGCCTGGGTCAGAACACATCCGACCTAGGCCACCACGGTTATGACCCCAGGTGTCTATCGACACCTCGTAGACCCTATGCCCTGAGCCATCTAAGGGACACAGAACATGTGGTCATACGCAACGCCCAGAAAGAGAGGGTATTAGGTGCAGTCCTGGCTGTCACCTGTCTACCCCACGTCCACCTTCACCAGTCCTGTGTCACCCCTGCGAGTACAGACCCGAGAAGGAGCCCATCATGTCCAAGAGGGAGAACCTTATGAATGGATTCAGATTCAGATTCAGATTCATATAACTTCATTTATCCCAGAAGGGCAATTCACTTCCACAGCCTACCCAATTCATATAAATGGACATGGCGTCAGAGCTAGTAAAAAGTATTGCACACTTAGTATAAAAATATATTGCACACAGTAAAAAAGTATAGCACCCAAGAAGAAGTATTTTAACAGAGCTATGTGTTGATAATGCATGATGGGAATAGTCTACTGTGAGCAGTGTTTTTTATACTGACAAACTACAGCAGGAAGGAAGGATCTGCGGTATCACTCCTTCACTCACTGTGGGTGCAGCAGCCTGTCGCTGAAGGAGCTGCTCAGTGCAGTCAGAGCGTCCTGCATTAGGTGGGACATGCTCAGAGATGACAGCTTGGTTGTCATTCTCCTGTCACACACCACGTCTACCAGGTCGAGAGGGTGGCCCAGGACAGACCTGGCCTTCTTGACCAATATGTTTGAATCTCTTCCTGTCTGTTGTTGAGATGCTGCTGCCCCAGCAGACCACTCAATAAAAGATGGCTGATGCTGCCACGGAGTCATAGAAGTTCCTCAAGATCACCCCCTGGACTCCGAAGGACCTGAGTTTCCTCAGCAGATATAATACCTCTGAACTATATATCACTACTATAATATTGTCAATGTTTTCTCATTTGTGAGGACAAAAGGGCTGCAGAAAGAGGCTTTCTTCTCTTCTTCCCTTGTTTTGTTCACTAAGGGCCATATCTTCTCTCTTGCTGCTTTCTCCTCTGGGAATAGCGCTTCGGTGACCTTCAGTTTGTTGTCAAGAAAAAACTATGAGCCTTTTGCCTCCTTCCAGACAGCATCACAATGTCGTTGCATAGCAAATGGGATCACGGTTGTTCTGCTAGAACTGTCTTGTCATCCTTGTCCAATGCGATGGACAATGTCAGCCTCTCTCAGGCTGGGAGCCACTTTTTGGGATTTTTGGAATATCAATGATCCTACTCCCGATGTCTTCTCCCTCTTCCTCCCTTACGCCATGAATCTTCAGGGACCACCTTCGGCTGTAATGCTGACAATCAGCAATACCTGCCTTCAGAGTCTTATTTTCTGCTTGTAATTTATCAATTTCGTTACTCATGCCTTCCAGTGTCTGTTTCTGTTGATTGACATCTAGCGTAAGCTGTTGGACTGTCGAGGTTAACTTCTCCAACTTTTTTGAAGTTGATTGTGTTGTTTTTTCTATGGCGGAGATTTGTCAGAAGGTTTTGTCATGTTTTCATATAGTTCTTCAATTGCTGCTAGGATTTCAGCATTTTCTCTCCTGTCACGCTTTACCTCTTTCATTGGAGGTTTCAAAGGAGTACCTAAGAGTGGAACCGCGAGGATATCTTGACGTCTGGGTTAGCTTTGAACCAGTTAGCTTTGAACCTTCTGCTACCTCTTGTCCTCTTAGTACTTGCAAATCCTGCATGGCTACAAGGTTGTTGCCATCAGCTTCCTCCATTGTCATGGCAGTAGTCAAAACTTTTATGCCTCTTCTTTTTCCCATTCAAGTTTGTTCTTGTTCAGCAAGTAAAAATTGTCCTTTCTGCGTTGCCTTAAATAATTGAAGTTACATTGTTGTTTAATCATTAATCATCCAAGTTACCCGACAGAGCGAAGAATCACATGCCCTCCTACAACACTGCCATCTTGGCAATTCTTTACTGAGATTCAATAAAACTCTTTAGAAACCTATGGGTGACATATCTGTTGGTCTGTCCACTATTTATTATACAGTCTGTGGTGGAGACCAAAACAGAAGTAAAAGGAGAGTTAATATAGGCCAGAAACACTACTGCAAATGAAAGCCAATGTTTCTTCCATGGCTGCTCGATAGGTAAATAGGCAACGGTTTGCTAATATGTTTCCTAACTCAACTTTTTAAGGTTTGTGTCAATGTTGTGTTTACAACTTTTTCCACTGCCCCCAAGTGGCCAAAAAAATCAATGTGCTTCTTTGATGATTTTGTCGAAATTCACCATGAAAGAAAAAGAAAAACATAGCAAGCCGCTTACGTGCGTGACCAGTATAATATTGTCAAAGTTGCCAGTTGTAACTTATATTTTTGTGATGTTTCTTTATTCGCCAGAGTTTAACAATTAATGTAGTTAATGTTTGTGATTAATGGAGTATGTTGAGTCAGCACTGATGAGCATTATCAGTCCAACATGAATGACTTTAATAGATGAAGACAATCTGGCAGAAAGAAGAAATTCATGATTGCCAGTGTGGCGGAGCCAATCATGTCATATGTCAGCAGTGTGAACCACTATAAATTTGAAAGACAGGGTATCCATGACAACTGTAACCAATGGGTGTGTGCACATTACTAAATCCTCATTTAGTTTGAAAGAATCCAGCATGTGTGTCACATGGGACATGTAGTATATTAGCCACCTGGATTGACATTTTTCAGATCTCTCAGTCCATCTCACAGTACAAGGCAGCCAATATTTCTTTTACATAAATAATGAAACCAGAAGTATTGGATGAACATTACACTGTGCGGGGCTTAGAAGCAGTGAATTATTGTTTCAGCATGCTGGCAGGCTTTCTGCATGTGGCTCATTTGCATACAAACTCTATTGTAGGAGCAACAAGCGTGAGATATTACAGTTGATATATGCGCTGATTTTCCAGCCCTGTAATAGAAAACATTTTTCTGATTCGCCCAAAACCTGCAACTTAATGTGTGGTAGATGCTGTGTTGTGTGATCAACATCAACAAAAGGGTGATATGTTGAGGCTTTAGGGTCAAGAGAACAAACAGCTTAGTGATTAGCACTTCACAGCAAGAAGAAAGAGAAATCATGTCTCAGTTGTTGTTGTCAGAAACTTGCGATGCTGTTGCCACTTTGCCTTTGGTACAGAATATGCAGGAAAAGGATCCAACCTCTCATGACCCTGAATAGGATTAAACTGGCAGAGAAAAAATAATGAATCCCTTGTATTTCATTGCCTACCATAAACAAACTAATGTTGTAGTAACTGTATTTTACCACAAGATGGCAAATAAGTACACAGAGAAATCATGAAGACACTCTGCCATGATGTGATGAGGATATTTTGTTGTCTTTCTGATGTTCTCCTACAAAGGTGGACAAAACAGAATAAATTATACTTTAATTAATGGAAATGGAATACATTTATTGTATTCCACCAGTACCAGTACCTGAGTGAAAAAAAGTAATGACTGAAATGCACCAAATTGAAGTAAGCGTGTCGTTCTTCTAAAACAACTTTATGACTCAATTTCAAATCTTCTAACTCTATTATTAATTTCTCATGAATCCGAACAATTGAAATGCTTATATGCTTCTACTTTACTTCAGACTGATGTGACCTATGATTTAATATGCTTACACAGGAAGACACTGTCACTGCAGCAAAGATGAATTAAGCATGATAGATTTTGCATAATGGGCACTTGTGTTTATCAAACATTCTCAGTTAACATACAGTAAATCACCCATAGAGAGGCAGTCTGGTTATTGATGTGGGAAGAAAGATTTGTCTTGTGGGTATCTTTAACTTTGTCCAAACCACTGCAGAGCAGGACCAAAGCTTTTTCGCAGTCTATTGGATATACTGTAACTACTCCACCTTTATGCCATTATGTCTCTGTTGCTCAATTGCACAAATAGTTTAATGTTTTATTAAATTGCAGCGTCTCTCAGACACCCTATTAATTAATGTGAGCCAAAGTGTTGTCTATCAGTTGTAATGCATTAAATTTACTCTTATACCTTCCAACCAAGTTTACCACAGTGTGTATACTCTCAGATGATGGCCTTTATAATTTAATACTCTTCTCCTCAGTTTAGTGCTTGGAGCTGATTGGAATTTGGATTTGGTTCTTCATTCTGGTTCTTTTTTTTTCCATGTGATAGAACGTATCTACAGTGTGGATGTAACAGTACATTATTCAATACGAACCACTTCATCCAATATTTGTATTATATCAAACAATTTTCCACATATTTTTGATAAAAGTGAAATTCAAAAGAAAGAGTTTCTCTATTTGGTTGTGTTGTGACTGTTTGCAGCGCACATGTTGTCAAACTGATGAAGATGTTCAGTGTTTTGTCTATTTGCATGTTTTTTCTTAAGTTATTCAGAGACACATACACAGTCATATTTGTCATCAGGATGCATTTGACTGCTGAATGTTTTATTGACAGTAATGTAGGTCACCCCTCTTTGAGTCATAGTGCTTAGTCTTTTAGTCACTTGAGACAGTTATTTTTAGGTTCTTTTTGAATTTCCGTCGTGTCTTTTGGTGCCGAGATTGGGTGTCAGGCATGTCTATGTCATAGGACAAGCAGGGGCTAAATATACACCCTGTTGCTATGAATGTTGTTGATGTTAAGTGTTTTTTGCAAATTGTCATTGTCTTGGCAGCTTATTTCACACATATTGTTCATGAAAGGCATCTGAAAACAGGTAAATTGAGTAGAATGGGATATTGGTGACCACCTTTCAGCTCTGTCACTGCTCCATGTCAGTATTTATACGCCCTGGTTGTTGTCTCAGGCAGGATTTGTCATTAAAATATATGTGAATAACTTTAGGGTACTGTTATCTTTCCCTTCTTTTCTTCAGCTTATTGGTTTTACAGAGCCTCACAGGTTGTTAAACAAAGTCTTGGGAGATCAGGGTAAAAGTGTTGTGGGATTATTTTACAGAAACCTGATACCCTAATTGACGGACAGCGTTGGGTGGAGGCAGTTAGGAGCCATGTACAGTATCACTCACCACACTCGCACATGATGATCACAGGAAACACATACCTGCATTGCATTTCAATGATGTTCCTCCCCGGCAAGAATGACCCAGTTTTAAGGAAGTTATAATATTTGTTTCTGCAGTTTTTATCTCCATAAATTAATAGATTTTTTATTTTTGTTTTATGCATAGAGGTCATTGCTTTGCAATCTGATTCCCCGGATTCAGCAAACATGTCGAAATATTTAAAATGATACATTCCAGTCACATATTAACCTTCAGGAAAGAGGCAGGCAGGGAGGGCCAAGGCCACCAGACTGATGCAGTGGGCATTTTGTGTGTTCTGTTTACACAGTGACATTGTGGGGACTCGCATTCCTTAAGGGGACAAAACACAATTCCCCATAATGTGAATCATTTTAGGGAGGATACTAGGTTTAAGGTTAGGCTAAGATTAGGGTTAGGCAAGTAGTGGTTATGGTTAGAATAAGTCTCCAGGAAATTAATCTAAGTCTACTATTTCGTTTGTGTGCTTTTTTCTGTCTTTTTATAATCTTTTCCATGTATTTCAATTGAAAGTTGACATATTGTCAAGGTTTTTAAACTTTAGAAGAAGTGTCCTATTCAGTAATATTTGGTTACCGTAGTAAAGAACTGGTATTGGTAGAAATGTGAGAAATGAATAGACATGAACAAATTGAAATATCTTGACTGAATTCATAATGTACATAAGTGTACAATTCATTTTAATGTAATTTAAGGAATGGATAATTGACTCAGATTTGTTTCCAAACTGTGAATTCAGCCATGCTCTTAGGCATTACATAAATATGAAATAATCGCTACATTTTTCTCAGAATGAATAAGCAAGAATTGAGTGAATTATGAGTGCAGGACACAAAAGATAATTTGCATTCATTTCCTGCTGACTGTTCATGAGGAAAATGGCCTCTTAGGCCCCTATTAGACAGAGAGCATTTTTTGCAGTCAGAAGCTGTCAGGGTTTCAGTTTTATTGTGTTTTTTGCTGTTATGTTGTTGAGTTTGGGGTTTATATTATTTCCTATGTATTT
>JBBPCS010000001.1:17713128-17741253 GCA_037974645.1 Hollardia meadi | reverse complement strand
ATAAATATATATATATATATATATATATATATATATATATATATATATATATATATATAGGCACATTGGCATGACAAAATGCAAAGATTTTCTGTATTCACACCTCAAGCAACAACACCTGCATTATTCTGTGCAAGCGTTATGACATCACAGTGTCAATTTGAAAGGGAGCGTAGATATTTTGAAGACAGTTAGGAACAACATATTTTGATCTGGTGGAAGAAGCCTCCGATGATCTCTGCTTTCGGTTTTGCATCTTGTCTCCCAGATGCCTGTTTTCATTTCAGTGCACCTTTTCTCTTGCAAGAATTTGATTTCAACCCATAAAGTGTATTGAGGAGAGGGTGCAAGTTCCAAGCAGAAGGGTGGCACTTCCTTGTTCCAGCTAATTTTCCAAAGAAGCAGCAGGAGAAGCACCTTGAGGGGCTTGTTTATGAGCCCTGTGGTGCCATTTAGCAGCTAAGTGGTATACCCTCATCTGCGCTTTTCTGCTGCCCCCTGAGAGCACTTACACACATGAAGATAAAGCATATACATATTACTATTTAAGATACTGTATCATCAATGTGTGCATGGCAGTTAGGATGCTCCACACTTGTTGTCGGGATGTTTTTCTCTGTTTTGGAAGAGCTTTATTATGAAATTGTAGTTGATAAAACAGGTCACATCTTTTATGTACTGACCGTCTTTGGTTTTTCAGACAAAACTGCAGGTATGAAAGTTACAAATCCCTCAGATGAGGGTCCTCAGCTCTCCACAACTTTCAGAGCACTTAAAAAAATACTTTTTTAAAGAAAAAGCTTTTAAAGCTCTTACTCATCATGTCTCCATTATAAAACTAATATTCCAAAATAAAAGCTTTAAGCACATGTTTTCAATTTGTATGTACTGGTAGTAGTACAAAGGTACAAAGAGTAATCTAAGTACACTGCATATCGATGCTATAACTTTTTGTTCAATTGTCCCACATGCATGGCATTGTTCACATTAACAGATTTAACACTGGCCTGATTAAATTGTTATTCCACCACTTCAGTCCAGACTGAAATATCTCAACAGCTCTTGGATGGGATGCCATAAAATTTTGTGCAGACATTCATGGTGCCCAGATGATGAATGCTTGGTGATCCCCTGATGTTACCTCTAGCACCAGCTGGAGGTTGACATTTTTGTTTAATTAAATGTCTCAAGTGTTAGATATGTCACGAAATTTGGTGCACAGCTCCATGATGTCCAGAGGATGACGCTCTAGCCCCATGAGCAGGTCAAAGTTTTCACCTATCCTGTGAGATATATCAACATCTGCTGGTGGATAGGCACAAAATGTTAGACACTCCTGGTTTCCAGAGGATGAATTCTTATGTTAATCCCCTGACGTTTCATCTAGCGCCACCCTGAGGTTGACATAAGTGGTTGTGAGCAAAAGATCACAACAATTATCGGATCAGTCAAAATGTTAGCATGCTAACATGCTAAACTAACACGGTGAGCATTGTAAACCTGCTAAATGTTGTTACGTTAGCATTTTCATTCTGCGCATATGATGTTAACATTTAGCTCAAAACAATGAGTCTAAGTACAGCCTCGCAGAGATACTAGCATGGCTGTACTCTTACTGTAGCCTGGTGTAGTTAAAGATGACAAAGAAAGAAGCTAACAGGTTTTAGGTTGTGTTTCATTGTGTCTCTAAGGACAAACAGAGCAGACTGATTCCATCAGGCTGGGAAGTCTGTGGGTGTACTGTGTGCCTGGTAGGCTATAAATTAGGTCTTGCAGTGTTTTCTGTGGACCACAGGAGACCTAGCTTGTCAAAGAAAATTGGCCTTCCTGATAATGAACAAATAGCTTCCTCTCATATGTGGCTCTCTCCCTCTGCAGTAATAGAGTTAGAACCAATCAGCATCATACATCATTACATTATTTCCCCCTTGCTGTACTCTAAAATTACACTCTTTTATTCAGTTTGCTCAACACTGGACTTTGCTGACTGAAAGTGCAGAGACTATGTTTCCTCTTCATTTCATAAACTCATCTAAACACACATTTAAAAAAAAAAAAATTGTTGGCTAGTAGACATGCAAGTCTCTGATAGGCTGGGTATGTGTGTTGCTGCCTTCAGTACTACCAGGTGGCCTGTGGCCAAAAGCACAAAGTGATACTTTCTGTGTGTAGCAGACCCCCACACACAGAGCACTGACTATGAGGAACTTAAAGAAGCCTCTGCTACTCTAAGTGACGCCACGGTGTACAGACACTCTGGAGCTGCCTCACACAACTTCTTAAAATACAGCCTATCACTGGCCTCTCACACCTGACATCATTTGTTAGGCTTCATGGGCTTCATGGTAGATCTACACTCTTCTTCTCACTTCATACATAACACATTATACTTCTTCACTTGAGATCTTCAAAAATCAACGCAAGAAGGAATTAATTTAAAGAAGTCAGAGTGAAATAAATGACAAGAGTAGTGCTTGTGTACTGTTAGCTAGATGGCTGCAGTAAAGACAGGTCAAAACATGAGATTTTTGGGGTATTCATATCGATCCCTCTAAATGAGGATCCAGTAAAGGAATAAGAACAAGAACAAAATAAAACAGTCTTTCTTTTTAAGTGCGTGAATCGAAGAATTCTTGTGATCCATAGCCTCACTTCCAGTGGCATCTGGCAGAGATGCGGCTCATTGTCATGCACCGCATGGTGCTATCTGCCTGTGGTCCGCATTTAGTGCTCACTTCTGTGAGCTCCACCAAACCTCTAGTGGGGAGAGGATCAAAAATAAAAACACTCTTGGCTGTATTTCAACAGAATTCATGAAAATTGTGAAATATTTGCTATGAAAGTTTTGAATGAAACCATACGATTCAGATGAAATGCATATAAAATCCCCTCAAGCATCAGCAGTTATGTAGTAGAGAGGTGATAAAACATGAAGAGATGGCCAGAGAGTCATATCTCAGCGTTGTTGCAGATTTAGTAAGAAGTGTTTTTATCATAAATTTGTGATAAAGATGACAGAGCTGTTAATTAGCTTAAAAATTAATATTTATTAGATGACTGGTGTACTTCGTAAAACCGTAGAGGCAAACATTTGCATTTTCATTTGAATATCAGCAATAAATATGAATATTTTTATATTCTTGTACATTAAACAAAGAATCGTGTGGAAAAATTGCAACATTTAATTAATTATTGCACAGGAAAATGTGGCTTGATGAAGATTTTTTTTGAATGTATAATTTAGCAGCCCTCATATTGTGTTTCATATACTTGTGTTAGCGGATAAATAGAGCTATGATTAGGGTGTGACATTTTTTTTTATTTTAATCTTCAGATTTTTTTTTTCTGACATCAAAGCCACATTTGTTTTCGCAGAGTACGCCAGGCAAAATTGTCTGTCAGCTTATGTGAAAGTGACATTTCCATAGTTTCTTCAGAAATCTAATTAAACATTGCACCACAAATATCTCAGAGGCTTCTCCTCTGGGCTTCAATCTTATTTAATTAGGCATTGTAACAAAGAGCTCACAGATATTTACAGGAACAGCCTGGGTTAGTGGATGAGTGAGGTTTACAGATTCATTCACATTCACACTCTCGCCAAACACTTGGCAATATGAGCCATTTCTCGGGAGGGAGCAGCCAGGGGTTTAGTGCCTTGCTTAAGGGCATGTTGAAGAAAGTTAATGAAAAAACAAAGAGAATTGTACCCACCAGGCCTGTCTTTATTTATTGTAAATTATTCCTTTTTTGTCATTCATTGTAATGCTTTTGTTACATTCCTGGACAATATCCCCAAGCTTTGTAATGATGCTATAAATTACAAACCTATTCCTTTTTCCCATGTAGGAGATATACTTAATTCAGCTGATATTGACCAATGTTGAATGTAATTTTCAGTCATGGTCGTGCAGTTGCACACAGTGTTGTTTTGGCTTTGTAATGTTGCACATCGGGCTGCAAAATTAAATAATGACTATAGGATTTCAGCATCAACTTTTAGATTTACGTGTGTTTATTCTGTTTTACAGTGTTTGTCAGCCTTGTGATTTTCCTGCTGCACGTTTCAAAAACATGTACACTGCAAAAATGGCTTTCCTACAATTCCCGCACAACTGTAAGTCAACATGTTAAGCTGATAGTCACTGTTTCATTTTGAGTAAATAACAAAAATTTATTTTTAAAAAAGTGTAACTGTCTAAATTTACTATATTATGGACCACACAGACTGAATATAGACACAATAGTTCTTAGTCAGATAAATTCATTGTTGTTTTTGCTCTTTAATAGATTGTGTTGAAAATAAGAACACACTTTGTAGATTGGCTTTCTAACAACTGAATGACTTACTGAAGTAAACAAAACTGATTTACCTTTTCATCCTAAAGAAACTCTGATGCTGCCACTAAAATATTTTGCTTCATATTCCTCAGAACGGACATTTTTTATAGGCATTGTGTGTATATATAAAAGACTACACAAGCCAAAGGAAATAACTTCTTATCTTCAATGCTGGCACTGCTCCTCGTCTCTCTGTGTACGGGAGAAAGAGAGTGAATTAAATATCTTTCCTTTCACCCTCACTGCATGGCTTAACTCTGCTATGGATCACAGAGGACTGGATTCAAGCTGAATAAAGCAGGGTCATCATGAAAAGAACATGAGACCACGAAACAAGGACATGAATGTTCAGATTTTTCTTATAAGCCCTTCTCCTTCTTTTTAAGATTTGGCAGAAATATGATTGTGACTTTAATTTAGAGTATTCACGACAAACATGACACTCTCCAGAGTAATACCAGAATCATTTTGCCCCAAATTTTAAATGATCATGAAAACAGGTGCACGGGATCTTTTTGCATTTCAGATGTTTCTGGTGTGTGGTTTGGCGGGAGCAGGAATACCAAAGTGTCTCTTTAAGACGGGTTTCTTATGGAAATGCAGGTCTGATTTCCACAAGCTGTGGATGAAGTGGGCCGTGCAGATGCCTGTCAGTTATGTCTGGTCTCCAAACACCGGCCCTGCTTCCATGAGATACCAGAGCCAGGCTGGCGCCACTGTCTGCAGCTGGGCCAAACAAGCTGAGCTGACTTGCTCTTCTACACTCTGAGGTGTCTCTTGTTGTATTTACGACCCCCCCTAACCCTCCCCTTCCCCAACAAATACCATTACATCACTGGCCCCAATTCAGACCCACTGCAAAGCACAGCTCATGGCCAACACATTTCCCCACCATTTACTCTCACTCGACTTTGCACCTGCCCAACATCCACTTTACACTGCTCAGGGACCAGATTTTAAGTGATTGTTGCGGATTTGTATGCGCATAGTGTTGCATATCATGACAGGCGGTAACAGCTGCTGGAGTATACAGTGCACTCTGATGGAAGCCGTGATGATGAAACCAGGGTGACCTGATTTATTTGTAGACAAGCGTCTGCAGAGGAGTCACAGGAAGTACTTCCATATAGATTTTCTTGGGAGTTGACATTGGAGGCACAGAAGCCTCGCTCTCTAAAAAAAACAAAAAAACACAGGCCCATTTTCTGCAAGTGGGCGTGGGGGGTCTAAAATAAAATCAGCCGTCACTTTCTGCTCGTTGGACAGAGGTGAACACATAGTACTGGAGCTGGTCTCCAACACTGACTGGGATTTGCTTTTGGCTTGGAAAGACCCTGCAGGCCGGGGGTGCAGTGGCCTTCGTGTGGGATTTCTACCTGCTGAGCTCATATTTTTATAATTCATCATCCTTTACCTGGTAGGTGATGAGGACTCTTTAGAGTGGCATTTGTCTTTGTGTTGAGTGGAATTTTTTAGAAATATCTAAATGATTGTGGCTTTTCAAATTATATTTTTCATCAACATCAATTCATCAACATTGTCCTAATGCTTAGTGCACTTCCACTCAAAATAACGCACAAAGAGTAAAAATATAACTCTTACGTCAGACCTGCAGGAAAATAAACTGTGACTAAATTAACTCTGGATATTTAGCTTCAGGGGAGATTAGATGTATTCTGTTAACTGATTCCAAGTATATGGAGTTCTAAGCTGCTAAGCTAGTACCAAGGCTAGTACCTTTAGGTGCTGTATTGCTCTACTTTTCCATCGCCAGGAGAGATGTGAAATGAGCAATACTGAAGAGTAATTATAAATAAAAGCACAAACACAAGGTTATCAATGCAGGCTATATGTAAAAGCTTTTGGAAAGGAAAGCCTTGACCTTCCAGCTTTCCTCTATATTCCACTAAGAAACACGACCCTCCTTGGTTAAGTTTAAAATAGGTTTGATTTATTTTTACAAGTACTTGGCGCCTAGATTACTTCACTTTCTTGTTATTCGAGCTCTGAGCCCAACCATGCGTGTCATGAGATATAGCCTCGGACTGTTGACAGATTTTGGCCACAAATTTTAGTTCCTGACACAATAATTTGCAGCCTATGAGTCAATGCCCTAATGGCCTCACTTCACTCCTAAAGTCAAGATTTGAACTCAAATATTTGAACTGCAAGTCATTAAAAATGTTTAATTTTAAGAGTTTTATAATCCATGTCCCTTATCTGCTTTAATGTACTAATTGGTTTATAGAAACATGCCCGCCATTCCTCTAAGGCTAAAATAGATCATCCGTTTATTTACAGCTATTTTTACACAGTTTATCACTTTAGCAATCTGTAACTCAAGGAATTCATTTTAAAAAAATATGTGTTTTGATGTCTGATTTGGTGTTTCATTGAATTTACTACTTTTTTGAGTTTTGCTGTCATAATATTGCAGATGTTAAATATAGTTCCAAGCCTCCAGTCTGGCAGGTTTTGCTGACATTATTCTTGATAGTACGATGATTTGGATACAAACATGGCAGAAGTGGTGAGCTACGATAAAGATTGTCAATATGCTGTTAGTCTTTAGAGTTATGGATATTCTTATGATGCTGGTCTGTATTCATATTTTGTGCTTCTTATTTACATCACCACATTTACATCTACAAGAACTAAGGTGTGATTATAGACAAAAATAGTGTGTGTGAACAACTGGCAGGATATGTATTCTGCAGATGTTAGTTGGAAGTGTTAATACTTTCTTTAACTGTCATTTATGCACATTGCAACACGCTGCAGGTTATCAATAATCCTCCTTTGCTTCTGGATAGTTGATGTAATTCCAGATAAAATCTCTAAAAAGTTTAGTTATGCCTACAATGAAAAGGAATATCTTAAGAACCACTTAGTGGATGATCACATAAACCCCATGATACATTTCTATGTTGGAAGTATAGTCTACAATTAGTGCCTTTATTGATAAAATATGAGTGGTAATATAACCATTTAAAGGTACAATCATTTTTGAATGCACAAAATAGTCCTAAGTGACCATTTCAAGCAGCCCCTGGCGTACACTGTTAATCCAAAGAGATCATTAAAACAGAGAGTTATTTTGAACATTTCATGTAGGAGGCAAAATCAAGTCATGATAAAACAAACTGTCACTGTGGACAGTTTAAAGGTTGTACATGATAATCAATCCTGTACGTCCCATGAGTAACCGGATGTCAAGAGAAAGGTTTGAATAGTGTCACTGCATTTTAAATCACTCACAAGACTTCATTTAGCACCAACTGCACTGTGGTGGCACCTTTAAAGCATTTGTTGTCTTCATCAATTAATGTAAATACTGAACAAATATCACAAATTTGATTCAAATGTTTTAATCACAGACTGGTGCATTTGTCTGCATTTAGATTTAATAACTTATGATTAATACACAAATATAGAATAATCAGGATATGGCTTTGTTTACTGTAATACACAGTACAGGAACATATTCAACCAGGCTTATATCATAAAAGTCTCTTCTCTGTATTCACAACTAATCTGGCTTTTGAAAACAAAACAGCCACAGAAACACAAAGGGATCCCACATCTTAGGAGTGCTTTGATTGCATGTGTTTACACCTCTTAATAACCGGATGACACCTAATAACACACACAAGAAGCATTTTATTATGTTTACTGGCTCTTTTGTGCCGTAGCTGCTGGCAGTGCAGGTTCGAACCAGGGCAGGACTTCCTGAAAGAGATTTAAACCAGAGTAACCGGATTCACTCTGTGGACTCAGAGGCCATCCCACTGACCAACTGTGAGGCCATGTACCAGGCAGCTGTCTCCAAGCGAGCAGACAACACCATCCCCAGTGGGGTACTTAAGTTTATGCATGGACATGTATTGTTCCAAGTGCAGCGTGTAGCTGCTGCCAGAGCTGCCTGCATTGAAAAGAACATATCTGCAATTATAGCAGGCCAATTTTCTATGGTCAGTTATATTGGTTTGCTTGCTTTCTTGTTGTATGCTCTATAGTCTAGTCCAGCTGCTGTGGGGCATCTGGGGTTACACAGTAGCTGAGCTGCACAGAGCTGGTATTGCCTCCATTATTGTTGGTGTTGTCATGCAGTATTTATGGACTTAATGGCAGTTTTGCTGCTAAGAAGGGGGTCAGCAGTTGTTTATATAGTACATACATGTATATAAATAGAGGTGAAAGCTGAGACTCTCTGCACAGAGCAGACTGTACATGAAAGTTGTGGAAAACATAAAATTATTGTAGGCTTTGCTTTGATAGAGCTCTAATAAGAAAACAAACCACACATGGCATTAACTGGCACTGTGACGTGGTTGACAGCAGCTTGCACTGCATGCATTCCAAAAAGAATAGCTCTATTAAGAATCACTTTGATTTCAGGTCATGCAGAAGTGGAAGCAGCTAATGATATTTCCTGCTTCATTAGGTCATGGAGGAGTTGGAGGTCTGTTCCCTGCCAGGGGGACTTGCCAGTGTGAGGAAACAATTTGAGACCCAGGAAACTACAAATTCGCACAATGTAACCCAGTTCCATTTCCATCACAGAACTGTGCAGGTACACACGTGGAACACAGTATATACTGGATGTTCATCGGGCTAAGAGCATGCAAGAACATTTAGCTTTCCATCTGCACCACTGCACGGCCAGCTTTGCAAAAATGTGCATTTGGGTTGAATATTAACTCTTTGGGTCTTATTACATCTTATTGCAGCAATGGCAGCGAAAAAAATAGTAGATTTAAATTACAGACATGACTTGACATTTCTAACTTTCAAGACCTCCAGGTTGCCTTCAGAACACTTAGATTGCAACTCTACCTGGTTAAGGGAAACTTAATAAAATGAAAAGAATGTCTCATTTTTTATTTTGCTGCGGTACAGTGTGAGTAAACAGCTTGACAGTTTCTTTGTCATCTTGCCTCCATTTGTGATTAGCCATTTCAAACTGCAGTGAGCAATCTGGTCTCGCAATTTCTCTGCATGGTATTCAGTTGTGTGCTATTAAGCTTTGGCTGGTGGAGTAAATTCCAGTGGAGTATATTTACATCTGTGGCTATGATGGGGGGCTGTGTTTGTGTGGCATGCACAGATACATGTATTTCACTGTTTGGCAACTGCTGTCTTCATCTGTACAGGAAATGTCAAACTCAGAGGTGACAGTGTCGAGCAGCAGCAGGCAGGTGGTCCCTGGCAGTCAGCAGCTACATTTCAACCAAGAAACAATGGTACTACAGCACATTTTCTGTCACTGTGTTCCGGCACTAGGATGAGGCTTTGCTAATGATCTTAACATTTTTGATTGCCTTGTTGAGTAAAAACTGTAACTGATTGCAATCAATCAGATTTGTGTAATTAAGTTTGGCTGAGATTAAAACACTACACGGAGAAATGTGCCGCATTCATTGGAAAGTGATTTGTTGACTTTGTTTAGTTTTTATGTGTTTAATATGTTTTGCTAATTCTCATTTTAACACATAGGTGTCACACAGCAACAATAACTTGGAATCAAGTTATGAAAACCATCAGAATGAAACAGGTAAGATGTTGTTTTATTAATTATTTTTATTCTCTGTGTTACACTGTCACTGTCCAAATTTGGGGCCTGCCTTTATACTTACATCTGTGCTGACTTTTAGAGGAGGAGTTTCCCAGGTACACCACAAAAGAACTGAGGGATCACTTTGAAAGAACAATAGAAGAGGCTGCTCCACACAAACCAATTAAGGTAAGCTTTTCTGTTTCACTCGAGTTAGACATATTTAAAATATGAAAGGATAAAACAATTTCTTAAGTGTAATTTGAGATAGAAATACAGTATATTTATTAAAGTTACTGGTGGTAAAATACAACAGCAAACACTACTTGAGCACCTTCTTCTAGAGGAGCAACTGATTTATCTGGTTACAGTGCAGTCAAACAAACGCAGCTTGTTTTCATGAAGAAGTCAGTCAACGACAATTGGGGTCTGATTCGCTGTCCAAAAAAATGCAGAAAATTACAAAAAAAAGAGAGTGAACAGTAAACTGTGTGTGTGAGGGCAATTTGAATCCAGCATGGGAATGGTGGACTACCAATGACATTTCTGTATAGAGAGGTAAAAATAGAATGTAAATGCATTGAAGAACTGCTGTTTTAAAAAATCGAGCGATGAATATGTTTAACAACAGGCTATGATTTCATGAAAATCTTAAGGATTATATGAAAAGAGCACAACGAGAAGCACCTTATTCACACAGTACCACAAACCTTGGACTGACAGACTGTTCTGCTATGTAAGATTATTCATGTTTTATGATTTCATTTTTAAACTTTATCTACAAGTGCTACAACAAGGTGAAAAAATGTACATGTAATATAGATTAATGTGACTGATTTACAGTTATTTACCCACAAATATAATTTTTGTTCTTTTAAAAGATTGAACGTGACATCAATCGATCTAAGTGGTCCTCAAATGTGACACAAAACAACACAGTGACTAGTGAAGGGTATGACACAACCACTACTGAGGCCAAGGAAGACGCATTGGTTTCAGTGATGGATTACGAGGACTTTCCGCCCCCACCAGCTGAGGATTCTGACTATCTTCCACCCCCGCCTCCAGACTTACTACAAATGCCATCAGACAGTCAAAATATTCCAGTATGCCATTACTCACCTGAGCCTCCAGAACTGGCAAACCCCTCCAAATACCCACTCAACAAAGAGGCTTACTTCAAGCAGAGGAGAATGTATGAGCTGAAACGTCTTTACAAGCACATTCATCCTGAGGTTCGTAAGAATATTGAGAAGGGGTACTACAGTGATAATGATGAAATGGAGAACAATCATTTAGAGAGCCAAGAGTACATTTATGATGATGATAGCCCCAATGATATCAATGATGAAGAATACGTGGAATGGGAAGAGATTCTCCCTGGGGATGTGCAGGCGATGCGTTGGATGTTTGAAAATAAGCCGCTGGACACAATTAAAGATGAAGCTCGTGGTGAGGACGACGACAACAACAAAATATCCCAACAGGAAATCATTCTTGGAAAAGATGTGAAACGTACAGCTTGGATGTTTGAGACCAAGCCAATGGATAAGCTGAGTTCACACAATATCAACTCGACAGAATATAAAAACAAATTCAACAAATTTGATAAAGGGGATGTCCGCGCTGCAGCGTGGTTGTTTGAAACCCAGACAATGGACACTCTAAATAAAATGCATAAGGAGGAGGATTTAACAAAAGAGATAGTGTTCACAGAGGAGGATGGAAATGCTACCATTTACATGATTGACAATAAGTACATGGAAAGCCTTGGGCACACTGAGACCATTGATGAGAGCCACCTGCTGAGTTTAAGGTCAGTGTTAGAGGAAATTAATGGGGAAGTGAAAACTGTTACAAGCACTTTTGACACTCAGTTTAAATGCATCATTATGGGACAGTCAAGCCAAATGCTAGAGATTAAGTCTGTGCGTAAAATTGAAAGTGAATTAGAGAACTCCATTGCTTCACGTTGGCTTTTCGATACCCAACCCCTGGACATGACAAACAGAGAACCAAGAACCTTGAAACTTGTGTGTAGCCTTTCCATGGAGGACAATAATAAGGGTGACTGGGGCAGGTGGCTGTTTGAGATAAAGACATTAAATTCTCTCAATGAGTGGGGAAACTCAAAAATGGAGAATCAAGAGATCATTGGAGCTGATGTGCGCAAGCACTGCTTAGTGTTTGAAACCCAGCCAATGGATTCTCTGAAGGATGACTCCAATGCAAGACTCCAGACTATTGAAGATGTTATCGGGGGCAATGTTAGATCTGCAAGACACTTTTTTGAAAGCAGCCCTCGAGCAGAGAGGAAGACTGGCCCTGAGGTCGGAAAACTTCAAAAGGCTACGGTGAATGAAGAAATGAAAGGCGATGTGAGACACCAAAAGTGGCGCTTTGAGAGTCAACCTCTGGAGCACATAAGAGAGGAGAAGAAAGAGGTTACTCGCACTGTGAATGTTGAGGACGACCTCACACAGGAGGATGGCACAAGCTGCAGGGCCGACGTTCGCAAGAACTGCTGGGTATTTGAGACCCAACCAATGGATACTTTAAAAGATGATTCAAATACGCTGCCAATGACAAAAGAGGAAATTATTGCAGGTAACGTGAGATCAGCCAGATATTATTTTGAGACGATTCCAACTGAGGAGTTGAAAGAGCTTGCAGAGGTGGGCAAACTGAAAAAAACGGTAGCACTTAATGAGGAGAGGGGTGATGTTAGACATCAGAAATGGCGATTTGAAAGCCAACCCCTGGAGCAGATTAGAGAGGAAAAGAGGGACATCCTCAGAACAATCGACCTGGAACAAATTGATAAAGTGGACGTCCAAAACTTCAAGCAAATCTTTGAGAGCTCAGATTTAAACAGGAGGGATGAATCTCAAAAGATTCTCATAGAGGGTGTAACATCTGGCTCTGTGAAATCAAACAAAAACCTTTTTGAGTCTACTTCTCTGTATGCCATGCAAGATCACTCAGGGCACCTCCATGAGGTGAAAACAGTGCGCCGTGAAGAGGTTGTGAAAGGAGATGTAACAACGTGCAAGTGGATGTTTGAAACACGACCAATCGACCAGTTTAATGAAAGCATAGATAAATATCAAATTATCAAGGGCATATCCAAACAAGAAATAGAGTCTGGGGATGTTAAAACTGCAAAGTGGTTGTTTGAAACACAGCCTCTTGATGGTATCAAGTACTTCAGCAATATTGAAGATGAGGAAGTTGTGGGGACAAGTACAAATATTGACATCATGAAGGGTGACGTGAAAACCTGCAAGTGGCTATTTGAGACAAAACCGATGGACATCTTGTATGAAAAAGTGGAGTTAGAGGGTGAAAATGAAACCAAAGAAATGCAGAAGGGAGACGTCAAAACCTGCACATGGCTTTTTGAGACACAAGCACTTGATACTATCCACGATGAGACAGAGACTGTTCTGAACACATGCACTGTGAATCAAGAGGACATCAGAGGAAAAGATGTAAAAATGGCTTGTTTTCTCTTTGAGACAGAGAAACTAGAGAACCTCACTGGGGAGGAGACAGGCCCTTTCAAGCGTGTCACTGAGATAGACATTGCGTCGGGAGATGTGTCAAGGATGAAATACATTTTTGAAAACCAAACATGCGATATCATGACATCAACGTCTGAGGAAGTGATGCAAAAGCTCAAGAGAGTTCGGACAGAGGACGTACAAAAAGGAAATGTGGTGAATTGCAAATGGCTCTTTGAAAACCAATCCATTGATGCAATACATGATAGCCAAGAGGAATCTATGAGCAGTCGCACAGTGAATGATGTACAAAGAGGAGATGTAGATAAGGGCCGTTTCATTTTTGAGACCTACTCCTTAGATAAAATTCAGGAGGCATCCTCTGAGACGGACACAGAACTGCTGAAAATGCAAAAAATTGTCCGCGATGAAGATGAGAGGGGCGATGTGAGAAATTACACCATGATGTTTGAAAATCAGCCCCTTTATGCCATTCAGGACAAAGCGGGCCTTTACCACGAAGTCACCACCGTCACAAGTGAAGAAGTAACACGAGGAGATGTCGTCGGAACCCGGTGGTTATTTGAAACCAAGCCCCTTGACACTATCAAGGACACAGATGAGGTTCATATAATTAAATCTGTCACACAACAGGATGTGCAAAAAGGAGATGTCACCTCTGCCAAGTGGAAATTTGAGACACAACCTCTCGACAGGATAGCTGAAGAAAAGAAGGCTTTAATAAAAACTGTGGATGATATTCAAGGAGGCAATGTTAGGATAAACAAAGATCGTTTTGAGTCTGACGCCCTGTCACAGGAATCTGTTAGAACGGTCAATGTGAGTGAAATACAAAAAGGTGATGTGAGGACTGCAAAATGGAGATTTGAAACCCAGTCTATTGACAAGATCAGAAGCATGAGCTCTGAAAATCTGATTGAAACGGTTAAAAAGGAAGAGGTTGCAAAGGGAGATGTTAAACATTCAGTCTGGCTCTTTGAGAAAAATCCTCTTGACCACATCAAAGAGGTTGATGAGGAAGAAGATCATCGGACCATCACTCAAGAGGAGATTTCTAAAGCAGATGTAAAGACAACAACATGGCTCTTTGAGACGACACCATTTGACAACTTTAATGAGACAAAAGTGGAGAGGACTGAAATCATGGGGAAAAGTGTCAAGGGAACTCTGGAGGAACTTTATAGTCAGAAAATGGTGAAGTCGACGGGAATACTCATTGAAAGTGATGAAAGAGGTGACGTTAGGATGGCAAAATACCAGCTAATGAACAAGCAGTCTCCGGAGATTCAGCGAGAGGAGGTCATCAGGGGAGATCTACAGACTATTATGATGAATCTACTAAACACACAGGAAAGAAAGGAGCAGCAGATAGTCATAGATTCAGAAGAGAAGGGTCATATCAGTTCCACAGTGCAGCAACTATTCAACCAAGAGAGAGACAGCAGAATTGAAAGGGAAGAAATACTACGAGGTGACATTCGGGAAGCTATAAACAACCTTTTTAATGAGGACCAGTCAGCAAAACATGGAATACTCATCCAGGAGGACGAGAAAGGAGATGTACGGATGACAATATATTCTCTCCTCAATAAACAAGAGAATGTTAATGTTGAAAAAGAGGACATTGTAAGAGGGGATATAAAGAGTGCTCTTCAAAAACTGTCCAGCTCAGACAAGTCAGATCAGGCGGTGAAGATAACAGTGGATGCCACTGAAAAAGGAAATGTCAACTTTTACTCCACATGCATTGAATCTGGGTCTCTTGACTATCTTAAACAGCTCCATTTAGGACCTGATGACGCTCCACAATACACAGCAGAAAAAGAGAAAATCATTGGAGGCGATATCAAGGGCACAAAACTCGTCCTTGGTCGTAATCAAACACAGATTGAGCGCACAGTGGAGGATGTCATACCCGGTGATGTTCACAACACAGTGAAAGTTTTCATGTCAGAACCATCTGTCTCACTGGAAAGACTCCAAAAGGAGGAGATCGTCAGAGGTGATTTAAGAGCTGTTTTGAATTCGTTGTCTGAATCAGCTAATCACACAGTTGTTGTAGAGAAAGAGGAAGTGGTGAAAGGCAACATACCGAAAGCCCTGCGGTGTCTAGAGAAGGCTCAACAGCGGTACAAGGAGGTTGAGAAGCCAGATATCATACCAGGAAATATCAAAGGGGCCATGAGATCTCTCGAGAAGTCGTCAACATCCAGAGCTGAAGCTGTTGTCGAGGATTTAGTTCCTGGAGATGTGAAAGCCACATTAAAATCTCTGGATCTGGCAAAGCAAGTGGTGAGGGAAGTTGAAAAGGAAGAAATTGTGAAGGGTGATATTCGCATAGCAATGCAAAGTCTACAAGATGCCTCCAGTGAGAGGAGAAAGTGTCAACAGGCAACTGATGTTCAGGGAGACGTCAGAGGAACGATTCAGCTCTTAATGGAGCCTCCACCTTCACCGAAAATGCAAAGGAGCCCCAGCCTCGAAGGTGACGTAAAGGGTGATGTCAGGATGTCAATTAAATCATTATATGAGATGCAGGAGCAAATCCAGCTGGAGAAAGAAGAAGTGATAAAGGGTGATGTTAAAGGCACCATTAAATCTTTGTTGGAAACAGCACAGCGTGAAACTCCCAAAGTCAAACTTAGAGCATACAGAAGAGTTAGAGTCAAACAGAGCCCTCCAGTTAAAAACCTTACTGCTGATGCACAGAGGAACATACAAAAGATAAAAACAGCCACATTGGTTGAAACTTCAAAAGAAAACCAATCCATCTCTAATGAAAGTGGAATAGTTAGAACAAAGTCAAGTTCAGTGGAGCAGTCTGCTCAACAATCAACAACTGTGGTGGAGCATAAAACGATTACCCAAAACCATGGCATCAAAACGTTAAAGACAGAGTTTCGTAATCTAAAGTCGAGCCCAAAGGGAATGATAAAAGTAAATAAAACCAAAGTACAAACTGATGTTTACAACCTAAAACCACAAGTGCCAGAGCCTGATCTGCCTCTTCCACCTCCTCCTCCACCAGTAGAAGACACAGACCTTCCTCCTCCTCCTCCTCCTCCTCCTCCCTCTGTTGATTCTGACATTGATCACCTTCCTCCTCCACCACCACCTCTCACCAGTGAGCAGGACTTCCTCCCACCTCCTCCATCCCAACAGGAACTAGAGAGCATGCCAACACAGGCAACACATCCTTCACCAGCAAAAGCAAAAAAGATGACAGTTAAAAAAGTAAAAGGTCCTACTTTACATCCGGTCCCAAAGCTGGAGCCTAAAGTTGAATTCAGTAAAACACAACACGTGGAGATTACATCAGAGAAAGTGGTGGAAATGAGCCAAAACCAATTGAAAACAACGCATACATCAAAAACTGTTTCATGTGAATTCCCCCCACCACCACCTGAGTCACCACAACCACTAAAGAAAATTGATATCTCTCCAGTGAAGTTCACCCCTCCACCCTCTCCTCCACCTTTCATGAGAGGGCCAATGAGTAAATTTAACACTCCATTAATAAAAGCAGAAGAAAAGTACCGGAAACTGAAGGAAGCCAACACACCCCCAACCACTCCAACACCCACTTACATACATGACTCAGTTACCGCTGCTCTTGAAATGCTTTCCACCAAAGATACAGAGCAGTCAAGTAACAACACATTAGAAATGATGAGAGCTGAAAAGACGGCATTGAATGTTCATTCAGACTCCGGATCATGTGATTTATCCAAGCATGTTGTTGTCTCAAATACCACTGCAAGCAATGTCAGTGCAAGTCACAAGAAAATCCTCACAGATTCAACCATTATATCTTCTGCTAAACAGCAAATTGTCTCTAATGAGACTTCGAAGGTTGTGTCCATCCAAAAGACCTCATCTGTGTCAGCTGTTACACAGCAGATGCATACGACTACACAGTCTGTCACGGCTGCCAAAGTCCAGACCTCAATCACTGACATTGCAAAAACAGACCACATGCCGACTGATAGAAAGAAAAAAAATCAGAAAATAAAGGCCTCCAACAAATCTGAAGATAAAAAGGAAGATGAAATATGTGCTGATAAAATCCCTGTTGATATAGAGAAACCTGAACCTGCTGTCACTTCTGAGGAGAATGTAAAATCAACCAAGTCACAATCTGAGACAAAAGACAATACAGCACCAGAATTAACCAATAACCTTCGCAATCAGTCCTTCGAAATAGAAAATGTCACCACAGACAAAAATGTAAAGGAGCCCAAATCATCACAGCATGGTGACAAGAACACAACTGATCATTCTCTTACCAACAGTCAGCAGAACGTTTCTGATCAGCCAGTGCAAACAGAAAGGTCTGCTGCCAATACAAATGGAAGAACAGGTAAACCAAACCATAAGGTGAAAAAGAACAATAAGCAAGAAAAGCAGGTAGAGACAAAATCGTCCAATGAGAGTGAAATACAGATTGTTTCACAAGATTTCCAGGTAGAAGTGAAGGAAGCTACTGAGGTGAAAGTGATCAGTAAATCTAAAGAAGTAAAGACAGAGTTAAAGCAGGTGATTAAGGGTGTTACTCCCTCTCCTGCCACTGCCTGTGCGCCTGCTGTTACTGTTGGCCTAACTGACAGCCAACCTGAAACTTCCACTCCATCAAAGAAGAAAAAGAGGTCCAAAAAGTCGAAAGGGGGTGCACAGTCAGGTCAAGGTAAAGAAATCTCGACAGAATCAAAGACAGACACTCAAACTCAGGAAACAATTGCAGTCGCCCCAATTCACAGAAGTGTAAAAGAAGAGCATGTTCAAATGGAGAGAGAAGTCATTACCACAGAAAGCAAAGATGGTCAGAATTCCCAGCAACAGAAAGCAGTTCAAAAGCATGTGAAGGGATCTCAAAAGAAGAAAGGAGTGACAGTTATTCAGCAGGGCGAAGAAATGCCACTAGAAGAAAGTAGGGATATCCCAATTACAGTGACAGGCGAGTCAGAACAAAATGAACTAATAAAGTCCACAACAGGGAGAAAAGAAGAATCTCACAGGCAAGATGTCCAAGTGTTAATATCTCACATCACAGAGACATCACGAGTTTCAGAAAAGACTCATTCTAAGTCTGAAAAGACTGTGCTTAGTACAGATCCACACAGGCTCACGAGTCTGGAAAGAAAACGTGACCTGGAGGGATCTGTGGTGGAAAGTGACACTCAAAAACATCCTGAAATTCAATCACATGCGAGGAAACTAGCAGAATCTAAATTGATGCATCTAGAAGATAATGAAACAATGGAGAAGCATGAATGTGAGCTAGTTTCCGAGAAATCTGTTTCTGGTGGGGCAACACAGAGAATACCCAAGATCAGTATCGGCTCTGCCAAAACTGAGAACCAAACAAAGAAAAAGACCTCCCATGAAAGAAGGAAAGAAGAAGTGAGTCAGTGCAAGTCACTCGACCTTCGGGCTCCCTCGCCGTCACTAAGGATGCGTTCTCCTTCACCAACATTTATTACCATCGAATCCACACGACGAACCGACTCGCCCCAGAGAGTTACTCCGTCACCTACATTGCTGCACAGGCCACCCACACCTCCCACTCCGCCGCCACGTAGGTGTGACACCCCGACATCGCGCCTCACTAGAATCACACCTTCTCCAACTTTTGACAGAGCAGAAAATCTGCCTCGACTCAAAGAGACTACAGCCAAGCTCTCTCGTGGCATCACCCCACCACCACTACTACTTCCCCAACAAATCTCAGAGAAGAAATCGGAGATCGTGGAATTACCTGCCTCATTCCATCGGCAAATCAAAATCGATTCTCATCTTGTGGATGCCTCAGGGACATTAATTGAAACAGAAAAGCCCAAAAAGAGTTTATCTGGGAAGGCTCAGCGGGCTGATGTAAATTCTGCACATGTAGAAGAAGATCAAGCTAATATTTCAGAGGGTTTGAATGCAAATGAAATACAAAGTAGGTCTGAGACTCACATGCCTCGGTGTCAAAATGACCCTGATCTTGTTGAAGCTGTAGATATTTCAGAGCTATCATCTGCAACTGTCAAAGAAAAAAGAGAGTTTTTTGAAGAGGCTCAAAAGGCTGAAATTAATAAAACCTACATGCGAAAGGAGCCTATCGCTATTCCTGAACGACTGGGCCCAGACATGGAGGACTGTGAGGTGGAAAATAAGAACAAACAAAAGGAGGAGCTTCCCAAGGCAGACTTGTCTAGTCTTGTAAACAAATTTGAATCAACAGAAGAGAAATTATATTTCAGAAAAGAACTTATCCCTCTCACTGACTGGCTTCACAATGACGCTGGAGGCACAGATTCTGACAAAGAGAAAGCAGACGTCCTGGAACAGGAAATGCCACCTTTTGACATTCAGGCTATTAAAAATGTTTTTGAACTGGGTGAGCAAAGTTCCTCATTGAGAGAGGAGGAAAAGGATCGGGAGGAGCCTGTGTCAAGTCTGACTGAAACAGCAGAAGACACCTCAAAGCAGGAAAGTTCTCGAGGCTCACGGAAGAGCACCCCCCTCCCTCCAAAGAAAAATCAAGTAGAAACTGTGGCAGCAGAACCAACACCAGCCTTCTCTGAAACAAAATCAATCACAGAACATTTCTCAAATGTTGACGAGTTTGGAAATAAGGTCACTGGAACACGGTCAGCTGGCACTGAGCACTCTGAGAGTGTATCAACCCAACAAGCCCCTTTTTCCTATGCTGATGTAGTTAAAAGAAAAGCAGTGAGACGAACAGAAACCTACGATGACGATGCTACGGAGACGTTGCTAAGGAATTTCCACCAAACGTGGACAGAGAGTGAGACAGTTTTCAAGAGCCTTGGCTACACTGTTTCTGAGGAGACAACATCGCAAGTTGTGTCACATCAGAAGATTGTGTCGTCTGGTAAAGACCTGTGCAGCATGAAACAACACAAACTCTGGCATGGATGATGGATGCATGCAGCGTTTCTAATTACTGCATTGAACGATTGATGGTTTATTCTTCTCTGTAAAACAAAAAGTGATGACAATAACCAACAAGACTACGGCCATGCTACCAGCTCTGTGAGGCTTTACTTACTGTAGACACAAGATGCTAACATGCTTGCAATGGCATGCTGATGCTGATGTCTAGCAGGTAACTTTTTTTAGTTTAATGTGTAAAAATGCTAATACTTACCCATCAGCACTAAACACAAAGTACAGCTGAGGCTAGTGGGATTGTCATTAGTTTTACAGGGGTTTGTTCATGAACTAAAGTATTGAACAAACAAAATATTTGACCTGCACTAGAGGAAGAGTGAAGTGCTTCACCAAAGAGAGTGAGAGTAATTCATCCTCTGAAGACAATGAATGTCTGTGCTAAACTAATCCATCCAATAGTATTCAGATATTTCAGTCTAGACTAAAGTGGTGGATGCACCACGAACCTAGCATGGCTAATAATCAAATCAAATAGGATTTTTAGCTAACTCTATTTTCTGAACACAGTGTTAATGGTGCAGTTTTGCACAATTAAATTGAAAAATCCTCCATTTGACATTAGGATCAGCTGATGTCAAAATAATCTTATCTCCAGATTATTTTATTGCTGTAGTTCCGAAGTTTTTCTGAAGTTTTCAAC
Source organism: Hollardia meadi (assembly GCA_037974645.1). Taxonomy (NCBI): domain Eukaryota; kingdom Metazoa; phylum Chordata; class Actinopteri; order Tetraodontiformes; family Triacanthodidae; genus Hollardia; species Hollardia meadi. Next base: position 17,720,234 of record JBBPCS010000001.1, on the reverse strand, counting down.
CACGTCTCATGGTCTTCATCAGTCTATTTAGTTTGCTGAGTTGTCATGAGGTTGTTTAAGGATGGTCTTTGTCACTGAATATAAATAAAATCCATTTACATCGAATGCCAACACCAAACCTTTAAGCGAGACAATGGTTACAAACTTCCTTCCTTTTAATGACCACCAATCATCATGTGATGACAGCTCAACCAACTCCATTCACTAATAAAGACCATGACATTCAGCTGAAAGTTCTGGACCTTGAATGAAATTGAATTGTTGAACTTTTGATCCATTGTGTGTTATAATGAAGATGTCATTCTAACCATAATTGGTCTAATTGGTCATGATAAGCGCTGCAGTCATTTTGTAGAGGCTGTCTATTAGCTGTACAGAATAAAGCCAGCATGGAGCGTACCTTTCCAACCAGAAAATTACAGTATATGCTGGCTGTGAGCTTGCACTGAACTGGATGACAGCTTATTTGTAGTGCTCACAAACACTGCCAAAGTGCAGTGGAAAGGTGCAAGGATAGGCCTAGAGGAGACAATAAAATAAAATCCTGCTGAAAATCCTGCCGAAATATGCACTGATCTATTCGCAGTCATGACCATTATAATAGTTTTATTTAAAAGAAAAATTAATGAGCATGTAACATACATTTTTGGATGTTGTACTGCGTTATACTAACAAGGTTAGACATATTAAAGAATGAAACAAAAGCTGTCATTGCATTGTGAGGCAGCCCAAAGGAAATGTTTTTCACCTGGGGAAAAAACGAAAAAATAATTGCATTTTATCTTTTTCAAACAGGCTCGAGTACCGAAGTCGGAGCTCTGCACAGTATGTCGGAGGAGAGCTTATCCGATGGATGCTCTGATAGTGGACAAAAAAAAGTACCATAAATCCTGTTTCTGCTGTGAGCATTGCAGAAATAAATTAAGGTAAATATGGCTTTTATTTAAATAAATGCTCACCATGGACACCCAAAAAAAATTTTTTTACAATTTTGATATGGTGCACCTCTAAAAGAAAGAATTTTCTTTTCTCTTATAGCCTTGGAAATTACGTCTCTCTCCATGGACATTTCTACTGCCTTCATCATTACAAACAACTCCTCAAGTCCAAAGGGAGCTACGATAATGGACTTGGGCAGAAACCTCCTGCAGGAAGTGCTGGGCCTATCCCCTCAGATGAGAAACTTGAATATAGATATTCCATGAGCAGCCTAAGTTCATCAGAAAAAACACAAATCGAAATGGCAAAAACGTGTGATGAAAGCAGACCACAGTGTAACAAAATATCTGTAGTTTGGCCACCACGGGCTGATCCCCCGAAGAAGGCCTTTAAAATAGAGGAAGACATTCAGCTAACTAAACCACAGTGGCCCCCTCAGGACAACTCCCCCAAGTCACCCAAACACCAACACAGAAAGGCTGTTCCCAGAAGTGTCCTTTGAAATAAAGTCACCCAACTCCACAGTTTAGTCAAATAAAAAGAAAGAAGAAGCACATTAGAATGAATAGTACAATGAGATACCAGGAAAGAACTGTTGGTGCATTAAGGGAAGTGTTTGGTTGAAGGTCATGCAGTTAAGTGATTGAAGAGGGAATATGAAAACTAAGGATATGAAAGGAAACTTGTTGTTTATATACTTATTAATGATGTGCAGGTGGAAAGGTAGGTTGTAACTGTAATTAACTATAAGCGAGAAAGAGAGAAAGTGTAGAAAGTGAATGTAGAGATGAAGCAGTGTGCCTCTTGTCCCATGTGTAATTTTTCATTCATCGCATTTTGTTTTTTTTTGTTGTTTTTTTCCCTGATGTTCAGTTTTATCAGCTCTAACGATTGTGATATGCCTTGTAGATAGTTGTAGACACGTTAAAGACATGACTAGGAACAGCATTGTGACAAATTAAAGATCTGGATCAAATAAAATAGTGACTGCAAATAAATCTTAAAGCTGATTTAATCTGCATTTCTGGGGGAAATTAAATCATATAGGTTTAGTCACAATTCCCACTGCACTTGAAAATAGTGTCATTTTCAAACATTATTTTGCCCAGTCTCTAGTTCATTGTTTTATTCTAAAATTAATTGGTTTATACAACTCACTCCATTGTTTTCTACTGTATGCTAGTCCATGGAAATAGGTTCAGTCTGTTGTATTATTTTGTCAGGGCTTTTATCTCTCAACATATCAACATTTTTGCATTTGCCTATTAAGCACCTGGTGTGCAGACTATACATGAAAGCATCCTGGAATGATTTTATTTATAATATTGAAAGTATATAATATAAACAAGCGAACTGGTGATGTTTGTTTTGGACGTTTGTATCCTATTTTGAACAACACTTTTTTTTTGAATGAAGAATTTTATTTTTTAGATTAGACGTTATACCTTGCTTTGTACAAGAGAATCACTTATTCTGTCATGCTGTCAGGCTGGTTCACTTACTTTATTGCTGATCTAAGAGCAATAAAATTATTGAATTTAATTTTTTCATTTGTCTCTTTGAAAGTACTGTCACAGAGTGTGTCAGGTGTGTGTCTGGTTGAAGGAGCCTATAGGAGACAGAGCAGGTCAGCAGATCCCTTTGACACCATCACCATAATCTCCTTTACCAACTCTGGAGGGGACTGTGGAACAGTAGACTACCACTACTACAACCACAGCAGACTAGGAAAACATTTTCCATGTAGGGAAAAAATTGGAATTGGAAGCATTTAGAAAAGGCAGAGTAGGAACAGCTTGAACACATGCAGTGTGACAGCAGCAGAGGATACAGCACATGTCTAAAATGAATTTTACAGCCATTCTAAAATAAGCTTATGACCAAATGTGGTTACTCATCCTCTTATTGCTCCTCAGTCTGGATCTCCACGAGCTTAGCATACCGTTTTCTGCCTCTGACCACCTATAAAAGTGAAATATCAGGGATATATTTGTATATTATTTTAAAATGTTGATGTAAGAGTAAGAATATTACAAAAAGTAAACAAGGCCCAACAGCCCTCTTATTTAAGCCTGAGCACTGACTGCAGCAACTCGTGCCACTCTGTTAGTACCTTACTGAATCCCTATTAACTTAGCTACACATTGGTGATAGTTGCAGGTTTCTAGAGCTATTTGTTGCCGTACAGCAGCCAGGAAAAGACTACCCCCCTATGAAAACATGTTTAAATCTGCTAGATCTGGATTTTTATTTTGGATCCGTACTGAACTGTACACACTCATAGATGCCGGCCCTCTAAATATGCCTGATTTTTTTTTTTTTTTTTTTATCAAGATCCATGCATTATTCTATGGAAAAATTCATGAAAATGTCAACAACAAAAAAGACAGATCTCGCAATGTTAAAGAAAGAGATAAAAAAAATTAATGGATCCACCCTTTTATCTGGATCCACGCCAAAATTGAATGGGTTCTTCCTTGGCCCATGCCCCAATCCATCCACCAAGTTTCGTGGAAATCCATTCAGTAGTTTTTGTGTAATCCTGCTGACAGACAAACAGACAAACAGCACTGAAAATATAACCTCCTTGGCAGAGATAATTAAGGCTCTGAATAAGCTAATATCTAAAGTAGGGACACATAAAGAGGTTAGTGTGTGGTTTAAAGTTTGCTTTTTTTAAACTGAAGCATATGTACATATTCAATTTTGTATATAGGGCTACTATATTATACTACTACTAAATTGCACAACCCATCTATAGTACACACTGGGACAATATACTGTATGCTTTAGAATGTAAATACTTCAGTATTCCCAACCTTTGAATCATCAATCTATTAATAATTATTCTTTAGAATAAACTGTAATAGAAATTAAACAACAACACATATCAGCACGGACTTGTTTGACTCATTCAACCGGGAGCTGTATGTATGTTTCTGGGGCGAAAGCAGTTTGCAGGAGTTGACTGGAAATTCTCTCACAGCGTCAATCTAACCTTGCTGTTCCGCCGTCTGCGTGCGGTCCTCATCCTCTCGCTTTGAGCGGATTGGTAAAGAGTCTGCCGGATTACACTCTGATTGGTCGCGTGTGGCTCGTCAGGCGGTGTACGTCAGTCCGGCTGCACTATCATCAAGTTTTCCTCTCTCCTAGAGGAAATAACAGTGCTTCGGGATGCTGGAGCAAAGCAGTAGCGTATCATCAGGACCACGAGTCAGATTGGGATGGAGACACTGAGTGAGGTAGGCACAACAAGGACGTCTTTTCAGTCCGCCAGGTTGCAGGTTCAACTTCTCTCGTCTTGCGGACATGCATTGTGTGTGTTGAGCTGCTTTTTGTTTTTGTAATTTCTGAAATGTTTGTAGATTCGCCTTCCAGATAGAAACCTGTCCTCCCTGATTTCCGTGAGCTTCGCGCGCAGGTTTGCGGGGATCCCGGGTATTGTTGGGCTTTGATCTCTGTTGCAGTTATACCCGCCTCGGTGCTCAGTGATGCAGCTACTTGAGCTCAATCTACTTTTTTTGTTGTTGGTCTTTTTTTTCTTTTTTTTTTGAGCACACGCTGATCTCAGTCCAGTTTTACGACGGCCGTCACCCATGCACTTAGAAATGCGTAGGCTTTCCAGGACGAAGGGAGGTGCAGATGGCCAAGTCACATAGGCTATATAGTAGCCTATGAAACTTTAAACAGATGCATTTATTCATTTGAACGTATCTTTCTCTAATAGTGCTCTTGGAAAATGCTTAAATGTAAAGCATTTGATTTGAGAGAGAATCATTCAGTCATTGATGGGTTTAAAATGTTCCAATCCTTTGGGTCCTTCCCGCAGTGTGAACCTGAATGATTCATCTTTTTTTTTTCCTTTTTTTTTTTTAAACTATAATTATTATTTATTATGGTTCAATAATGAATGATGCTCAGTGAGTCAAGACTTTGATGTTACAACATTAGCCCACTAAAATTTAAAGTTAGAAAGCTCTGACCTTTTCTAAGTCTCCGAAATCTCTCGTGAAGTTTTGTGTAGTCTAATGAAATTCAGTCATAGAAGCTTTGGGAACATTGTTCTTTTATCACTGATATTCACTGTGGAAGGTGCTAACACAAACATTTCTGTCAGGAAAGTCTTTTTGAGAAATAATTACAACACCAGTTTATCATGCTATTAATTTTTCCTTTGCCTATATTTTCTTCTTTTGAGACACACAACTTAATATTGTGCTTATTATCACCTAACGACTCCATTCTTCATTGAAATGTCACTTGACCGTGTACGTAGCAGACAATGAGGTGAAAATAATCAAAATGAAGAGTGAGCAAGCTCTCTCTGGAGAGGACATGTTAGATCATTATCTGGATTAAATGCTAATGCTCGCTCTCATTCAACCCCATGATGGTTTCTATTACATGACCATCTGCTGGTACAGTAACGTTGTGTGCCAGACTGTAGGTGTGTCTAGAAGCGTTTTTTTGTTTATTTTTGCGGCGCTTTGCACTCAAACTGCATGTCTGTGTCTCTTCCCTGCTTACTGCAACTGCTTGCACTAATCACATTTCTGCAAGGTGTAATTAGTCTAGGGAGTCTAAAGCCTTAATCCCTGGTTTAAGTGTTTTGTATCTATGCTTAGTCAGTGTTGCTTCTCCCGATACACCAGGCTTACATATACTTACAAATAAACTCTACAAAATAATAATAATAAAAGTGTTATTTGTGCTAACAAGTGCAACAAAACTTATGTAAGATAGTGAAGAAGATGTCAATAAAGCCTTGTCTGTAGCTATAGAGCCCCAAAGTACAAATGAAAGGTCTAAGCAGCCAACAATAACTGAAAATACATGTGTGACTATATAGAACATGCTGCCGTTCACTTCATCATTCATATATGAGATGCTCCTGGAGACAAGTTGATTTTTATTTATTTTTTTAGCTCCTGCTTAGTTAGAAATTAAACAAAAAAATCAAGTTGTGCATGTTGAAATTGTCTGCATTTTCTGTAATGTTTTTACGCTACAGTATAACAGTTTCGACTGTCAGTTTATGGCTGTTTGACAGTCATGGCGTAGTGTTCCGACTCATTGCACTTTGGTACTGAGATAATTATGGTGAACAAAAAATACCTGGGGTCAAGTAAGAGAAAAAATAGTCATGTGTTAATCTATGCTCTTGGTTTACAAATCTGCGCACGATTAGTAAACTGTGCCTTCGGTTTAGCAATCCTTGCCCATGGATTGCAAATCTGTGCCAATCAGTGCCATCGACTGCTCTGCCTCCTCCTGTCTCGCTGTTTTGATAACGTTACTGACTTCCGTCCACATCCACATATTAATATTTAATACAATGACCTAATGTTAATCAGGTAATTTTGCCCATAATAATCCATATTATATAACAATCATGAAGAGATTGTGCTATAATGAGCCTGTTGTATAGTCTATTACATATTCCTTTAATGCTTTCCTTTATCTGTTGTAGCCTGTGAGGTTGTTTAAACAACTTTAAACAGTGTTACTCTGAAAAATGGGAAATCTAACTATAAAATATATATGGATGCATATGTCTATGCATATGGCTGATGTTAGGACAAGAAAACTACAACGTAAATAACATGAAAATACCATTAAGAAATACAGTATATAATAGACTGGAGTACAGCAGGCACAGTACAGTGGCATTTTGTATATGATTGTCATGATAATATGGATGAAGGGAAAAATAAATAGCCCATAACCAAAGTTAGATAATTGTATTAAAAAGTAATAAAGGCACGTGGCAGAAATCAACAATGTCATCAAAGCAGTGAGACAGAATGAGGGAAAGCAGCCAGGGCTGAACAGTTTACTAATCTGTGCACACAGTTCACAAACCATGGAAGCAGATCTGTAAACCGAGGAGCACAGATTTACGTATGACTACTTTTTTTTTTTTTTCTCACCTGACCCCGTGAGAAATGAATCCCGGTTTTCACTGTACCGGGCAGAAGGCAGACATGTGGGTGAGCGGTTTGTTGATGTCAACGTTGTGAATAGAGTGGCCCACGTTGGCGGTGGGGTTATGGTATGGGCAGGCATATGCTACGGACAACAAACACATTTTGCATTTTATTGATGGCATTTTGAATGCACAGAGATACCGTGACGAGATCCTGAGGCCCATTGTTGTGCCATTCATC
>JBBPCS010000001.1:17662350-17696013 GCA_037974645.1 Hollardia meadi | reverse complement strand
TCTATCTATCTATCTATCTATCTATCTATCTATCTATCTATCTATCTATCTATCTATCTATCTATCTATCTATCTGACATTTCCATGTAGTGTCCAGCAGATATCGCTCTTTCACCATAAAAAAACGGAAGTTGCAGTAAAATAACCCCAATTTAAGTCGAAAAACAAACCAGATTTTGTGACCAATCCCCGTCATCTCGCTGCTTGTCCCGGAGGCTCTCACCGTGTTGCTTGCTTGCTTTGCAGTACGACACTGATTCTTGTATAGTCTGGCCGCAGAAAACACAGCGTCCCACGTAAGTTAAAGTCATCTGTTTTGTGCTCTCCGAAGATCTTCGCGGATATTCAGATCTTCCATCAAGTCTTCTGAATATCCGTCCACATCGTGCCGTATGATATGCAGGAACATTCTCCGTGCCCACAACATGATGCACTTTTAACACGTGAATACTAAGTGTAATACTTTACAGCTGCCCTGTATTCAAAATCCTGGTTGGCTTTTTTGCTTCAGTCCAAACTTAGGACCTTGTCACTTGTGTGATCGGACGTTTGGTGTGGGGACAGTATCTGAGACAAAATCATCTCTTAATCCTTAAAATCAACATCAGATTAACAAATTGCCCGTGGTAAATAATGGATTATTTGTAAAGACATCTAAAAATGTCTTCTTCTTTTTTTGTCCGTTTAAGAGTATGAAACCCATTTAGCAGAACTAGCCTCAGAGAACCAGTCAATAATCATGCTCCGGAAATGATTAATCGTTCATTGTAAAGTTTTTTTGATTGTAATAACACAAACAGACAGATGATGACCGTGGATATACTAGTTCTTAGAACTGTAAAATGTAATCAGTTTGAAGACGTGTCCATGATTAGTGAATTACAGCTATCCACGGCTGGCCATTGCATGGTAGCCGGGAGTTGTACTCCTGATTGTGAGTGATTGACAGGGGCATACATACAGGACGTGCTGACGTCACTTTCCCACCGGGGAAACAGCGAAACCGAGAATAAATCACACGATTATAGAGAAGACAGGGACAGTTTTGACAGCCCATTGTAATTGTGGCAGGACTTTGGGAGACATGTTTGCTGTTATGTCCGGAGTGAGGATGCGCGATGACACAGCGTGTACTTCATTGCCATGTCAGTGGCTTCAGCCAACACAAAGAAAATCGGCTGCTCTGAACTGTCTTCTATAGATATGACCTGCCCCAGAACGCTGAGTTGAAAGTTTTTGAATCCAGTGGATGAGAATGTGGTCAGGGAAGCTACACCAAGGAAGTCGGGGCTCTGTGATGCTACATCTAAACCTACAGAAAATGAATGAATTGCTTCTTTTCTTTAGCTTTCGGCAGTCTGTAAAAAGATGGCTCTGATTTCTTGCTGAACCTATTTGTACAGTCAATCGCACAACAGCTTTTTCCCACTTTAGATGCGTTTAAGCGGCATTCACGCTGAAAGCTAACGCTGCCACTCAGTGGGTGTAGCGCGCAGTGACTTCCGCATACTGTGACTTCACGTGCATACCCTCTACAGTAGCAATTTAGACTCCGGCCACGCCCATTGCTTACTTAGGGCCACGCACCCAGTTTACTTAGAAGAGATTGTAGGAAGCTACACAGTAAATATACTGTTGTGGACCAGGGCAGCACCAAAACACATTTTAGCCACCTTAATAAAGGGCCGCATCAAACAATAAATATCAATTAATGACATACAGTGATTAAAGGGTGACTTCTCCCGCGTTTTTTTTAATTGATCCGGGTTTTAGGGCTCAGCCTTTAGCAAAAAAGCAGTGACGTCTGTTACGCCGAAGCTGCTGGCGTGTGGAGATAGGTCTGGCTGTGCGAGACTACGCCTATGGCTTCCCCTCTCTTTACCAACACACACACACACGCACGCACGCACACACACACACACACAGAGAGAGAGAGAGAAGTTTACCGACTGCGTGATTCAAGAGTCGGCATGGAAGATTTGAGCTTGGAGCTACTTTCGTCACTTTCCACTGTCAGCAAACGTCTCTGTGTGTGTGTGAGTTGAATATTGACTTAAATAAAGTCAATGGGGTTGAGGGTATCGGTGCTAACAGCTGACTGGGAGTGACTAAATATTAAAAAGCAGGAAAGTAACACGGATGGAGTCGACCTTTTAAAAGCTAGACCGGATACGTAGGCTATAGTAGATATCCGTAAATCAGTTCTTCCTGGTTAAAAAGAACAATTCAGATATCCACAATGACATTCTTCCTATTCACAAGTGTCAGTTTGGCGTTCAACGTGTCACAACCATCCTTTTGAATTTGAGGTGCAGGCATCTGACAAATAGGGTATAATAAATTAGTTGTTTGATTAATTGACTTGTTGAAAATATATTTGTAGAATCTTTTCGGTGCCCTACGCTCCATACAGAACCATGAGACGGTTGAGTTAACCCTCTCAGTTTTAAAGTTGATGTTTTGATCACTCTAAAGCAGTCAGAGTTGTGTTAAGTAGTTTGGATGAGTGCTTCCTGTAAGCAGCAGTAAAGAAACCTGCCAGGCATGTTTTAAACGGGGCAGTGCAGTAGTCTGATAGAAGTATGAGATTGAAAGTTCATTCTTGATCTTGAGACAGTAAGACAGTAAGCTGTAGCTCATCTTAAGGTTCATTCAGTAGCTGTTCTGATTTGACACACGAACTTTGTCAGCTGATGGAGTTCGGCCAGTTACCAGTTTTAGATGTTTACATTTTCTCGGGCTGGTTTGATGACTTCTTGTCCATGTTGTCTTAAAAAAATTCGATTAAAATCTCAGTCAAAGGCATCTCAGCGAGGTTCTGTAACAAGCAGGCAAACTCTGTTAAAGAAGAGCGTGTACAGGCAAAAAGTTGCACAACAGCTACCAGATGGTGAGATTGTTTTGTTAACTTTATGTTAAAATGGAGTTGAAACTGAGTTACAATTGAATAAAAATACCACAAGGAGGAGTCTATGAATTTACCACAACTATCTCAGTTTGTGAGATATATCACAGAAGGACAGGCCTCAACCAAGTAACTGTCTGTGGCACATTTGGGCAGCAGTCTACTTGCATTTTTGATTTCTATCATTTGATTTCAGACCTTAAAAGTGAAGATCAAGTTACACACGATAGACCAGGTGTCTTGTCCTTATGTGGTTGCATTATTTTCATTTCATTTTATTATTTTTTTTAATGTTTTTATCACACTTCTGTGTAATTAAACAATCTTACGAGGCAGTTCTATATCAACTTTATATTAACATTTTTACCACTGAACATTTTAAATCTGCACGTTTATGTGTTAAAATGAAATATTTCTTATTTAACTCGGTCTGTTTTTTAGGAAACCATTCGCCTGCGATGATGACAAAAGTCGTGCAAACAATATAATAATAATGTGTTTTCTTCTTTGCGGTAGAAAAAAATGATGCTGTATTTCCTGGGGCTGGTGCCTATCTGGTTTGTCTATCGCTGGTACAAAGAAAGCAAAAGAGTTCCCAACAATGAAGATAAATATGTCTACATCACTGGCTGTGACACTGGCTTTGGTAATCTCCTCGCGAGACACCTGGACCAGCTGGGCTTCCATGTGATAGCAGGCTGTTACACCGAGAAGGGTGAGGATGAGCTGAAGAAGAGCACCTCAGACAGACTGACCACTGTTCAACTGGATGTCTCCAACTCCGTGAGTGTTGTCAGAGCTACAGCTGTCATCAAGACTTTGGTTGGACAGAAGGGTGAGTGGCTTTCATTATTTTATGTGATAAGATAAGATAAGATAAGCTATACTTTAATGTCCCCGTAGGGAAATTTTTTCTGGGCTCCACCCTGCAGTTCCACAGAAAATAAAATCATACATACTGCATAGTACAAGAAAGAGAAAATAACAACACATGGCTTCCATACACATACACAGTTTGCACATACACATATACAACAGTTTGCCTGTACATATATACACATATATACACCTACACACCTACTGACAATGGCGACGTATTGCACAACCCTCATGGCCAACATCTACATGTGTTCACGTTGTAAATGTTTGTTTATCTCTTTATGGGTATTATGTTAATCTTAATTATTAAGTTGATTTAATTACATGGAGATTTAATTTTCAGATATTCATATGCCATTTATGTTTGAAGCTAAGCCAGTGGTGATAATTTGAAATCAAATGCTCCAACATTAAAACAGTCGTGACATAACATGTGAAATAGTGAGCTTTAGAGGAGCTAAAGGCAGAGTTTGGTAACAAACTCTGGAAGGCAGAGTTTGTTACCTCCGGACCGTGACAGGCTAGCTGTTTCCAGTATTTATGCTAAGCTAAGCTAACTAGCTGCTGGCAGTAGCTTCATGTTAAATGGGCAGACGTGAGAGTGGTACCATTTTTTCCATCCATCCATCCAACTTGTGGCAAGAAAGAGAAACATGAGAAGATTGATGCCACACTTACGCATGTCAGCCAGCAGCCAATTAGCTTAGCTTAGCACAAAGACAGGAAACAGGGGAAAACAGGTAGCCTGGCTCTGTCAAAGGTAATGAAATCCATCTACCGGCATGTCTAAAGCTCACTAATTAACATGGCATATCTTGTTTGTTCAACCTGTATAAAAATCCAAGAGTAAAAATGACATTTTGCGGTTGTACAGGGAGTTGTGCGCCAGTCTTTCAGATGAATCTGTGATCATACTGACTGGTTGCAATCACCTAAATGTGTTGGTGTTGTGATGAATGCATAATGCTTCATACCTTATTTTCTCTTTCACTTGCTGCTTTCAACATTGTCACCACAAGCAACCCCTGACGCATTGAGGCGATCGCCACCAGTGAACATGATCATAGGTTAATCTGAAACACTGGACTATTTGTCTTGTTGTTATTGTTTGTAGGCAACCAGTGGATAGCTGAGGAAGTCAGAAATAGTGCAAAATAGTTGTTTTTATGCTTTGGTTTTTGTACAGATTCAACAAAGAATAGTATTTAACATGTTAATTTGTGAGCTTTAAAAGGGCCTGATAGGCAGATTTTTTTTTTAACCTCTGGACAGGGCCAGGCTAGTTGTTGTGCCCTATTTCCAGTTTTTATGCTAAGCTAAGCTGACTAGCTGCTGGCTGTAAAGACAGCATATTTTCCATAGTGTCAAAGTATTCCTCTAACTCAAATTTTAGGAATCAACACACTGACTGAAGCAGGAACTTTACTTCTTTGTGATGCAAAGTGCATGCGAGTAGTATGATTCTCATCTCCTTTGTGTTATTTATCTTGTTGTTGTTGTGTTGCTCCAGGTCTGTGGGCTGTTGTGAACAATGCCGGAGTCAGTGTGCCATCTGGTCCCACTGACTGGCTCACTATAGAGGATTACAAGCGCATGCTATCTGTCAATCTGTGTGGGGTTATCGACGTAACACTGAACGTCCTCCCGCTCATCAAGATGTCCAGAGGCCGAGTGGTGAACGTCGCTAGCGTGTTCGGGCGACTCAGCCCGTTTGGTGGACCTTACTGCGTGTCCAAGTACGGAGTGGAGGCCTTCAGTGACAGTCTGCGGTGAGATAAGGTGTAATCTTTTCATGCTGTTCATACACTGTTGTATGCACATGTCATCTTGACTTACAGCTACCCTCTCTATGTTCCAGTTTAAACATGGCGCCATTTGGAGTCAAGGTCGCGTGCCTCGAGCCAGGCTTCTTCAAAACAAATGTGACTGACATAGCGATGATGAAAAAAGCCCTGCAGAGTCTCTGGGACAGATTGCCTCAGGAGACGAAGGACGACTATGGAGATGATTTTCTTGAGACATGTGAGTTACTGCATCTTTGTTAATAAATGATAAACTTTTTTTTTCGCTTTTATTTTTATTACCACAGCTCAACTACTAATTTGATTTGACCGAATAGTCTGTTTTTTTAGTTTATATAAGAGTCTTTATATATCCTGATTAGTATGCGTACCAGTAGAGAAATTGCAGATGTTTGCTGGTTCAGCTGACCTGCTGTTCAAACACGTTGATAGCGTATGTCTGTATTTTACCAATAATCAGTGCCAAATTACTAAGCTTTTTCCAAGAAACTTAGGGGTGTCCTATATATAAACCACACATGTGCAATGCTCCTCTTTCAGCTCTTGAAGACGTGGGCCAAAGGTTCAAGCTGTTGTCGGACGGGGACCTGATGAAGGTGGTCATCTGTATGGAGCACGCCATCTCTGCTGTTCATCCTCGGACTCGCTACTCTCCTGGATGGGATGCAAAGTTGTTGTGGTTGCCTCTGTCGTACATGCCAACCTGCCTCACGGATAGACTCTTTATTAAATCTTTTCCCAAGCCAAAAGTATCTGTACGGTAATTTCTGTTTAGCCAGTTATTGAAGAAAAGCTTTGGGATAATTTGAAGATCACTTTTGTCTTTTTTTTCAACAAATATTTGAGCTTAATTGTAATACCATTGACAGTAACATAACATTGTTCTGTATTATAAAACATGTTTACCTTTTAATTACATCATTGACTGGGCCTCAGATATTATCATGCCTGCTCTATTGATTATGAGATCTATTGTAAAAACATCTCAGGTAAATACCCTCAGACAATGGCTTTTGCTTCTTATGTCATGTGATGTTGATCTTAACAAGTGTCACACCTCTAAAACACTAAAAATCTTTTCATCTTGATGGCTCCTGTGTTTCTGCTTAAACCTGCTTGTCAAATGTTCTGAATAATTTTCCTTCAAATGCAGAGAACAGTCTATAACCTTTGGGCTGAGATGTTGTTTGTTTGTAAAAGGGGAATGCAGTTATCAAAACCAGGGATCATGTAATCTGATGTAGTCTATTACACAACCCCATGCTAGTGAAACATTTAGCCCTGCGGTTATATCCAGTATGGACCTTGACTCTGTAGACACACTCATCACATGCCAATACAACTTCACCTGAAGCCTCTGGTGTTGATTGAAAAAGGACCGTCGGTGCATTCAGTTAACACATATTCTCCGATCAGGAAGACTCTTCATCTGAACAAGTGTAGCCATGGTATGTTTGCATTATTATTATTATACATTTTACATCACTGAAACAAGTGTTAATTGGCTTTGATGCACATTAGGAGCACACAAACAGCTGACGTGGGTATTGGCTTATTTGAAGCAAAATTGGGAAACTATTTGAATTGGCTTTCTTTTTCTTTTTTTTGGACAAACAAGCTTAATGAGATCTGATGCCACCTGGCAGTTGAGTGAAAATTGTTGCATTAAAGGATCAATTCTCTAAAAACACAAAAAAAAACTTTTTCCACTTGTCTCTTGTGGTGTTTGATCTGTCCAGGTCTCAGGATCTTCAATGCTATGTGACAGTGTAGAAGTGAATGGGGTTTTGTTTGTGGTATGCAAAGTATTGCCATTATGTAATCAGGAAATGTCCATTTTTAAGTGTTTTTAGCACTGCAGACAACGTTCAGTTAATCTCTTATGCATTAGTATAGCACAGTGGTGGAGGAAGTATTCAGATCACAACATGATGCAAAAACAAAGTGTTATTATATTACACTATATTCTTGGACTAGTATGTAAGTAATATTTTACTGTTGGAGCTATAGTTTTATCTCCTGTTGCATAGTTTTCACATATTTTAAAAGCTGTTCTCATGTTTTGTATATGAAATTATAATCTGAAAAGTAACTGGTTACAGGAGCTGTCAGATCAATTTAGTCAAGTAATAACTACAATGTTTCTCTCTAAAATTTGACAAATTAGAAGTATAAAGTACAATAAAATATAAGTACTCAAGTAAGTACCTCAAAATTGTGCTGAAATATAGTAGACCTAGTCAATGTAGCCTACTTAGTTTTAGAATTGAAATTTTAACACTCAAACCAGGTCTATGTGAAATGTTATATGCCACTTCTTTTATATACACAATTACAGTAGATATGCAAACCCCGCTTTAAGTTAAAATATTCATCAACACGTGTTTAAATTCATGTTTTATTATGGAAAGCGGTGTGTGTTCAAGTTCATATGGGGCATTAAGTTGTTCTGTAGTGTCCTTAACATTTGATCTGATGGTCTGTGTTAGTGGTGCATATCCACAAGTAAATGTGCAGTTAATCACATAATCACAAACCAGCTGACGCAGAGTGAAAACGAGGCCTTTGAGGGGGCCTCTGTGGAAGGCTGGTTCACACTTTGCCTGATTAATTCAGCCTTAATTACTTCCGATTTATATTAATCCTCCATCATGGTTGTGTGTGTGTGTGGACTCTGAAATGTTATGTATTGAAGAAATACATCTCAGGTTTTTCCACCCAGGTGTCAAGTGACAATCTGACGACTTATTTATTAGAGGTAGGTTGATTTCTCTTTATGTGCACTATATTCACTCCTAATTTCACCATTGTCACCTTTTGAAGAGATTAAAGGATAATTAAAAGGAAAAAGAGGTATGAACTCAGTTTATTTTATGATTTACAATAGTCAAAGCAGTGGGTTGTGTGTTTCAGGTAATCCTGTCACATTTGGCCTTAACCTGTGCTTTACTTGTGGCCTCTCTCGCTGCCATCCGCTGGTACATCAGAGATTCCTACAAGGTTGATGGCTTCAACCAGAAGCATGTGTTCATCACAGGCTGTGACAGCGGCTTTGGCAATTTGTTGGCCAGACAGCTGGATGGGAAAGGTTTCCACGTTATAGCTGCATGTCTCACAGAGGAAGGTGCAGCAGATTTGGCAACAGCGGCCTCTCCCAGACTGAAGACCCTCCTGCTGAATGTTGTAGACAGCACGAGCATCAAGAGGGCGGTGGAGTTTGTGAGCAAAGAGGTCGGAGAGCGAGGTGAGCCGGGGGCAGCAGGGGGTACACGCAGATAGAGTACCAGTCAGAGGGAGGCACTGGAATAGATAAAGGCAACCTGGACCATCCCATCATTAACTCATCATCCTCCTACTGATGTGTTTAATACACCCTCTCTCTTTTTTTTAATGGGGGTGGGTGTCTTACCTCCAGTGCTGCATTTTTAGACTACAGATTGATAAAGAAGTTGATCCTGGCCATAATGTAAACTTTTTAGAAGGTTTTAAAGCTTTATTGGATTTAGTGAACATGTCTGTGAATGAGTTGGGTTGAATAGTGGACATGAATGTGAACAAACCATACTGATACTGTATAATGTGTATTCTATACTCCAAAATATACAAAAATATCACTTTTCTAAATCTTAACTCGTACAGTACATTTTGTGTGCTGGTGTGTGTAGTGAAATAAAGAAATATGCAAACAGAATTAGGGTAAAGGAAGGTCATTTCAGGAAAAGAATAGTGTAAATGCATATGTAAATTAGATTTGAAACGATGAATCAATCAGTAGATCGACAGATGATAAATTATTTGATGACCAATCAATAATTTTTAGTTATTTTACAAATAAAAATGCCAAACTTTCTCTGTATCTGTAATATGAGGTTTTGATACTTCTCTCTGTCAAATATGATGGTATATGGTGAAGTTCTTGAATAAAACAAATCATCTGAAAACTTTGTGCTAGCACATTATTCAATGAAAATGATCGGCAGAATAATCACTAAAGATATTGTCACTAGTTACAGAGTTTACAGAGGGAGTGAGGCTCCACTTAATGTGTTAAACAGAAAGAGAAATTAGAGATCAGTGTGGACAATCAGTCTAAATATCCATAATGTGCAAAAGTGTACATAAGTAAAAACTACAGGGAATCTTTCATCTTTAATTCAGATTTAGGTAGAGTAGGTAAAGAAGTTGACATTAGTTGGTAATTATTCTGCATCTTTCCCTCTGCAGGTCTGTGGGGTCTGGTGAATAATGCTGGCAGGTCCGTACCCATCGGTCCACCCGAGTGGATGCAGTTGGAGGATTTCACAAAGGTTTTGGATGTGAATCTGATCGGGGTTATTGATGTGACCCTCCAGTTTCTGCCACTGCTGAAAAAGCGCCAGGGCAGGGTGGTAAATGTGGCCAGTATTCTGGGCAGACTGTCTATCATTGGTGGAGGATACTGCCTGTCCAAATATGGAGTGGAAGCCTTCTCTGACTCCCTCAGGTAGTACGAAGACACCGCTCCAATGTGTGTTCATTTTTGGGAATCTCATTTTTTATGTTTTTTGTGAAATATTGGATAATGCATATCCACACTAATTTAAATGAAAAACTGTTGAGAAGTTTAGAGGGTAAATCACTCGCTGGTGAAACTGTTGACTCATAAACATCTGAAATGTGTTGCCAAAATATGTCTTAATCTTTTATTTTAATCTATAATGATACATTAGCTATAATATGAAATGGAAATACTCAAGTACCTCAAAGTTGTACTTTAGCACAGTACCTGAGTAAATGTGTTCAGTTACTTCCAGAGCTGCATTCAGTTTTAAAACAAACAGGCAAACCTTTTAATATTAACATGACCTAGAATGAAGCATAATGGTCTGCTTCTTGTGCCCAGGAGGAACATGCAACTCTTTGGCATCAAAGTGAGCATTATTGAGCCTGGTTTCTTCAAGACAAATGTTACTCGGCTGGATCTTATCGAATCTGACCTGAGGAGGCTTTGGAGCCGCCTCCCTCAAGACGTCAAAGACTCCTATGGCCCTACATACTTTGATGACTGTGAGTGGAAGGGCAGCTAATTAATTAGCAACAGTGTCAAATGAATATTTCAAATGACTCCTCTTTGTTTTTTCCCCATCAGACGCAAAAGCTCAAGACTTCTCCATGGGTATCATTTGCAGTCCTGATATCTCTAAAGTGACCAGGTGTATGGAGCACGCACTTACAGCTCGCTTTCCACGCACACGTTATGCTGCAGGCTGGGATGCCAAGCTGTTTTGGATTCCTCTGTCCTACCTCCCTTCTTGTGTGTCAGACTTTGTTGTCAGTATGCTTCTTCCTTCACCTAAGGGTAAAATAAACTAAATCATTCCCTTATAATACCACTGTCGCTGTGAAATAGTGTGTGACAGATATTTTTCTGTCAGAAGTGTGTGTGTGTGTGTGTGTGTATGTATGCATGGCGACTGAAATGTGAGAATAAGGTTAAAAAACAGTGTTACAAAATAGGAAATTTATTCATTCATGTCTCAGCAGCAGCAATTTAAACCATATGGGCATTTTGTGGATGATCACAGATAAAGAGTTTTTATTTGTCCTCATTATGATACAAAATAAATCATTCTGTAAAGTTAAGAATTTATTCACCGTGTTTGTAAAACGACTGTCTACAACTGCATCCTCAGGTGATGTGTTGCTCGTCCAAGATGATCTAATACATAAAACTCATTTCCGTGCAACAAACATGGGCAAGTTCAAGTATTCTTCCAAACAATTTTGGCCATTTTTCATCATCAAATGATCATCTTGATTCAGTCATAAAGTTAGGGAGCATAAGGTAGTAAAATTAGTTTGATTGAACACAATCAGTATGCTTCGCACACATTTTAGTTCATGCATCTGCTTATACTGAAGTAGATTTCTTTGAAAAAAGTTAAAAATCCAATTATTCTTGCTTTTAGTTAAGATTCCCGCCCTGAAATGAGGTATATAAACATGAAAGATGAACAAATGCATCTTCAGTTTTGTTCAGTGGCAATAAAGTCACTTTTTATGTGTTATTGTGTTTATGTTGAATTATTCATAGGTTCTATTGCAAAGATATTTTCTGACAAATTCTCACTGTTCAAATTTACAAATATACAACTTATTAACATTTCTATCAGCAGCTTCAGTGCAAAGATATACATATTGTACATCAGAATAAAGAAAACAACACAAGAATTGGCATACGAAATGTCAGAAGGCATAGTCACAGCAGACTTTTTTCTCCATTCTATAGAAATGTATTTCTCTTTCCTAAAACAATTTGAGTTTTGTACACAGGCTGCATAAAAAAATAAATTCTGTGCAAAGTGTGTTTCTTTTTTTTTCTTTTTTTTGACTCCCGTCTATGAGAGAGGGGTTATACGTCGCTGTCCTCTTTCACGAGGTTGGCTGTGTCTTTGAAACTGTCCTCGGTTGGCGAAAAGGTGCTCGGTCGATCCTTCTTCTGAGGTTTGACAGGGGGAACGAATGGAGAGGGCTCAGGGGCAGAGGAGTCCCCGCTGCTTCCTACAGGCTTGTCATCCTTCATCTGTAGATCAACACAAAGGTTAAACAAGCCAAAAAGAAAACCTGAACTTCCTGTTTCTTATCTTTAATCTTACCTCTGAATATGAAGGGTTTTCAAACGTGGTGCTTGGCTTTAATTTCCTCATGAATAAGCTCCACTTTGACTCCTGCAAACAAACACAAACAGTGAGGTGGCATCACACTTAACATGCATGGTTTTCTATGGACATTGTGTACACAGCAGACTCACCTGCACAGGTTTGGTGCTGACAGAAGATGTGTTAATAATGGCGACTCTCTGATCTCCACGATACGTCGGGTTCACATAGTTGTTCTCCAAATGTTCACCGCTCGCATTAACAGTCACCTGTTGAAGAAGTGGGCTGTCACGTCAGCTGAATCAGCCCTGACAACTGGCTTACCTAATAACGCTAATCGTTAATTTTGAGAGGTTAATGAAACATTCAACAAATAATCAGGAGGCACATCCATAAATTATCAACACAAAAGACTGAAAAGTTTGTTGCATTGTTGCCAATTTCTCTTTTATTCTACATGGATGTAGAATTTCTCAAGTTTTATGTTACATCTATGAATATTATTCCAATCACATGCTGTACTACTGTATAATTATTATCCTGATCCTGAACACAAACCCTTGGCATTATAAATCCAACTTTGTTAGCTTCAGCAGAAATCCCACATCAGAGTTGGCATCAAAATCAATTAATTATTTGGCAGGCAGTACATTTATCCACTATATTTTAATTAAATTTGTTCATACTGTATAGTTCTGAAAAGTCCTGCTTACAGTCTTACAGCATACAGTATATGTGATTACAGTCATTTTTAAGAGGTTATAATGTAAAACTAAATAGGATTACTTTATGCTGGTGGTTTGTTTTTCTTTGGGACATGAGTGTCAACCGCTGGAAGTTTATATGTGGCGTTAATGTGTGATGGACCATGTAAATGGTATGACATGAAAATAATTCATTCATTCAATTTGAGTACCTGTGTGGCATGAATGACAGCAGGATCGCCAGACACTCCAGGAGCAGTGGCGTATAACGGGTTCTCAAATGTGACTGGCTGCCTCCCAGCTTCCATGGCAAAATTATCGTCCTGTGGGGACATTATATTGATGTGATTGCCTTTTGTATTCATTCAGATACACCATTAATTGTTTCTCAACCGCTCAATAAATACCACATAGAGTGCTTTGCTTGCTTTGAGTCAAAAATGCTGACAGCACAGAAAATATTAGCTGCTAATAAGCATCCTTGCAGGACTCACCATCTGCATGGCTGTGTCAATGAATGACACTCCAATGTGTGATGGCCCGAGGTCAACATTATCACCTGAGCGAAACGTCACCCCATTCCCCGTGTCACCAGACTTCACTAGGCTGCTGAGGCTGGACAAAAACAAAATACTCCAGGTTGAATTTCGATCTGAATTCTGCGTGCAGCAACATTATTCATCACATGTAAGTTAGCACATGGAGTCACAGAGAGCCAAGATACCTGGGTAGTTTGGGCATGGAGGGGATGAAAGATCCTGTTCGTTTGTAGTTGAGGAAAACCCCAACCGCTAAAGCTCCAGTAATCAGGATGATTATGACTGCCAGGAGAACAGCCACAGCTAAAGAAAAAGAAGGCAATATTTAGTAGTGTACGTTTTGGACACTTGCAATAAGGTGCTGATCATCAACATTCCTCCTGTAATAACATTTTGCTAACTAGTCCATTACTGTCATGTCCTTTGGACGATCCATTAGTTTGCTAAACCATTAGAGAAGTTACACGGTGATCAATTAAAGTATTACTTGGTTATTTATTAAGGTAATTTTTGCCAGTCAACATCTTCAGCAACTGCTGAGCCAGACTATTTTCTAAGCTGTCTGCTAGTCTGAGGAGCTTTTAGGTAGATAAGCGAGAAGCATGACTTTTGGCCTTGATCTGCTCCACTAAGTCAACAGGTCATGACTGTTGCTGTACGGCAGCTCCTACATGTCAACATGTACATGTGTGAAGAACTACCAGGAACTAACTCAACTGTGAAAGAGAATAAATACGTAAAAGGTTAGATAATGGATGAATTACAGTACCTGTTCCTGCCGGAGGGCCCCTTGACTTCCCCATCTCACAATAGCTGCCCACGTAACCGTATGGACATCTGCAGAAAGTCATGTGGAATGTAATTTTCTTACATGGGAAAACAACATCTTGAGTTGTATTTGAAAGTAGTGCAATATCAAAAAAGGTCATTACTGGATATGAATGATGAAGAATCAATCGATCACTGGCGTAAATGGCATCTACAACTGTACTCACTTGCACTTGGGCAGGCCACCTTCATCAGTGTAGCAGGTTCCACCATTCATGCATCTACATGCAAGGGGCATTGATACAGCTGCCTCAATGGCTGCAGGAGCAGAAGCCAGGCATACACAGAATCATCAACAACAGCAACAACAACAACAACACACATTTCACAAAACCACACAGGAGCAGCCAAGCATGTGTGAGGAAGGGGTTCATGAACGCAAAATGAGATGCAGCAGAACAGACAACACAAGAGTGCAGGCAGCAGATGCACTCCGGCGGCTGTTTACCTGCGTCACATTTATTGGAGTCAAACTCCACCGGAGAGGATCCTTGCGGGCAGGTGCAGGTGTATCCACCAGGTCGGAGGAGACAGAGGTGGCTGCACACATTCTTACAAGGGTTGGGTACTGAAGAGGAAAGAGCAAAAACACTATTAGATATTGCTCAGATTTGTATTTTTATTCACGATTTTATAATTGAATTTCTCTTTGATACTGTGTTCTGACCTGACTGGTTGTGTCGGTGCTCCTGGTAAATGCGAACTTGAGTCAGCCAGGGGTTGATGGTTAAAACCTTGACTTTATTGCCTTTTCCAAACTTGTTAGTCCTCCACACTTCACCTTTGTCTTTTGTTGTCCAGTACACATGCCCCTCAAACACATCCAGACTGTAGGGATGTCCAATGTCTGAAACAGAGAAAACAAAACAACGTGCTACCCATTAAACATCATATGTGTTTGTATTTCTGCAGACTGGCTGCCCTACATCTCAGAGTTCTGACCTCCTGATATGACGATCTTCCTGTCTGTGCCATCAGGCTTCATGGACTCAATAATGTTTTCTTTGGAGTCACACCAGTAGATCCTATTTCCATTCAGATAGTCCACAGCCAGTCCAGTAGGCCAGCCCAGGTCTTCCTCCTTCACCAGCACCTCTCTGTGCTGACCGTCCATCCACGCTGATTCTATTCTGGGTTTCCTGCCCCAGTCTGTCCAGTACATCATTCTGCCAACACAGAAACAACAACAAAATATTATTCCTCATACTGTACAAAGCAATGAAGGATGCAAACAACTTATTTTTTTATACTAAAGCTCTTAAGACTCATACCCGAGTGATGGATTGACAGCAATAGCAGCAGGCTGGTCGAGGTCTGTGTGGATCAACCACTTCCTGTACCGGCCATCTAGTTTGGCCACTTCAATTCGATTGGTGCCTGAATCTGTCCAGTAAATGTGCCTGTAAAAGGTGATAAATAAATACTGAGCAACTGAACAAAATCTACAGTAACCTCTGCAATGTCTAAGTCATAATCGTGGTGAATTACCCGCCAACCCAGTCCAAAGCGATGCCGTCAGGATTAGCAACGTATCTCAGGTTCAGATCCACCTCTTTCACAGGGTTGCTGCCATAATCGTTGAATGTGGTCATGTAGGCACGTTTGATAGAGCCAAACTCAGATCCCCGACCCAGAACTGTCCAGTACACTATACCTACAGCACATCAGAGGATAAATGTCCAAGCTTAGAGATCTTCTTACTTTATATATTCACTGCAGCATTCAAAGAGAAGCAGAGGTCTTACTGAGTCCTTCTCCCTCTGGATCCCACAGGTAGTCCAAGGCTTGGATATGCTCAGCGTTGTCCACATAGTCTGAATACTGCTCAGAGGACAGATTGAAACGACGGATGCGAACGTTGTCCGGCAAGAGCAGCACTGGTGGGTTTCCTATACAGAAATTGAGGTGTAGTGAATGCTATTGGTAATTTAATGCAGGGAACATTTGCGAAGAATTTTTCTCCTGTATGTGAATGGTGAGCTCTTACCCTGGGCAGCACACTCTGTCCCATGTGGCTCACCAAAAGAGTGAAAACCTTCAGCACAAAAACACTCGTAGCTGCCCTTTGTGTTCTTGCACTCCTGAGGACATGTGCCATACACCTCACACTCATTCACATCTGTTTCCAAAAGCAGAAGAAATGAGCAAAAACAAGAAAAAAACATGAGTTGATTTTTAGAAAAGTACTTCTGGTGGAATTACTGGATCAAGACCTTTACCTTCACAGGTGTGTTTTTCTGTCGTTCTGGGCTTGTAGCCGGGCCTGCATGAACAAAGTAAGCCTCCCTCCACTAGGTCGGTACAGTTGTGTTCACAGATATTGTCACTGCACGTGTGCCCACTGCCTCGGTCTGACAGGAGAAAACACAAAAACATACAGAATGCTCGACTAGACACTCATGGAGGTAACTGGCACTTACAGTGTGTCCTGTTATAGCATTATCCTATATTCATTCAGTCAAGTGAAAGTCGATAAAAAAGACCAAAGTGGTTCATTGCATTACAGTCATGGTGGTGGTTAATCCACCATAAGATCAGATCACTTCATTTAACTTACTGTAAATGGTTTGACTGAACTCACTCAGCAGAATAAATGTAAACTTCTTCCCAGGCTTGAACATTGAACCCACGATGCTGCATTTTAATAATACAAAATTTAACATATTTCCACCTAAAACAGTATTGGAAAACAGGTATGATTTTATTTATCTAAAGTTTAGTACACCTGCTGATACACTGTGCAGTTATCACTAATTGTTACTGGGACATAAACTTATTATAATAAATTTTTTTATCTGACAAGTTTAAAAAGATATTTTTCTTAAAAACAGAAGTATTCCTGACTAACTGGTCCCCAATTATTAATTTTTATTTTGCAATTCATCATCATTACTTATACACTCTTTGTTAATGTACTCACGGCAGCCAAGCTCATCTGACTGGTCTCCGCAGTCATCGTAATCATCACAGGCATACTGTAGAGGGATGCACTGCCCGTTACTGCATTTGTACTCATCATCTGTGCAGGGTCCATGAGTCGGGCTTTGGCCTTGATGGAGAGAAACACATTAACTTAAGAGATGCTGCGGATGCATGTAGTTTTGGTCAACAAAGAAAAATATAACCTGGCATAAGAGTGAGTAGGTAAATGAGACTACAAACAGCTACAAACTATCACACTTACAGTTGTCCTGTCTCTCATCAGAGCCGTCACCACAGTCATCAACAGAGTTACACAGCTCGTGGCTGTAGATGCAGCGGTTGTTGTCACAGCGGAAACGGAACGGCATCTCACACTGGATTTCCACTGTGGATGAACAGAAACAGCCAGTCTCAAGAAAACTTTACGGCAAGTTCAGCAGATTAAAAAAAATCCATGTTATTCTGGTCAGGACAACTTTTGTGTGTGCTGGACTTCTTACAGCAGAGGTGAAGCTCCTCATCTGAATTATCTCCACAGTCGTTGTCTCCGTCACACTTCCAATGAGGCTGGACGCATACGTGGTTCTTGCACTCAAACAGGAAGAGGGGGCAGTATGTGCCGTTGGGAAAGCGGGTGGCTGAAAGTGAGAATCATTCTGTTAAATTTGTGTCCGTGACCAAACTCAAAATTCTCAATTCTCGTGCAGGACACTTACGGCAAGACGTCTCATCCGTATAGTCCAGACAGTCGGGGTTTCCATCGCATTTGAAGCGTTCAGAGATGCAGTGTCCACTGCCACACTGGAAGTAACCGGGATGACAAGTCCGCAACTCTGCAACAACGGCAAATCACAGGATGAGGCACTATGTCACATAGAAGTATACTCAACTCATGGAAAAGGGGAGCAGTAAAGAGACATTTATCAAATTAAATAAAAGACTGTCTTAAAACTCTTATAGCACCCAAAACCCCACAATTTTTTTCTTTATTCCTACATGGGAAATACTATTTTATTAGGTCTAGGTATCGTTTAAAAAATTACAACACCAGTACCAATACCAGTGCCCTTAAAGTGATACCAACATCAATAGAGTACTCCATTCAATACCCATCATGTAAGTGGAAGCATTTAGTTGTGTAAAATGTCACCACTGAACTGCCAACTCCACCAAATACACTGCGCTCAACTTCACCACACCACAGACTGTATGGGTTGTAGCTGCTGCGGTAGTGGGCCAATCACACGTCACATTCAATTTAAGAATGGTTGCGGTGATTGACGGCAAGAAAAACCATAGAACTAATTTTCTTTCTAGATCTGGATACGAAAAGTAATCAAATGCAGGAAGCGTTTTACTGGAAAAGTTGCAATGCTACTTGGTACTGGGTTATTTTGGTTGATACCTTAAAAGATATTGAGTACCAATAACCAGCCATGTGAGGTACTTCTAAAACATCAATCTGTCCTGCATTTTACCAGCACTGACGGGAAGAATCAGAGTGAATATGCTATTTTTAAATAGATGACTATTGGTGGTCCTGTCTGTCTATGGTATGCTTCAAAACATGAAGTTTGATTGTTTACTTTGTTTGTGCAGCCCACCGTTACTCACAAACAGGCAGCCAACAAAGAGCCTCCACTTACCACAGTCCCTTTCATCCGAGTTGTCCTCACAGTCGTTGTCATGGTCACAGACCCAACGGTCAGGAATGCAGCGCAGATTATCACAACGAAACTCGCTCTCTGTGCACGCACGTGGAGCTGAGGCAAAACATGAACAGAAATTAAAAAATCTCAAATGTGTCACGGATTTTTAAATGCGGTCTATAAATTTTGTCCATATTATGACATAAAACACCCACACTATATCAAGCAGTTTGCGCAGCTGTTACTCTGCAGTGAGCTCATGAGTTCACTGGAGACAAACTCTCTTGGCATCAGCGCAGCAACAAGGGGAGCGGTACCACCATGATTAAACCCCAGTCACCGTTTCTCTGTTGAGAAGCTGCATTATCACTATTAACTGGCATGTTCTCAGACATGTTTAAATTCTCCAGGGCAAAGGGTGACAGACTCCTTCACTCCCTCTTTCTGACACGCTGAGGACAGCCTGTTTCTCTAGCAGCTGATAAGACTACCTCTCTCAGCACTCCGCTGTCGGCAGAAGTGTTGAGCCTCTTACAAAACCTCCCTGCTGTCTGATAAAATGATAGCAGGACTATTCTTCGTCATCAACACTCCTTTTTTATTTGGACAATTTGCAGGAGCTACGCTAAAATCTCACAGTCAACCTACTTAAAAGACACTTAGGTGATGTCAAAGACAATGTTCCCAGCTTTTCACGGCTCAGGCTCTCGTCAGGACTACAACCGAGCCCTCAGACGCAACTGAATGCTGTAACTTTATCAGTGATAGTGAACATCACTCACTGCAGCTGCGTTCATCAGAGTTGTCCCCACAGTCGTCGTCCCCATCACACCTCCATCTCAGTGGGATGCAGCGGTGGTTATCACAGCGGAAGTCTCCGTTAGGATCGCAGGTCAATTCATCTAGAAAAGGAGCAGGTACATGAAACTGGTCATCATTTCAAACAATTATGTTCGAGTAAGTATATCTTTTCTACTTGCTCTGCCTACAAGTGCCTGAAAATAATAATAAAGCATCATGCTGCATTAGAATACTTGGAAGAGAAAATACAATTAGGAGCGATGATGATGCATTCGCTCAGTCAAATCAAGATCTGTTTATATAGCACATTTCATACCCAGGGGAAAACACAATGTGCTTTATTACAGCATTAAATAGAAAATTACTTTTTAACAGAAGGAAGAGGACACAAAGATAACCACTTAAAATTCAGATGATCTGAAAATAACAGTGGAAGGAGTCTAGATCAAAAGACATTTTGTTGCCAGTTTATTACAACAGCCCTCTAACAAATCCGACCCTGAAGGACGAGTGTTCACTTCAAATTGAAACTGTTTTATAGCTGTGTTGATAGACAACTTTATTCATTTTTAAAGTTGTAGTTGCTTATGGTGATTTTTTGAATTACACTGTGTCTGTGTGTGTGTGTCTGTGTGTGTGTGTGTGTGTCTGTGTGTGTGTCTGTGTGTGTGTGTGTCTGTGTGTGTGTCTGTGTGTGTGTGTAATGTGTTTCTAATATTTTATCTACCCTTACTACTTAACTTAACTATTACTTATAACTTAAATTTATATGCAATAATATACATGTGAAATGATATATATATATATATCTAATATAAATAAAACATAAATATTAGAGACCCCTGTAAGTATAAACAATACAGGTCAACAGCATCACATACTACAGCCTCCAAAATGACTGTAGCTGTTGAATCAACACCTCAACAAAAACTGAACATTATTATGAATTAACTAACCTAATTAACTAACAACTGAGTGTATATTGTGCCTTTCAGCTCTCCTTCATTAGTTTGTCACCACAATGTCACCAACACGTCTGTATTTTAAACTTTGAATCACAGAGTGAAGACTGAAAACTCTCACATTGTTTTGTTTTTTTACACCCAGCAGTCAGAGATGAATAAAAGTCAATGATGTGCTAGAAGATAATTCTATTAATAGAGCCAACAACAGCACGATATGACTGGAAATTTTTAGGCTTTTAAGTAATGATGAAACTGTCAGTTTGAAATGATAGGCATTTTGTTTTTTAATTAAGCTGCAGTAGTCATAGAGGGAGGAGAGTAGCATGCTTAGGACAGATGGGTGACCTCTATCCATGCCAGTATGTGTCTGTAGAGGATAAGACTGCAGGAGATGAGAAGCACAGACGGGAGAGGAGTGGAGGAGAGCTAGTCTGAGCCGTCTCTACCACACAGTGCTGGGGGTCAAAGATAGCGCAGTGTTAGCTAGTCCTGCCCTCCTAGCCCTCCACCTGGCCCATCTGCTACATTCTTACAGGAAGATTAGCGCGGATCTCCAGTCCTGCGCGGGCATGGCACTAATGGAGTGAGGGCCTCTGATAAGAGACGGGAGGGCCACGGCGGGTGTGTTTGGATCGTAGAAAAGTATAAAGAGACTTGTGTGAACCCAGGCCCCACACAAGGACAGAGCAACAACACACATATACACACATATACGTAGACCCATACCACCGGACAGCTCATAAATCTGCCATACTCTCTGGGAGAGCAAATGGCGGGGGAGGGTTAGTGGTGAGACCCTCTCCATCAGCACCTCCCACTACCTCACTGTGTAATGTTCCACAGGAGGCTGAGGTGTTGGCTAATTGCCCTTCACTCACTCCTTGAACACATAACCTTTTTTTCCCCTGAGATTTCTGGAATTTATCTTAGTGGTAAATTGGTAAATAAATGACTTGATCGACCAGGAAAGCTTTAACGTAAAGTCTGAGAGCAGTCTTCAAATTACTGCCACGGTGTAAGCTGCACCTTAGTTCTGTCTCTCAAGGATGGTTGTCACAGACTCACCACAGCCCTGCTCATCACTGTTGTCTCTGCAGTCGTTGTGGCCATTGCAAACAGACCACAGTGGCACACAGCGGTAGTTGGTCTTGCAGTCAAACTCAGTGTGGTTGTCACATCGATACGCCGGTCCCACTGTGGACAAAACACCACGGTTGTCAAATAAAGGAGGCAAAGACTGCCACACTTTTTTAAACATAAAAATATATGGGTAACGTCTGAGAAAATTAAATCTTGATATAACGTGTGTCTTCATCCGAGTCAAAGTTTCTGCTTTAATGCAACTCAGTCCTTGTACAATTAAAAAAAAAGGAGCAATGCATATTACTTACTGCACTCCTCTAACGGTTCATCAGAGTTATCACCACAATCATCATCAATGTCACATTTCCAGCTCTGGGGGATGCAGCGCCCATTGCGGCACTTGAACTGTCCTGGGCGGCAGGTCCTTGTGGAGCAGTGGGCAGGGTCTTCGTCAGACTGATCGCCACAGTCATCCTCACCGTCGCACTGCCATGACTCAGGGATACACCGCTTATTTGCACACTGCCACTGGTGGGCTTCACACTGGTGCGTAGCTGAAGGGAAGACAAGTCAAATCATTTGACTGGAACGATTTTTTCCATTAAGTTATTAGAAGAGAGACATGTTAAAATTTGCGAACAAATTGGAGTAAAAGCACTAAAAGTGAGCCTCAAAGAATGCACAACATTTTGGATAAATTACAAATAGCTATTAAAACCAGTCAGCGAAGAAAAAACAACCAACCACACAGCACAGGGTCTTCATCTGAGCCATCATGGCAGTCCTGGTTGCTGTTGCACAGGAAGTGCGGACTGGTACAGTTTCCATCATTGCACTGAAACTGGCCGAGCCTGCAGTGGCGAGCGGGGCAGGTGGAGGGCTCGTCTGAGCCGTCTCTGCAGTCCCTCTGACCATCACATTTCCACCAGATAGGAATACATCTGTCGAAGCAGAGGAAGGGACAAAAATGCTCAGCGTTTTACATTATGTAAAAAAACCAAAATCCATATATTGACTAATGCCACAAAAAGCGTGTTAAATAAAACTAATTCCAAAACATTAGATAAGATTCAAGAGTCATCCCCTACTTCACAACTTACACTAATTTTTCATGACTAGATTCATGTATTATTATATAAAAGACTTTTCGCCTTTACTGACCTCATCGTTACAGTGTGTGCACATTTCAGCAAAGAAAGGATTTTATGATGAAACAAACAGCAGGGGGCGCTGTTATTCCATTGCAAAGCGAGCTGTATACTTCTGATTTTTGAAGTTACAGATTATGGATGGACCAAGTGAACATGAATGTTAATCCTGCTTCCAGGACTTTTTACCTCCTCAGTAAATGAAAAGAGAAAAAAAAACACACGAAGCAATGCCAGGATGAAAGCAGCACAAGCTTTTTTGTGATAGAGAGGTGATTTTATAAGAAATCTGGTCTAAGTTTTTTTTAAATTTGATACTAACAAAACCCCTGGCATGAGATAACAACTACTAATCATCCTACCAGTGGCGTAACTTCTTTTTTGTTGTCCCACTAAGGCATCACAGTCAGTTCAACTATAATATACTTATGTTTAAAATGCTGCACATCACCTAAAAACATCAGAAGGCAAACCACAAGAAGAAATCTTGACAAACCGTTCATTGTTAGCACATCTGTACTGGGTGCTGGTGCACATGGGAAGGCATCGGGTCACTCCTCCTATTTGGACAGTCAGGAAATGGTCGGG
Source organism: Hollardia meadi (assembly GCA_037974645.1). Classification (NCBI taxonomy): domain Eukaryota; kingdom Metazoa; phylum Chordata; class Actinopteri; order Tetraodontiformes; family Triacanthodidae; genus Hollardia; species Hollardia meadi. Next base: position 17,672,562 of record JBBPCS010000001.1, on the reverse strand, counting down.
GCACTCACAAGTGTGTCCCCGCCCCCCGTGACGGATCAGGCACAGGTGAGAGCAGCCTCCATTGTTCACCACACAAGGATTGTTTACTGTGAGAGGAAGAGCCACAAGTCTGTCAAACGGTCTCAATTCACCGCAGCTGGGCAAATACAGGCCGTGCATTGTTCAGCTTGTGGTCTTCAAATCAACTTAAGGTAAAAAATAACTATTTTGTTAACAAAAGTTTTATGACAAAAAGCTCTTAAACATAAGATTGTAACTCACCAATAGGCTGTCTGTAAGGATGACAGACATGGATGTCAAATGGTCTGTGAGTGGTGTTAACCAGGACCTGATGACCAGAGCCATCGTATTTGTTGCCTTTCTCCACTGTGCGTGTGTTCCAGTCAGTCCAGTACACAGTGTCCTCAAACACAGTCAGGGCAAACGGGTGAGGCAAATTTCCATCATACACTGTGTGTCTGTGTTGACCATCCAAGTCAGAGTATCTGAAAAAAGAGATAAAAATCAAAAAGTTACAAGTCTCACTGCATTTACTGTGGGCAACAGTGATCACTTCCCAATGAGTTACACATACTCGATGTAACTGAGATGGGCATCAGACCAGTAGAGCTTGTCATTAGTGTAGTCAATCGTGATCCCATTGGGCCACTCTATCTTGGTGGTGATGATAGCTGCTTTGTTGGTTCCATCCATTCCAACACGACCTATAAAGGCTTTGTCTCCCCAGTCTGTCCAGTACACAAATCTAACAGGGAGCCAAGAAAATCACTTTAAATCACATGATATCTACATATATCTAAAGAAAAGCAAATCTATACTTCTGAACAAAACCTTTTCACTAATTTTCACTCAGTATGAGGAAGAGAAAGACTGTAGACTGTATTTCTTAGATACCGATGATACTGTCATCTTTAGCAAAAAACATTTGTTGTTCAGCTGTAAAATATTTTGCCTTTATCTCAAATCTTAAGTAACCAAATGTTATCGCTAAAGATGAAAATAGCAGTATGATGACAGAACATTTTGACCAACTGCCAACTACCAACTATAATTTCTTACCAATTTCCTGGAGAGAACTATGTGATTTGGTACCAGTTATAGGTAACATTCAACTGATATGTTTCCAGATAACGAATTCCAATTAACTACTAGACTAAACTGGTGAGATTCATGGTCAATGCACAGCAGGTCAACTCAATATGTAAAATGTGAAATTTGTCTAGAGGCATTCAACAATTTCCAATAACAAATTAATTGATATTTACTTGGGTTTAAATGGAGCTCATAAGCTTACCAAAATCCTAACAAAAAATAGTTTCTAACTTTCCGTCTATTCTGTCCCTATTTTTACGATAATACATCATTGTTTCAGGACACTAAACACTAAAACTAAAATAAGCTAAAAAAAAAAAAAAGATCCAATATGAATAATAATTCTGCCCATAAAATATGTATTGTATAATTACTGTAAATTTACTGCAATGTAATTTCCTTTAGATTATCCATTATCATATACACTGATACCAATATATTGTGAAGAACCAATGTTGGCAATAACGGTATTACAGTCAATAATATTGGTCCTGCCGATGTAATTCCACTTTGCCTCCAACTCACCCATATTTGGGATGCAGCACAATGGCTCTGGGGTTTTCAAAGCAGAAGGTGTTATTGGCATCAACACAGTGTTCAGCCAGTTTCTTCACAAATCGACCATCCAGTTCAGACACTTTGATACAATCCAAGAAGCTGTCCACCCAGTACAGTTTCCTGGCTATCCAGTCAACTGCAAGGCCCTCCCCATGCAGAACTCCATTGACCACCACCTCTCTGTTACTGCCATTAAAGGACATCCTCTCAATCACTCTGCGGCTCACATCAATCCAATAAAGACGCTTGTCAACGCGATCAAAGTCCATGGCCACCACACTGGTGAGGCCTTGCAGGATCAGAGAGTAGGCCTGTCCGTCTGTTGACAGGTTCCTCAGGTAATAGCGGTTGCTGAAGATAAGGTAGGGTGAGATGTTACTGTTCTGACGGCAGCTGCGGCCATCCGGCTCTCTGAGAAATCCCGGGGCGCATTTACAAACGTAGGAGCCGACAGTGTTCTCACAGACCTGGCTGCACACGCTCGGTGCCTCCGCACACTCGTTGACATCGTCGCAAGTTTTGCCGTCAGACATGAGGCGGTAGCCAGGGCGACAGCTGCAGATAAAGCTGGTGGGTGTGTCGGTGCAATTGTGATCACAGTGATGGATGGATGGGTCTGTGCATTCATTGACACCTACAGTCAAAGACACATAACATCAACAACGTTATTAAAGTCATCAGGAAAGACTCTTATCCTGTCAGACCAATTTATTCATGGAGAGAGAAAACGATATGTATTATTTGTGTTCTTTTTATTCATTCTTTTTTTGTCTTTTCAGATCAAAAAGTTTTTTTTATCAATACATAGTATTTTAATTTGTTTATAATCCCAGGTCTATGTGATGAGGATGCTACAATATATGCTGTATTATGTACAGTACATTTCATAAAATGTTTTTGGTCATTTGCTATACATTATGTAACTGCAGCATTTATATTTGTCAATTGTTATAAATATTGCAGAAAGCACACTTGTCCTATTATTTGGTTGTTGTCCAAACTGTCATCCAACCATTTTTTGGATGACAATTTGTGGTTGTATTTCTCTGTCTTTCCCCACACCGCCTCCAGCACTTCTTTGACATTTCACACTAGCTGGAGAAACAGGCAAACGCTGAAGAAACTGAAAGGTTAAAAGAATATTATTATCCCAAGCACAATTTCTTGAACGGTTCCGAAAATCTCCTCACACTCACCGCATCCCTTCTCGTCACTGTTGTCAGAGCAGTCGTCATTCCTGTCGCACACCTGGCTCAGAGGGATACAGTGTCCATTGTCACATCTGAACTCTCCAGGAGGGCAGGTGGGTGCTGGTGTTCGGCACATGTGCTCCAGCTCATCGGACTCGTCCCCACAGTCGTTGTCGCCATCACAGACAAAGTCATGGGACACGCACCGGCCATTCTGGCAGGTGAACTGGTGTTGCTGGCATGCCTGGTAGGTGCAGCCCTGCTCGTCACTGCTGTCCCCGCAGTCGTTACGTCGATCACACCTGATTTTTGAAGGCAGGCCACAAAAGATGAACTCACACTGCCAGACAGTGATTTAATTTCACGTAATTTATGATATTTTAAAGGATTTAATTGTTCTAACCTGTAGGAGCTGCGTATGCAGAGACCATTGCTGCAAGTGAACTCGTTGATGCCACATGATCTGCGTGTGCAGTTTTGATGTTCATCTAATGCATCTGCACAGTCTGCATCTCCATCACACACCCAGTCACGTGGGATACATTTCCGCTGGGGTGGTTGGTTGTTCACACAGGTGAACTCTGCACTTGAACACGTGCGATTGGCTGATAAAAAAAATAAGGGGGATTTACAAGAAGTGAAATAATGATGGTGATGACCCAATGTTAACCTGCATTTTTGGCAATCCAAATATTCCAGACTATATTTCAAAACATGCAGCCGTGCCTTCAAATTCTTTATCCATCTAATGCCATTGATCCACACTGTTTGAAGTGAGTCTCCTACAGAGGCTCAGGCAGTGCTGAAGTTTTTAGCTTCAGGCATCTTATTGTTGGAGCAGACATTGGTGAGACTTAAGAGTCTTGATCCACCCTGAGCCAGGAAGCCAGAGAAAGGAGACATGCACAAAGTAGCGAGTGAGGCAGGAGAAATCAGGAATGTCAGCTCCTTGGAATGGAGACCTTCTACAGGAGACTAAGATGCCAGGCACTGACTACCAGTCTCCCACACAACACTCCTCCAGTGATGTGTATCCTAATCCATCAGCGTCCTAAATAACGAGAGGATGAGGGAAGCAGGAGGGGGCAAAGAGAAGTGATGGGGAACAAGAGGATGGGCTACAAGGGAAGGATATGAAGAAGTGGGAGGATGCAGAAAAGGATGAAGAAGAGGAATAGGAGAAAGAAGAAGTGGAAAGAGAGACAGCACAAGAAGTAATGAAAGGATGCATACCACAATTATGCCTCTGGTCTTCGTCACTCATGTCGCCACAGTCATTGTCCCCATCACAGATCCAAGATGAGGCAATACATCTGCCATCATCACAGCGAAACTGATCTGTGTTGCAGGTTCTGACCAGTGTGGCTGCAGAGACAAATCATATAACATTAAGCGGTAGATAACACAGCAAAGTACTGTGATTTAATATCTATCTTTTGCCAAATAGTTTATATTCAATATAAATTACTATCCCTTTTTTGTATCATCTTTTTTCCTTTTTCTGATTGCCAATTATCTCAGGTATGTTCCCCACTGCTTTTCAAGTAATAAGCAAGGCACAATACAACACTGGCAAAGCTTTCAAAATAGTCATGGCAACTTCAGTCCACATTCCCATGCATGGTGAGCTATCTAAACAAAAGCCAAAGTGAGGTTCTGTAACCCCTGGTGGACAAAGGGAGGGGGAGGTGCTGTTTGTCAGAAGACACTGAGGGGCGTCACCACAGAGGAATGCAGCATACAATAGGAGGCCTGACTGACCACATCGTCAACACAAAGAAATACACCACTGACTTGTACTCTCTGCTACATCACTCACAGCACTCTCTCACACCAGCATACAGATGCAGATTGGTGGACAGACACGAACACACAATAACTGAACAGCTGATAATGGGGCGGGGGGCAGACACACAAAGCCAGCAGGCCCGTTTTGGGGGTGAGAGAGTTGTCCGACACTCACTGCAGGAGAGGGGTTCATCAGAGCTGTCGGTGCAGTCAGCTCCTCCATCACAGTACCAATGGCCAGGGATGCAGCGGCCGCTGGAGCAGCGAAACTCACTCTGGGAACATGTGGATGCAGCTATGTAGAAGATGAAGAAAAGCATGAAATCACTTGGAGGACTAGGTGTGTGTGTTTTCACATGCTGATGAGGGCGTGGGATAAACACTTATCTGTTTCTTCCTCTTTTATATCCTCTTCCTCATAATTTTAGGTAGATTAAAATCCTTTTTTACCAAGATTATGTCGATTAAATCCACCCACAGGAGTTTTTTTTTATTTTTAACTGAATGTTTCTCTGTAAATCATTTTAGTTTCGTAAAGGATCCTCTTCTGGTGGTTGTGAGGGTCTGTATCATCAGTGCTATTTCTTTGAACCAACTATATTGGGAAATGTCCAAAATTCTTGCCACCTTGTACATTATATTTACTTTCAGTGTGTTTGGAACCTCAGTGTCAACTTATGCATTCTGCAGTGCCCTCAAAAATGTACACACACAATGGAACAAAAAATGCCCATGACATTTTAAAAATTTACTTCTCAATATAAAATAAAATTTTTATTGTGCAGGGAAAAGTGAATGACAAAAGGACGGACTTAAGTGACAAGACAATACATTTTTTTCACAACTGACATTTGACTTGTCATAACAGGAAAAGCACAGGTGTTACTATTAATATTTATGATAGCTCCCTTCTATTTAGGTGTGCCACTCATTAACATAAATAAAGACAGACGAAGTGTCTCCACTTCCTCCCATTGTACAAAAATGAAGCCAAAATATCCCGGATAGAGGCACTGTCTTAGCTGCCTAACCAGCTGTCAGCAACTAGGTTTCATTAGGCCTGTCTCAGCTCCACCCACTCTTCACCTCTTTCCTAATTTTTGGATAGCAGGGAGTTAGACAGGCTCTTCAGAAACCTATGTATGGTGTCATGAAAGCCAAGTCTATGTTTTATGCAGTCTATAATAACTACGTAAGATAAGTTGTATAATTAATTTAGCAACAAAAAATATGAATTAGTAATGAAACACAAGCAAACATTACATTGCTTTAACCCTGAAACTGCTGCTGAACTCACCACAGTGTGTAGGGCTCTCGTCGCTCATATCCCCACAGTCGTTGTCTCCATCACACAGGTATGAACGTGGGATGCAGATGTTGGTAGACTGACATTTCGTGTGTTCTGGCTGGCAGGTTCTCTCCGCTGAGAAAATCATTATCATTATAAGTAAATAGTCACTTTGATTTAAACATTTACTTCCATTTGATTTCTGCGGATACTCACGGCAGTTTTGTTCGTCAGAGGTGCCGTTGTCATAGCAGTTGTTGATGCCATTGCAAACATAGTCTTTTGCAATACAGCGCCCATTGTTGCAGGTAAACTCTCTGTTGGGGTCACACAGTCTGAACAGACAGCCCACCTCGTCACTATTGTCTCCACAGTCATCATAGTGGTCACAGCGGTAGTGGTAGGGCACACAACGCCCATTGCCACATGTAAAGACTGTAGGCTCACAGGTGTGGAAGGCTGCCAATCAGAATCAAGAACAGGTCAGAGCTCTGGCCAATAGAGTTTGATTAGGAGAAAGAGGTCTGATATACACATGCAGTGGAAGCTTATTTTACCTGACAAGGCAATAAAGGATGACAGCAACTGTGGGACTGCATGCAAAGATATAAGCACATTGATTCATTTGTTAATGTTGATTTGTTTTAATACTGTTAATGGAAATTTAATCACGAAGTGCGAGAATACACACCAACATAGTTGAAGTCAGGTTTAGGTCCTATGAAAGAAATTTGTTTACGCAGAAAGACAGAATCTGTTAGTATTGTTAGTAAGAAGAGAGGAGAGTTCTGATTCTCTCATGCAGGAGGACTAACAACTTGAAGAGGACGGTACGACTAATAATCAACAGTGAGATTTTAGATAATTCAATAAAATGAGGAAGGAATATAAATAAGTAACAAGATGAATTCAAGAACAGCCTACCACACACTCTCTCCAACTCATCGCTGCCATCTCCACAGTCGTTGTCATTGTCACATTTCCACTGGGCACGAATACAGCGGCCATTCATACAGGTAAACTGGCCTGGCTGGCATCGGGTTCCATTATCAGGGATACAGTGCTTGTTGTCAGCCAGGTACCAGCGGCCCTCTGATGGACACTGACACTCAGCCCCGTTTGGTCCTAATAAGATAAAATTGCATAGAACAGTTTACACAATTAGTTGAGGATTTGTGAACATTTGTGAACTGGCACACCAGTGACTATATGAAACTGCTTGTACCTTGTGTACAGATATGGCTGCAGCCTCCATTAAACTGCTGACAGGGACTGTCACACTGCTGCTGCTTCCTGCTGGCCAGAACATGGATGTCCATTGGCCGAGATGGGAGGTTCTGAATCATGACCCTCTGGTCAGAACCATCATGCTTGTTGGCTCGATAGATGCTGCGTGTGTTCCAGTCACTCCAATAGATGAACTGGCCAAACATGGTCATGGCAAAAGGGTAAATGGCTGTGCTGACGATGACCTCCCGATTGGACCCCGTGAGAGAGGATCGTTCAATCTTCTGTCTGATGGCAGAGCAAAATAATAATTGCAGTAGTTTGACGGTGTAATAGACAAAATTGAGTATATATTTCAAAAGTGGAATTTTTCGGATCTTACAAGCTGGCGTCTGCCCAGTAGAGTCTCTCTTCTTCATAGTCCAGGGTTAGTCCATTGGGCCACACAAGACTGCTGTTCACAATCTCCATTCTGAAGTTTCCACCTAAGGTAGCACGTTCAATCTTTGCATGGGTACCCCAGTCTGTCCAGTACATGTATCTATGGATCAAGGAGGGATTCATCTTTAAATTGTAGTTTAATCTAATATAATAAAAAATAGAGAGTGTGTGTTGTGTTAGTCTTACCCTCTGCAGGGATCCAACATGATGGCCCTTGGCCTGGACACATGGGCAATAATAGTCCTATGAGAGCCGTCCACAGACATGGAGCTGATGCTCTGGTTGACATAGTCACTGTAGTAGATTCTTCTGTTTATCCAGTCATAAGCGATGCCATCAGGAGCCCCTAGATCTGGTCAAAGATGGGGACCAAAGCAATATCAACAATATCGTTTCTTACATCCATAGAAAAAGACCCCAAGAGGAACAAACAAAAGTGTATGTTGTAGTGTAGGTGTCAAACCTACCAGAAGCCACCACTACAGGAGCTGACATGGGGGAGGAGAGATGGATGTAGCTGATCCTGCTTGCTCCTGCCCCTGAGCTCTGTGTGAAGTAGATCCTCCTGTCTGTGAGGTCAAAATCCAGTGCCACAGAGGTACGTGGAACATTGACCACAGGAAAGGGCAATGCATGGTCATCGGGGTTGAGGCGCAGGCTGCGCACAGTGCTCTCAGTTGTGTAGATGAGATAATCATCCCTTGACACCACACAGCTCTCATTATCTGCTGCAAGATTCCCAAAAGCACAGCTACATTTTTTGTTCTGGCCACCTGTGCCAGACCCTGGGAGGGCAAAGCAGAAGTGGGCACAGCCTCCATTAGCCTCTATGCAGGGGTTGTAATTAAGCTCCTGGGCAGTGGTGGGCTGGGTACGCTGGTCAAAGATGGTAACGTCTCTGAGCATGTTGATATTGTCTCTAATGACAGCTGGCTGCTCTGTGCTGCCGGGCTGTTTGCTTGCTTGGAAAACTTTCTTGAGGTTTCTGTCCACCCAAATGATACTATTCTCAAACACTGTGATTCCATAAGGAGTTGGATAGCGACTGCCATACCTGACTATCTCTGTCTCCCCTCCTTGAGGGCTGACCCGCGCAATCATATCTAGGGAATCATCTACCCAGTAAACATAACCAGTTTGCCAGTCCAGAGCAAGACCTCGTGGAGTAATAATCCCAGATGACACTAAAATTGTGCGGTTTGTTCCGTCCAATAGTGCTCTCTCAATTTTGGGGTTCTGACCATAATCAGCCCAGAACAAGTATCTGTTTCTGGGGTCCACCACGATGTGGCGTGGCATGTCCACCTGGGTCTTCAGCAGCACCCTGCGGAAAGTGGTGTTCAGGCGGAGCACCTCCACATATGTCTCAGTTAGGAAGGCGTTGGTGAAATACAGGTTCCCTGTGGAAAGAATCAAGTTTGCTTTGTTTAAAATGGCCTCATATATTTGTAAGTCATGAGAGCATAACTGCTGATATTATGATGTCACATTATACAACACACAACAGATTTTCTTTTATGTCTTCAGTTAAAGTGATGCAATTATAAAAGAGTAAAAGCAAACAGATTTGCATGGGACTGATCTCCCTGTTCTATGAGTCTGGCACTCTCATAAAGCTTCTCTTATGTTGAACAAATTAATATAATGACTGAATATAACCAATACAGACCATTCTAACAGTTAGAAGTTGATTTTGCTGGTAAAGCGGGAGAGGAAAACAACAGACAGTGTACTGTCTATAAGAGATTCTATGATTTAAGCATAAGATGCTTTCATGGAGGTGAACTTAATCTAAACCTAGATAACAAGATCCTACTTTACCTGCATCTCAATTGTTAGGTAAGTATGGATATGGATAAAAATATATATATACTTATGTGAACATTAGAAATGCAACTAGGAGGGCACTGAATAGATGTATAAGATCCTACAGTAACAGACTCAACTGCACACTACTTACAGTATGTGGCTACACAAAACAAGTACTTAGAGGAAAACATTTGTGAACTGGCACACCAGCATACCTGCTGCCCAGTCCACAGCGATGCCTCGTATCCCGTTGCGTCCTATTCCAGATGTTACTACACTACGTAATCCTGAGCCATCTGGCTTGATCCGTCTGACCCCATTTTGTGTTGCCACAGTGCTGCTGAAGTCACACCAGTAGATGAAACCAGGACCCATGTGTACATCAATGTGTAAAGCATTACGGCCTGCAGGAGGACAACACAGTCATTAGGCTGTTATTGTTTTTTTTGTTTTTTATTGGTGAAAATGCGTGACAAAACAAAAAACATGCATGTAAGAAAACATAGACATACTGTATAGACAGACCACTAGGAGGTAGTCAGTCCCCCCCCCCCCTTTTTCCACCCCCAACTTCCCCTTCCATTCTAAGAGGGAGAGGGTCAGCCCCGCCGCCCCCACCCCACTGCATTGGATAATAAGAGTTATAATAATAATATCATATATCATAAATCAATAAGAAGATGTAAACAACGAATAATAAAACAAAGCAAAAAAAACAACAGTTTGAATGCGTGTGTGTGTGTGTGTGTGTGTGTGTGTGTGTGTGTGCGTGCGTGCGTGAGTGCGTGTGTGTGTGTGGGTGGGTGTCTGTGGGTGTGT
>JBBPCS010000001.1:17640916-17662250 GCA_037974645.1 Hollardia meadi | reverse complement strand
TGTGTGTGTGTGTGTGTGTGTGTGTGTGTGTGTGTGTGTGTGTGTGTGTGCGTGCGTGCGTGCGTGTGTGTGTGTGGGTGGGTGTCTGTGGGTGTGTACATTTGTGAATGTGTGTGAAGGTGTGTGAATGCGTATGAGTAAAATTGTCATTGCTGTGTGTTAAATTGAGGTTTGTATAATTATGTAAGGCTGTTTTTGTTACTTCAAACACAATAACTGTCAACATTTAATATTCAGTTATTCAGTTAGTTCAATTATTCAGTTTATTATTACACCTAAACACTTTTTTTTATTGTTGAACTTGAATTTACTCAACATTTTAAAAAACCTTTGCAAATAAATTGATCCTACGCATCATAAAATAGTAGGTAATTTATGAGAATTACTGACCTCTCCCGGCCACAGGCACCATGGCCTCAGAGTGGTCTGCCCCTTCCAGACTGAAGCCTTTGATAGCGGACAGAGTGGAGATGACGACATAGGAATGGTAGGGAGTGCAGGTCCTGTTGTCAGCATTTAGTTTAAAACCTGTGGCACACGCACAGGTAAACAGACCCTGCGGCCGAGGCAGGCAGAACTGCTCACACACTCCCATATTGTTGGTGCAGCCATTGGATGTACCTGCAGAGGCTGGGTTTGTAGAGAGAATACAGTATGACAAACACAAGAAAAAGCAACAACAAGCCAAAAACAGACAACAGTGCATGAGGATGCTGATATCTCCTTGTGTTACTCACTCTCTCGGTAATGCACTTTCAGAACTCTGAGTCCAGAAATGTTGTCTCGCAGCACAAGCTTGTTGGCACCTGTGGACTTGTCCACGCGCTCTATGACCTCAAAGTCGCGGTCGGTGAAGTAGAGGTAGTTGTCATAGACGGCCACACCCCAGGGGTGAGACAGGCCTGTCACTATGGTGATGCGATTACTCCCGTCTGGATCACCCCGCTCAATCTATGGAGATTCACATGTCAGACAGGCAGTCAAGCATTGTTGGCATTTTTCACTTTACCAAGATTAATATGAGGTTGTATATCATATTACGTTTGTCAGAACCTTATAGAATGACAAATGATCCTAATCCTTGAGAACTAAGATCGTGAAGACCCACCATGCCAGTGCTTGTAACAGCCCAGTATAGCTTGTTCTCCCGAATATCCACAGTGAGGAACTCAATGTGATCTAAGTTGTTGGTAAACAAGGTGACAGGGTTCAAACCATCCATGTCTGCAGATGCCACCTTGGCAGGGATGCCACTCTCTGTTCCCTGGTCTGTCCAGTACAGTTTGCTTAGAAGACATTCAAGAATGGAGGTTAGTGTTTATGTCTCAGATACTTAGAATTTAGTCAAGAATCTATATACTTTTTAAAAACTTTTTAATCATCTTACGTACATTTTATAGTTGAACAAACAAGATACAAATTGTCGCTGTTGGGTGAAATATGAACTTTTCAGCCTTGCATTTAGTTAAATGAGAAGACACTTTTTGAGTTCATTAACTGGGTTTTCCAAAGTTTTCATTCAGTTAGAGAATTTTCTCAACCCACAAAAGACCAGGTCACACCTGAGTTGAAGTATGAAAAAGTCACATTATCCAAAGTCAGAGTTTTAATGTTAGAGCGAGAAGTGATGGCTTAGAAATGTCTTTCTTGTATCTTTATTGTTCTCTATTGTACATTGCTGGGGTTTGAGTTTGCAGTGTGGTATTCAGTAACACTGGTTGAGTTTTCTCTAGAGGCAGAGCAGATGGCGATGTTAGAGTTCAGTAGCTGTGGGGATGAGTGACCATGCCAGGACCGTGTTAAATGGGGCTTACCCACGTGCTGGGTCCACTGCGATGCCAACAGGACTCCCCGCGCCAGTTGGAGAGCCATTATTTGTGATTAGAGTTTTCCTGTACTGTACCTCCCCTCTCAACTTCAAAACCTGACCGAGCACACACACAAACCGGTGGAATTATTGTACTTCGTAGCTGTGTTGTGACACACTTATTACATTTATTTTCTATTTTCTTATTACAAGTGTAATCACAAAAATAATTTTATTTTAACTTAAAGTAATTTAAATTTAAAGTGCAATGAAAAAGGCAACAACAGGACAAAGTATTATTTGTCTCACCTCAATAGACTGTGTAGCTGGATTGGTGTAGTACAAGTTCTGTGTTATCCAGTCCAATGCCAGGCCAACAGGGGAGCCGAGGATGGCTGCTGGAGCAAACTCTGTCCGGTTAGTACCATCTGACTTCACTCTGTGGATCTCACCCTGATGTCAAAGGAAGATTCATCAATGTCACTCAATGTTTTTAGTTTTTATTGTGTATTTTTACCGTTACCCCTTGGATGGACAACTAAGTTATGAACTGTACATGTGCAGTTTGTCTCTTGTATACATAGTAGCACTGCATCTCTGCACAACACGGGTTCCCTTTTTACTGTTTCTTTGGACAGTAACGCACCGGGTGCTCCACCCAGTAGATGGTTTGTTCGTTGTCATCAAAGTCAACATCATAGCCATTTTGAAGCCCAGCAACAGGGACCATAGCATCATTGCTCTTGTCATCTGGGTTCAAGGAAATGCCATAGATGATGCTGTCTCTCACAACCACCAGGAAAGGATCTTCAACTAAAAGAACAATAATGCAAAAGCAGTCAATATACAGTGAATAAAATATTTTTACAAACTACTACAGTAAAACAACAAACAAAGAAAAAGCCACATCACTGTGACATCTAATTTGTGAACTAAATACTCAGAAACTGGAACTATCATTTTTATCAAGGCTGTGAATTAATTAATACTTTAAAAGTTCTAAAACTGAGCAGCTAGGAATGCATGTTGATTTAGCCCATGGTAATCCAAAACTAAAAGTTGCTTTCAGTGCATGATAGCTGTTGCCAAATATTGATCTGAGCTAACAGGCCTTTATCTATAAAGAGGATTGGCTGGTGAAAGTTGTTTCCACAATCTGATTTGCTTTGTCATCGGAGATTAAAATCAATGAATGTTCATGGGGCATTTTCATTCTTGGATAATCATTGGCCCCAGGGGGAGACTGTGTTCGGCTTGGCTTGAATGGATTGAAACCTGAGATGAGTTAAGCTGTTGACCTAAGGGGGACTCCTTGGACTTTGAATTAAAGGTCTCTTGTCTTCTTAAGACCTTGAAAGACATGCTTATATGATTCCTAATATTTATGACGGGAACAGCAGTTTACAAGAGAATCGAAATGGGAGACTGTTGAGAGGCACCTGGATTGATCTATAACACAAGTTCAGTGTTTTCAAAGATTTCTCTTCTTACCAACATTGCAAGAGCTGCAAATAAAGCATGCAAAACCACAATTTTTACAATACCAAGTCTGCTCTTAGATAAATGCCTTATGAATACATCAGCTTATCAAATGCATCTGATCTGACTTCCTTTTTCATCAAACTGAGTGATGAGTGTTTCCCTCCATTTGGCAGGATGCAAACCTCTGGTGCAGGTGATTTGGTCTGCTGCCAGTGTCCAGCCTGAGGGGCAGGCACATGAGTAGTACCTCGGTCCCAAAGCAGAAAGCAGGCAGATGTGAGTACAGGGACTCCTCAAGCAGGGATTTTCACCTAAAAATTGTCAACCCGCACATGCACACACAAACACACATGCATACCACCAAAGAGTAAACAGAGTAATCTTCATAGGTTCTGTTCTTAAATGTATCTACAAAAACAATGGACCTGCTGCAGCAGAGATTGGTGAACGTGGATTATCTTTGCCATACCTGCCGGCTGCCTGGCTGGGTGTACTGCCACCAGACCCATGGGCTGAGGGAGGTTGAACAGCATCACTGTCTGGTTCTCCCCGTGCCACTTATGGGCTCGCATCACACGGTTGATGTATCTGTCGGTCCAATACACAAAATCCTCAAAAATGGTAATTGCGTGGGGATGTTGTAGTACCTTTTCATAGAGAGTAGCAAAAGAAAAAGAAGTGTGTCTTACACATATTATTCAAAAGGAAATTGAATGTGCTCTGTTCACTTGTTAGACCACTCACATAAATAGGAGCCCTACAGATAATTCAGGAAATGTGTCATCAGAATAAAGATTTCATTCTCATATACTCACCAGGTCACTGGCCAGAACTTGTTTCCTGTTGTTGCCGTTATAATCACAGTAGTCAATGAAATCCAAGTAGGCATCAGCAAAGTACAACAAATTGTTTGGATAGTCTATGGTTAGACCATTGGGCCAGTACAGCTTGTTGCTTATGATAACAGTCCTCAATTTCCCATCCATGCTGGCCCTCTCAATGCGGGGATTCCTCCCCCAGTCAGTCCAGAACATCAGGTGAGCACTGCAAAACAAATGTCTGTTCTTTTAACATCTAGAGACTATAACATATTTTGCATTCCATTAAAAACAAACTTGTTTCTTGTACGTCACAGACCTGTCCCTTGGGTCCAGCACCAGGCCTCTGGGGTTGGTGACATTTTCACTGACCAATACAGTGCGATGGGTGCCATCCAGTTTAGACACTTCAATAGTCTCCAAGACGTAGTCAGTCCAGTACAGGTTCCTACCCACCCAGTCCACAGCAAGGCTCTCTGTTACAGTCACTCCACTGTCAAATATCTGTCCAAAAGAGAATCATTCTCAGTTAAATGATTATTCCAGTATTTTTAAAACAGTGCCCCTTTTTTTTTACATATTTGATCCAAAAAGTTTTGGGAATTAGTCCAGTAGATTGCCTCAGCAGCAATACAGGCATATATCAGAGAGGCTGTGGGGAAAGTGTGAGTGTATAGCCAGAATATTTTCGCATCTAACTGTACCAAACCCTGCAAGGTAAAATGAGTGTTTTTGTAAATGGAGTCTGGTGGCTTTGGGGAGAGAGATAAAAAGGCCATTTCAGGTTAAACAACGAGGATCTAACTCATTAACCAAAAGGTCCATCTCTGCAGGTATCCTTTTCTTAACGATGTTAGACACCTCGAATAACGATCTGTGCCTGTCAGTGGCAAAAACAAGCACTTTTACTGGACAGCCCATTTCCATGCTGCCGAATGAGGCACTCTACTGGACCAATTCCAAAACTTTTTGTACATATTAATCATTTAGACACCTTTCCGGCCTTCACAATGCCAGAATTACCCTTTAAATATGTGTACAGGTGAAAATTAAACTACTAGTGACCACACAAAGTTTTAGTGCAATATGCCAAAAAAGTGACAAGAAGTAACAAAAAAAAACTCACCACAGTTCTGTCACTGCTGTTTTTGTAAGCACTCCAGATTCTGTCTTGGCTTGTGTCAGACCAGTACACACGGTCAGTGACCGAGTCAAAATCTAAGGCTACAATGTTGCGTCCATCTCGAACCAGTGAGCGGACCACATTGGGCTGAGTGGTTATGTCATCTTGCACAATCTGATTTCGACTGGCCACTAGCAAGAACGCCTGACGAGAATCTGAAAACACACATCAAATCTCAAATGTCCATCCTCATACTAATAAGTTCTTATCAGCTTTTGCATGGCTACCAAAAGTCTACATCAGGACTGATAAATAGACTCTACTCAAATGGCAATCCTTGGGGAATGCACTTTTGTCCAAATAAGGACCTATTGTATTGCAAGGTCTTTCAGCAGGTTATCTGTGCTGAAGAGAAGCTCATGTCAGGCACACTCCCCATAAACAGCCCTTTGTTGGTGATTATGTTCTAATTACGCCAGTGATGGCCAGTGAGTGACATCTATGTTATTTGTCTTATCTAAAGAAATCAGAGCAGCAAGGAGAGACAAGGAAGAAAAAAGACAGTGAGTCACTCTCACAGTCTGGGAGTCAAGCTCCCCCTTTATCATGGCTCATTGCAGCCAGCACAGTGGAGAAAAGTTAGATATGTGCTGTATGGGCTAAACATCTTGACAATCAAATTACTGTAGGATAATAGGCCTATTTCCTATGTTACTGTGTTTTGAAATTATATTGTGGTAGTACCTTCCATGCCAAGAAAGTTAAAGTCATATTCCTCCTCACCTGAGGCCTTGCAGGTACGCTGGTCTGCTTCAAGAGTGTAACCATCCTGGCAGTGGCAGCGGAAAGAGCCTCTCTCATTAAAGCAGTGCTGGCTACAGAGTCCAGGGGGGCTACACTCATCAACATCCTCACAGGTTTTAGAGTCATTGCTTAGTTGATAGCCCACAGGGCATGTGCACTGGGCCCCAAACGGCCCTTGAATACAACCGTGGGTGCAGCCAGCATTGTTGTCGGAACAACTCTCCTGATCTGAGTGGAAAGGAGGGAAATTGTTTAGAACCCAAAAATGGACATGGAAATGAAACCAAGAAAATGATAACTCATAAACACAAATCTACCAATTTAAGCAATTAACATACACCTTCTAATGATAATTAACAACAAAGCAATAACCACTTCAGTTAGTGTCTTCAGAAGTGCTACTCTGAGCCACAACTATTGATCAATCTATAATACCCACACTCTACTAATAACAGAATTTTCCATTGATCTTTTTTTTAAAACAGATCTATAAATATTAAAATAATTAATAAAGATACCGTGTTTGTTGAAAATGAATCAAACTACTTGCAGCATTTCTTCCAATGATTGAAATTTTGTTCCTACCTGGCAAAGGCTCGTCTGAAAGTAGTGAGGAAGGCAAGAAAGGAAAATCACAGATAATCTTTAGGTTAATACAGATCAAATCACACACATGCATGATTTTAACACAAGAATACAAAGACAAACAAATAACATTCAGCACAAAACTTTTGTGACATGAAGTGTCACTCCTGTTTTCAGAATACAGGCAGTCAGAATGTCAAATCAAATCAAATCAAGTCAGAGTTTGATCCTGTTCGTCATATATGAAAATTTAATTGAATTTGAGGAAGCCAGCAAACTTGAATATTTAATAAAATGGTCAAGTCTTTGTGATAGACAAAAAATATGTTCCAGGCTCACTAAGAAAGCAGAGATCAGACTTACTGCAGAGAGGAGACTCGTCAGCACCATTGGGGCAGTCAGGAGTGTTGTCACACACTGTGGTGAGGTTGATGCACACACTGTGGCCAGGGCATTGCCACTGCCAGCTTGGACATCGGAAAGGCGGTGTGGGACAGTCTCTTTCATCGCTCATGTCCCTGCAGTCGTTGTCCCCATCACAAATCCAGCTGCGTAATACACAATTTCCATTGTCACAGCGGAAGAATGAGGAGGGGCAGGTGCGAGGTGGGCAGGCGTGGTGTTCGTCACTGTCATCCTCACAGTCTGGATGACCATCACACTCCCAGGTGGACGGGATACAGCTCCCATCTGACTGACACTGGAACTCACTCTCATGGTGGCACATCCCTGGGGGCCTAGTAGCTGGGACAGAAAATACCACGAAAAGTGTGTTAACATGGTCCAAAATGAAAGAAAATCAAAATACCTTAGCAACCTTGTGCATAATTATGCAAAACTGAGTAATACTTCAGGAATATAACCAGTATTTAGATACTTACGACAGGCTTGCTCATCTGAGCGGTCACTGCAATCAAACACTCCATCACATCGGTAGTAGGAGTTGATACATTGGTGACCACTGGAGCACTTGAACTCATTCACTGTACAGTTGTAGACTGAAAAATCCAGTGGAGTATGTTAAACCTTTCAATTCAATATTTCTGCCCGTTGTGTATGAATGCTGAGCTCATTTGTTGTGCAACACTTGTAATGAGATCAATAAACTAAGAGGCTGAGCAAATGCTTGTTAAATTTTACAAAGCATTCAATTGACCTCTACAACTTTTTGAGCATGTTTACCCAGGACCAACAGGGCTTTACTGAATGCATGAATGACTGGAAAAAATTAATGAACTCTTAGTTAAAAAAGGGGGCAATAAAGCTCTGAATTCACAATATCTCAAAGTGAGAGGCTGGGCTGAAAATGAAATATGCAAGTCTACACAGTCATGAAACCTGATAAACAGAGTTTAATCAGCAACTAATTTTATTCCTTTTAGATATACAATTTAAATACAAATTAAAGCAGAATGAAATTAAATACATATCAAATAACACTTGTGTAAATACACCTAAAGTGTTATAAGTAAGCACCAGACGAGACCTTCGGCTATGTATGTCAAGGGAGAACTGTAATCCAGAAAGGTACTCACTGCATCCCTGCTCGTCCGCCCCATCCACACAGTCCCTGTCTCCATCACAGACATAGTTGGGGTCTATGCAGCGGTGGTCTGGACACTGAAACTGTCCTGGATGGCATGTACTTCCCAGATCTGTCACATGTTGTAGGAAAACAATATGAGTCTATGAAGTAATCACTGAGACTTTTTTGGCCAAGACACAATTCTCTGCACGGATTAGTTTAGAATCATGCTTCTATAAATAGCTGATCGATGGCAATGTGTATCATTGGGTTGCTTATAATAGTTTAAAGCCATATATAGTTTTCTGAGGAACCCATTTTCCTATTAGGAGCCCTGACAGAGGTAGGGCATTCAACATATAGTATGTACATTGTCTGATTCTGGATAAACGTCAAAGCACCTCAAAAATACTAGATATACTAATAGAGTGAGTTACGTCCAGTAGCCTATTGACCAGCTTTCATCTCTGTGTTTTATTAATTAAGGCTTTATATGTAGGCTCATTTATCACTTTATTAAAAATGGTGCATTAAATTTACTTCTAAACTCACTCTTTAGTTTTGTTTTACAACCTTTTTTACAGTATTTTATTTACTACCTTTCTTTACCATATTTTTCTTGTAGTGTGCTTCCTGAAATAAAGTTCTGCTACCATAATGAATTTGGGCTCATGTCTCATAGCAAATCCTATTAATTTTAAGTTGATATCCTCTATAGCAATACTCACGGCAGTCAGCTTCATCCGAACTGTCCCCACAGTCGTTATCAGTGTCACAACGCCAGGTATGAGGGATGCAGCGGTGGTTGGAACAGGTAAACTGATTGGCAGGGCACGTTCCAGGTACCCGTGTAGGACAGTTGTATTCATCACTATCATCAAAACAGTCATTGTGCCCATCACAGCGCCATCCTGCAGGCACACAGCGCTTATTGGCACAGGTGAATGCAGTAGGGGAGCAAGTAGTGTCTGAAAAAAAGAGATGATTAACTTGACAAAATATCCCAATATTAATATAAGACTTTGAACATTACGTAACATAGCAGCAAATAACTACTTGCTATGTAAAGATATAGTGGAATAATTACGTCCTATGCAGAGAATGAAGTCACACTCCCTCTGTGTAATCCAAGCTTCTCTTTGTTTTGGTAGCCGGTCTGATCTAGCATGCATATTAGCATATATGAGTCCCTCATGTGAAAATGTTGGCCCTCCCCGCATCTATCATGACAGTATAAAAACAGTGACCTCCCACGCAGCTTTACAAAAGCAAGATGGCAGAGTGCAGTTTGAAGCATTAAGCTGAAAGCACTCAAATTCAAATAAAACCAAACTAACTTCAGTGAGCAAGCTTATAATTACAGGGATTTAGGACACTCAGAAGATCAAAGAAATAGCTCCTTGCCAGGATGAATATGTTACTAATGTACAGCTGGGAAAAACAGCGGAACGTCTAACAAAGACGGTTTTTGTGAGTTTTATTTTGTTTCTGTCAAGTTTGAAAGAAGTGTGTTTGACAATGATCTGCAAGGTAAAATTACTGTTTTTGTCAATGGAGTCTGGTGGCTTTGAGGAGAGCAATATAAGGGTGTTTCTGGTTAGGCAGGTGGTGTGGTTGACACCCCCATTTGTTTTATTCTGAGATGCTGATGCTCTAGTGCCACATTTAGTGGCAGTGAATGTCATATATAGAACCTTTAAAAAAACAGCAGCATGAAAATA
Source organism: Hollardia meadi (assembly GCA_037974645.1). Lineage (NCBI taxonomy): Eukaryota > Metazoa > Chordata > Actinopteri > Tetraodontiformes > Triacanthodidae > Hollardia > Hollardia meadi. The sequence goes on along the minus strand of JBBPCS010000001.1, from coordinate 17,652,385 downwards.
TTTTTTACAGATCAGATCTACAGGTCAGATCGGGCAAGCATTAGAAACTGGATACAAAAGAAATAAGTACTGTTAATTCCACAGTTGACTTCGTCACTGTTGTCATGGCAGTCATCAACACCATCGCATCTGTAGCTGTTTGGGACACATTTGCCGTTGCTACAGGAGAAAGAGTTGGCTCCACATTGCAGTGTGGGGGGCTCATTGGATGGGTCTTCAACACACGTCTGCTGGTTGGGCAACAGCTTCATGCCATACGGACAGCCACACACCCTCTGTGAGTCTGGGGCTGGGAAGCAGAAGTGGCTGCAGTCTCCATTAGGATTCGTCGGCCTGTTGCAGAGGTTGGAACCTGAGAGGGAAAGTCTAGTGTAATTACCAGGTATATGACTGACAAGTGCGAGCCTCAGCTATGCATGAATAGTGGAGGGAGAAGAGCAGTGAATAAAGCTACTGACCAATCTGAGAGTGGGAGCTGAAAGACTTGACATGCATGATATGGCTGATTCCTCTTCTGATAATGACCATCTCCCCACCATCGGTCTTGCGCACACGCACAATGCCACCCAGGCGCCAGTCAGTATAATATGCATAGCCTTCAAAGAACAGGAGTAACAGAACATAACCTCAGTTATTTATCTTTCATCACCTCCTGGTAATTTTTGCTAATTTTGCTCTTTTGACTTGAGCATCATTAAAGCAAGAACAACAAACCAAAGTTGATGTCACTGACAATGAAATGAATTCCCTCTTTAGTAGTTTTAGTTCAAATAGATTATCTTGTACTGAAACTTTATAGGCAAGTCATTGTTTATACCAAAAACTCTTACCTTCAAAAATGGTAAGACCAAATGGGTGGGAGATCTGGGTTATGCGGTCCAAAGAAATCCTGTTCTGTCCATCAAAATTGCTGTGCTCAATTTTGTCAAAGAAGGCATCCACCCAATACAGACGCATTGAGCTGGGTGGAGATCAAAGCGGAGAGCAAGAGTTTGAAATGAGTCACAAATGCAGTCAGGATCAGGAAAAAAATCATTGCTATTGCAACCATAATTAATGGGCAAAACAATGAAAAATTACATCACTCTTAAGTTTGGAAGGTGTATTGTTGGACTGTTCTTTTAGCCACATGGCTATAGGAGTATATATTTGACTCACTTCCAGTCAATAGCTAAGCCATTTGGCCAGCCAAGAGTAGTGTTTACAATGGACAGGGCATGTGACCCGTCACCCCAAGCCCTCATAATCTTCGCTGGCCGGTACCAGTCAGTCCAAAAAATATACCTGTCGAGGTAAAATAAATGAGCATTAATGTCATATTTCATTCAAAAATGTATTTACTGTGAATACTTTGAAACATCAAGGGTACCTGGGTGACAAAAACCCTTTTTATTTAGATAATATTTTGGATACTTCCATATTAGAGAGTTTTTCTGTTTAAGCCAACTTCTTAGTGTTCTCCACAATACTGCCCTTCAGGCTGAACTAATCTCAGCTGTTGGACACAGAGGCCTTATGGCTTTGAGGCAATCGGAAATAACAGCTTGTTCTAAATAAGGATTCCTTTTATCAGGTTGGCGGCTTCATTTGAGGACATTTTTGAATGGGTGAGCACATCTTAAGGTGTGTAACCAGACATACAGTACATGGTTGGATTTGCAGAAACTTCCTTATCCTTAAAAACAAACAAAGCTACAAGTCCCATGGTTATCATGGATTTACCCTATGAGAGGATGAACCACGATGGCCCTCGGGTTGTTGAGGTTACGTATGATGGCTCTCCTGGACTTATCAGCTAGCTTCATGACGGATATGCTCCTGTATCGCGGGTCGGTCCAGTAGAGGTTTTTTGAAATCCAGTCGTAAGCCAGGTCCTCTACTCCATCCACTCTATTGGCTGCCAGTACCTCCCTGCCTGTGCAGATCAAAGCATTCAGACCACTGTTTAACACAGACATGAAAGAGGAACACATTTAAATAAATAGGCTGTCAGCTTGCATTTTCCCCATGTAGACCTGACAGAAAAAACTAGAGCAGCTCCAAAAACAACATCACTGATCAGAGCAGTGGTGGGTTTTTTTGTATGGTGTGACTGCTTGTGGATTATAACATTAGTAACTTCTTTCCACAGTTTTGAAACTAAATATCAAAACAGCTTGGTAAAACATTCTTGACTTGTCAGTCTTACTCATTTTCAGGTCATGAGTTTGAAATGTAAGTTGATTACATGAACCATTTTCCACTGTCCACACTCCTGTCCTCTCCCTCCCCCATTGTACCAGTCGGCCCCATCAGGCACTCCCTTAACTTCCTGTATAAGCCTGACTGAATCACATGGTAGAGCTCTCTGCAAGGAAAGAAATTATCCAAGGATGTTATCACAGCGAAAACACTGAAAACATATTAGCTGCTGGTAGTTTTTCATACTTCACACCATGTCTTTCCTTGTATTATTATGCTATTGTTATGATGCAAATGTGTTAGGATATTCAAAACAATTCAGCAAGAGCGACCAACAAGATGCTCACCAGTCCCATCCACTTTTTGTTTATAGATGATATTTTTGGCTGTGTCTGAGAAGAAAATAGCATCATCCTCAGCACTAAAATCCACCCCAACAAAGTAGGAAGGGGATCCAGTGACGGGTAGGATGATGTCTTCCTGAGAAGATAGGTTAAATGGGATCCCTCTCACGGCCAGCTGGCTGGAGAAGAGCAGAAACTGCCTCACAGCTAGGAAATAAGATAGGAAATAAGATGATGATATGAAACAAGATAGCCATTCATGCCAAAGATATTCAGCCTCACAAAAGCATGATAACACAAAAGAAAGGGTTAAACAAGATAAAACCACTGTGGGTTGCTGTAACCTTTACACCTTTAGGGTGTAAAGTATAACTTTAAACCAGGAAACATACTGAGATCTGTTCAAGAAACTTATCACTACAGTTATAAGAGAAATGTTCTCTTACCAAAACATCGCTTGCCATCGGCATGTAGGTCGTAGCCCATGCGACATTTGCAGCGGTAACCCAGTCCTCCATTGTCACTCCGATGACTCAGAACACAGATCTGCTCACATCCACCTCTGTCTACACTACAAGGGTTTGGCACTGGAGACAAAAACAAACCAGTAACTGGCAAAATTAATTCATTAACTATATTAATTTATGGCTCGTCCTTAAGAAACACGAGCAGTTGCATGGCAGAAAATTTTGGGATATTTACACCATACTTTAGAATAATCAGTGAGAACTGTGAGCTGCATCAGGACCACTCTAAAGATGACATATTTGGCTCACTGAAGGGCTTACCATATGGCTGCTTCAACTGATGTATGACTGCTACTCCATGAGGAGTCTGAGATGTACTGTAAACAACTTGGGGATTGTTGTCATTGAACTTGTTGGCTTTCATCACAGCCATCTTCGTCCAGTCCGTGAAATAGACATTGTGCTCAAACAGACTAATGCCAAATGGGTGTGGAATTGCAGCACCTCCATGGACCACTGTTTTTCTAAGAAAAAATGTTGAAAACATTTATTTCTTATATTATAAATGCATCAATCTTTCTGCCCCACAGAATTCTTTGAGATTAGCTTTTATGTTTTTGCCGTACATTCAACAAAAATGTAGTGTTACTTTTGAGGAATAACACATGACATATTTACCTATGAAGGCCATCATATGTTGCAGTTTCAATGTAGTCATAGCGACTGTCGACCCAGTAGATGCGCTTGGCCTCAATGTCCAGTGTGATACCAGCTGGCCATCCCAGTTTACTCCCAATTATTCCATAACGGTTGGTGCCATCCATGAAGGCCCGCTCCAGGCCTGGTTGTCCATTCAGCGCCTCCCAATCTGTGAAGAACATATACCTGTGAAAGGAGGTTAAATGTTATTTGCCAGTGTTCTCTAAGGTGGGATCATAACATGAGGACTGCTATGTCCAGGTGGAATCACATAAATAACATTACATGTATTCAATTAAGAAAAAACATAGTATACTTCCCCCTTGTTAATTATGTCTAGCATCCACAGTATTATGTCACAAAGTGGGTGGCTGTGCATCTCACCAGAGAGCTGTACCTTAATTTACGATAAGCAATTTATCTGTAGCCACCTGGCTCTCCTCCCCTCTTGAACTATACTATTGGATTACAATGAGGGTCATCCCTTACATTGCTCCTCACTAATCCACCCAGGGCAATCTGCTAATCTCACACACACCCCCCATTATTCCATGCCAATGGACCACGACAGATACTGTATGTGGGGTCTGGGAATGGGTGGATACTGGTAGATGAATGAATGGAAACTGGGAGATGTGCTTACCCGACAGTGGGGTCCACCGCTACTCCTCTAGGGTTTCCGAGGTTTTCAGTGATGAGTGTGACCCGGTTACTTCCATCAAAGTCCACCACGTCAATCCTGTTGACGCTGGCCTCCACCACATAAAGTTTGTTATTCACCCAATCCACCGCCAAGTTCTCAGGGTAGTCAACTGATACATTTAAAACCACCTGCATGTTGGAACCGTCCATATCCACAGAAAACACCTGTACACAAAAGACGCCATTGTTAGACAGGAAATTAGCCCTTAGGTGGTCACTGCCTCCAGAAAATAGAGGAAAAGATATTAAAGGATACAGGTTCACATTTGTCAAGTGTATCTTCATACAATACTCAAATGCCTGTACAGTAGGTACATTGAAAGTTTTATTGGTCAATGTAAATGTTCCCCATTTCTATACTGACACCAAAGGGAAATCGATGAAAGAAGGAATTTCTGACATTACAGTGTAAGTGATGAATCCACAATCCTTGTTCTGAGTGAGAATGAATTCTAAAATTTAGCAGATTTCAGAAGGCGTCAGGCTTCAGAAGTCTGAGTTAGACAAATCAAGTGAGCATCTTTAAAAAATGACGTACACATTTTTTTTCTTAATGCTTCAACAGACAGTGCTTCCTTGCTGAGCCACTGCAAAGCGACAGGGACACAACAAGCAAATTGTGCACTTAAAAGAAAATAGTCACTGAATTGGTTTAACTCAGACTGCTTATACTAGCTTTGGTTTACTTTAGAATACATTTTTACATAGAACATAGTCCTTGGCTTGGATAAATGTGGACATGTTGAGGACTGTTTTAAGAGTGACGTAAAAGAATGTGAACATATTCTAGAAGATAGAAGATCATTTAAAAGTAGTGTATGGCAGTCAACAGACATGAGTATGTATGAATATAAAGGTATGTCAGAACAGATAATTAGTTTTCTTGTCTGATGACTCTGTCTTGTCACATTTCTGTGAAGCCTATAAACTGGTTTTCTACACCTCTCACTCTACCAATACTATGATGGCACTAGTTTCTCAGACTGGAAGCCTTGGCATTATGCAGCTGGTAAGGGGGTACTGCTCTTAGCAGCCCTGCTCCTTTTGAAACATGATCCACAAAAGCAGGATTTTCAACTGACCTGTTTAAAGGGAAACTGAAGATGTGGAAATAGCCTGGTAGTTTAACCTTTCTGGTTGCATTCACATGCCCTGTTTGTGCTACCCTCCTTCTAATCTGACATGCTGCCATGGAGGTGGCTAATATACACAGATGACCAGTCACAGATATATCCTAGCCTTTCAGCTCAGTGGCTGTAGTTTAAACCATTGAGGAGTCACAGCATAGAACAAAGACTTTCTAGCTGGCCAAAGAATGCATATAGATGGACAGTGCCACTGAAAACAAATACAGCATGATTACTTCCAACAAGATTGAGTTACAAAAATTGCTGCCTGGTATGTGAACATCATACCAGCCTATCAGTAAGGTTTCAAGATTAGGCCATTTGGATTCCATTCCACATCTACTTCCATTCATTAAGACCCAGCCACAAGGGAGCCAACAGCTATCCTATTATTATAGTATCAACATTGCTGATGCTTTAAAAGATAACTGAAAGAATTCAGTACTGGCCAGTTCCTGTCTAACTCAATACTTCCTCAAACAAGAAACTGGTCTACTCCATGTAAAGGGAAAGGCATAACAAAATATGGATATGGATATGGAAAGGGGGTTAAAAAAAATACCTTATTCTGAATGGTATCAGTCCAGAAGATCCTATGGAGATTATAGTGGAAGTCCACTCCCACTGCAACCCCTCTGTTCTGTGAATTAACCAAAGTGCGCAGATTGTTGCCATGGATATCACCTATTAGCAGATCTCTGCCATTAGAAAATATCAAAGAAGGGACTCCAGCTGCAAAGGAAAAAAAATACAACAACTTACAAAATACAGCATGAAGAAGTTATTTGAAAATGTCAGGTTAGAACCAGAGCCTGATTTGTATTAACATGGAAGTGAATTTCGTAGTATGCATGCTCAACAAAAAATATCAGTGGACATTTAGATAATGTCCCACATTAATTCAGATCCCTACTGGTTTATGAAGGTAGAGTACATTGTAGCCAATATCATTACACACTTTTTTTAACAGCAACTAAAGGCAGAGAGGTCAGCCTCTTAGTGAACACTCCAAGGCAAGAGACTAACTAAAACAACATTCGGTACGCAACAATGCACCAGAAAGAAGCACGAATGCTCAGTAAAGCAGCCATGGTGGTTGGCAAACAGGAAAGGGGGCTATGCCGTTGGGCCTAATTTGGTTGGAACATTCGCACATATAAAATGTGAGCAATGTGAGAGAAGAAATACCACTCACTTGAGGCGTCAGCTCTGCAGTTTCTGTGCTGCTCCAGGATGTAGCCCTCTCGACAGCTGCAGCGATGGGAGCCTATGCGGTCCTCACACAGCTGGTCACACACGCCCCACATCGAGCAGTCGTCAAAGTCTTCAGCATGAAATCAAAATCACAGAAGGTGAGAATTAAACAAAAGAATGTTTTGATTAAGTCAAATTACACTTTTCACACATCATAATAAAGCTGTAATGTGGTGTGAATCAACAAATCATTCCCATACTTCCCGTTTATTTATTTAAATTCAGCTACGAGTCCAAATAGTTTGTGTACTTTTGAGTCAGAGTGTCAATGTTTACATGCATCAAGTTAAGGTCTTATTTGGGTAAAGGGTTAGGTATTTCTGGTATTCTGTGATTGAGTATCTCTGTTGTTAAAATAATTATGTCCCACTCAAACCAAAAAAAGATAAGAAAAGGGAAAAGTTTACAGCACTAGCTACAACCTCCTACATCTCATTTACTGGACCAAAGTAGATACTTTCTATTACATGGAAAAACAGTGAACATCCCAACTTATCCTGTCTGTCTATATGAACAAAGAATCAAGGTCAATATTGGGGAAAAGGTGATGTAAAGTCAATGAAGGATATGTACCTATACATGAGCGGCTATTGTTGCTGCTGACAATGTATCCAGAAGGACAAGAACAGGTCCCTCCATCAGGGGAAGCATGACAACGATGCTCACAGCTCAGAGAGGCACATCTCCAGATACCTGACCAATGCACAGACCAGATCAGTGAATGACTATACTTCAAGAGCTCAGTTTCTGTGATATTAGATGTCCTAATGTGTACTTGACACTAGCTGTGTTGGTACTAACTGCAATTGTGCCCAGCAGTGGAGTTAGTTTCATCCTCCCCCTCCGGACAGTGAGCTGTCCCATCACACAGCTGATCCATGGGAATACATAGGCCAGAGGATGGACAGGGCCATTCTCCTGGGTAACACTCCTGCAGTACATTATCTGCAGACAAAACAGATTCATCATCTTTGTGTGTGCAGGCTTAAACATAAGAAAGGAAAAACAGAATCAGAAATTTTGACAGCGGAGAGTTTTACATGAGATGGACTGTTAGGAATTAAAAGACATTCAGAGTGTATTAAGGACAGGCAGCCTTATAACCACAGGAATGAGGTGTTGGTCTTACGAAAACATTGTGACAGGGACTTTATTGTCAGGGACATTACTGTCACTTTAAATCGATGCAGGGGAGTGGAGCTTTGAGGGGGGTCACATGGGGGCTGAGAGGGCTTCTGCAGCCCATCCTCTAAAAACACACACTCTTCACAGCCGTGTGGAGGAATTCTAAAGCCCTTTGGGGGGGCTGTGCAATCTTGTGCCACAAAGAGGCATTTGAATAACACATTTAAAGGAGCACAGGCATAGCGTCTTGCTATCCCAAATGAACCATGGAGACAGGAGATGAATCAGGCTCACACAGAGAGCCTGAGTTGTTAACCATTCTAGTGTTCCTTAAACGGCCAAATGTCTAAGAAAATTAACTGTATTCATGACAACTTGTTTCCAACTTTTGTATCCATACCACAGCCTTTTTCGTCTGCATTGTCCTCACAGTCATCCTCTCCATCACAAAGCCATACTTGGTGGATACAGCGGCCACTGGGGCAGGTGAAGTAGTTCCCTTTACATGTAGGATATGCTGCAGGTGAAGTGGAGAATATTAATACACAGAAAAGACCAGAGACTAAGTTACAAGTACATCTGTCTCGGAGAACATAAGAGTCACAAGACAGACAGTGGAATTTGATTAAAAGAGAGGAGATGGTGGAAAGAAAGAGACTACATACTGCAGTTTAGCTCATCACTTCGGTCTCCACAGTCATCGTCATGGTCACAGACGTAGCGTTGAGGAACACACAACCCATTATGACATGGGAAAAGGCCTGTATTGCAGTGCTGTGCTAAAGAAAACATAACAGAAATTTTTAAAAAAAAAACATTTATTTGGTGATGGATGGTATTGCATTCTTGGAAGGCTCAACGATGAATTCCATTTTAAGTGTTTATAAATAAACTGGCTTCTTACTGCAATTTGCCTCATCAGAGCCATCGCGGCAGTCAAGTATCTGGTCACATCGCTGGGTATGGTTGTAGCAGGCCCCATTAGCACACCTCAGCTGCGCACACTCGGGGTAATCTGAAAGATTAAATCATCATCAGGGCAACGCTAAGCATGCAAATCAGCCTGACACCTCTGTTCTTTCCAGCTTTTAAAATGTGAGAAGCTTGGCGAATGGGAAGGATAAGAGAGAAAAAATTTTACGCAACCACCATAACGACGGCAGAATTCTTTATGCAATTGTGAGATTACCACAGTGTGTATTGCTGTGAGTCTACCATGTCGGCACAATAATGGCATAGCAGCTGAACTCCAGCTTGACTAATCCACCAAGGAATCTGCAATCAACCTCTGACAACAAGAAGCATATTGTGGCTCATTCTGTCAGTCAGCGAGCCTCTTAATCTTAACAAATTGATTAAAATGCCACAGGAGCCTGATATAAAAAAAGGGAAACCACCCTGCAGCAGACTTACGGCAGTCTCTCTCATCAGACCCATCCGAGCAGTCCGCCAGACGGTCACATCGGTATTCTCCTGGGATGCAGGCCCCGTTACTACAGCTGAACTGGCCACTGGTGCACGTCCTTCCAGCTGGGGGCAGATTAGAGAGTAAAGGATTCATTCACATAGTTCCTATGTGCACTTAAAATTGTATCTACTTGAACTGTATATACTGTATACTGTAGGTACAGAACAGTCATCTAATTCCCTAACTTTGTAAGTCCTACAGACCCTGTGGTGGCTCCATCTTAAACACTTACTGTTCAAGCCCACTAACCATCATCAACAGATTAGCAATATTTAATTTAATGCAATGGTTCTAACATAAACATCCTGAATTTAAACAATTCAATTAAAATAAGTGTGATAAACAGTAATATCAATGAAGCAGTGGATCAAATTATTTTATTATTCACATTATATTAAATGTGATTAAAAAATATTAAAAAACTACTCATTTGAAAGACGATTGGAGTAATGACTTGCTTATAGTGTAAAACTGTACTTACGGCAGTGTTGCCTCTCATCTGAGCCATCCTCACAGTCCTCCTCATCATCACACACCCACACATCAGGGATACACTCGCCATCACTCAAACACTGGAAATGGCTGTCATCACATGTTACCTGAGCTGTGGGAATACACACAGAGCATTTTAATATTTATAACAGTTGACTGTACTCCAGTGTTGGAAAGTTACTATGTACATCTGCTTAAGTACAGTAAGTGAGTGCACTTTTGAGTTACTTGTACATTACTTGTTTTAATGTTATGCTACCATTTATTTCCGCTCCACTAAATTTATGAGGAAAATATATTTTATACTCAACTAAATGTCACAATTTCAAATTTAAGACTTTACATACAAAACATATAATCTATTTGTAAAATACCGGTATGATGAAGGCAGTGTTATAGACTAAACAAAAGAGAATTACTTTTATTTTTGATACTTTAAGTATATTTTGCTGATCAAATTTTGAAAGCCGTACTTTAGTAAAGGATCAGAGTATTTCTTCCAACACTATATATCCCAACCCTCTCAGCCTACAGAATGATATAATGCGTAACTCACGGCAGTCGTGTTCATCAGAGTCATCCACACAGTCTGATGTACCGTCACAGTGCCAGTCACCTGGTATACATCGACCTGTCCCACAGCGGAACTGCCCCAATTCGCATCCTACACACAATTAAAATGTACATAATTCATCTTCATTTAAAGCTTTTTCTTACATGCTACTAGAACTTTTATCTATAGTTATTATATTATTATTATTATTATTATTATTATTATTATTAATAATAATAATAATAATAATAATAATAATAATAATAAATGATATCCTAAATTTATCATCCTGTCTATCCTGGTACCTTTAAGAAAGGTGAAAAAAACTATGGTTAAAAAAAGAGAATCGACAATTGTTAAATGCTCTGCGTTTGATAAAAACACAGAATATGGGGGTAGGGATCCCTTCCACTGATGAAGCATGTTGTTAACAGCACTGACAAGCCTTGGAGACAAGCGTGCCAGCCATCTCCCCCAACAGTTACACAACCTTCACCGTACTCATTCCGAACCTCCGTTTGATGTTCTTACTGAGTGGCATCTGTAGAGATAAGGTACCACCACTCTACCTTCCCAGACATTTTCCAGGAGAGATTGATTCAGGCAGCATAGTTTAGTGGCAGAGCACTCCATCAGACCCGTCCAAATAGGAATGTGCAATTCTGATTGTCTCTTTGACAGCCTGATTAATGGTGCATGCTGTTCTCGTCCGGTCTCAAACGTAATTGGAATAAATAGTGGCACTTGGTTATATCCAAATTCTTCATGAGAAGAGCTGTGATGTGGTGATTGGTGGTGCATACTTGGGGTTGGTGTTCTATCTCTGTCTTGCTTTATCCAGCATTTTGAAAACATTCTTCCTTCTTGATCAAATATCTTCCTACACATGCAAAATATTGGAGTTAGTTAAACTAAAAAAACTGCATACCAAAACTCTACAAGCCCACTTTGGCTTGAAGTTACTTAGTTACTAGTTCTAAGTAATTCTAGAGACAAGCTGTGAATAAAATGTTATTCTAACATGTGTGTTTACCTGAGCAAAAGAATATCTATATAT
>JBBPCS010000001.1:17556660-17626250 GCA_037974645.1 Hollardia meadi | reverse complement strand
ATGGTGCATAGTAGGAAAATGCAGTTTTCCCCAGATCTGTTAAAACCTGGGGTACATTAAAAAGCAACCACTTGGAGAAGCGTAGCTGGTAATCCTTGAGTTATATCAAAGGTTAATTCTATTGAGTGATTTTGCCTGTGTTCATGTGATGCCTCCATGCTGAATGTGATGTAAATTTGATGTGAAAAAATTAGGGGCTGCAGATTCTTTAATTGGGGAGCAGAATGCAATTTCTAAATACATTTGCAGCATGCTGAAAAGCAATTATAAATTAATACTGCATAATCAAAATTCTACATTACATTGATCTACTTACTCATGTTAGAGAGTGAATCTTTAGGTCTAGTTGTGTATACACTATCTGGGCCTTTCTGCAGTTCATGGCCTGCATCTGTCAAAATCAGATTTCACTCTGTTCACTCATTGACTCATAACTCAGGTGTTCACTCGAGCATTTCTACTCACTTCATTGTTGAGCCTGTAAAAACTGTTTCTTTTTCCCCTTGCTGCAACATGCTATGTGACATATATTATACAATAGACTTGCAAATACCCCATTCAAAAGGAGATAGCTGGGATTGCTGGGCATATGTATGGAGATTATAACTGACAGCATGTCTTAGTGTGCAGCAGCGCAGAAAACCAACTCACCACAATAAAGTGAGATTAATGTATAATACCCAAGAGTAAAAACAAATTACATCAACCTCACAAGACAGAACTTGTAGGTAAAAATTACAATGATGTATTTTTGTGGTTGTTGAGGTCTCTCTGTCTCTATGTACACTTTAATTTGTGAAACAAAATGAACACTGGAAATGTCCTCAAGCAACTACACATCTGTTTTACTTGTGCCAGATGTCCTAGCTCCTATAGATTTTGCTCCTTGTTGACTTCTACCTCTTGTAAAAAAAAAAAGGATCACAATGCTTCTGTCAGAGGTGATCAAACCCTCTATTCTCCACATACATAAAGTTAGTATGATCAGGTCTGCATGTCTGTCACTACACTTGGATGCTGCTTAGGCTGCTCCCATCAGCAACCTCTTCACTTCATAATTGACTTGTACTGGAAAAAGTTGAAGAATTATATAGCCAAGAAAAAAAAGTTACATTCCATGTGTGTAGGCTCTTTTTTTTTTAACCAATCACAAGAGGAAAACATGAACCAACTTGCTCTTCTTCCATACTCTCTTCACCGAGAACAATGCAGACTTGGCCGTGACCCAATAGCAAGTGCCTTTGATGCAACTGACAGAGATTACCTGATTTTGTTCCACAGGGGGATCGGGGGCTCCCTGGACCGAGGGGCCCAAGAGGACAGCAAGGTGTAGGAATCAAAGGAGAAAGGGTGGGTTGTAAATTCACATCTAACAAAGAGAATATATTGTAGGCAGCTTCTTGCAACACTAGACTGAGTAAGGTGAGAGGAAAGTATTAGATGGTTTGGTTACTAAAGAAAGATTGCAGCTAATGAGGAATAAGGGGCAGGTGTGTGCAAGCAAGTGATGGTTAGGTGATTGGGAAACAGATAGAAAGGGAATGACAGTCTGAAAAAGACAGTCAAAGACATGGGATGTCAACCTGTGTTAAGGGAGTCACTAAAAACTGAAACATATGTATTAAACTGACTATGGTGTTTTACTTCCAGGGTGAATTGGGGCCTCCAGGTCCTGCAGGGTCAACTGGACTCACAGGAGTTGGCATACAGGGAGAGAAGGTCGGCAAAATGTCTTCATCTATGTTTTCACAATGTCACACTGACATACTGTATATAGTATAGGTAGAGCAGTAGGACATTCTGCCCTGACAGCCCTCTAATCTTCATTACTGCTCAGGGAATCGAAGGTCCAAGAGGTCCACCAGGAGTCAGAGGACATCCAGGGGAGGGTTTGCCTGGACCTAAGGTTGGTTAAAACACTTGCTGTATAAAATGCAAGATTGCATGTCAGAGAGAGCTGACACAATGGTTGCAACAAACATTGCCACCACACACAGAATTTGATTCCAGGTCCGTCTAGCTTTACAATTCAGTACTCTCATTTCACTGTGAAGAAGGGCGAGTCAGAAGAGATTTTATAAAGGGGAGAGAAAAGACAGAATCTGAAATTACACAGCAGCTGCAAATCAACTGTATGTAGGGTTTTTAAGTGTTTAGGGTGGTCCCTACTAGGGCTGTCATAACATCAGATTTTCACTTCATAATTATTGTGGCGAAAATAATTCACAATAACAATATTATTGCAATAATTATAGAAAATTTGAAAAAAAAGGTATAAGTTAAATTCATTTTTTTATTTTGTTTATTGTGTGTTTTGTCTTTTGGTCAAACAAGTCCAATGCCCACAGGTGTAGTAACTTTTAAAAAATATCTACGTGGTCATGCTATTTTTATTTCAAGGGAGACCAAGGTTTACCAGGAGAGCAGGGAGCTCCAGGAGAGAGAGGTATTGGTGAGCCTGGTCCAAAGGTAAGACACTGCACTGAATCAAACAAGTCAATTTAGCTAAGATCTATATTAGCATATGGGGAGCGCCAATGTACTGAATCCATCAAAAATCAAATAATACTGTTTTACTGTAACTGTTACAGGGAGAGCCTGGATCAGCTGGTTTGGGTGGCCTACCTGGTCTTCCTGGAGAGGATGGAGCTCCAGGGCAGAAGGTAAAGCACACTATACCAATGGCCTTGGAAAATCTCCATTTTGTAGCCCAATTTCTTTCAAAAAGGATTGTTTCTTTGTCTCATCTACCTCTCCTCTCTTAGGGGGAGCCTGGTTTACCTGGTTCAAGAGGTCCTGAAGGAGCACGAGGAATTGGCACCCAAGGGGAGAAGGTATGCCATATGTCCTTGTGTAGTTCAGAATTTAAAAGACAACAAATGTTAATCAGATGATGTGTACTGTAATCACTCACAGGGTGACCAGGGTCAAAGGGGCATCCGTGGATTACATGGGCCTCCTGGAATTTCAGGACCCTCTGGACCAAAGGTAAGAATTAAACAAACAAGTATTTTACTGTGGTGGGACAGCTTATTTGATAACGTAGTATTAGCAACCTCTTTCCATTTATTCTATAATGAATACCTTGCTGTTGAAGATGTATGCCACCCCAACCCAACTTTTGATTAACACAAAAATAAGTCCTCTGCAGGTTGTTGGCAGCAGAAGTTTTGTCAAAATAAAGACGAGCATGAATTGGATCTTGAGTCTCTTGCCAACTCTCAACTTTCAGGGTGAACGTGGAATACCAGGCCAGCTGGGCATGCCAGGGCAGCCAGGGCGATCCATATCAGGTTCAAAGGTAAACAAATAAAAACGTATCATCAAACTGTCTCTTCACATAAATCTTGGAACAGAAGTAGATAAACAGCAGGCAGCCAGAAGAACTGCTAGATAGAGTTTGATGCGTTGTAATGCAGCAGAAAAAAATGCTGCCACTATTCATCATTGTGACTTAACTGTCTTCTCTCCAGGGTGATGTAGGCCCTGCTGGTCCCCCTGGTCCAGTTGGGGAAACAGGCCATGGATTACCTGGTCCAAAGGTAAACAAATTACAACACTGAGTGTTTTTTGAACATTTATTAATGATATTGTTCAAATCAGCATATGTTGTTGGTCTTCATCACAATTTTTTTTTTTCACCAGGGTGAACGTGGTCATCCAGGTTTACCAGGTCCATTTGGTCCAAAAGGCGAAGGTCTCCCTGGCCCTGTGGTTTGTATCATCAGTATTTTGCACATACTTAAATTCTGTAACCAGTAAATCCTGTGCAAATCAGCACTGTCTAAACGTATTTTTTTTTAGGGTCCTCCGGGCCTGCCAGGCTTACCGGGTGAGCCGGGCCCAGAAGGAATAGGAATTCCTGGTCCAAAGGTTTGTGTCTACATTATTTTTAAGTTTGTTTGTCTGTTTTTTTGCATGTGTGTTTATGTATGGGGATGCTTATGTGCATTTCAAAATGTCATGCCTTTTTCAGGGTGACGTTGGCTTTAGAGGATTGCCGGGTTTGCCCGGCCCACCGGGAGAGGGCTTACAAGGACCACCTGTAAGAAGGATCTAACAAACAGCTTGAAATAATTATAATTAATATTCAAATCTGAATCATAGCTAATAACTACACAAATCAAACCTCTGGCAATATACACGATTAGAAGTTGTACTATGATAAAGTTTTTTCCTTAAACCAGTGGTCTGATAACTTTAAACATTTGTTTTCAGGGTAATGTTGGGAGGCCAGGACCTGCTGGTCCAACTGGACCTCCAGGAGAGGGTATCCAAGGCCCAAAGGTAAATGTTATTATTTTACATACTGTAAGAGCTGTCTTTCAAGCACTTACCGAGTTCTTTATGATCAGGATTCATAATTCACAATCGTACTTTCTTGTCCACAGCATGTAAGAGTGAAGCAATATGATGTACTTAATTGGTGCTGGCATGTTACACAAAAGAACTACCTGATAAATTAGCTGCAGGACAAAATATAACAATAATTTATGATCTACCGAGAGCGTGTAACACTGCAGTCTGAGTCAGTAAAATTTAATTTCAGGGTGAGCCAGGATCTCAAGGTATGACTGGGCCTCGAGGGCCTCAAGGAGACGGACTCCCGGGCGCTAAGGTGATGGATTTACATGTATCTTTTAAAAATGTTATTGACATCTGATTAACTGGTCTCTGACTGATCAATCTTCCATTGTTACAGGGCGATCGTGGATTAGCTGGTGAGAGGGGAATGAAAGGTGCTAAAGGAGACATGGGAGATTCTGGAGTCCCTGGTGAAGTGGTAAGAAAACAGATCTTATTCTTCACTTCACCAATATTTGAAGATATGCTCTGGGTTTTAGTTGTAGAGATCAGGATGTCTCCTCATTCACTCACTTGACTTCAACAGCTCTCAGTCTTTTTGATTTGATATTACACTACCTGGACAAATGAGATTCATCATAGGAAAACATGCTAATAAATAAAATGTCAGATTCTTAAAGTTACTCTGTGGAGCTTCTTTTTTTTTCTTGGGATGGCCTTTTTAATTGAAGTTCAATTACAAACAGAGAGTTTAAAAAAAGTGTATGTGCAGTAGATATGAGAACAAACATACTTGATAGTAATCAAATATTACATAGTTATAATTATCATAATATCTAATAATAATAATCTACTTAATCTACATCACAATCCCATTAGAGAACTGTTGTAGAGAACTGTAGAACTATTTTGAATAACAAGCTACTGAAACAGTGATAATGTTTTCAACTTTTTATTATTCCAGGGCAGGCCAGGAGCAAAAGGAGAACCAGGCCTCACGGTAAGATCATTAATTCAACTATTGTTTCAATATTCTATTAATTATAATGATTTTGTACTAATACAAATGTTCCCATATTTTTCAGAGAGAGGACATCATTAAGCTAATCAAAGAAATCTGTGGTAAGACTACTTATTGGTATAACCATTAATAAGTAGCTGGTATCTAAAGGGAAAGCATATAGCATTGTTTTGATCTTCACTGCTAAAGAGCAACTATAGCTGCTAACTTTGTCTGTTGGTTGGTGCTGTGCAAGTGTACAGTGAGTTATTAGAGCTTTTTCCACTGCTGTCTCTGGAAATTAGGCTATGAAAGTGGTGACAGTGAACCAAAACAGTGACGTTGCAGTCCATCAGTCCAGAAACCAATGACCTGAATGATGCTAAAAGAGACTCTAAAGAGCTAAAGGGAGCTAGCTGCACAGTTGGGTGATAATTCTCTGTGGGTTCATCCCTGCGAGCAACACCGTTGACATTACACATAGCAAGCTGATCCATTGTTATAGTAACAATATTGATTGGAGCACCTTGCAGCTTTAAAACTATAATTAGGTAAATCAGATCATAGGGCAGTAGTCAAGCACACATAGTGACAGCATTTCATTGTTTTCAGGATGCGGCATCAAGTGCAAAGAAAGACCAATGGAACTTGTGTTCGTCATCGACAGCTCAGAGAGCGTCGGCCCGGAGAACTTTGAAATCATCAAGGACTTTGTCACGAGGTTGGTGGACCGGACCACAGTCGGACGCAACGCAACCAGAATCGGACTGGTCCTCTACAGTCTGGATGTCCATTTGGAGTTCAACTTGGCTCGCTACATGAGCAAACAGGACGTTAAGCAGGCAATCAGAAAAATGCCGTATATGGGTGAGGGCACCTACACTGGCACAGCAATCAGAAAGGCGACTCAGGAGGCTTTCTTCAGCGCTCGGCCTGGAGTCAGAAAAGTAGCCATTGTGATCACTGATGGTCAAACTGACAAACGAGAGCCTGTCAAACTTGACATAGCTGTGAGGGAAGCTCATGCTGCAAACATTGAGATGTACGCCCTGGGGATTGTCAATTCCTCGGATCCCACACAGGCTGAGTTCCTGCAAGAACTCAACCTCATTGCATCTGACCCCGACAGCGAACACATGTACCTCATTGATGACTTCAATACTCTACCAGGTGATAATCAGATCTTGTTATATCATGCCTTCAGCAGTGTGTTCATTAAATTCTATAGCTATTATAATTGCTTTCAGCTGAGAGGTTGTAAACTCTTGATTTTTTTTCAGCATTGGAGTCTCAACTCGTCAACCAGTTCTGTGAAGATGAAAATGGCGCCCTTATTTACAATCGCATAACAAATGGACACTGGAATGGCAACAATGGCCATGGGAATGGTATAAATGGCAACAATGGACATGGAAAGAATACCGATGGATATAATGGCTATGGCAATAATGGTTATGCTTATGGTAACAATGGATATGGGAAGAATGGGAATGGTTACAATGACCAAGAGGATATCCAAAAGAGACGCACCGGCAGTCGAGGCCGTGGAGACACTTTCACGCTGCCCATCAGTGCTGATCCTCTTCCTGTTCAGGTCTTTGCTAAAAATGCAGAACCAACAGTATACTGTGGCAATTGTCTTCGGTGATGGTGGAGAATTGTTCACAAAATTGACAAATTTTTATGTTGTCATTTTACTGTAGGTGGTGGAGGATGATGAAGGTGAAGATTTAGACCTAAGAGCCCATGCACGGGGTGGTAGTATTGTAGCTTTAGTTAACAAAACGTCTTTATCGGCTGTGAGAGAAAGCTCCATCTCCAATGAGGAAGTTTCATCATCTTCATCTTCTTCTACATCTTCATCCACATCTTCAACATCTTTGTCAACACTGGGCTCAGTTTCATCTTCAAACTCTAACCAGTTACAGCCTGTGGTGAGTCCAGTCCTGCCTGAAGGTGAGTACTGCACCCCTGGTCAATAGGCCTTGTTCACTGTGGATATTTTGATTATTCGATTCAATTTTGATATTAAAATAATCCAAACTGAAAACAGAGTTTTCCACACACTTAGTTCGATTCAGCATTTAACTTTAAAGTTAAGCTTTCAGTCTGTCTGACCTTCATCAGAGCATACACAACTAACAACGGACAGGCAGGCAAACAAAACCAATCACACTCCAGTCATTAGCAGTCTGCAACACACTTGTGTACGCCCCAGTGGTAGAGGCCCCACCTCCTGGGAAATGTAGTCTTTAGGTACTAGTACTGCGGGTAATAGAAATTGGAGCCTTACATGTTATAAGATACAATAAAGTAAAATAAAGTACAACATAGGGTGAGCACAGTGAATATAGACAAAGCAAATGCAATCAGGAAGCACTTAATAGTAAAATCTAACAGTTACGTAGTAAATGGGGCTTTGAGATGAATCAGGCTTAAGCTATCATGAATCAGAGATCCCTGTCTAATATAAGAAAAAACAAGTATCTCAAAACAAAATAAAACTGGCTGCTTTGGTCCTGAAATTGAACTACTTCTCCTTCATTTTTTCCTACAATAGACCATTTTCACGGCAGCCATATTGACATGAAATCGCAGGTAAACACAGGTGTAATTAATAAAATTTAATAAGGTTCTGTTCCGTTTAGTGTGGCAGAGCCTATCCAGTGAGCCAACATGCACAAGAGCAGCACTTGACTCTATTTGACCTCATTGGAACAGAACCTTAATTAGTATCATTGGGAACACCTGTGTTTACCATACTACGTATTTCATGCCAAAATGGCTGATGTAAAAAGGGTCTATGCCGAGGGATAGCGATGGGTTCGACTTTTTAACACAGTTATGTTTTCAACACTAACAGAAACCCCTTCCTTCCCAAAATCCTCAAATTGTTCAGATATCTAGATGATATAATTTGCATTTTCCAAGGGAATATTAATGAGTTGAATGATTTTGTTAATCTGGTGAATGAATCCTACCTTAAGTTCTCAGTTGAATATGATCATAAGAGTGTGTCTTTTCTTCGGTTTTGCTTGCCTGCTTGTCCATAGTTAGTTGTGTTTGCTCTGATGAAGGTCGGATAGACCGAAGGCTTAACATTAAAGTGAAATACTGCATAGAACTAAGTGTGGTGAAACCTCTGCTTTCAGTTTGGATTCATTAATATTTTCCAGTACCTTAGGGAAGTTCTAGCTGAGAGCAGCCATGGCCTTTCAAGAATATTTAAATAATAAAATTAATGATGACTGCATTGCATTTAATTGCTTTAATTTCATGGTCCTGTATTGCATGCTGACTCACTGGCATGGCTTACTAGGATGCTTAAATAGAACAGAGCCATTGTAACGTTATTAGTAATATCTGCCATTCTCATTAGGTTCATAAATATTCTTTGGAAAATGTGCTTCTCACACACCATTTCTTCTTCAGAGGCCCCCTCTGTTGATCCCCGCTGTAACCTCAGCTTGGACCAAGGCACCTGCCGAAACTATAGCATCCACTGGTACTATGACCAGCAGGCCAATTCCTGTGCACAGTTTTGGTACGGAGGCTGTGGTGGAAATGACAACCGTTATCAAACAGAGGATGAATGCAAGAAGACTTGTGTTGTATACAGAACAGGTAACTTTAGTAGATTTTCAACAGCAAATATGTACATTATTTTATTTTTATTTTTTTCTGAATATTATACTGTTTTGTCCCCAACAGGATAAAAGGAGAAGAAACCATCAGAAAGTGGACTTTCCTACTCTTCAATCTGCTGATTTCTCATTTTAATGTGATGCATTCTGTCAGTTTTGTTCAGAAAATTTTATGCACTTTTCTAACACTTTTATCCACACACAAATGCATATTTTATCATATAGCAAAGCAGTGCTAAAAAGTCATGACCAAATGAATCAAATCCTGTACAACAGCTGACATGTTATTATTTCAACCCAATGAATGACTGACTGCCATCTGAAAAAACTGACTTTATAACCTCAAAGTAATTTCATTGTGCTTGATACACCAGAAGAAATCCTTTATTCAGGGTTAGACTGTCCTGGATTTCAAATGACCACTACAGAAACGTGTTACTTGTTAATTAAAATTAACATGTGAATATTTCTTATACCTCTATGAGCCACAGGCTTCACATTCACTGAATATATTTCTAGTAAGACAGCAATAATAAGATGTTTGTTTACTTTGCATTGATATACGTTGCTGAAATATGTTGAGTATTTTTGTCTGCTAGTGTTTGTTGTTATGACAATGTGTCCATAAGGTTACAACTGGCAGCTGTAATATAGAGCCATTTCTTTCTGAGTACTGTTTTCAGAGGGCTACTGTGAATTTCATCTTGTGATAGAGTGAGGCTTGCTGCAATCCATCCATTAAAGGCCTGTTTATCTGGGCAGTGTGTTTATAACTGAATCAATGTTTTGTATGTTTTTAATAATAAAATATAAAATAAAGGAGGTTCCTTTTTGTATGTGTTTATTAAGCAAAATAATCAGTATCACTTCTGGTATGGACTAAATATTGATAGCTTTTCAATTCTATCAATGCTAAATCTCAAGCAATGTTGACAATTTACAGCAAATAAAATTATAAATAGATTAAATATTGATATTGTTTTTGATTCAAAATTATTATTACTTAAATCTAACTTAACTAAACTTTCCATGCATGCTATATAAAGTAAGAAGTAGTAGTAGCCTTTTTTTTCTTTCAAGCTAGGAGTACATTCCATAGACAGCATAAAATGAATCAATCATAAATACAGAAAACGACTAAAACATTAATGTAAGTAATAAATGTATGTTCCCACAACTTCAGAAATTGGAAACAGTCAATAATATTGTCCCCCTGGCTTGCCGTCTGTTGCCACGGTGATTATGACGCTAAAAGGCTCGTTAACATATAGTTAGCTAGTAAAACAACGGTAGGTAATCTCGCTGGTAAACGTTACTAAACTAACCCCAGTGAACAGCAGTCATGGCATCTGTTTTAGATGCTCTCTGGGAAGACAGAGACGTGAGATTCGACATAACAGCACAGTAAGTTTACGTTACCTCGCTGAAACCTTTTGGGATTATGTCACCATTGTACAAGCTAACGTTAGCTCAGCTACGCTAAATGGCTAGCCAAAAGTAACGTCAAATATACTAGCGTTGATTCACCTGCTGTGAACACTTGGCTCAAGCGTTTCCCAATAATTGTGTTTAGCTTTATATTTTACTGTCGTGGAAAAAAACTTTAAGGTAGCTTTCACATTTGTCACATTTAATTAGTGTAGAGATGTAGTAGGTTAGCGTTAGCTTAATACTAGCATTACTGCAAATACCTGCGACACACATTCAGCTAAATTAGCTAAGTTTCAGGGCCGCAGCTACCACTGATCAATCTGCCAATCTATCCTGTACAAAGGCAAATGAAGACACGTCCAGGAGAAGCACTAATAGACTGCCTGGACTCCATTGAAGACACGAAAGGAAACAACGGAGATCGAGGTAACGTTACTTACGTTACTTTGGACGCTAAGCAAAACTATCTGGGCAACCTGTGTGTAGCTGGTCACCTAATAAATGTTAATGTCCACTTTTTTGCAGGGCGACTGTTGATAACAAACCTGAGAATCATTTGGCATTCTTTGGCTCTGCCAAGAGTCAATTTGTGTGAGTAAACCTGCATTATTTTATTGTCTGAGAAGCTGAATGCTTCTGCCCTCTCTTGGAAATGCATGGCATTAAATGAGCTTATTAAATGGTATTATATGGACATCTTAAATGATTCAAACAGTTTGTATTGTAGGTTTCATGGCTTTCATGCGAAGCCTCCATTTAGTTTTCCTTTTTGCCTAAACCTTAACTAAACCTAAAGATTTTGAGTGACCGTTGCTACTAATTTCAGAATAATCCAATAGAAATTGGGTTTTGGTGAGATTACATAAATTTCTTCATCTTCATATGTATGTCATATGTTCAATCAACTGTATTTTAAGATAAGACAAGATAATACAATTCTTTATTGTCCGTTCACACGGAAATCTGTCTTGCACAACATTTTCCAACAATAAAAAAAAGGGTTTCAATGAACAAGCAATTAGGTAGGGAAAGGGATACTGAAAACAAAATAAATAATCATATCAGGGATCCAACTGTGATTTCTTTTTAAGGTTCAACTTTACTTTCAGTGCTCACATTTGCTAGTACATGCTGACAGTCTAGATGAACGGGTCAGGTGTCAAACCTAATGAAAAATCTAGCCAATGTATATCTGATTTTTTTTTTCAGCTGTGGGTTACAACTCCATCATTAACATCACAACAAGAACAGCTAACTCAGTAAGTAAAGTTGTTTTACTTCTGTAACTTTTTTTTATTTTATTTTTTTTTAAACTTATTTTATTACTATCTTAATATTTGAAGTACAGAGGTTTGTCCATAATAATTTAACATTTCCTCACACGTCACATACTATTTGGACTATAGAAACTTCCTAAATTAACCAGTGTTTGATTGCCTCAAAGTTTGTGTTAAATGTGTTGAGTCTTTCTGTTCACAAGTCAGTCCCTTTTGCTGTGGAAAAATGTTTCAATCTAATCTGAAGAAAGCCAATAACGACAACATTGTTTCAGCATCCTATTGAAGTAAATAATAAAAGAAACATATAATAAATGTGAAGATAGATAAACATGCTAATTTATAAATTGAATGCTCTTTTCCAGAAACTGAGAGGCCAAACCGAAGCACTCTACATCTTGACAAAGTCCAACAACACAAGATTTGAGTTCATATTCACAAATGTGGTTCCAGGAAGTCCACGGCTCTTTACTTCTGTCATTGCTGTCCACAGGTAAACCAGCACTGAGGAAATGTTTAATTATAGTCTACATTAAAAGTAAAATGTCTCACTAAATATTTCTAAATGTTTTGTTTTTTCACAGGGCCTATGAGACATCAAAAATGTACAGGGACCTGAAATTGCGAGCCGGCCTCATTCAAAATAAGCAGCTCAGACTTCTGCCCCGAGAGCAAGTGTATGATAAAATAAATGGAGTTTGGAATTTATCCAGTGATCAGGTACTGGTGCTTGAAATGTGTCTGTTGAAATGGGTTTCTTCTTTCTTTCTTTATCTTAATGCACAAACCTATCTAGAGTTTCTCTGACAACATAAATACTAAAACTAAATTTGCTCTAGGTAGCTTAAAGGTCCAGTCTGTAGGATGTGGTTGCATCTAGTGATGTGGATTCAGATTTCAACCAACTGAATGTCAACCATTTCACCCTCCCCTATGGTGGCTGCTAAAAACGCGAAAATCCCTCTCTAGCGTTTCTTTTTTCTGTTCGGAGCTACTGTAGAAACATGCAGCATGGTGGACCCGCTCCCTCTGTAAATATAAAAGGCTCATTCTAAGGTAACGTTGTTTCAGGTGATTATACACTAATGAAAACATAATTATGAATATTGTATTCCATTTATGCCCCTAAATCCTACACACTGGACACTGAGTTACATCACATATCCCAAATGTATGGACGTGTGTGTACTTTCTATTGCCATTTTTGAGAAGCTTCTAATGAGAAATATGGTTTTATGAAAATATTGATTAACAAGTGGTTTTCCTCCGATTAATTACATTGTTACTTGAATCTTAGTTCTTTCTAATGAATCTTCATCTAACAGATTGAAGGTTAATCTTGAAATTTCTATAATAATGATATTGATTAGTTTGCAGTATGAGTCACTGAGTTCCTTTTCTTTGACTGATGTTGGTTTTCTTTCTTTTAGGGTAACCTTGGAACCTTCTTTATCACCAATGTTCGGATTGTGTGGCATGCCAATATGAATGAGAGCTTCAATGTCAGCATTCCTTTCCTTCAGATTGTGAGTACAATACACAAAATAACATTAACTATCCAACCCTCACTTTCTACCTGAATCAAACCTATCAAATCAGATCTACCTGATTGTCAATAAATGGGCAAAATGAGCATACAACTCTTTACAACATGTAAGGCATGTTTAAGTGACAGTACACCAAAAAGTACAATAACGGAGACAATTCCAGAATGAGACACGTTTTAAGTTTGAGTACTGTACATCCACACAGCAGAAGGCATGAGGTATTATATTTGTTTAGTGACTAATTTCAGCAGCACTGAGCCACAACAGCACTTCTGGTTTTAACTGCTGAAGTTTTTCAAATTAAGGGAAGTTTCACAGACACCGCTGTACCCTTGCATATGAATTGCTACTAATGATCTTGTTTCTGTTTTAAAATCATGTCTTGTTTCTCTTTCACTTTAAAGACTATGAATGCATTTTATTTTTGTTTTCTTTTGTTTTTTCTCCCCCAAAGTGGTCCATCAGAATAAGAGACTCAAAGTTCGGCTTGGCTTTGGTGATAGAGAGTTCACGCCAGGTAATCTGTTTCAATCTGCTGTTTGAGTCACATTTACCTGAACTGATGACAATATAATGATACTTGTGGTACGAGTTCCTTGTCTGCTTTTGTTGCTTGTAATGCACAAATACACCCTGTCCTTTTCTTTTTAGAGTGGTGGCTATGTGCTCGGGTTTAAGATTGACCCTGTAGATAAGCTTCAGGACGCGTTAAAGGAAATTAACTCATTGCATAAGGTGTACTCTGCCAACCCCATCTTTGGAGTCGAATATGAAATGGAAGAAAAGGTAAGCATCCATGCACACTATTAGAATCGGTGACCCCCGAACACCTATAGAGTATAACATTAAAACTTTTCAGAAAGTGGAAACTGGAAACAAACTTTAAAATACTCTATGTCTAGATTTGAATTACTGTGTCTTTTTAATGGCTGATTTTCTTTATCCACATTCCCATAAATGTTTTAAATACTCCATGATTGCTGTTTTTATTTTTAAAATTTGATTAATTTATTCAGTTCACCAGATCCCGTTGTCATAGCACTGTTTTGTCCCAACAATGATTTCAGCCCCAGCCGTTGGATGAACTCACAGTGGAACAGCCCCCTGATGACGTGGAAATCGAGCCTGATGAGCAGACTGATGCTTTCACTGTGAGTGTGTGTGTGTTGGCCACCTATACACTCATCACTCCTCTGGGAGTCAGTGGTTTAGTTTGCAGACTCTCAGAATAGCTGTCAGCTCATGCTCTTCAGCATGATGAACAAACATGAATTTATGTTGCCTAGTGCTCAGTGCTCATGTTTGTATGGAGCGGTGTTCATCAGACAACAATAGCCTATTATTACAGACAGCATGTCCCTGATGTTTTGACTAAATGTATGATTTGTGTGTGTTGCATGCCCACAGGCTTACTTTGCTGATGGAAATAAGGTAAAAACTCACTATTTTATTTTATCACCAGCAGCTATAATTGTAAATTATGTTATGTAGCATGTTTTGTTTTAACATATTTTTGGCTCTTTTTATGTTTTCTGTTGTTCCAAAGCAACAAGACCGTGAGCCAGTTTTCTCTGAGGAGCTGGGCCTCGCCATTGAAAAGCTGAAGGATGGCTTCACGCTTCAAGGACTCTGGGAAGTTATGGGCTGAAATGATATAAAACAACAACAGTATGTACTCTATGTAGATATTTAGATCATGAAGGCAACAATATATTTATTTATTTATAGGTCAGGTTAAAAGTTGTATAGTTTTGCATAGGTATGCTTTCATAAAAGTAAAATACTAAATTAAATGTATGACATTTATTGTTGGGATATTTATATAATATATTTTCTTGTAGTGTATAAAATTGTTTGTATTGTTTAAAGTTAATAAATGTATTTAAATGGGTATTGCAGAGTACACTTTTTCTTTTAACATTTCAATAACATTAATGTGTTTTGTACTGTATTTCATACACAATTAATTTGTATGTGGAAAGAACATGGTGATCTCAGGTTAAACACATGACCATACAATGCGCTCAAGTATTTAAAAAATCTAAAAAGAGGACAAACCGTCACATCCTGTAGCAGCAGCTGTTCACTGGCCCTGTCTACTTGTCAGATATCTCCCCTGTGGATGTCTCCCACACAAACACTGAACCACATTGTTGTCAAGTGGTCATTACTATCAGTAAATTGTGATTCACTCTACATGTAGATGCCCTTACAATACACATTATTGTAGTAAATGCAACACATATCTGGGATCACATAAAGTAGAGTACTGGAACAAATAGTTCTTCCTTTGTGTTGAGTGTCTTGTGCTTCTGTTTTCCTTGTAAAATTGTATATTTCTCCCCAGTGGATAGACGAGATTTAATGAAATGAAAAGATCATAGGTTATTTTTGTGTGGCCACTGGTCATACAACAATGTTGTTACAAGGCTCTGCAGTAATTTTTACTCTATGACAGCTGTGTGAGCTCTCTGATTTGGCCTACCCGAATTCTTCATGGATGGAATGGTTGGCTATATTTAGAGGGGCACGGTTATATTGAAGTGGCTTCAGACCTGGCTGCCTATAGTTCTGTCTTCACCAGATAAGACGGTCTGTTGTGAACTGCCCCACTTCCATTTACCTCCTGTCCTAAAAGAATGGATCCCCAAGGACTGAGGGAAGATCTCCGTCTGTTTCAAACAACGTTGCTGCAGGATGGACTCAAAGAGCTCCTGAATGAGAACAAGTTGATCGACTGTGTCCTACAAGTTGGAGACCGAAGCATCCCCTGCCATCGGCTCATCATGGCAGCTTGCAGTCCTTATTTCCGGGAGCTGTTCTTCTCAGCAGACGGCAAGGAAGTGAACAAAAAGGAGGTTGTTCTGGAGAACCTGGACCCCAGTGTTATGGAGGTCATTGTAAATTACATGTACTCCGCAGAGATTGACATCAACGACAACAATGTGCAGGATATTTTGACTATTGCCAGCCGCTTCCAGATCCCCTCAGTGTTCACAGTTTGTGTGAATTATCTCCAGAAGAAGCTGACAAAGAACAACTGCCTTGCCATCTACAGGCTGGCACTGATGCTGAACTGTGCCAGACTGGCAATTGCAGCTCGAGATTACATCGCAGATCGGTTTGAAACCGTAGCCAAAGATGAGGATTTCTTAGAGCTTGCTCCGCCTGAACTCTTCGCCCTCATTGGAGCAGATGCACTGAATGTAGAAAAAGAGGAGGTAGTGTTTGAGACCCTCATGAGGTGGATCAGGAAAGACAAAGAGAAGCGCATGAAATCTTTAGAAGAGGCCTTTGAGTGCATTCGTTTCCGTTTGCTACCGGACAAGTACTTCAAGGAAAAGGTGGAGAAGGATGATCTCATTAAGACTGATCCTGAGCTTCTCAAAAAAATCAAAGTCATAAAGGAGGCCTTCGCAGGGAAGCTTCCCGAGAGGAAAAAGGGACAAGTTGACGAGGAAGGAGAGGAGGGAAAGTTGCCCGGCTTTCTGAATGATAACCGTAGATATGGCATGTATGCCAAAGATATGGTTCTGATGATCAATGACACTGCTGCCGTGGCCTATGACGCTCAGGAGAACGAATGTTTTCTTGCTGCAATGGCAGAGCAGATCCCCCGAAACCATGTCAGTGTGATATCAAAGAAGAACAATCTGCATGTGTTGGGGGGACTCTTTGTAGATGAAGAGGACAAAGAAAACCCACTGCAGTGTTACCATTACCAGGTATAAACATTTCATTTACATTGCAGATGTACTGAACACATCAGATTCCCACTCTTCTTCTTTTTCTTTTCTTTTTTCAAACTATCTTAAAATGTGTCTTTCAGTTGGACAGTCTCACTGCTGACTGGATTGCTCTGCCACCCATGCCCTCCCCCAGGTGTTTGTTTGCAATGGGGGAATTTGAAAATCTCATTTTTGCTGTAGCAGGAAAAGATTTGCAGTCCGATGAGTTTCATGACACAGTTATGTGCTATGACACTGAGTAAGTTCAGTACACCAACCATTTGGATATGTTTTCTTATTAAAGCAATGATGTGCATTTACTGTTGAACACATTACTTCATTTGCCCTTTTTTTGTTTTAGAAAAATGAAGTGGACTGAAACAAAAAAGTTGCCCTTGAAAATCCACGGCCACTGTGTGGTCTCTGAGAACGGGCTTGTGTACAGTATTGGAGGCAAAACCGATGACGAGTAAGATTTTTTTTTTGCAATGCCAAAGCATTTTATATGGAGTCAAAATCTGATTTTCACATGACATTAACCCTGCTTGGGAATAATTTTGTCTTGTCTCACTGGTAAAGTAAGGCAACCAATAAGATGTTTGCATACAACCACAAGAGGTCAGAGTGGAAGGAGGTGGCTTCAATGAAGACACCCAGATCGATGTTTGGCGCAGTTATCCACAAAGGAAAGATTGTTGTCGCTGGCGGAGTCAATGAAGAAGGACTCACAGCTGCATGTGAAGCCTACGACTTTGGAACCAACAAGCAGGTTTATTATTACAATGTTTACAGGCCCCTCAAAGTGTTCTGGAATGCTGGTTATTGTTGTTTTGATAACAACATTTATTTGGTTATTTCCAATCTAAGTCTTTTTGTTGTCTTCGTTGAAAGCATAGCGTCATTTGTTGAATTTTTCAACAGAATTTAACCACGTTTTTTGGCTTGTGACCCCTCGGCATAGAGTTGTGAGCAGTTAAGAGGTTTTCATCCTCAGATGAGTTCATTTGAAAGATTTGTCTTAAAGCATCCAGGAAAAAAAGAAAGGAGAAAAAGCACAAATGAGAAAAAGGCTAAGAAGATTAAGAACACTCGGTGTAAAATAACTGACTGCTGTTTCCTTTCTTCTTCCTTTGTTGTTGAACCAACTTTTTTTTTTTAAATGACTCCGTAACACTGAATTTTTGAGGTTTTTTCAAACCAATTTCCAAGAAATTGTAATTTGTTACATTGATTTTTAGTTGGTTAACAATTTTCTTTTTTCTGTGCTTGTAGACCCCAGGTTAGGAACCACTGCTTTAAATCCATATATTAAATAAATAAGTCAAGGAAGCTTTGTTGAGATTTTTAAGGACAAGTAAAAAACAACATGCAGATATGACATTGATACAGCAGGGTGCACCTTATTGCAGGTGGTCACCCTTCACAGAGTTTCCCCAGGAGAGAAGTTCAGTCAACCTGGTCAGCTGTGGAGGGGCGTTGTGCGCTGTCGGAGGCTTCGCCATGGTGGAGAATGAGAACAAAGAGTGTGCACCCAGCGAAATCATTGACATTTGGCAGTACGTGTTAACTTTTTTGCATCATATTGTAGAATATATGTGGTATAAAACGATTAATCTCGTTCACTTTCTTTTACAGTGATAGCTCTCCTCATACAAAGTATTATAGTAAAGGTAATATAGTATGTTTTTACTGCGTTACCAGGTATGAGGAGGACAAGAACCAGTGGACTGGCATGATCAGAGAGATGCGTTATGCAGCTGGAGCCTCCTGTGTGTCCATGCGTCTGAATGCAGCCAGAATGCCCAAACTGTAACAACAGTCCAGAGACATAAAAGGGACTTTCACTTTACTGCTGTAGGCAAGAATATCATGTACATGCTCTTTTGGCTAATTTTTTTTCATTTAACATTTTAACATGTCCCATTCGCCTGTTTTATAGTGTTTTCAATTGGCTTCTTCATCATAAGTCATTGGAGTCTAGAATTGAACAGTCACTGATGTTTCGACCAGACAATGTTCTTGATCTTCCAAAACATATTGTTGTTGAGTATTCCCCACCACTAAATAAATATGAGTATTATTACTGTTAACTGGTAAAGATTTTCATAGAAATTGTTTTCTTCTGTTAATCTGGAAATTGTTCTCTTCCACTCAGTTACAACATGTACCTTGCACCTGCATTATTCTTACAGACTGGTTTAAACTAAAGGTCAGTTAGGATGATAAATGTGTTATTTATTTTGTGAAAGATGGGATAAAGTCTTCTGAGAAAATATCTGCTGTTAATGTCCAAAAAGCTCCACCATCGCTGTTTAAAGGTTTGTGTGAATCGGTCTACAATACTCACCAAGAGATGACAGATATTATCAGCTGATGTTAATGTGAATATTGACTTTGCAGCCAGTGGTGGAAGATTTAGATCCCCCTCCAGTCAAAAATGTGTTTTTCCTTTTCACTGTGATATGTTTTAGATTGATATGACTGCTGCATTAATGTGTATGTTGCATGTTATTGCTGTACTTGTTTGAGGTCGTGCTAATTATAACTACTTTATATTGTTGGTTTAATCTACAGCAATGCATATTTGTTTAGCTCATCATGTTTGTAGCATCACTGTATCTCTAAAAAGTAAACTTTTTATGAGTTCAGAAAAACAGCTGTGTTCATCTTTGTGATGCTTTTTTTTTAAAGATAGTTTATGTAGCTTAAAAAGCAGGAGAATTTTCTCAACACATGAAGCAACACTTCAATTATCCAGTATTCAAATGACATTCATAATCAAATTTGATGAATTTGAAGATATGTGGTTTTTAATGGACAAAAACGGTATGAAGAATTGTAATCTGAAAAGTAATTGTAACTAAAGATGTCAAATGTTAGACTTGAAAGTACAACATTAGCCTCTGAGATGTAGAGTATAAATATAAAGTCGCATCAAATGGAAATACTAAATACTAAAATACAAGTACCATGAATTTGTACTCGAGTACAGTACTTGTTACATTCCACCACTGCTCACAGCAGCATGTTGTTTGGAAGCAAAATACATGGTAGCCAAAAGTTGTAAAAATGTATTCTCTAAATCTTTAGTTGTAATAAATTATCTAAAAGATATAAATGAATTCAGTTTGTTGATCAACACTGATAATACCCCATCAATGTCAGATATGAAAAAGAGATACTGAAGCTTCACATTTTCTTTAAAATACTCATTTTAATACAAAAGCACATAACACACAATCTCTTAACATGAATAAGGTAGATTGATGTCAACGTTTCGCTCAATAACTAAAAAATAAGGAGCACTTCATGTATATTAACTGTCATTCTCAAAGATTCTCAAAAAAAAAAAGCTCAGTGCTGAATGTAACATTACTTTCATTATTCAATAAATAGATCCTTCAAGAAGAAAGCTCTTTAAATATTTTCTTCTTTAAATATTCCTTCCAGGCGTCCTGTGTTGAGAGCTCCATCGAGTTCCACTCAAAGTGAGGGATCTGTAAAAAAAACAAAAATTATTTCACTGTCTTTTGATACATTTAACATGATTCATTGTCGAGATGTGCAACACCTCATGCAATACCTAGTGTAAATGATGCTTTCTCACCTGAACCACACGATATCCCAGAATTTCAAGGTGTCTTTTTCTCATCAGGGCTTCACCTTTCATGTGGTGGGAATTCTTGCAGAAGGTCTTTGAATCAAGGAAGTCCACAGCAACTCTGAGGCAAAAGTAAAAACGGAATGTCAAACATATTTCATTTCTGAGTGGTCTGATTATTCATCTTTAGTATTCAGGCTGTTTTTCTATACATCCATACCGCTGAGCTCCAGGTGGCAGCTCGTCCCTGATGTTTTCCAGTGAGCTCGTCCCCCAGTGAACCTTCCCTCTGTCTGAGATCTGCAGTGTGCTAGGCTCGCTAAAGGGCAACGGCTGCAGGTGTTTGTCCAGCATGCATTCAAAGTCTGAAAAGACAAAAAGTCACATTACACTTTCATTCTACGAATATTCGTTTCCCATTCATGTCTGTTGAAGCCTGCGTTTCCTGTTTTGGTGTCGTCTCCACCCGGTTCCTGCAGATTTGTGGGCGAGAGTTCATTTTTATTTAACTTTGAACAGATGTGCTCTGTTGGCCAATAGAAACACTATGTTTGGAAATGTTTCTCGCATGTTTTATCATTATTGTTAGAAAATTATCACACTACAACACAACAAACTATTCAACTTCACTATGAATTTCAGTCATACATATAAATTGACTTGATACAATGAAAGGTATGGAGGTAACTTGGGTACAAAGATGTTTCCATAACAGAAAAGATGTGATAAAATATTATCAAATAAATACTGAAATGGAAAATGACCCAATATTACTCACCCACGGTGTAAAAATATGGTGTGATGACTGCCACTCGAACACGGTTAATGCCATCAAGAACTTCACCCAGCATTTTGTGGATTTGTTGTTGTGCAGGACTGACAGAGCCACTCCCTGAAAAATATGTTGACGGGCAATTGAAATTATCAAAATAAATTATAGATTTATTTAAATACCATTTTAAAAAACCCACCTAGACCAGAAAAGCGCATCTTTTTACCTTTCTTTTGCAACTGCTGGCAGTAGCGCTCATGAAACCACGGCACCTGGAACTCGGGACACTCAAGACACACGGCGCGGTTGAGCTCCATGAGGCGGAGTCTGATCCGCATGTTGAGAGCATCGGGTAGGGCTTTGAGAAGTAAGGAAAACAGTTACATTAGTCCTATTGAGTACGTAAGAACTGCTTGAATAGTTTGCTACCGATACAAAAACACAACTATATTCTAAACACAATAATAAGCAAAGAGGGGACGTACTTTCTAGTTGGGCGTCCAGCTTTCCCAGAAAGTCGATGCTGAAGATTTCTCTGACTAGTTCTTCAGGGAAACAGTCAGCCACAGCCAAAGAGTATGTCAGGAGAACTAGCAGGTGTGGATCAAAGGAGCCTACAAACACAGAGAAAAGAAGTTAGCGTGAGCTTAAAACAAGAAAATGTGTGATGTGTGCGATTCAGTCACCGATATGAGGAATGACTCGCTGAATGCAAACATCATACAACTCGTCTGCTTGGACAGGATCGTAATTCAGGACGGAGAAGGGCAGCAGCGTGGCATATGTTGCCGAGTGGTGAATCTTAAAAATGATGTAGGAAAAGTGTAATTAATATATATATTTTTTTTATATCATTGCAGACTTAACGTACTGTACTCTTTGAGCACCTTGTCAATGTCTTTAATGGCCACACTGGCGATACGGTCCATCAGGGGAGGGCAGAGGTGATTTATCCTGGTTAAGAAGAAGGCCAGCTCCGGCACATTGGTCCAGTTTATTTGGTCCATCATCCTCTGCAGCATGACCATCGTCTCTTCGACCAGCATTTCCTCAAACCACTCCCCCGAAATGTACTTGAGCTCCTCCAGCACCAAGTCCAGCCGGTCAGCCGTTTGCAGCCTCTCGTGTCCGCAGCGGTTCAGGGTCTGCAGCAGACGGACGTACTTACTGGGAGTGTTGTGGCGGTAGGAGGGGTCATTACGCACCCACTTGGCGACAGCAAAAGAAATGGTGTTGAGGTCGTTGAGATTGCACTGGGTCACCACTGCATCTACCCGCGAGATCACGCCCTCGTCAAGTCGTGGGCAGGGCAGCATGGACAGAACACGGGTCAACATGGTCACTTCGTAGGGGATGACGCTGCGCTGCAAAAAGCTGCAAGATAAAAGCGTTATCAGTTGATGTTTGATTCAATTTAAGTGTGAAGCAAAGTTGACTCCTGAGCTCAAATAAACACTTACTTGATCAGGATGTTTCTTAGTTTTGTGAAGAGTTCAGGGTTCTGGTAATGCATCAGAAAAAGGGCTTGAGTGATTCTGGCCAACTCCACTGGCTTGTAGACATGAAGGTTCCTTTGGATTACTGATGCAATCCTAGAGAATAATAACATGAATTAGCATTTTTAAAAATAGATATTTCAATATATCAGTGGGGACTTAAAAGAGGGGAGATAAACATAGGATGCTGCCTGTGGGGCCGGTGTGTAGGGTTTAGAGGCATCTACCATCGCAGATTGCAGCCGGCTGAACACCCCTCGCCTCACCATCCCCTACAGTGGCCGCTAAAAAAAACAACATGAAAGTCCCTCTATGGAGCCAGTGTTTGGTTTGTCCATTCTGGGCTACTGTAGAAACATGGCAGTGCAACATGGTAGAGTTCATGGAAGAGGACCTACTCCCTCCCTAGAAGGCTCATTCTAAGGTAACAAAAACATAACGATTCTTACTTTCAGGTGACACACTAATGAAAACATAATTATGAATATTTATTGCATTTCTACCAATAAACATCTACAATTCCATGACAAATGAATAGCTGCGTCTGCCGAGGAAGATCATGTGACCAGAAGAGCTCGTTTTCATTGCTCAAGCTCTGTAATAAGTTACTGGCGCATATATTGGCTCCACATTTTAAGCTGTGCAGGTGCTATGTGGCAGAGATATGAACTCACTTGTTCAGTAAGCTAAGATTCCGGCTCTGAATCTCCTCTAGAGCCTCAGCTACAGCCAGAGCCTGCTGTGCACTGAGCTCATCTGCCAACAGGAGGGCAGTGTTCTCCAACCTAAGAGGGGTGAAACCACATTAGACATCTGTGACACTCAAGAACTGCTCTAAAAAGGTTAGACTTCCACTCATGGATCACTGCACTGATAATGTTACAAACCGTTCTCTGGTCTCCGGACTGGCCATCGGACCCAGAGCCACAAACAGTTTAGTGAAGGAGAACGGGTCGGTGCATGAATCAACTAGTTCTGTTAGTCTTTGCCTCACCGCCAGCCTGAAGTCACAGTTATTGAACTGCAGGGACTGATACAGCCCCATGATGATGCTAATATTTTCTGCGTCCAGCCTGGGAATGTTACACAAGAGGATCCTGTTGCACTTCTCCAGCAGAGGCCGGTGACTGTGCTTGATATTGCGCAGGAACTGCACCACTCTCCGCAGGTTGTTGTAATGTGAGGCATCCATGGTGTCCAGGAGATAATCTGCCCTGTTAATGAGGGCATCCCGAAGCCGAGGAGACACCAGGGACGACACGCTAATCATTAGCGTAGTTAAGATCCTGGGAAAACAAGACCGGAGAGTAAATACACAACATGTGGCAGGCTACTTTGAAGATATTTGATCGTGTGTCTCATGACTAACCTCGCGTCATGAATAGACAACAACCTCTGATCCACAATACTGGTGATGTGGCCCATTAGAGGACTGTGTTGGAGGTGCTGATCACTGAGACAGATGGCAAACTTGGACAGGGATGCCATTGGAAACCTGCAAAAATCCAAATTTGTATAACATCTCATTCGGGCTGAAACAATCAGATAATTAATCCATGGAACAAGAGAATTGAGGGTGTCAACTACTATTTATTTGGGCATTTTATAGACTTTGCAACCACTTGATTAATTGGCAAAATAATTGCCAGAGTATTAAACAATGAAAATTAAAAAAACAACAAAAACAAAACAAAGCAAAACAGTGTAGTGCAATCATACCGTTCTATTCTGAGCCATGCTTCTGAAACCAACTGCTGAACAAGAGAGTCATGTGGTTCCACATGCAACCTAATAAAGGACAATAAGACAGGATGGTGTCATTACTATCTTAAAATCCAAACGCATAACAATTAGGCTGATTGTGTCTATATCTTAATGTACCTGAGAAAACTGTAAAGAATGTCGACCAACATAAAATCATCCATGTGAGCAATTTTGTTCTCTGCCAAAACCCGGAGGGTCAAGAACTGCGGGTGGCTCTTAATGAGCCCAACAGTCCGGAGTATTTGTGGTTTCTCTTTCTGAAACTGCCACAGCATCCCCACAGCCCTGCTGACATGATTCACTGTGAGCTTGGCCTTGTTCTTGCCCACCACATCAAACACCTGGTCTTCGGTAGAGCAAACCCGCAGTTGCTCCAGAACCTGGTCTCGGTTCACTGTCCCCCCGTGAAGGAGCCTGCGAAGAAAGGAATTCACACCCCGGAGCCGAAACATCACCATAGACCTCAGCTAAGATCAAGTGTACAGAGGGGTCTTCATTGTGCCAACACAGTGTCCACCTCAATGTCAAACCAACAGGAAGGCTGTGCCAGCTGAGATCACATCCACAAAATTGCAGTGTGGAGTCAGTAGATGTCAGGTGCTCCTTTGGGGACCTGTGACAACTGGAAAAAAAAACACATACAAAAGAAACATTATTATATCATGTCTTAAGTGATGTTTGGTAACATGTTTAATTGTATGCATATAACACTTGCATGACAGTGGAGTTAGCTCAGCATGGTTATGCTGACCTCGTGTTCAGACGCTTTCATCTTGCAAACAGTCCCATTCAGAGATTTCTCATGACTTTTCCTGGGTTGTACTGCAGCAAGTTACCAGCCAATGGTTACCAGAAGCTAACTTGGCTAACTTCAGTTTGCTAACGCGGTATTCACGTGGATGGAAAAACAGTCACCTAAAATGACTGACACCCCCCAGATTAA
Organism: Hollardia meadi; assembly: GCA_037974645.1. NCBI lineage: Eukaryota > Metazoa > Chordata > Actinopteri > Tetraodontiformes > Triacanthodidae > Hollardia > Hollardia meadi. Next base: position 17,600,742 of record JBBPCS010000001.1, on the reverse strand, counting down.
CCCTGCTAGCTGAATTCTTAGATAGATGTCTGCAGATTACATAGTTTTAAACTTTATCAAGCTGACACATACTGAGTGAATTATTTTAACGACAGTATTCAAAGTCAAAATTACCCAGCATGTGTGTTATAACATTTCACTTCCGTAGCCACCAGTGACAAAATCATGTGTTAGGTTGTAAGCCCTGGGTTGTGCCTCTCAGGCAGCAGCTCGTGCATGGTGGGAAGTGTCGAGAGCGTGATGATGATGATGATGGTGGTGAGGTGATGTCAGAACTCCACACGTCACTGATTCGCCATGGTTCCCCGTTACCATTGTGTTTTCCACTGACAGACATTTTACTGCTCCGGACAGAAGACATAATTAAGATCACACCGTCATTGAATAACAGGGGGGAAATACCGCACTTTGTTTGTAAAAGTTGAAAAAACAACAAAAACAAAAAACAACAACTGCAGAGTCATTAAATGGACGTAAATGCGTGATGTGGATGATTTAAGCATCCTTTAAGAAAGTTGCACCTGTCAGGTCAATGTCAGGGCATAAATCTCTCCCAGTTCCCCGGCTACGCGCCCCGCTTCGTTGAAATACATTGACGTCTCTTCGGCGCCATCTTTAGAAAACAGTTAGCCCATCACTGAAGGTAACTTAATTTTCGTCATTGGTGATAACCGCTTGATGCGTGGAGTGATATCATTTGGTTTCCAGGTTACGTGATTTCGCGATACATGTCTGTAGTTGATATGTCAAAATTGTACAGTTAAAGTTATATAAAGGAAGTCATCTGCATGTTATTTAGCTGAGGCTAGGTGAACTTGCTAACACCAGGCCTCACATCAGATGGATGGCTTAATATGGGGCCGACCGTTTGCCTACGTTAAACCATAACTATCGAGTCCAGGTTGGTGAGTGTGTGTGAGCTGGGGCATTTGTGATTGTTGCACAAAAATAAACGTAACTTAACGCAAACGGCTCCACGGACCAAACGAGACTTTAAACGTGTTGCTACTTGCTAGTTGGCTAATGCTAGCGTGCGAGTCGAATACAAACGAACATCAGCTAACAGTCTAATTTTGCATATGATATGAAGACATCTGTCGTCGCAACGTCAACCGAGTCAGCGACGTTATCGTTCATCTTGTTCATTTGATATCGTGTAAGGGATCTGAATTGTTTAACAGTCAACGTATTATTTATTTTGAAACATGGTTATGAGCAACATTATAAGAAATCGCTCAGTTGGTCAGACCTGGCAGTTGTGCTGGATTTTCTAGTTAATAACAGCTAAGTTGATGTTTGTCTCTTTGTTGTCACCTTTCAGGAGTTTGATCAGTAGAGGTGATCATGGGGATCAAGGTTCAACGCACTCGGTGCTTCCTTGACATCGGAATCAGTAATGTGCTTGGTAAAGAAGAAACCTCTACTTACTGGCTACTTATTGATACATTTACTCAGTTGTCAGTTTATTCAGTAATTATTGCTAAAAGTAATGCAGACAGCCCCGCAATATATTTCCTTCAATAATGTCATAATTTTAAGCTTTGAAATGTTTTGGAGAGCTCCTTATTAAACTGCATGGTCATTTTGGAGGATATAGCTGCACTGATGTTGAATTGTATTGCAGTAGCCTCGATGTAGTAAAATTGTTTCTAATATTTAGTACAGAAAATTTGGTGAATCAACACCTCTCTTATAGGGCTGATATGTTGCAAAGTATTAGATTGCATTAATTTTAGCTAGAAATGCCTGATCAAATGACAGCTAAAGGTACTTTCCCATCACGATAAACAAAACTGAGTAACAATCCTTTTTCCTCACAGTCGGCAGAGTTGTGGTGGAACTGTTTTCAGACATCTGTCCCAAAACATGTGAAAACTTCAGATGCCTCTGCACAGGTGAATAATGTATTTTTCTCCACAAGGTGTATACCAGAAAACCTTTTACATTAGTGCAGAGTTTCATTATTGATGAGCAATGTGGTTACATTCAGGTGAGAGAGGCATTGGCAAGGGAACTCAGAAACCCCTGCACTACAAAGGATGTCTGTTCCATCGAATTGTGAAAGACTTCATGATTCAAGGAGGAGACTTCAGTGAAGGTGAGTTAATAAAGGTTTTGGGTTGTGTAGGATGCACTTATCTTAGAACACCTGTGGGTCAAGCCAAAATATGACCCATTTTAAGAAGGGGAGGAGGATACAGTTTCTCACTGCAAGTCTCTGTGTAACATTGCATATGCAGATGGTGTTGGCATCTACAAAGCACAATCTATTTGAATAACCAGCAATCAACAGACGTTTTGTAACACCATACAGCTCTTTCCTGTAGCAGCCCTTTCTACTTGGCTTATCTTTTATTTGTTCTCTGGCTGCATAGGTAACGGAAGAGGAGGCGAATCCATCTATGGAGGCTTTTTTGAAGGTAAAGAGGCCACTGTCAGATCTGTCAGTTGTTATCCAAACAGACATTGGCTTCAAGATGGCAGTACAATCTTATCCTTTTCCCCCAGATGAAAGCTTTGCTATTAAACACAACAAGGAGTACCTGCTGTCTATGGCCAATAGGGGCAAAGATACAAATGGATCACAGTTTTTCATGTAAGCACTGTGTCTATTCCTATATATTCTAGCTTCGATGCATTATTAGTTCATTCTATAGCTATACAAATAATTATATGCCTTTTTTCTTGAATCGCTTGCTGTGGCAATTCAGAACAACAAAACCCTCGCCACATCTGGACGGGTGAGTGCTGCTTGATTGTCTATGAAATTCTGATTGATTGCATAGTGCAAAATGTCCACAGTATGTTTTGGTTGTCTCAACATGGCTGTATTTTCTCAGTGTCCATGTGGTTTTTGGTCATGTGATTTCTGGCCAAGAGGTTGTTCAAACCATGGAGAACCAGAAAACGGATCCTAATAGCAGACCGTATGCTGACGTGAAAGTTTTGAACTGTGGAGAACTCATCCCTAAATCTAAAGGTTTGTTTGTGGGAAGCATTTTCTGTGCTTTCAGAATTAGTTTCAAACTTGCAATTGTGATATTTCTGTCGTCATATCTGAACAGGTAATCTTTAGATTTGTTTAAGTGGTGCATCTAACAGACTCTTAAATGTTTGCAGCAAAGAAAGGGGAAAAAAAGAGAGAGCGAGCCTCTTCCAGTTCCAGCAGCAGCTCCAGCGACTCTGAGAGCTCATCGGATTCCTCTTCTGATTCTGAAGACTCGGAGAAAGAATCTAAGAAGAAGAAAAAGAAGGCAAAAAAACTAAAGAAACGGAAGAAGAAGGACAAGAAAAGGTACCTAACTTCTATTTACACTGCCTGCAGTGTAAGCTGTACCTAGTGCCTTTATTCTGAACTGCAATGCTTTCCTAGGTCAGAGGCTGAAAGTGCTGAAGAGAAGGAGCAAGAAGAGTTGGTTACATCTACTGTACGTCCAGAAGAAATTCCACCCATCCCAGAAAATCGATTCCTCATGAGGAGGAGCCCCCAGGCGGTGCAGAAGTCAAACGAGGCTGAAAAGGATCTGCGAATTAGAGAAAGGCCAAGAGAGAGGTTGGCCTGCTTGACAAACAGCCATTTTGTCAAACATCTCAACATAATGCTGGTGTCTGTTTTCATTTTTCGTTCCTTTTTTTTCTCTCTAGTACTGGCATGGCATATAATTCTCAGTCAGCGTATCACAGACGACTGGTAATGACACGATCCGGGAGGAAGATAAAAGGCAGGGGTCAAAGGGTATGTCTGCTGCAACTGCAATTTTGCCCACTTCATATCGTGTCTAATGAGATTGGAATACCTCAAGTTGCTTTTTATAAGGCAGTAACACACATTAATTTCACCATTTATAAACATTTGAATTGGAGTTTTTTTTTTTAGTTCCATTCAGCAAGTGCTTTGTTCTCCCATCCAGTGGTATCGGACTCCGTCACGCTCTCGTTCGAGGTCCAGAGATCGTGTTCGGCGCAGTGAAACCCCCCCACACTGGCGTCAGGAGATGAACCGTCAGAGAATGAGGACAGTCACTGGAGAGCGCTGGATTAAGGGTGACAGGTAAGATAACCTCACTTTGACTCATTAAAGAGTATTTAAAGACACTGTTTCTGGTCAGTCTGGCTAGAACTAGTTATTATGATGTGTTGTGAAACCCCGTACCATTGTGATAATATTTCAAAGCTAATCAGTGTCATTAAACAGTGATGATGGCATGCATTACATAAGGAGATAATTGATTGTATTAGCTCAGACTATTATTGAATGCTGATATTCATTATGTTGCCTGATGGTCACATTAACCATGCATTTGTTTTCACAGAGGTGACATGAATGAGGCCAAGGATGAGATTGCTCCAAGAAGAGAGAGACGGACCTCCGACACAAAGCACGAACACACAGCTGAGGGTAAAAAAGACAAGAAAACTCGGTCACGTAGATCCAAAAGCAAAGAAGAGGACACTGTTGAGAAGGATGATAAGCAAAGCAAACACAAGGCAAAGAAGAGGGATAAATCTCAAAGCCGCAGCAAAAGCAGAGAAAAGAGTAGGAGGTCAAGAAGCAGAGAGAAGGCTCACAAGCACAAAAGTGATGACAGAAGAGGTCGCTCAAGGAGCAAAGACCGAAATGCTAAAAAGAAAGAAAAGGAGTCAGAAACTGATCACATTAAAGATAGAAATAAGGGTCATGAGTTGGATAAAAAGCATAAAGAGGACAGCAAAGGAAGAAATGGTGAGAAAACTAGGACAAAGTCGCAAAGCAAGGAAAGAACAACAAAAGATGGACACAGATCTAGTAGCAGAAACAGGGATAGTAGAAGACCTGCAGGATCAAAAGAAAGAGAAGAAAAACGAGAAAAAAGCAGGGAGAGGGGCAGAGAGCGTAGCAGGAGTCGGGAAAGGCGACACGACAGCGAAAGGGAGAATAAGAGGCGAGGAACATCCAGGGATAGGGAACATCGAACAAGAAGTCCAGACAGAAACAAGCCGAGAGACTCGCACAGAAGCAGGCGATCCAGAAGCAAGAGTAATAGGAGAGACCACAGCAAAGATCGATCATCTCATAGAAAGGACAAAGACAGAGACGCTGCAAACCAAAGAAGACGACATAGCAACAGTTCTGAGAGTGACAGAGACAAGAAAGGGAGGAGCCAAAAAAGCCCAGATTCCAAACGGAGCAGAGTGAATAGTACCTCCAAATCCAAAGACAGGAGGAGCCCTGTCAAACCAAGACCAGATAGTACAAAAGGCAAAGACAGAAACGACAGCAAGAGGAATAAATCCAGCTCAAGCTCTGACAGCGACTGATATCCTGAAGGAATAGATTTGGGAATTTTGAAGTCCCCATTTTATACCCACTCCACATGTAGTATGCAACAACAGCTTTCCACCTAGAGTGGGACTTACTCATATTCGTCATTCAGTACAGAAAACCCACTTCGAGGCTCAACCGAAGCTAACATGAGAGAAATGTTTGTCAAAGCAAATTTCCATAACTATAAAAACTGTTACCGCAACAAGAAACTGCAGCAGACTCTGTGCTAGAAAAGAGAAAAAGTTGCAATGACAGACTGTAGCATCACGTAAGCTTTGGCTGAAATATCGACTTCATTTTGGTACTGAATGGAACTTGTGGATTCGTCCCCCATCAAGTGCATCACGCTGTTGATGGGTAGCTGAGGCTGCATGGCCAGTCTAGAGAAAATGGTTTGTGAATGAAAAAGCAACTACTCACCTACAGTGTATAAAAGTTCCTTTTAATTGTACATGACCAGAGGAATTCAGTTTGAAGGCTGTTATTTTATTGCAGATTCTTCTTATATTTTGCCTTTACAATAGTAACAATTTCAAGACTTTGTAAAAAGATTCAAGATTTGACTGCAACAGATCCTTTTAGAATTTTTTTTTTTTCCCCCGGGGACATTTTCTCCTAAATTTGATTTAATGTTATTTAATGCAGCTGTTGTCAGAGATGAGGCCTGTCTTATTTTGGCAAATGTCTGATTTTTCCCTGTCAAGTTATTTCTACTGCAAAAATTAGTTTGAAAGAGAACACTCATCATTTTGTGCATGTTTATCCCTGCTGTTATTAAATGAAATGCATACATCCATGACTTTTTTTGTGTGTAAATCCACGACCTTTTACTGTAATCTTGTTATCAGTTTTGAGATGGCTGTTATTTTTTTTTCTGAATGGGAGAAAATGTCAATGTCATGCTGTAAGTAGAACATAAAATCAATTTGTATTAATTGTGTTTTGTGCAAGTTGGTTTTAAGAACTGGACTGCAGTGAAGAATGAATTAAAAGGCTCAACTCGACACAAATGCTGTCACTGGATCACAGTAATTAACAGTGATGACCGGAAATGTACAATGTACTGCTGACATTTTTGCCATCCAGTGTCAGGTTCAATCACCTGCAGTGGTGATTAATTGCTTGGTTCATTGATAACTGGAGTCCATGTTTTTAGTCCAGATTAGTTATATTCTCTGTTCGGGGTAGTTGACCTGTCAACAGAACATTTTGTGTGACGGAATTTCAATTTTCAGCAACTTTGTGTCATGCTCTCGCTGTAACATTCTCACAATGTATTTTGGATGTAAACCACAAGATCCTCTACAAACGTGAAACATTACAGAAGCTTGTAATAAACTGTAGAGCATTCAGAAAGAGTGAGAATATAGTCTAATTATTACTCGACATGTACCTAATGAATATTCCTGCACACTACACACTACTACATAGTGTACAGTGTCCTATAAGACAATGAAAATTATGCACAATTATGTGGTGCCCTCAAAAATGTCATCAATGGGACAACAAAAGGCGAAGAGTGAGATTTTATGCAACAACAGGGCCCCCTGGCTGCACACGAATCACCATTGTTCTTTAGGTCACTGCCTTAAACATGCAGGCAAGCGAACACCCCATGGACACTTATCCCACAATGCAATGGGTTGTATTTTCTAAATATGAAAATCTTGCGGACCTGTAAGTGATGACGCAAAATTGTGACGATTCCAAAATCACAATTTATTGTTCACTATTGAGCGTCTGTGAATGAGTCATTTCAGACAGCTTTAGTCACTAAAACATTCAGTGTTCAAAGATGGTATATTTAGGGTAACAACCAACCAGCCAGTAGTGACCTATCACCATGTAAACCCGAGTCTCTTCTTTTCAGCTTGAATATCCACAGCCTCATTTAGCTTTTTACTGTTCTGGGTGATGCCGGAGACATATTGGGGCATTTGAGCACCAGTCTGGTCCTGAACAAGGTATATGGGCCTGACTCCACTGGAAACAGGATCAAGGCCTCCTCTGATCCCTTCCCTCACAGCTTTGCAAAGTGGAAACACATTTCGTTGAGCCTCCACGGCTGCGTTGATGACCTGCTGAGAATACTGTCGAAACTGGTTTTCCTCCTCAGTAATGAGTTCTGCGTTCTTCTCTTCAAACTCATGCTCGTCTTTTCTCAGCTGCTGGCGCCTGGCACTTTTCTCAGCCTACATTTGAAGAATGAAAGATAAACATCAGGCAAGTTTTTTTTCAGAGAACAAGAACCATAACTCCCGACAAACCATAAATGTAAATTTTTGTAATGATGTGGTGGAGATAGTTTCAACAACATTACCATTTCTGTGATATTGAAGGCTTGTAATTTTCTTCTATCCTCTTTGATCTGCTGAGCCTTCAATTGTTGTTTCTCAGAAAATATCCTGTCAGCCTCTTTCTTGGCCTGAAGTGAGTCTCGGGCATTTTGTTTGGCTGTTTTGTCCCTCTGCTCCTTTTCTTGTCTCTGATGAAAACACAGTTTGTATTACATGTGTGATGTGCAAATGGATCAACTTAATGTTTTTGCAACACGGAGGTTATGACACCACATAAACAACCAAGAACACTTTCAAGTAACTTTGTATTTTGTGGACGCAGCAGCAACTTGTGTTACCCTCAATTCTCTGTGCGCAGCCATTGACTTCAACATCGTGGTCCTCTTCTCCTCCTCCTCCCACTGCTGCTGTGCCTGTTTGGCGTTCTGCTCGGCGACAGCCCTTGCGATCCTCTGCTCCTCACTGACTTTTTGCTCCTGCTGCGTGACTGTCAGTTTGTCCATGATCATCTCTCTACGTGTCTGGGCCTCTCTGAAGAATGAAACAATTCAATATGATAACCAGGGATTCAGAGTTGCTGTATGTACGTTTGAGGTGTCAAGACACATAACTTGGTTTGTTTGGCTTATGTGCTTATTGTTCTGCTGGGTCTTACCTAAACAATTCAGTTTCTCTGTCCTTCCGTAACTTCATCATTTTTTCTTTTGCAGAGAGGAAAAGTTTCCTTTGCTCCTCTTCAGCCTCCTGTTTTTTTGCCTCTGACACTTTTATGACGTCTCTATTGGTTAGATTTTCCTGTAAATAAAGAATATACAATCATAAACGTGTGTTATAAAATAGGGTTACAAATAGATAACCTGTGCTTGCTAAGAAGACCCTACCAAGTGAGCTTGCATAAGGTTTCTCTTCTGCTTTGCTTGTCTCTCTTTCTCCATTCTTTCCTCCCACTGATAAAGCTCTTTAACACGTTGGATTTTCTCTCCATCCTTCTTGTTCTCTATCTTCTGTCGCTCTCTCAACAGCTCATTTTCCTTGATCCTAAAAAAAGAAGAATCATAAAATATTTTCACTCAAGCCTTCGTCTGCAGTTCTCATTTGAAATTCGTCACAACCAGAACAGTTGAGCTGCACTAATTTACTGTAGCGCCATCTCTCCACTTACAAAATAGGATGATAAATGCATATTCCCATGCCGTTTTACCACACTATAGATAAAATGCAACAGTAATGAAGATATTTAAAATAGAGAGCACCATCATATCAATAACACCGTGAAGACAGCCTGTGCCTTTGCAGCATGTTCAAAGCTGGTCCTTGGGTCTGGTGTGAGACTTACTGTTGTTTCAGATTCTCTGCAACAGCCTGTCTCTCAAGCTTTTTCTGAAGTGCTTTCTCCTGCTCCTGTCTCAAGGCTTCATCCTCTCTGGTCTTCAGCATGTCCACGAAGTGTTTGTCCACACCTTCAGAGGCACTCTTTATACTTTGTTTCAGTTCAATCTGAGCCTCCCTCTCCTTCAGAACCTCTGCCAGCAAGAGCGCACGCTGTGGAAGTACAGTCATTATCCAAAAACATCAACAAATATCCAAACATGTACAAGTGAAACAAAAAAAATTTCAAGTGATACCAACATGTAATCCTCTAACACGGTCAGTTTGATAATACAGCTGAGTCTTAGCTTTCTCAATGGCCTCTTTTCTCTTCTGTTCCTGATATTCGGCCTCCTTTTTATCAATCAGTTCCCATTTCTCCTCCTCAATCTCGTCCCGAATCTTCTTTGCCTCCAGTTTTTTTTGCCTTTGACCCTTTAATAAATGTAAACATACAGTGTGTTAACCTTTTGCTTTACTACTGTATGAGGTGCATTTTGCAACCTGGCCAGCATGTGTAAATTTAATAAAGTGAATTAAATCTGAGAAAATCCCTGTGCAGGCAACTTACGGCGATGGTATTGGACCACTGTTTCACCACCTCTACTGATTGCAAGTGTAGGGCCTCCCTCTGTTTCGCTTCCTCTATCACGCTCTCCTTTTCTTTATTAACTTGGTCCAGTTCATCTTGAATCCTCAGCCATTCAGTCTTGGATAAAACAGTGACTTGTCGGAGGTCTGGTAACTCAATCATCCTGCCAGCTTCCCCAGCTGAAGACACTTTTTTTTTTAAAAGGGAGGAAATTACCCTTAGAAGACTTCCTGTAATTACGCTTCATCTATACGTAGTATGACATTATATTAAAGGGGGATTAAAATATGCACCATGCATCATTTAACCATCAAAGCCAACTTTATTGTCAATTCTGCCATATGTACAGGACAGGGTTTAAAAATAGTCACAATACACACACATATATCAATATGTGCTTGTGTATCATTTGTCACATAAATATTAAATGCTTTTCTTAAGGAGCAGTTTCCACTCATGATTTAACTATATGGCACTGTACTGCCGTCCAATCATGTGTTGTAATTTTCATATTGTTGTGTTGTGTATTTGTTATTCACTGTAAATAAAAATGTTCTGAATTTTGAAGGCTATTTCTGAGTTGTTGGTTGTTGTTTTTTTTTACACTAAATACATTTCAATTTGTCTATTTTTAGGCAAAGAAATATACTGAAGAGGATAGTATTCTGTATTTCTCCACCACAATTAAATCTTGGGATTATTAAAGGCTGCTTTGAAATGGCAATTATATTTTTTATTTAAATTTTATTTCATATGAGTGAACTAATGATTCAATAAAATATGGGGGGGGGGGGATCATGAAAATTTACAAGGTTTTCTGGTGGCTTCTTCATGGGATGAGGTTGCACTGGGAGACTTGAACACAACATTTAAAAAAGAAATGCTGACTAGGGCTCTATATGACAAGTAAAATTTAATAATACTGCACAGTAATAACACGCGTTTTAAATATACCATTATACAGGAAGTTCTTTTGAAAGTGTCTCCAGGTTTGCTCGTCACAAGTGAGGAATAATGTTTAATGTCTGACTGCTGTTACCACCAAAAACTTTGCTAATGCTACATATTATCTGTGAGCCATAACTGCTAGCTTATCATAATGAAGGTCAACCTAAAACTCTGTTGTTTTAGCTGCTCTCACCTTTCTTACCGGAGCCTCTTCGTCGGGCGTGTTGAGCCACTGATTCCATTTATGTTGGATGTATTACCCAGTAATTAATTAAATAACTAATATTGCTAAATAAAGCTAACCTAGCGTTAACTCCAGGTTACACACAGCTGCGTCGGGGTCTGCATTTGTTGGACTGTATCCAGGCAACGCTTGAACAAGTCTGAAGCCTTTCCGCTGGTCGACGGCAGGTGACGCTGTGTGTAAAGTTATTACCGTAGTTATTATGGTTATTTCTATTTGGATGAAGCGCAACTCAGTTTCCTTTAAATCTGCGTTCATATGAAATGTGAACTCCCATCTATATACTGTCCTGACCAATTCAGGAGTCAGTGCAGATCAAAATCTTATTGGCACCTTTTACACACATTGAGACATAATGGAGCAGTTGCACAGCAGACATTTTGACATGTCACAGCAGTAAACTCACAGGTGTATTCATGATTGCTGCATTCCTCCTAGAGGAGGTCCTGCAACTGTTACTGTTGCTGGGACACTTAATGGAACTGAACTGTTGTTACTGTTAACTCCACCTATTTCTCCTGTTGGGACAAGTTGTCTGTTGTGTATCAACATTTGATTTGTAATTAAACTCACCTGTGTTTAGTTGCAGGCCTGTAATAGAAAAACAATTTAATATGAAATAAAGGATCCTACTGCTGAGAAGGAGGTGGTAGGGGGGGTATGCACTGAATTTGGAGACTACATCATGAATTCAGGAGATTATAAGACATTTTGGAGCGATGCCAGAAACCTGGGTCACACGTGTGGAAGATAAATAGACAGAATATGCAACTGCCTCAGTATGGGGACCAAAAAAATCTCCATTCTCACAGTGAGTCAAATTAAATTTGCTAAATTATTGAAATGTCTCTAATAATGTACACACCCCTAAAGTACAGTATCAGCTGACATGGTTATTTCTTGATATGAGACCATGTCTTGAAGAGTGTCAATATTTAGTTTTGCCTTAATTATTTTTGTGTTTATTTTATTTTATTTATTTATTTGGTTGGTGTAGGTGACATGATAAAATATTTTGGTTTATAGTAGAATATCAGAACTCCTATATGTGCATCCTTCTTTGTCCTTCCTGTTGTAGGCCTACTCGTGTTCAGGGTAACTAAGGAAGAGAAACAGCCTGACACAGATATATACTCAATAGATACTCATTCATTCTGCATACAAACAAATTGCATGTGTTTTAAAATATAGTGTTGAAAAAAGATAAAATGGAATGACTGTGACAGAAGTGTTATTACTGAGCTGACACAACACAAGGGGACGGTCATGTGTAGCCAAATGAGTCAGGTGATGAACAGTGTCTGTTAAATTAAGACTGAAAAAATGAACTTGCCTGAACTGATCTACTGTTCTATGAAGGAAGATATGAATAAGTTTGATATTCCTTGAGGAATTTAAAAAATTGCCTGTCACAATCACCTGTAAAACTGACACCTTCACAATGCTTGTTTTGTCCAAACAATCGTACAAACCGTTTTCTATTTAAAATAAATACATAAAGAATTCAAATAACTTTTCTTTTTTTTTTTAAAAAAAAAAGCATCAAATCCTCACATTTGTGAAGTTGGAACCATAAAATATTTTGCAAGAAATATGACAAAATTGCCAATTAATGCTAATTGCTAGTTATTTCAGCTGTGCACATGTAAAATGTGCAAAAATCTTAATTTTTGTAAGGTAACTACAGCAATAGGCTATTAAAGTATAGTTAAGTATTGAAAGTATAGATTATAATATTTAAGTACAAGTACCTCTAATATGTAGAAGGAAAGCCAAAACCAATGCTTACATATAAATGCATCTGTAATAATAATAATAATAATTATTATATATCCTATATTATTCCATGCATATGACTAGGTCTACTTTCATCTTTCATTCATTAAGTACATTTCTGCTGATAATACTTCCGTACTTTTTTTGTACTTATGTACTTTCCGTACTTCCGTACCGTTGACGCCCTGATAATTCTATCAAAGAGGTCTCTCGCCTTTATCCTAACTGGCCTCGAGTATGAATGGCCTCCTTTACTTTACGTCACAACAGGAGATGCACGAGAGGCGGGTTTACTTTAAAGGGGGCTGTCTTAAATCCGGGGTAACCATTGAAAAACCAACAGAGAAGAAAAACTTCCATCACTTCAGCCGTTCATCACCAGTTGCTCACCAGCTAGCTGCAACCGGCAGAGAAACCCTAAAACATGGCCCCTATCTCCATCAGGACTATTCTAATCAGTGAAAGTGTTGACCCCCGGTGCAAGACGATCCTTGAGCAAAATGGCATCCGAGTCACGGAGAAACAGAACATGAAAAAGGATGAATTGATCGCGGAGATTAAGGTAAGGCTGCCTTCACATGCAACGTTACACAACATGCAACTGTTCTTTATTTTCCAAAAATGCGTCAAAATGTTTTGTCGCTGTTGCTAGCATCATCTTCAAAGCTCGTCTTGAGGAAGTATTTTTTTTAAAACAACACCTGCGTTTAATTTCATACAAAGTTTATTTTCATGTGTGTCTGTGCACATTGATTTTAGGCGACGTACTCACGAGCTCGACACATATTTGCCACATTGAGGTGTGAAAATTGTAAAGATAGCACCGCCCCCCTTGGGAAGCTGATGCAACCAACGCATCCCTCACTTTGCTGGCTCTGCCATCACTTTCTCTGAGTGCCACATGCAGCCGATAGACATCTTTGTCAGCTTAATACATCTAACAGAAACAAGCATTTACCTATGTACAAATTACATTTGTCACATTAGGAACAATGCAATGCAATCATTCTCATTTAAACTGAATGGTTTGAAGTGATTTGCAGGACAGTCAGGGTGGGATTAATTTACTTGGAATGCATTTGCGTTGGAATGCATATAAGTACATTTTATGGCTGAATAAAATGCAAAATAAAAAATCATTGCAGTTATTCTGACAGATATGGCAATATGAGTCATGATTTTAGTGTGAAAGGTATTTTTGCATTTAATTTTCAGCCCTAGTGCATTCACTCAACCACTTTACTACCAATTTTAAGGTACTTTACATTTCTGCTACTATTATACACTCAACTAAAACATAAACGCAACACTTCTGTCTTTGCTCCCACTTTATCACAAGTTGAAGTTGTTTTTTGTTTTAATGCAAAAGACTTGTTACTCTCAAATTTTTAGCACAACTTTGTTAAAATCCGTATTAGTGAGCACTTTGCCAAGATAATCCATCTACCTGACAGGGGTGGAATATCAAGATGCTGATTAAACATGATCATTGCACAGGTGTGCTTTGGACTGGTCACAATAAAAGGCCGCTCTAAAATGTGCAGTTTTATCTTGGAAAAAAGACACTTATTTGGCACTGAACTATGGACTGTGCAGTATATTGATCAGGTTGTCGATTGCGGTCTGCGGAATGTTGCTCGTCTCAGTTGCTGTGCAAAGTTGCTGGATATTGGCAGGAACTGGAACATGCTGGAATAGCTTCTGCCTGCCCATGCCGTAATTCCACACAACACCATACACGCTGTCGGCCATCTCCCCGGTACAGTGCAAACCGGGGATTCATCTGTGAAAAGGACACTTCTCCAAAGTCGGTTACAATGAGCTGCTGTCAGGTCAAGACCCCGGTTGAGGACGACGAGCACGCAGATGAGCTTCCCTGCAACGCCCTCTGTTAGTTTGTGCAGAAATTCTTTGGTCCAATTGCATCAGCCGTCCGAGTGTCTGGTCACAGACAACCATGCAGGTGAAGAAGCTGGATGTGGAGTTCCTGGGCTGGCATGTGGTTACACGTGGTCTGCAGTCCTGAAATGATAATGGAGACAGCTGATGGTGGTGAAATCAACATTCACTTCACATTTCTGCAGCCTGCCTGCCAATTTCACTTCTGCTACATCTGTGGCCTTTTATTGTGACCAGCCCACGACCAACAGATTAATCAATAATGAAATTCATCTTCAGTGGCAGTCCTAGTCTTGTGTTCACAAAGAGCTCACTAAAAAGTTACTTACTATGAGCATTATTAGTCACAGCTGCAACTCATTTAGGCTTTTATGTAACGATCAGACAGGAAATGGGACAAAAAGAGGCACTTTGTACCATAAGAACATTGGAGGATATCTACTGAGTTAATGTTGTTGTTGTTGTTTACGTTTGACTTACTTTTAATTGGCGAACTACTAAAATACACAGAGTGGGACACAAGGTAAACACGTCTCTGGTTTAATTCACTTTCTGATCATGAGGAAAAATTCTCAACCCTTGTGAGTTGACATGCATCCATGTTGCCATGGTTACAAAATGATCTAGTCTAGACTACGTGTCCGTGTACGTGCGGGTTTAGGAGAATATTTGGGCCCTTTGAGCCCCCTGAAGTTTTGGGGCCACTCTGTTCACACTGTTGTTGAAGTGACCTAATTCTGATTTTTTTTTTTTTTTTTTTTCTCAACAGGTCAGTACCATGACCCCACATTTACAACAAGCATGCCGCTGAACAAAAGAAAATGTCATTGGCACAACAGTCCATTAACAAAATTAATCAAATAGTTGTGCGCATTAACTACTTTTCATTTCTTGAATTGTTGGCTGTAGAGACCATCAGCTTTTCAGGCTGAGGGCAAGAAGGCATGAAAGGCCGGTGATTGAAACATCTTCCCATATTTACTAAATTTGCAACCTCCTGTCTCCTCGTCATCATTGCTGTGATCTTCCTTATTTGGCTTTAACAAAGTAACAGTTATGTGAGCATGCTCAGTGGAGGAAAAACCCCATGAATTCTGTTGCACACACCCGTCACATTAGCAGGAATCGGATGCATATCTGATTTAGGACAACGTAAATTCACAATCACCATGATTTCAACTGTGTGTTTTTCTCTCCATCACAGGACTATGATGGCCTCGTGGTTAGATCTGCAACAAAGGTAACGGCTGATGTTATCAATGCTGCTAACAATCTCAAAATCATCGGGAGAGCTGGGACTGGTGTGGACAACGTGGATGTTGATGCTGCCACCAAAAAGGGGATTATTGTCATGAAGTAAGTCTCCATCGTTGCACAAATTTTGGTTTCAATATCACATATTGTCTATAAACTAAAGACTGTTTTCTCCAGCACGCCAAGTGGTAACACGATCAGTGCCGCTGAGCTTACCTGTGCCCTGGTGATGAACCTTTCAAGGTAAGATGAGTCATGTTTTTATGAACAATTGTCAACATACTTGGTCCTTTTAATTGTATAGAAGTAGTGTAAAATTGCCTTCAATATGCCACTCTGATTTCAGAAATGTGCCTCAAGCTGCAATGTCAATGAAGCAAGGCAACTGGGATCGCAAAAAGGTGAGCAGACATTTCAGTTTGCCTGCGTGTGCTGTTTGAACGACTGTTTGTACAGTCGGGACACAAAGCGATCACTGTTGCCTGGTCGGCTCCATTGTTCAGTCGGTTGTCGCTAATCAGATGTGACACTTGAATCTGTGCAGTTTTGGATTTCCGAGACGGAGGTCATTGTTTTGTTTTCTAATTTTACAGTTCATGGGTGCAGAGCTGTATGGCAAGGTACTCGGAATAGTTGGACTTGGAAGAATAGGCAAGGAAGTCGCATCAAGAATGCAGTCGTTTGGCATGAGGGCAAGTAATGAGATTATAAACGACAAGTCTGTGTACTCACATTACATCAGTGGTGTAATTGCACTTGAATTATTGAGGAAACAAACATGGAAAGATGAGTTTGTTCGTTTTTCCTCTCGCTCTTCTTAGACTATCGGCTACGATCCAATCATTCCTCCTGAGGTATCGGCCAGCTGGGGGGTGGAGCAGATGTCTCTGGAGCAGCTTTGGCCCCAGTGTGACTATATTACTGTCCACACTCCCCTGTTACCTTCTACTGTTGGTGAGCTTTACTGAGGCTCTCCTGATTATACAGTATAGCTATTATAAATTGTGGAATCTCTCTTTGAACTGTTTCTTTTCTTTTCTCCAAGGTCTGCTTAATGATGAATCGTTTGCTAAATGCAAGAAAGGAGTGAAAGTTGTGAACTGTGCACGAGGGGGCATCATCGACGAGGCAGCTCTCCTCAGAGCTTTGGAGTCTGGACAGTGTGGAGGAGCAGGGCTTGATGTCTTTGTTGAGGCAAGATTATTGGAGCACAGATAAATATGTCTTTTTGATTGTTTTTTTTCAAATGTGTTACAAATCAGTTTGTGGCTTCAACCACTCACCTGCATCTTGCTTTGTGTTTACGTTTGGCTGCAGGAGCCTCCTAAGGACCGTGCATTGGTCGAGCATCCTAATGTCATCAGCTGTCCTCACCTGGGAGCCAGCACGAAGGAGGCTCAGGCTCGTTGTGGGGAGGACATCGCTCTTCAGATGGTGGACATGGTGAAGGGCAAGAAGCTGATTGGAGCAGTAAGTTCTACACATTTCATCACATTTGGAGCCAAAGCTTTACTTAAAGCAGCTACACGGAACTTTAATATTTTGTTTTGATTGTAGTGGCCCCTGTCAGCCCGTTCTCATGGCCATCTCATCAGAAATCAATGTTTTGTCACGGTCCTGGTGTCAGGTAAAGACGCACAAGGGTTTAATGTACCAGCAATGTAAAGCCGTCCGCGTCTTGAACAGAGGACATCGCGCGACGTACTTTCCAAAGCGCAAAAATGCCAAGAGGGGTGGAGGTTGGGGTTGAGTGGAGGGTCACACACACACGACTTTCCCCCAGGAGACAGGAGTTTGCGTCCCGTTTGAAACCAAACGTCACCGATCTTTTCCTGAACCTAACCAAGTTGGTTTTTTGCTTAAACATAACCAAAAGTCACTGTTGTTTTGTGCATAAATTTAAGCAAAGTAACGTAGACCTTGTGAGTCAGGATAAGACGTGTGGGGTGTGAGGCTTTGCGCAGCGGCTAGAGACGATAAAGGGAAGGCTTAGTGCGTCGGCCATGGACGCCAAAGGGCCTGTTGTGCGTCAGGGAAGGCTTAGCGAGTAGGCGGGCGACGCCAAAGGGTACCTTGCACGTCTGGATAAGACGAGAAGGGTGCATGACAAAACATCAGTATGTGACGAGCTGGGATGAGACCGCGTCGGGTATTATTATTAATAATGTAAAAATACAATAATGTGTAGTTTATTTGACACTCAACACACACATCTGATAAGAATTAAGAATCAAGAAAGATTTAATTGTCATTATACAACACAAGATTGCGTAACACGAGTTGTGGCTCCCGAAACTACACACAAAAATATAAAAACGAATCAATAAAAACACATCACAAAAATAAAAACCGTTTAGAGGTTGAAGGATGAATTGAGTATTCTCACGGCCTGAGGGGAGAAACTGCTCCGTAGTCTGGTGGTAAGACAGCAGATACTACTTTATCTTTTGCCAGATGGCAGCAGAGTGAACATAAAAAAAACTAAAACAGTCCATAAAGGAGCTCTGTCTTTGCACAAGTACATGAGTGCTTTTTTTTAAACACTTTCCACAGAATATGCTTTGGAAAATAATGCACAATTCAGGCACCCTAAGATGTGGAGCATCTGTTTTCAGCACTTGCGATTACATTTGCGTCACAAAAGCACTCTTGATTCCAATTCTTCTCCTTTTTGTAGGTGAACGCACAGGTTTTGGTCAGCACGTTCTCCAAGGAATCTCACCAACTGATCAAACTCGGAGAAGCTGTCGGAGCCGTACTGCAGTCTTGCACTACTTCTAAGAGACCGTTCAGCCGTGTGCAAATCACCACTCAAGGTAAAACTATTGCTCTAACCCGTCTGTGTAGGCAGAGGCCTGAAATAGGGGATCATACCACTGGAAGACAGTTTTGTAATGGTGGGTTTTTTGCTCCCTCTGGTGGTGTGATTGTGAAACAGGCACTGTAATTAATAGAAACCAGGCAGTTGAACATAATCTATTGTAGTTTTTAAATTATACATTCTGCTGTTAACAACTTTTCTAAAAATCAACTGTGTTGCTTTGAAATGTTTCACTTCTATTTAGTGGCAGTTAACACCGTTATGTTTTCTTCAAACCAGGGGATTGCATGAAGTCCTCCACTGGTTACATGACCTCATCAGTATTGGTCGGACTGCTGAACCATGAAGCTGGCTGTTGCCCAAACCTCATCAACATACTGGGCCTGGCCAAGGAGTCTGGAATCATGGTACATCAGCTCACTCTGGCAAACGCCACGTGATAGTAACAAGTGTGTCTTTTTTAGAAAATAATCTTTTCATACATGCGAACTGACTCCTCAGGTAAACCAGACCCACTGTGAATCTGATGGAGCTGCTAGTGGTGTGTGTAAGGTGGAGATCGTGGCCGGTGGCTGCAGCTACAAAGCCAGTGGTTCAGTTCAAGGTGGCGTGCCAGTCCTACTGGAGCTGAGTGACAGTGCTTTCAGACAGCCAGTGTCTCTCGCTGGAAATCTGCTGTTCTTCAAGGCCTCCGCAAATCCTCAGCTCCTATCCTCGGTGGCTGGTAAGAAACCTTAAAATGATGCAATTCCCCATTAATGTTAAGCAGAAAAAAATCAATCCTGTAAGACTAAAGTTGTTAGAATAAGGCCATAACTGATAGCTGCAACTAGTTTGTCTGTCAATCAACACAGTGGGTCAGACATGCAAAAATATTTGTGGCATGTCAGCTGATGGTACAAAGAGATTCAAGTCCTCTTTCAAGCCTCAAAGTTTTACACAGAAAAACCACCAGAAATCCAAGGGCCAATTTTGGCACCAACAACAGTCTCAATAGACCTTTTTAGAGTTTGTGACATCTTGTATTCAAGCATTTCACCTCCAAGTGTGAAATATGAATAAAGTTGTCATGGTTGTATGCCCAGTCTGCATGGACTCACAGGACATCACAAAGTCGTATAAGCCAGATCCAGAATGCCACACATTCATTTTCAAACACCTCAACAAAAAAAAAAAAAGCGAGTAAGGAAGGAAGTTTTGTAAATGAATTATGATCTTAATAGGCTTTGCTCAGTGTGGGTAGTACCACCAACAGTACTTTATGCTCTATTCCTATGTAACAAAACTACAAGTTTACTTTACTGTCAGCAAGGCAAAAGCTGTATACCAGAGTGTTTTTCAGAGTTGTTTTTTTTTTGACGTTCCATTTGGATGAAAGTTGGTTTTGAGTTATGACTCTCTTTTAAAATCACACCTATTTTCTCTTTTCAATTGTTCTCTGTTTAGGACTTCTGGCCACAGAGGGAGTGGAGATTGAGTCTTTCAGTGCTCCCGCAGACCGCACTGGGGATCTGTGGTATTGTGTGGGGGTCTCCTCTCTCCTGCCAGACCTCAGCGCCTTGAAGCCTCTGGTTAAGGAGGCTGCACAGCTCACCATTTAGAAGGCAGCAGGCAGCAACACCTTTTCTGAAAATCAAAACATTCTCTCTAAGAGTGTCTGAAATAATCGATCCGTCTTGGTCTTTAGCATTTACAACTAACAACTTGTTTAGAAGTTGAACACTTGCAGTTTAAAACTTGCATTTTTGATAACATTCCAGTGTTTAGATGCTTTACGTGCACTTTGATGAAGTAAAACTGAATTAAATGTTTGTCATTTACTCTTCAATCTGTTGTTTAATCCTTTTTAAAAAAGCAAAGGTGTAAAATAAAGTACACTAACTTTAAGGTACTTGTGAGTTTTTATTCAGTGAACTTTCATTTCATAAATTACATTTATGAAAAGCACATCTGTTCTCTGCAGCTTAATGCATTCCAATCCAATTACTTTTACAAAATGGTATTGTAAAGTTAAAATGTCCAGTTTTTGTGTCAGAGGGGATTTGTTTCAACTTGCTGGTTAATTTTTAGGCAATAGTTTAGAGTATATGATTAAATGACATTGTACAGGGGAAATGTATATATATTTCTCATGCAGAACAAGCTCATAAATATGATGCAGCAACAGTCTGAAATACGAAGACATAACACAACCTACACAACCAACATCAACAATTTGTAAAATGCTACATACAAATTTACCCTTCTGAGATTTCTGAGATTCTTCAATTTACTGTTCTTTGACATTGAAATACATTTTACTAACACTAGGCCAGTTTTCAATGTGTGATTGCAAAGAATTAACTTTGGTAAAGGATTTGACATTATTATTGAGTTTAAGTACTGTATTTTAAGACGGCAGAGGTAGAAGAAGTACTCAGATGTACGAAAGTAAAAGTAGCAATACCACAGTGTAGAAATATTTTTTCAAAATCATGCATTTAAACTTTTACTTAAGTGAAAATACAGAAGTATTGGCATCAAAATATACTTAAAGTACTCATGATTAAAATAATGTATACTATAAGTAATGATGCATTCATGTGTTCAGGTGTGTAAATGTGGTTTACTTTAGTTTATCTGCTGGGTAGGTTGTGAATTTCCCCTCGGAGATCAATAAAGTTTTAGATTAATCTATAGTATTACATCATAATCATTCTTTATTATATTTATTATTGAACTAAATCTGCAAATTAGTAACTAAACTTCAAATAAATGTAGTGGAGTAAAGTACCCTGCAATATTTACCTCTGATTCATAAGTGGCACAAAATGGAAATACTCCAAGTACAAGTACCTCAAAAATTGTAGCCTACTTACTTGAGTATATGTACTTAGTTACTTTCCACCACTGCAAGACCACTCTCTTGTGTGCAGACCAGCTCATGCAGTCATATCTGAGATCTTGTGCAAGAATGAATATTGTGCACTGTGCAGTTAATCCTTGTTAGGATTAGGTAAAGCCTTGGCCACACTGGAAATGGGCTCAGAATACCATGGCAACGGCAAGAATGGGGGTGAAAACATGAATAGTGAACAGCGCAGTGGCTTCTTGTTGTGCTGTGATGCTCATTTGTATAACATTTGGATTCCCTGGCGCTTCTCCTTCCTGTCGGGTTCATCAACGCGCCGTCCGTGAGCGCATCACGAGGCTGTGTGGATGTGGAGGGGTTATATTTAGGCTCTGGGGAGGAAAACAGCGCTGTTGGTTTGATTCCTCTGAATGGGTTGGCTTGCTTTTGTCAAGGACTTGCTGGTGGACACTTGAGCGTGCTATAGGAGGGGAGGAGGAGGGGGATGGCCGCTGCGCACAAATACCAAAATAGGACAGGGCTGCCTGCGACCGTCCTGCATGAGCTAAATTGAGGCTCATGTGTTTTGAAGAGGAGCGTTCACAGAGAGGACACGGTGGAGGGTCGGTGTTGATCATCATATGCATGGAAATAGGATGCGAGGTAAGCCTAGAGATTCTCTGACTGACTGTAGCCTTCTGCTTATGAATTAAAGGGTAAATAAATGGCGTAATACTGCAAATGTGAAAGTGTCACCGTGGCTTTGCTCGGCTTTTACAGCAGCAGAAACGTAACTTCTCATATCTTCACGTCTTTCCTCCAGATACCATGTCACATAAGCAAGCCGAAATCTACACATACGACTTCTGTGACGGTGACCATGCAGCAGAGCTCCTGGATGCGCTCAGGTGTTTCTACATTAGCGGCCTGTTCACCGACGTCACTCTGCAATGTGGCGAGTCCGGACAGGTGTTTCACTGCCACAAGGCGCTGCTGTCGGCCCGCAGCTCATATTTCAAAGTCATGTTCACGGCTGACATGAGGGAGAGGTCAAACAGCGTCATCAAGCTGAACGGGGTGGACTGCGGGGTCCTGGGCGCTCTGGTGGACTACGTGTACACGGCTCAGGTGCGCGTCACCGAGAGCACCGTGCAGAGCCTGCTGGAGGCTGCGGACCTCCTGCAGTTCGTGTCTGTGAAGCGAGCATGCGAGGAGTTTCTCATCCGCCTCCTGGACGTGGACAACTGCCTGGGGATGCACGCGTTCGCTCAGCTGCACCTGTGTCCCGACCTGGAGAGGGAGGCCCGCAGGATGATGCTGAGCAGGTTCACGGAGCTCGTTCAGCAGGAGGAGTTCATGGAGCTGGATCGTGAGAGGTTGAGATCCCTTCTGGCTGTGAACCTCACTGTGCAGAGGGATGAGGTGTTGATAGGCGCCGTGGCCAAATGGGTAACGCATGACTTGGATAGTCGTGTTCACCATGCTGCAGACTTGCTGCACTCCGTCCATATTGACCTGGATGAGATTTACTTCAAGGCTAGCTTGGACGTGCACAGACGATGCTTACTGAGCGGTGAGGGAAAATTTAAATCTTTGATCGTTCAGGCTTTGAGGTCCAATGGCAAGGAGATGTCCGCAAGCAGAAAGATGTCTTCCAGCATGTATGTCATTGGTGGATACTACTGGCACCCTCTCTGTGAAGTTCACATATGGGATCCTGTCAGCAACACCTGGGTGCAAGGAAAAGACATGCCTGACCATGCAAGAGAGAGCTACAGCGTCAGCTTACTGGGAGCCAATATCTATGTGACTGGTGGTTACAGGACTAACACTGTTGAGGCTCTGGACACGGTTTCAGTGTATAACTGTGACTATGACGAATGGACTAAGGGTCACCCCATGATCACAGCTAGGTACTACCATTGCTCCGTGGCTATGCATGGTTGCATTTATGCCATTGGAGGCTACAGAGGAGGAGCTCCAGAGCAAGAGACTGAATTTTATGATCCTTTGAAAAAGAAATGGTTCCCTGTGGCCAAAATGATCCAAGGTATGAAGTGATGTATTGTACACCGATCAGCCACAACATTTAAACCACTGACAGATGAAGTGAATGACATTGATCATGGCTACAGTACAATATTCTCGTGGAAAACCCTGGGTCCTGGTATTCATGTGGATGTTCTTTGATCCATAAAACCCACCCAAACCTCGTTTCAGACAAAGTAAACCCCCTCATGCCAACAGCACTCCATGGATCATAATGTGTCTTTGTAATTCCCATGTAGCTCATTTAGATTTGGATCTGGGACATTTTGAGGCCAGTTGGATGCCTTAAGCACTTTGTCACGTTCCTCGGGCTGTTCCTGAGCAGTTTTTGTGGTGTGGCAGTACGCATTGTCCTGCAGGGGGACCAATGTCATTGGGGTGTGCCGGTGCCATGGGGAGGGGTGTGCTTGATCTGCAAGAGTGTTTGGGTGGATGGTTTGTGTCAGTTAGCATCCACATGAATACCAGGATCCAGGGTTTCCCAGCAGAATATTGCACTGCAGTGAGATGATCAGTGTTATTAATTTTAACTGTAAGTGTATGCATCATGAACTAAGGAGGAGGAAGAAAAAATTTGAAATTGAGAAAACACTGTCACTACAAGGTCAATCAACAGAGAACTATAACCTCATTAAATTAATGCTTTTCTGAAAGTATTTTTTTGCTTCAATCAAGTGTTGATTATGATTTAAAGACAAAGTTTACTCATGCACCTAGTTATGCAGTTTATTGGAAATACCACACAAAAATTGAGCTTAAATGTTAATTCTTGACCGTGGCAGTTTGACAAAATATCCTTAACATAAGGTCCACTTACTAGTTTTCCTTCTGAGCTCAGTGGATGGGGTTTGCTCTGTAATTAGTTAATGTCCTGAACAACGATATACTGTAGGTGGAAGTCCCTCAAGTAATTGAGTAGATGAAATTGAGTTAAATAATGCATGTTTTCACATTTTTTACACCCTAAATCTGCACCAATCAATATTTACATATTAACACTGCATTATTGCATTTGAAAACAGTTGCTCTAAGTGATGAACTCACAGAGAATTATCACCCAACTCTGCTGTTCCCCTCAAATCTATAGAGCCTTTTAGCATCTTTCAGCTCATTGTTTTGATTTGATGGCCCACAATTTATAGTTTTAGTTCATCATCACTGCTATTTTTAACACCAGACAGCAGGTGTTTTTTTGTGTGAAAAAAACTAAAATAAATCAACTGTACGCTACCTGCCCAACTCCAAAAGGCAGATAGACAAAGTAAGTTAGCTAGCTAGTAAAGATAGTGGAGCATAAGCTAAATATCCATACATTTTTCTCAGGAGTTGGTGGAGAGCAAAGGACAACTGACAGAAGAGTTAATAATGTCATAATATGTCAATGGTGTGTTTACAGCTTGTGGTCAAAAAAATAAATGAATGCATGTTTAAGTTGTTTGCATTTATGGACGTGAAACCTTTAACCTCTATTTCCTTTAAAGGTGTAGGAAATGCCACTGCCTGTGTAATGGGAGATAAAATCTACGTTAGCGGAGGTCACTATGGGTACAGAGGAAACTGCAGCTATGAGAAGATCCAAGTCTACAGGCCAGATGTCAACGAGTGGAGTATCATTACAACAACTCCCCATCCAGGTATGAGAAAAACAAGAAGAAGTTGGAATAAAAATAAGATGAATACTGTATTCTGATTTGAAATCCTCTGTTTTTTCAGAGTACGGGCTGTGCTCTGTGTCTCTGGACAACATGCTGTATTTGGTGGGTGGACAGACGACTGTTGCAGACTGCTACAACATAGAGAGGGACAAATGGAGGCCGATATCAGTGATGAAGGAAAGGAGAATGGAGTGTGGAGCTGCGGTGATAAATGGTTGTATTTATGTAACCGGGGGATACTCCTACTCAAAAGGGACTTATCTGCAGAGCATTGAGAAGTACGACCCTCAGCTGGACTCTTGGGAGATTGTGGGGACTCTGCCCAGTCCGGCCAGATCACATGGATGTGTTTGTGTTTTCAGTGTTTAGTGTCGAACCCTTATCACAAATGTTGCCATTTTGTGCCAAATGGATCAATTGTTGAACTGTGTACCGTCAATGTGTCAGATATACTATCACACAAGATGCCCATGTTTTGCACTGGATAGTTACACATACGCCACACTGTGAATATAATGAAGAACAAGCAATTTCAATTAATACTCAGGTGCGTCATAATTAGCGTTTAAGTTTATTTGAGGTGTTTCTGTTTTAATATATTGAAAGGAAAGACTGAAAAGAGAAAGAAGATGTCCATATTTAGTATTATTCAAAGCCACTATATACAGAATCCACCTCAGACTGCCGATGCACTAGGGCACTCCAAATAATCTATTCTTTTTTTAACAGAACTGTGCCACCAGGCTGTTACTTGATTAAACAAATCACTACTCTAATGACGTGTTTCTGCATGAATTATTCAGTGAAGTCCATCTGGTACATTGGACTATGTAATTTTAATTAGGCATACATCTTATATAAAAAGTCACATTGAGATTTATAACTTTTGGAAGTAATATATTAAATTTTTGTTTGGGATTTAGAGTTTATTGGTGTTGTTTGTAGTATAAAGGCAAGGCAAACTTATTTGTATACTAACTTTCAACAACAAGGTCTTTAGAGGTTTATAAGGACCCTCCAAGATCCTTTCAACAAAAGTACTTAAGGCAAAATAAAAAGACATATAAGTATGATTTTAAAATAATAAAAACATCATATAAATATATATAATAATCTAGTATTACAACAATTCAATATTTTAATTTGGGCTCATAAGACAAAACGTGTGCTTGTTATGCACTGAATTTGAGTTGGGTGCTTTGCCTCAAAAAGGGACTACAACATGTAAGTCTCATCAAAACAAATTCAGAAAAGGAGTGAAAATTCAGTGAAAATTCAATTTAACTAAATTGTCAAACGAGGTGACTCACCTCATGTTTGACAATTTTGTTGAATTTATTTTCAACCAATGGATTGAAAAAACTGCTGACGTATTTTCGGCTTAAAACCTTGATTAAAGCATAAAATATATGACAGCAGTATAACCTCTCTTTTTAAAGGGCATTTTAATCAAGAACAATATCACCGATAAGTCTGTGAGAAGGATCATACACACACAAAAAAGATAAAATAAAATAGAAGTACAATAAAAACAATAAAGAAACAAAATAAAAAGTCCATAAATTTTAAGTTATTATTGAAATAATAAATTTGTACAATTGACAATTGTAAAATTCCATTTAAACAGTAGCTAAATCGTAGATGACAGCACATGTTTGTACATTATTACTGCAGTGTGACTGCTGTTATATCGAATCACAGCGACACCCGGGGGCTAGCTGTGAGCCATGCCTCCACCATACACATACTCTCATGTGGTTATTTTATCTGCTGGAAAGCTACAGTGGCGGTTGCATTGAAGCGAACTCTTTTTGGTCCTCGGGGTGCTCCGTAGCACGCAGTTCCACATACTACAACGTGCGCGAGCAGAGAAGTGTGGACTTGAACAGCTAAAACTGCTCCTAGCACCACCGATTCAACGAACCGTAAGTATAACTTTTCAAGGTGGTGTAAAGCGGCTTTTATGGTTTCCTTAAATGCTATCTTGGAAGTATTCTGCAGATTTAAAAGGGAAGAACAGAGCAGACATTCTTGTCTTGCATGTTTGAACAGCAAGCTTTTGCTAGAATGGAGTTACGAAGAGTGTAATTAAGTGGCTAATTTAACTTTAGGCACAAAATGATTATATGGCTAACTAAATATCACATTGAATAAAACATGACCTGCCGAAGTGGCTTTTCTCAATGAGCTGGGTGACTTGGCAATTTAGGCTAGTGTACGAACGCAGCTGCGGCAACTAAGCTATGCTAGCTGGTTAGCTATCAAGCTAGCAGCAACAGCAGCATGACACCTGGATAAATCAGGATAAATGAAAACAGTTTACCGTCCATTACTAATTAATGTACAAATTTACATTATTTCTTAGTTTTAAATTGATTAGATTAATTAATTAGAATTAATTTACTGGGTCAACATTCTTAAGATATGTAACTATGTTCTTTTTTTGCTATGAAAAAAAATATAAATGACTTATTAGTCATTTTTTATTTGTTAGTGTTATTATTATTGTTTCAGAATAATATACATTTTACCCCTCGAGAGCAGCAATAGACTATGCACTGACTTGAGACAGCAGGGAAAACACAGGTGGACCTAATGACAGTAACGACGGCTCAATTGTCCCAATAACTGAGACAGTGAAGCACTACGTACAATGGCACGATCCTTCTCCAGTAGAATACAGCAATCATGAATGCCCCATTGAGTTTCCTTCTTTGACATGTCAAAATGTCTGATCCATTGCTGCTTATGACTAGGAAGGGTTCAGCACACTGTCTACTACTACAAAGTTTGGTTCGCTTAAATCACAACAAATATAAAAACCCTCTGGTATCTAGACCTGCAGATAATTTGCAAAAAAAGAGAAAATATCCACACTGCTGAGTCTTACCTAATACAATGAAGATGAATGAAATTTACAATCCAGAGTGTGCTCACAATCAAAAAAAAAAGTTTATTTAAGAATTTTTCCATTAACAATGTCTCGGTTACACTGAATAATCCACAGACCAGAGTGGCCAGTTTTTACATTTTTAGACCTTCAACACATATATCTGGATGCCTGCCCGGATTGGGCACTGCTCAAAAACTGAGGACAACACACCAAGTACCAAAGATATTACAATTCTTCCAATTAATAGTATAAACTAAAGGGAATTATTTTATGTTTGTCATGTATCAAAATGTATTAGGAGGGCAACCAAAGATTATTTTCTGTAAGAATTGTTAAAAAAAAAAAAAGCCCATTACCCAGAGCCCAAGGTGGCTTCCTCCGATAGTGTTTTTGGTCTGACTAACAGACCAAACCCTCAAAAATATTCAAATTGCAGTAATATAAAACAGAAAAGCTAAAATAACCACTTGATTAGCAAACTGTTAATGATTTGTTTTCTTTAGATAAATGAATTGTTTAATCAACTAATCATTTCAGTTTAAATTTACATGACAGTGCACTATCCATCAAAGTTTTTTGTTTTTTTCCTAATTGTATGGGTAACTGTTTTCTACACAGAATAATCATGGCAGAAAATCAAGCGATGTCTCCGATTGAGATGAAAGTTGCACGACAAATTGAGGTAATTCTGATTTTAAATTTTATATTTGGTAAAACTCTGTTAAATCCAGCTCTAAAAATCTCCTATTCCCACCTCTAGTACTACTTTGGGGATCACAATCTTCCAAGAGACAAGTTTCTCAAAGAACAACTGCAACTTGACGATGGCTGGGTGACTTTGGAGACGATGCTTAAATTCAACAGGTTTGTACTTTTCTTGATCACATTCTCTTTAACTGCTATTACTACTCTTATTTTATTTTAATATCCGTCATTAATTTACTTATACCTTTCCTTTGTTGAGCATAAGCTCAACACAATTTAGATTTTAGTTTTAAATCAACTGGGAAGAAATTTTAGGTTTCTATAATAAAATCATGCTATATGTCTTTTAACACTATCAAAATTTCCTTTTCACTTTTATAGAGAATGCAGCAAAGTTGTCTTACATTAGGCATCCCTTACAACACAAAACCAAGTAATATTAGGGCTCTCTTTTAACCACCACGATGCACCACAGAATGCCACAGGAAATAATTTCTTCCTGTGGTAATAAAACTTTACAACTTATCTACCTCATGTCGAGAGATGGAGAGCAGAGGCATGCGGTGCTGAGATGGCTCAAGCCCACATTTCAGCTTTGTTCTGCTCTGCTCTTTCTGTGGATTACTGACTCTGTGGATTTGTTGCTACTGATACATACATTGCCAGTCAAAAGTTTGGACACACCTTCTCATTCAATGGTTTTTCTTTATTTTTATTATTTTCTACATTGTAGATTATTAATTCTATAGAATGCACCTCTGTACGGTCACCCTGTGTTTTCGACAGCTGATGAGGAAATATTTGCTTTGATCTCGCTGATTTGGGTCTCACCAGTATAACGTGACTGAATCGGATACTGAAGCTTCAATAACGAGATGGTGAAAATCAATTCAAAGCAATGTTCACCAAGGAATGGTGAGGTGTAGAGTTTTGAAATTAGCTGATGGGAGGAGTCCAGACATTGTGTGACTGAGCAAGAAGAAGAAAAGACGGTGATGACTAATCAGTTTGTGGTGTATTGTATGACGCAGGGCAAGATGCATTTAACCTGGCCCTAAAGTGCACTTGTTACCAACCAGATTACATTTAGCTACAGTGTGCACGTACACAAAAACAGGCACAGGTCATACACTTGGCAAAATGCAACTGGTAAAAGACAGAAGTTGGTGTGAGTCAGCTGTTTTACTTTCTAATCAAGCCTAATTGCTTGAAAGTGGACTGCAGTTGTAATGCAGTTGCTAGTGTGTTTTAATGTTTTTCACTTACCCTTAAAAATTGAGCTCAGTAGATATCAAGAAATTCTCAGCCATAAGTGACTTTGGTGACACATCACATCTGTATTGGTTAAGACAGTACAGATGTGAGACAATAAGACCCTTATTAAAACGAAAACTTCAGTTGGTATGCAGTGTTTCCATTTTTATACTGTCACTGCACTGGCATGAAGAATGCATGCTCATGTAGATCATTTGTATTTATTTGCACATGGTCTTGGAGCAGGATTGATGTTGATTTTCTTTCTTCATGTTCAGAGTATTTGTTGAAACATTTGTATTGTCTTCCCAGACTGAAGTCTTTAACTACAGAAAGCAGCGTCATTGTTGCAGCTCTCCAGAAGTCAAAGACTGGCCTCTTGGAAATCAGTGAAGACAAGACGAAAGTCAGGAGATCTCCAAACAAACCCTTACCTGAACTGAATGATGAATACAAAGATGCTCTTAAACACAAATCTGTGTACATTGTAAGTCTTTGCTTGCACACTAATTCAGAATTCTTATTTTAAATTATACATTTATCTACACTGAGTTGTTAGTTTTATTAGTTACAAGTAGCTAAAACTAATTAAGTCTCATACAACAGTCCTGCAGTAAATCCTTTACAAATGTTTAGTTTTTGGAAGATGCAGTTATGGTTCTGTTGAACAGAGAGGTGTTTTTCTTTTTTAGCTTACCCATCATTGATATAAATGGGGCTGACAAAGTAAGACAAACATCTGCCACTATAGTGCAATACACTTCAACAGCACTACATCCTTCAGAATGCCTACATGGTTGAATCAACACCTCTCTAACACAGTTTCAACAAAACTGAATATTATAACCCTCATGAAGGTAGGGCTTGTTGTAGGACTGTTGTATAGATGACAGTTTTAGCTTTGTTTACCTAATAAATTGACGAGTGTATATTTACATTATATAAAACTAGACTTTTTTTTCACCACTGCACATGAGCATATGCATGTCATGACACTCTGTATTTGCGCTACATTTACATAGATTCCATTGTGCATTACATTAAATATACTGTTGTTGTTTCACATACTCATATTCTCATCTAGAAAGGTTTTCCTCTTGAAACTACCCTTGATGAGATTCAAGAGTGGCTGAATGGGAAAGGCACCATAGAAAACATTCAGATGAGGAGAAACCTTCAAAGGCAGTTCAAGGTATATTAAACATTTTATGTAATCGTTGTTTGTTTGTTTTGTGATTTTTAGGAGATTTTTTTTAAGTACTTGAATTCATTTCTTCATAGGGATCAGTGTTTATCTGTTTTGACAATGAGGAGTCATCTAAGCAGTTCCTAGAACGTTCAGACATCAAATCATTCAAAGACAATGAGATGCTTGTGTTATCAAGGTAAGTTTTACTGCTTATTAGTCTAATATTTATCTACAGTGAATGGATGCTGTGTTTTGATTGAGAAGTAAAGTCGTCACAAGATCTGAAATGGGGAACAACACAAGCATAACGTACTTTACTTTGAAACTGATTTGGAGGGAGAAAGTACATGTAGCATCCGCAAAAAGATTTTGCACCATTTTAGGTGCAGGGTCAGGCCTTAAGCCAGATCAAGACATTAACAGAACTCAATAGGTTTGACGGTTTTAACTTTTCAGGGGGCTCACTGTTAACCACTACTGGGAAATGTAATGGAAGTGTTGTTTCTAGTCATTTTTGGAGGTGTCTTTTTCAACTGACTGGTTATACAAATGGACGGCAGGAAGGTAGATTATACGTTATGGTGGCATGACATGTCTTGGGGATGTTCTGGGTGTTTTTGTGCCTTTGAAATTAACCGTTGCATTAAACGGTAACCAATGTGAATTTGTGCTAATCACAGCCACATTTAATGAACCCTTTTTAAAAACTACAGAAGTTTTGACTTCGATACAGACTAAAAATTTGGGTGCACTATCATTTTAAAATGACCCTAAACCAGTGGTTCCCAACCTGGGGTCTGTGCCGCCCTCAAGGGGGCGCTAAAGACCACAGGGTGTGTGCGAGGTTAGTATATCTCTACTCTCTTCAATTCTTGGAGACAGTAGGGGGGCTCCAATGAAAAAAATTGTGGCCTTCAGTCCCCACAATTTTAATATAATTGAAATTTTGTTAAATCTCCAAAATATGCATAAAAACTAAAAGACCAAATAGACTGTTGGCTCTCTACATAAAACATGTACAACAAACTTCTGCCAAATGTGTTCAGTTTGTCCAATAATAATGTTGTTGCTGTTCTGCTTTTAGAGAAGACTATCATGCAAAGAAAGCAGAAGAGAGAAAACAGTTCAAAGCGGAGACAAAAGCAAAAAATAAACAGTGAGTCTACAAGCAATTCTTTTGTCTGTCTGCACATCTTGTGAAAAGTTACTGACCCTCCTTCCCCAAAAATATTGTTCAGGGACAAGGAACAACAGCAGAAACAGACAGAAGAGAAAGAAATGGTAAGATCCCTTCAAGTGCTTACAAGCTCAAGTTCTCCCACTGGGATGGGCTCTGGTCACAGTAATAATAATTTTTCATTTCTGTTGCAGGGCCTGCTTTTGGATGAACAAACAGGTTGCTTGTTGAAGTTTTCAGGAGAGCTTGAAGACGTTTCAAGAGAGGACTTCCATGAATTGTTCTCTGGCCATGGAAAGATAAAGTGGGTTGATTTTACAAGAGGGGCCAAAGAGGTAAATAAACTCTTCACCGCTCAAGTGTCCTCCTATATGTAAAGAGATGTGATGTAGTTAAAAATTGTGTATCTTTGCTTTCGACAAGGGCGCCCTCCTTTTCGATGGGAATGCAAAAGAAGCATTCGATAAGGCCAAAGAGGCAAACGGAGGGGAACTGAAAATCAAGGACAGCAGTGTTACATGGCAGTTGCTTGAGGGAGATGAGGAGAAAGAGGTACTGAAGAAGATAATCGAAGCTCAACAAGAATCACACAGATCCAAAGGCAGAGGTAAAAATTATTTTCTAAGTAGCAGCTGATGAGAATGGATTTGTAATTCAAGACATTTTAGATAAATTATTAATTTACTGTATTTATGATTAAGTATTGGTGTATCTTGTTTGTCAAGGTGCCCGAGGAAGATCAGGTGGTAGAGGAAGAGGAGGCCGAAGGGGAAGAGGTGGAAGAGATCAAGGCAGGACTCAGTTCAAGGGCAAAAAGACGAAATTTGATAGTGACGACGAAGATGATGGTAAGTTTAACATCTTTTGGAGCTTCAAAATTTGGTTTGATGGCAAGATATTGACTCCAATAGTGTTAATCATACTTGCTTCATTATTTTCCTCTAGCACCAAAAGCCCCAAAGAGAGAACTGGAAGAGGCTGATGGTCCTGCAGCAAAGGTTGTCAAAACTGAAAATGGATCTTAGTCACAAGGTCACAGCCAGAATTTTTCTTTTTTGAAAACATTTATTACGAACGGTGAAAATGCAGCGGCAATTTAAATCCATTCCAGTGAAGGCATCAGGCGTTGGAGAATCGTAGGAAGTCCACCTGGATGTCAACCTAGAGAACAATCGGCAAAGCTTGGTGTCAGTTTTCTGCTTTTTAAGTCCCTGTATATTGTGCCTCTTACATTGTGTACCTTTATTTCTCTTCAGATTTCTTTGATTTTATCATGTTCAACACAAATCTGCTCTTTGACAGTAATTTAATTTCACCTGAACAATTATTTAGTTTTGTAAGACCTGTGAGATCGTTATTTTTCCTTGTAGATTTCCTACATTAAGTGATGAGAACATACGCTTTGCTATTTTTAAGTTTCCATATGTGAATAGCAAATAAAACATTTATAAAAATGAATCAAGATCTGTTTGACTCTGTTGTGTGTGTCTGCTAGAAAGTATGTATTCCTTGAGACTGTAGTGAGACGGGGTGTACTAGCTTACCGATTTCTTTTTGTGGAACTTGTAAGATGCTGGCAAGTCGAATCTTAGTTCTGTAAAGAGTACATAGTCAGTGTTTGAATGTTTTATATGTAGAGAAGATGTACTGCATTACTCTTACCTGCTATTACTTCCATTTTCACTCCCCAGTCATTAGCCTTCTTTTGTATGTGCTATAACCAGATAAAGAATTGGATGTCAAGCATTTCAGTCATATCAGAGATGAAGATGACAGTCATAAAAAATGATTTGAGATTTGTATTTGATCTCAAGTGTTGTGGAACTGATTTAACTTGTGGTCTGAAAGCAAAAGTATTCAGTTTTGACCTTTTCATTGATCGGACATGGTTACAGCTGTGTAAAAATCACTTTCTTCCACAGTGACTAACATCTTTGAACAGAAAATGCTCAAATGTCATTTTAACGGTCATGCAATCAGATCTGAAAGACTTGCAGCTTCTTTATGAAGACTTAAAATCTGATTTGGACTCAATTTATTCTGTAAATGTGAGGTGTGTGGATACTGAACTTACCTCTCGTGTTGATGTTTTATGAAGTGAATACACTGCTGTCTTCGCCATTGTTAAAGCAGCTCGTAGGAACTTCATGTCCATGCCTTGAATAAAGAACATAATGTAAAACTATGTATTGACACCACTCAGTTAAAGGGGCACTCCCCTGATTTTTACACATGAAGATCAGTATACATGTCATAAGGAGAAATACTCTGCCTGTGAAAGCTGTTTTTAAATGTCTCGTGGCTAGAGTTATTAAGGATTGGGCTTGAGACTTAACATTTTTCAACTGCATTATGGGGATTGTAAGATCCAGACTTTTTGTATCATGACCCATACAATAGAATATCTTGGCCATTTTTTAAATCTGTGTTTTGGAAGTCCCTCAACTTTAGAGAAACAATACTAAATTTCTGAAGTAGCCATTTAAATTGTACTCACCTTGGTTGTGTTTTGTCCCAAATGGCGGATTCATGATTACTGTGTCAAACTTTTTCGCATAAGCCTCTGCCTCCAGAGAGCACAGGTCACACTGGACCAGATCCACGTTAGAAATCTCAAATTCCTCCGCATTTCTTCTGAATATCTCCAGTGCGTCGTTGTCGATGTCGAAGCCGACGCAGAAACTGAAGAAGACAGAGAAGGAGATTAAGAAATAAAGCTGAATGAAATGTGTTGACATGGCTGAGAACACTTGCAAAATGAGGATGGCCAGATGCTCTCACCCTGCATCAAGCATCGCAGCCCCGATGCTGAGGACTCCACAGCCACATCCCAGATCAGCCACGACTTTACCCTCAATGTCATCAAACGTACTCTGGATCGTATAAAGCATGCATGCTGTGGGGAAAAAAACACAAAGTTAATGAAAACAATTCACACTATTAAAAAAAACCTCTCCTATGATCACACGTTGTCACCTCACCAGCTATATGAGGACTGGTTGGATATTGTTCAAGAAGGATTTTAGGCTCTTCAAATACGTCCACTTCCTGTAGGCAACTCTCTAACTCTTTTAGTTTCATTACTAACGACTGCGATGTCCTAACCTGTTTGCCACCTGTGTGACGACCCAGATAGGTTATTTTTTGCTTTAAATAAAATCACTTTGAATTCATATTCTGAGCATGGTTGAACAAGACTTCCGCAAGATTGTGCGCATCAACCAAAACAATCCGACTTTCACCTCGGGACCCGTGATGGTAGTTCCTCCGTGCATTTTTGTTTGTTTGATTAATGAAATTCATTTATTGTAAATTGTAAATTTAAAAAAATAACTTTGCGTACAAAATCTTATAATATGAGTTAGATCGTTACAATACAACTGATAACATAGCTTGGTAACGCTTTTCAATAGGGTACACAAAATGTTAAGTTGTTACCAGGGAACAAATGAGGAACTACAGCAACTGCTAGTTAACCATTAATGGATAATTCCTAATCATTTTTATAGGGTAGCTAATGATTAGTTAATGACTACTTAAATTAAGAAATGAGTGAGGAACAAATGAGAAACAACTTGATAATTGATGAATTGTTAATAATTGAGGACTATATAGTACTATAGATGATAATATATTTATAAATCATTAGGTAATGATTAGTTCATGAGTATCTGTGAATCGGTCATACTAACTACTTTTTTTTTCATCAATGGTTCCTGGTTAACTCTGAACCACCCAGTGAAAGACACAAAACTAGTACTGACTCATTCGCTACTAATTACTTAAATATTAGAAAGTAGTCCATCATTACTTAATAATAATAATAATAATAATAATAAATCAAATGAAGAAGTGAAATGAATTGCCCAAGTAGTAAATAATAATTTTAATAAAACATATAATCATTAATTAAATAAAGGTATGTGCAATATACTATAGTGTCTTATAAAATGGACCTCTCCGCACAGCTCAGTTTTGCATTGATGCACTAGGATAATATTTTATCTTTATCAGTATTACGAACGAGGAAACAGCACTTGGGATTGTGCATGATGATGCGTAAATTACAGTTGGAAATTCTTGATCCGTCAAACACCTAACGAGCCGTATCGCGAGAAAGCCCGAGAACATGGAAACAAGACAACAAAAATAAATTTGTGGACAACAAGCCAGAGTGCATGATGGCGGCGTCGCTGCTGCGCCGGGACAAGAAAGCTACTGCCGCCCACTTGAAGGCAGACTTAAATCGGACTGACAATAGCTCTGGGGTTCGACAACTTCAGGAGCTGCTCGACGCCGTGCTAAATCCCGAAAAACCAGCGACGGACACAGAAGCTCTTGATTGGTGTAAATGTCTAATTGCAGGAGGCGAAGGTTTCGAGGAGTTCTGCAAAACGGTTCGGTCCTATGACAACGCGACTCTGTGCGGCTTGGTTTGGACGGCTAATTTCGTGGCATATCGATGCCGGACCTGTGGCATCTCCCCTTGCATGTCACTGTGTGCTGAGTGTTTCAATAACGGAGACCATACGGGCCATGATTTCAACATGTTCAGGAGCCAGGCTGGTGGGGCCTGTGATTGTGGAGACAGTAATGTCATGCGAGAGAGTGGGTAAGTCCAAGCTAGCTGCAAGCTAGGCTCGCCATGCTAACTAACGGGTTAGCCAGTATTGTTTTGACAGGTCTTTGTGGGAAGTGAGATATCTTGGCTAATAAAATATCCTCATTTCAGTAGTCGATGTCAGCTTCGAGACAATTCTGTCTGAAATATGCGTACGAATTACTGCCAGTCAGCAACAGTTGAATATCATAATGTTCCTGGCATTTATTTAATAGGAAACCCTCGACTAAGCAGCTCTGCTTAGAGGCTTAGCCAGCTTTGCTAAGCATGACAATCTCTCGTACCAGCAGCTGTAATTTCTATATATCTATATTACCGATATACGATTACTTGTAACGGTTTGGGAGTTTAGTTATTTTGGTATAAACATGTCCCCTTTTACTACTGAAATACAGTTCAGTGTTAGCCTTTTTTTTTAATTTAAATGCTCTGGGTGAATGTTTCTTTCCTTTATCTGACTGCACATTATGTCTCCATTCTTGATGGGGTTTTTTCTTCTCATAAACCGTATTGAACAATCATAGTTTAGTTAATAGTCAAAACCCATACACAAATTACTGTGTCAGTTTTTATATTATTTGTGAACTATTTGTGAAAATATTGTGATATCAGATTTAGTCAAAAGCTTTATGAGCTGGTCAGAGTGGCCTGCTAAACATCAGCTTTGGTGCTTTTGCTTGGAGTGAATTTGCTGCTGAATTGTATGTCTCGATCAAATACAGTCTTGAGGAATATGACCAAGAGATGTAGAACACATTGTGTTTTGTTATGGGGCAGAAATAAAAACAAAACAAAAACCCTCCCAAACAGCAATAACATTTAAAATAATAATAAAATAAAAAATAACAGTTAAACCCAACCTTCTGGGCTCGGAACCATTATGGAGCCCCAATTTGAATTTTACTTAGTTTCTGGTGTCACCTGTATGAGAGATTTAAAGTGGCTAAGAATTCAAACAAAGATGGATTAAAGAGAGGCGGATAGACAGACGGCAATGACTGCTCTGATCTTGTGAGGGGTCTGCAACATCAGAGTTTGTTTTTTATTATTTTATTTTTTCCTGACAGGTTTTGCAGACGGCATCGGTTGAGAACTGGGGAGAATGTCCCCTCAGTACCTCGAGACCTTCTCTTGATGTCTGAGATGGTTCTTCCTCGTTTTATCCTGTGTATCATACAGTATCTGAGAGATGGATACATTGAGCCAGGTGAAAACACTCATGACAACTGTCTGACTCTTTACAAAGATGTGAGAAAATAAATGTGTCTGTGCCCCTCAGGATCTCCCATTGCATACCAAAAGCATAACAGGATCTGCTGTGCACGCCAGATACCAGCGTCCTACATCTTTTTACCTCCAAAATTATGTTCACAATGTACTGAATCTGATGACTTATATCTCTTATCTTGCTTTACCAGACAGCTCAACTGAGAGAGATCTACAGAAAGTCCTGCAGCAGCTGGAGCCTCAGATCTCCTTCCTGGAGGAGCTCACGAAGATGGGAGGAGCAATGAGGACTGTGTTGACAAAGATCTTAACCAATCAGCAAACATTCAAGGAGTTGTGCATGGGTAAATATCTAAACTACACAGTTTGTGTTCGACCAATACAGGTTTATAATGATTAAATGTTGCCATACCACAGAATATTAAAGGTTTCTTTGTTGGTTTTAGGTAATATTTTTTTGAATGATTGAAGTAATGTAATTGTGTTGTTGTTTCATTATTGTAGTTTGTTGCTAATACATTACAATCACCTCTCTCTCAAATTCTGAATGATTTAAAAACTTAAAAAAGGAATGAATATACTTAAAATGTATAACTTTTACGGTATGTATTTTCATCTAAGCCACGCCCTGTGTTGTAGCAGAATACCTAATCTTGGTTTCCTTTATTTCAAATACTGCACATTTTCTTGTTCCTTATATTTTGACATTATAGTAATTGTTGCCATTTTTGTTGTGCTTCACGGTTGCAGGCCAAGAGGAGAATTTGCATGCTAAAAAGAACTATGACAAGTATTTGTCAGCTTTGAAGAATTCAGGTCTTGTGTCTGTGGAGGAGAAAGCCCAAGGTGCTACTGCTGATGTTACTGTTGGTGCTGAAGGAGGTGCAGGAGCAGTGGTCCTATTGGGTAGGATAATAGGACATTACATATTCACATCATATGAAGCATATTTTCATCACACATCTGTCAGCTGTTATGCAAAATACTAAATAAATCCAGAGCAATCAAATAATTGGCGCTGAAGTGTACAAATTTGCCCTTCATTACATCACACCACGGTCATGTGAACTTGCAGTAACCACAGTATACTTTTCTCTTTTTTTTTACACAGTATACTTGAACTGCCTGTATCATAGCTATTCCAGATGATCTTGAATCAGTTGCTTGCCAAACAGCACAGACCTGAGCACTAATTTCTAGAGACATTGAACATTGCATACATGATTTTGAAAGAATTAAGAAGTGCGTTGAATATTGCTATATGAACAAATTGTCAGTTTTGAAAACTCTGATATCACAGGCATCTGCATGTGTTTGTCCAGTGGATTAAGATACTGCTAGTAGCTACATGTAGCAAATGTTTGTCTTGTTTTTCTTAGGAACCACTGTGCCAGGGAGCCCAGATGAGTCTAATAAAGAGGTATGTGCCAGCATCACACATAGAATAACTAATTTTAACCATTTTACAATTTGAATTGAGTTAAGGATACAAAAGATTATTCCATCATTTTGTTTTAATAAATGGATATTTTTGTCTATTAAACATAAAAAGTGACCAGAGTCTACATTGCTGTGCAACAGCATCCAAAAAGATATTCTGTTTATGTTTGATTTGATAGATTTTAACTAGTACTTACATAATCAAATGATTAATCAATTACCAAAATGGTTGGTGATTCATTGTCTTTTTGTACCAATCAACATTTCATGTTAGTCTATTTTAATTTTCTATTACCTGATGCACAACGACTGCCGGACAGTTTGTAGATGTGTTAGTTGGAATTGTTGTTGTTTTCTCTCAGGAGGACCAAGATGCTGGACAGTCCGTTGGACAGAGGAAGAGGGTTAAGCTGAGCAGCAGTACCAAAGGTAAATGTTAAGAGAATGTAATGGGCTACTACAGTATATGTTCCATGAACTGCCTGTCTAATTATATGCCTTTTATGCCCCCAGACCCATGTATTATTGAATCTTTGAAGCATAAATGCTTCCTGGAGGAGTTGCTGTTTTGGACAATAAAATATGAGTTTCCTCAGAAGATGGTCACCTTCTTACTAAACATGTTGCCAGACCAAGATTACAAGGTATTTTCTCTCCTTTGGTTAACATTTAATTGCATGTTTGCATAATTTATTTGCATGTCATGGCATAGACTCTGGTAACTGAAATAATGCTTGTCATATGCATTAGGTTTTGAAAGCAAAATGGAATCCTCCTTGGAAGCCACAACATCGTAACAGTAAGCCTTAATTGTGTTATGGTCTTTTCTTTCTCTTCTTGTCTGGCAGATCACTTTTACAAAAACATTTGTTCAGCATTATGCATTCATCATGAAAACACTGATGAAAAGCCACGAGTCGGACACCATGTCCAACCGCATTGTACATATTAGTGTGCAGCTGTTCAGCAATGAGGAGCTGG
This sequence comes from Hollardia meadi, assembly GCA_037974645.1. NCBI lineage: Eukaryota > Metazoa > Chordata > Actinopteri > Tetraodontiformes > Triacanthodidae > Hollardia > Hollardia meadi. The sequence goes on along the minus strand of JBBPCS010000001.1, from coordinate 17,560,217 downwards.
CTCGACACGTGACAGAGGAGTGCCAGCTGCTGGACATCATGGTCACTGTCCTCCTCTACATGATGGAGAGTTGCCTTATTAAAAGTGAGCTTCAGGGTAAGTTGCCCAAATATGTTGGATTATATTGATTGAACACGCCTCACCACACTTCAGATAGTTTGTGTAAAAAAAAAAAAAAAAAAGGGGGAAGGTGGCTGACGTGATACTCAGTTTGGATCACCACACCCCATGTGAACAGCATGAGATTTTCTGACAAGGTTTTTCAGAAGCGATTGCTGATCTTGCAGACTAATCATTAACTTCTTTGGCAGTACGCATGGTGAAACTGAAATTCAGCTTTTAAGATTTAGCTTCAATGTCATGACTCGAAATGTCAAACTGTACGCGCGCACCCAAACGATCCAGTGTCATGGATCGGGCCATCAGGCATGGATGACATCATATCAGGAGGCCATTATTTTTATGGTTGTGGCTCATCTTTAAGTCGGTATTCATAAAAAAAATTCTTCCTTCTTTTTAGTTAGCATAAAAACGGGTACATGAAGCCTGGACTGCTTTCAAAAGAACAAAATGCAGCTGTCAATTTTTGCTTTGTGCTTTTAATCATATTTAGTGCCAAAAAAATACATGCGCAGATGTTTTGTCCCTGTGGCCTTTCTCTCGTTGTGCAGGCTCTGAGTGAAATGAGCTTGAATCTTAAATTTTTGAGTGCACCCTTTTGTATAATACTGCAGGCAAAATTGCCACTCTGTATTGGCCACTTGGTGTTAAGTTGTGTTACCTGTACGTGTATTATCTATCTCTATATACCAGTTTTGTTTTGATGTGTTGTTTTTAAATAACCATATACAAAGTGAGCCAGAATGCCATTGACTTATTGTCAATGTGTTTCTTTGTCTCTTGTTGTTGTTTTTCCCTTTAGATGAAGAGAACAGTCGCCATGTTGTGGTGAACTGCAGTGAGGCTCTGTTGAAGAACAACACCTACTGGCCATTAGTTAGTGATTTTATTAACATCCTCTCACACCAAAGTGTAGCGAAAAAGTTCCTGGAGGACCATTCATTGTTGATGCTGTGGATGAGCTTTGTGTCGTTTTTCCAAGGTAAGACATGATTTGATAGGTAAATGGTTTCCAATGGTTTTCAATGGTAAAGTGCTTCACTACGCCTCTCATTCACCTGCTGATGGAGGCAGATTTTGGGGTTGTGCTTGTTCAAAGACATTTCGGCAAAGGCATTCAAAGCAATTTGTTGCCCATGTATACGTTTTGGAAAGCTTTTCCTCAGTAAATGGAAACTTTGAATGCAGAAGTAAATATTTAATGAAGGACAGATGGCTGGCTGCCATGCTGTTTATCTACCTTTTGATTATTCAGTTTTACAACTGAAAAAAGTGGTTGTGAAAACAGATGTTTCTTTTATGCCTTACTGTCCTCTGGGTGTGCATTACCCCCAACTATTCAATTATGGCAGTGTAGTGGTTCGATAATGCTGCTGCTCAGTGTAATACCCCTGTCATTTGTGATACAAACTCCTTGAGGTCAAACTCGACACTCGATTGAAGTGTTCCTGCTTGTACAGAGTTTCAGTTGGACTTGATTTACCAACACTGTGTAGTCCAATGATAATAATACCTCATAGAAAAAGTGAGTTGTAGTCCAACTCTTTGTTCTAACTCTTTGTAGTTAGAATTGTGGTTAGTGCTGTTCATTTGCCACGTGTTCTCTACCGCAGCCCTAAAAATAACACTCACCCCTGCACAGTAGGCTTGAGTATCTTCTTGCTGACGTTATGTGCGTTTAGTGTCACTATTGCGTTGTATGCAAGTCTGCTGCACTGCTCTTGCTTTAAATTCTGGTGTTTTAATATAGATTTGTTTGGCTGTCATCAGGCACATGTGATTCATAAGAATAGAAATTGCTAATATGCTAATACATGCATACATTTTAACATGTGCATGAATAAAAATATATTTGGGGTAAAGGGGTCTAGACAAAATTTTTCTTTTTAATTGATTGCTTATGTGAGCATTAAGAAGCCATGTAACATTTGGTCATTATCTAATGTTGTAACCTTTTCCTGCTGTGATAGGTATGAACCTGAATAAGCGGGAGTTGAATGAACATGTGGAATTTGAGTCTCAGACATACTATGCAGCATTTGCAGCAGAGCTTGAGGCCTGTGCACAACCAATGTGGGGTCTCTTAACTCACTGCAAAGTCAAAGTAAGTCCTGTCTGTACACTCGCACACACATCTCCTGTGTGCATTCCTGATCTTTAACAATTAATGGTACATGCATCTCAAGCATCAAGTGCTGCGTGCACTTACTGTTAAATTGTCTGTTAACAGGAGACACAAGAATATACTAAAACTGTGGTGCGCTACTGCTTGGAGACCCTGCAGATCTGGTTTGATGCCATTGGCTTCATTGACGAGGTAAATGTAAAAGTGAAACTACTGTATTTACAAGTAAGCTTTCTCCTCCCCTGTTTCTCAAAGCTCTCATATCTCTTACAGCCCGCTCCAAATCAAGTGACATTTCACCTACCACTACACCGCTACTATGCCATGTTCCTCAGTAAGGTATGCCAGAGGCTTTCATCTCTTAAGACATGACTCTGCGGTATATTTTTTGCGTGTTTTAAAGCTAATTGTTTGGGTGAAAATTCTCAGGCTGTAAAGTGCCAAGGCCTGGACCTGGACAGCCTCCTGCCTGACCAAGAGATGTTGATGAAGATCATGGTGCATCCACTCCAAATCCAGGTATAACACAAGAGGCCCATACACAGATTGGTGATTTGTATTCATGCATACATTTCCTCTAGGTTTGTAGCCACGTGTTAACTAAAGTGTCACCATGTATGGCTGTAGGCATGCCTGTCAGAGATCCACAGCAACATGTGGGTCAGGAATGGTTTGCAGATCAAAGGACAGGCTATGACCTACGTGCAGTCACACTTCTGCAATTCCATGATTGACCCAGACATCTATCTACTCCAGGTTTGTATTGCTACATCAAAGTGTCATTCATACAGTATACTGTAGTTGTTTTATAATCAATCAATAATCATCATTTAAATTTTTTGTTCCTATTTATTTTGAATATCTCTTTCAGGTTTGTGCATCAAGACTAGATCCTGACTACTTTATCTCAAGTGTTTTTGAGAGGTGCGCTCCAATTCCTTCACTTGCATTCATATAAAATTTCGCCACTTTCAATTCAACACAAGTTACAGTAAGTAACACCATATGCTCATGTCTTCACTCACACAGGTTCAAAGTGGTCGACCTGTTAACCATGGCGTCTCAGCATCAGAATGCTGTGTTGGACTCCGAGCAGGAGAGGCCGATGCTAGAAGGAGCGCTGACCTTCCTGGTCATATTGACCAGCCTTCGCATTCATTTAGGTAAGTGGTATAATACAGGATGCTCACAATCTACAGAGAATAAGCCCACAGTAAATTCACTTTATTTATATATACCTAATATTGTGAAACTATAGTATATGAACACTGTAAAGTGTTCAGATTACATGATGACATATGGCAAATGTTGT
>JBBPCS010000001.1:17530275-17556560 GCA_037974645.1 Hollardia meadi | reverse complement strand
CATTTAGGTAAGTGGTATAATACAGGATGCTCACAATCTACAGAGAATAAGCCCACAGTAAATTCACTTTATTTATACTTTTTATTTGCCATTTTACCTAATATTGTGAAACTATAGTATATGAACACTGTAAAGTGTTCAGATTACATGATGACATATGGCAAATGTTGTATTTTAAAGTGAGGGTTCGGACACTGTGCCAAAAGTGTTCAAGTACTAAAGTAGACGTTGCTTAACAGACTGTGGTAGGGCTGAATGATTTATTCAGTTCAAATCAATATTGCAATTAAAATGAGTGCACATTTCAAATTGCAAGAGCCTAAATTGTAATTGCTTTGTCTGCAACAGGCTTTAAGGGGGGCGAGAACAATTTAGACAAGTGTGTAGCATATTAATATTCCTAGAGTTGACCAAATTACAAAATGAAATTATTGGTATTTTTTTTTTGGTTAATATGTTCTCTGCATGCTGTTTTTTTGTACAATTTACAATCAGCCAAAGAAAGGCTAAGCACTAATCTGTTGAATTATGTTTGAAAAGATGGAGAGGATTGTGTCTTTTTGCTGTTGGGTTATAATAGGTTGTGAGAGTATATAAGAATCTTCATGTTTAGTTGTAAGAACAAATTATTATAGGTCTTTCAGTTTCAGGAATTATGTATGCTGGCTCACTGCCACATGTGGGTTACGGGCCAATGTTCATAGAAAGGAGCCATCAAAAGAAAGCTGTGATGCAGGGTACCCCCCTGCCAATTTCATGGCAGTGTTAGTGTAATAGCTTGTATAATGACACTGACTTATCATCTTTCTTTCAAAATCCTGCCAAACAGAGAAACTTTTTAACGGAGCTGTGGTCATATAGTAGGCAGACTCTTCCCTAAACTGACGAAAAGACACATGATATTTGCCCACAACCTCCACTCTGAGTTCTGTTAATTGGTATTTAGTTAAGGGTTCTGATCTTTGACAGTTTGTCTTACGTTCTGCTTCTCACTCTCACTAACAGGGATGAAGGATGACGAGATCCTTCGGGCCGAGATGGTCTCGCAGTTGTGTATGAATGACCGTACACACAGCGCGCTGTTAGATCTCGTATCCTTCAATACCTAACAAATACGGTGAACTAAATTCAGACACCCATGACATTCTTTTTCCTTAACAGTGTTTTCTTAGATTCCTGAGAATCCCAACCCAAAGAGTGGCATTGTACCAGGGAGTTGTAGTTTTGAGGAGATGCTCTCTGCTGTGGCTGACTTCAAAGCACCTGTATTTGAGCCAGGAGGCTCCATGCAACAGGGCATGTACACACCTAAAGGTAGGATGTTTGTGCTGAAGTTGTAACAAGTAACCTGCTAACCTTTTTGAAAGGGATACGTCACAGAAGTGTCTGGTGAAAACGATGTAAACCTCAGTGTGGGGACAGAGTGAACCTCCTTATCGAGAGGTAGATTTGTCTGTGTGTTGCCCTCCACTGGCCACATTACTGTTGTATTGTTAGCAGTAACAAGGACTGCAATGTGTAGGAAGTGGGAGAAAATGGGGGGGAAATAATGCAATAAATCATGCAGTGTGCCTTGTGATATTAAGTTAATTACTGGGCTGTGTTTCATACTTGAATTGAAAAATAAAGTCAGATGTATTTTCTCTACATCTATTGTATTTTATTTGCTATTTCAGGCCTAGAACTCACTACTAATAATTAATGAATCCAACAAAAGTTTGTGCCAAGAATTTTACATTGTTTTCCAGTAAGCAGAACTATATATTTTTATATATACATAATTTTTCAACAAATCGTAATCTTTAATCTTATGCAGTCCTTGGTGCATCGCTCATATGTATGACACTTACGGTAATAGAAACAAACTTATACTCGGTGTCTACTTCTGTAATAAATTTCTTACCCAACCCACAGAGAGGCAATAAATGTAATGTAAAAAACTTCACATTTTATATTGTAATTCATGGGTAGAAATGAGTAAAAATGATGAGTATATGAGGTCTGAAAAGGTTGAAAGTCTTGAGCATTAGGTCGACATCATTAATCCTGTGTAGGCCACTTGGGGGCAGGCTTACACCACTTACACACAGAAGGTGAAATAAGGAGAAAGTGAATCAATGTCTCTGTGTATTAGAGGTTACAAAACATCTCTCTCCTTTTTCACATCTAGCGGAAGTGTGGGAGAAGGAGTTTGACCCCATCATGGTCGTTCTCAGAACAGTCTATCGGCGTGACGTCCAGTCAGCAATGGACAGATACTCTGCATTGTAAGTTCACACTGTTGCCCTAATTTCCCCAAGTACAAGGGTAGAGTAGATCATTTAGGTATTCCATGAACAGTGATTTGAACATTTCTATTATTGTGTATCACATGTTGCCCTTGGGTTTTGCTTGACTGCATTATTTTATTGGGAGTGAACATGAAAAACCGACCTACATCATGCTCTGTTTAGTGGTGCAGGGTCGCCTCTCTCACCTGCATATAAAGGGACACGATAAGAAAGGTCAGGTCTACCAGGTGCTCAAGTTGGTTCCAATTAGATAGCTGTCGAGAAAAATCAATATTACAGTCTAAGTTGTAATAGAATTGAGGAAATCTTTCTCGTTTGATTGTGGCACAGACGTCTCCCAAGACAAATGTGTCACTGAAGGAGATACCACGGGGTTAATTTTCTTGAAGGTCGCTGGAACGTGTGTAGATGCTAATTATAATGAAAAGGTCCCTCACTGAGTGCTTCTGTGTTTGAAATAGTATTTGGGAAGATAACCTTTTTATAATGGGATTTTAGCCAGGACTTCTTTGGTGTAGCTGTAATTGAAAGTATGGATAGATCACTGATGTCGTTAATTGTACTTCTTTTCAAATAGACAATATGCTTTTCTGGTGTTACAGCCCAGAAGAAACTAAGGCATTTATTTCTCCTTGAAACATATTGAAGCTGCCATTGCCACCTTCAGAGTCTTAGACAGCCTCATGTTGCTCATTCACACTGTTTGAATATGATGGATTGCCTGTCAGGCTGGCCCTGGTTTTATATAATAATGATCCCATCATCGCTAATAGAGCGACTGTGCTGCCCATCGGCTTTTCTGTTGCATAGACTAAAACCTTTTTGTACAGTGAATTACTCTGAACAATGTAAAGTGTCACTTCATCAAACTTTTATTTCTGTCATCATTTTGCTTTATGTGGAAATTCAGCCTTGTGTTGCATGTAAGTTAGCATGTGCCCCTATGGGAGTGGTATACTATGTTCTCTCTGTTACTGATTGTTCTGATGTTTTCTTTCTTCTTGATGATGATGTCACCTAGTTTAAAGCAGTCTGGCATCCACACTGGCAACCCATGGCCACCGTACAAGGAGAGGACTCCCCTGCATCCATGTTACAAAGGCCTAATCAAGCTGTTGCACTGCAAGACTCTACACATTGTGATATTCACACTTCTTTACAAGGTGACCCTTTCAACAACTATTCATGTGGCGTAATACGGTGCTGCCTTTGCATCTCAATTTACTTCTTAAAATAAATTAGAAATGCTTCCGTTTGCCACCTTTAATTGGTTCACACATAATATAACTCTGGAATTAATTGGCCCTGACATGTAACAAGATATTGGTACAAAATGAACAGAAGCAAAAAGACAAAAGCATTGACAGGCAGTTTAATAGTTTGATATGTTCTAGATATGGATGGATCATCAGAACATGTCCGAGCACGTGCTGTGCATGGTGCTGTACCTGATCGAGCTGGGCTTGGACAACCAGGTTCAAGACAACAAGGAGGATGAGGTTAGATATGTGTGTTTGATTTACAGCTGCTCTCCACCTCTCTGTGCAGACATATAGTGTCCACCAGAGTCTTACAGGATCCTATGCTTCCAGGAGCCTTGCATTGAGGAGCATTGCCACGACAGCTGGTTCCCTGGCACCAACCTTCTCTCCAATCTGCACCATGTCATCAACTTTGTGAGGGTTCGGGTTCCTGAGACGGCTCCTGAAGTGAAGAGAGAGGCTCCGCCCAGCACCAGCACTGAAGCTTCTTCTTATGGCCAGGTAAAAAAAATTGCACTACTATAAGCGATATTCCAACAAAACCAGTAATTACAGTGTGATGTCACTGTAACAACAACGACTGGAAGTGAAACCTCTATAGATTATACTGATTCCTAGTTTGTTTTTGTTTCTGTACTTCCTGCCAGTACAAAACAGTAGAAGGCTTAAAGGTTAGCCTTAAACACTCAATGAGCCGTAGAGCATTCTAGGCCTGTGTTGCCATCACTTTTGCTTTGGTGTCTTTTTGTCCTCCAGTGGTCAATGGACCAGCACGATAGCAATCGGGTGTGGTTTCCACTCCTCCAGTCAGTTTGACGGCATATGGCACATTATTTGATGGTTCAGTGCGGCAAGTAAACAAAATACCAAGTGTACCTTTAGAATAATAAGCAATCCAGATTCACAAACACATGTTTCGCCTGGCATGTAGTGGCTAAAACTAAATATAACCGGTACACATCCCTTAAAGGTTGTGAAAACATGATATTAAAATTGGTCCCAGGATCTCCTCCACCTGCTGATACTTGATTATCAGCTGATAGGGACTTGACATCATACCTGTCGCCACTCTGTTTAACAGAGATTTCCTGCCTTTGCCACTACGTTACAAGCGATACACCAGCACAGCAAGAGACATGGACCATCAGAGGTTGGAGCGAGGTTGCCAGACAAGGTTGCTACTGGCCAAGAAATGGTCCACAATGCAAACACATTTTTTGATTTCAGTTTTTGTACGGGTTAAACAAATGGGATCTAATATGTTGATGAGTAAACTTTATGAGTGAGCTTCTTTTTTTACCATTGGAAATAGCCAAGCTAACTATTTCCACATATTTCCAGTTTTTGTGCTAAGCTATGCTAACTTGCTGCCGGCTGAAGCTTCATATTTTCAGTTCAGACATAAGAGTGGTATCAATCTTCTTGTCTAACTCGCAACAAGAAACTAAATCAGAACATTTCCAAAAATATGGAACAATTGCTTTAAGTAATTCACCAACCGAGCAAATACTAATCAATGCGGCAACAACAAACTTTCATTTTTTGTTGTTACTGGCGGGCCCCTGTGGACAAAAGCAGTATGAGCACCACACCTCATGTCGTAAAGATCTTGAGCTGGATAGCATGTGCATTTGATTTGGAAGTGAGTGACAGAAAGACGCAACTTATTTTGAATAGTCTTTTTCTTTTTCTTTTTTAACATTTGTAGCTGTTAGCGATGAGGTAATGTATCTTTTCGTGGCTATTTAATTTTAATAACTGCAATATCACAATGGTGAAACAAAACAAATTTTGTTTTAGTACACCTAGGTTACATGTAAGCCTACAGTTAACAGATTTTGTTGTTTGGTAATAGTAATTGTGTTGAGAAAGATAAAGTTATAAACATTCCCTACCAATGTTATGTCTTAATATAACATTATGTCATATGTATATGTATTATGTCATAATAATAATCCAAGAACAAGACATAGTAGGTAGCAAGGCCAACATAAAATGTTACGTTAAAGTCCAGCTCTGCTGCCGTCTGCTAATATCCACCAGACAGAGCAGCTCGTTTCATCAGACAAGTTCATCCTCCACCATAAAATATAGCTTTAATTTTCAGAATCTGACATGGTGTTGGACATGTTTGTGGGTTTTTTTTAACGTCATGTTCCTCTTTAATCATTATTATTCCTCCATCATCATTATTATTGTTCATTTTGCTGTACCTGCTCCACAGAACTCCAGGCGTCTTACAGGGAATTGGAGAGAGGTAGCTATCTACATCCATTTCTATAAAAAGGCTGATGGCTTTGATGCCACTAGCAGCCACATTTGTCTGCTTTTTATCTGTATTATGACAGAATTTCTTAGCATCTGTTTGTTTTGTGCTTTTCAAAGGACATCTGCCTTTGTGTGTTAAGGCATGTGTATAATGCTGTGCTTCAGCAGTTTCCCTCCCTTCTTACTGCTGAAACTAATTTCATGTGTAATGCAGGTTCGGGTAAATGCTTTTTAACCGCATGTCAGGATGATTGATGTTGCCTTGACTGGGCTATATGATGTATGTTTATTTAACAGTGCAGCTGAGGTCCTTTTTTTGTCAGGTCAGGTCATGGCAATCCTTCAGATTGCTTGTGTGCTTTAACATCAGGATGCTTTGAATTTTCTCAGGAATATGGTTGTTGTGTGTGCGATCAGCAAAGGTATTCGTGAAACGTCAGCTGAAATTTTATTATGGACATTTAATTAGGCTTTTATGTGTATTGTGCCTGTCTTACTATGGTAATGTAGCACCCAGCCAATTCATCAAAGTCTATCAGACTATTGGTGATGTAATTTGAAGAGATGGTGTGTATGCTCAAAGGCACCCAGATGCAGGTGGTATATGAAGAGTTTTCTCTTTTCTATCTGTTTGCATATTTTGATAGTATGGTGTGAGATTTGTACTTGAAATGTCGTGTCTTAGAAATGTTTGTATGTGTATGACATAATTCATTTATACACCAGTTTACAGTGTGTCCATATAGCTTTAATGATGGGGCATGACATTAACACTTGCATCACCCATATAAAAACAAATGTTCAAATGTGGTTCTTAAGTTGTTTCACATAAAAATATTCACCAAATACTTGTGTACTGTTAAAATTTATTTTTTTTATTCTGTGTTTTCTTTCTTAGAATCTGCGAGAAGCTCAGGTGTTCAGCCTTGTAGCGGAGCGCAGGAGGAAGTTCCAAGAGATAATCAACCGCAGCAACACAGAAGCCACCCAGGTTGTCAGGCCCAAGAGCTCCTCAACACGCTGGGTCCCACCAGGCACACCTCCTCAGCTGGTGACGGAGATCCTGGAGATCCGGGAGAGCATGCTGTCCCTCCTCATCAAGCTCCACCAGAAGCTGTCGTCCAAGCAGAACTCTCTGTCAGCATCCTGGCTCGAGGATATGGACACGAACCGCCACGCTCATGGAGATGGCATTACAGCCATTGAGCGCATCCTCACCAAGGCGGCCACACGCAGCTGCCAGATCAAGCGTAGCATCCAGGACATTTGTGGGAAGGTCTGTCCTCCTGTTCCACCAAAGAAGAACAGCCCCTCTGATAAGAAAACCATGGATAAAGAAGAGAGGTAACATAATCATGGACAGTTTTACTTTGTTAAATAACATTCACCACAATTAATTTACATTTGCACACCCCCATGCTGCATATAATCTTTTCTCATTATCTCTTAGCAGTGGTTGTGTATTGATATTGTGTCCATACAGCTATTTTAAAGGACTGTTGTATCATGATTTGTGTTACTAATACTAATCTATAATCACGACAAAACAGCTTGAAGGTATACTATGTAGGATTTTCGTAAAAAAACAAACAATGTATAGACTCATACAAAAAATAGAAATTGTACAGTGGTGTCTGAATTTATAGAGACCCTGCCCTCTGCCTGCATTTTTTTATTTTCTTATCATTTTTTTGTTCATGATGCTTTTGGGTGTCAGCAATTCTGGAGAAAGATAGTTCATTGATAGTCAGCTATCTTTCCTGCGTACTGCAACTTTGATGGTGTGTTTACAAGCGGCAAACAACAAATACTGCACAGACAGTAACAAGAAAGGCTTGTAGGCTTAGTTCTTTGAATTAGATATTTCAGTCATGTTGTCTGGAAAGTGCAGAGTAGCAAGCAAATATTCTGTATATCACCACTAATATGTGGCCAAAGCAACGGCAGATGATGCTTCTTTTTAAGTACTGAATTGTAATTTACTTTTGAAAGTATCAGAAGTCTTCTTTCCAACTTTTAAGTTTTGAAAGAAAAATAGTCTACATGATTATCATGTGTTGCCATTGGCTCTGTAGTGCATCTCTGCACCACCATGAAAATGGGGTCCTAACTGGGTAGGTTTGGGCTTTTCACCTCACATTCACCCACCAGTCTGCGTCTCCCATTTCCCTGCTCTAATGATGATGGAATAGGCTATAACCATTTCATAATTGCCTGCTTTTGGGGTTGGCTTCACCTCACAGACAAAGGTAAAGGTAGAGTCTCTCCCATTCACACAAACTAGTGCTGTTTCCAAGGCAACCGTCAGGCAGCAGTGCGGTCAGTGGCAGTGAGAAGTGAGAAGCTGCTGCCCATTCCTCATGCTGGTTGTCGGCACCCCTGACACCATCAGTGAAAATTATTGAGCTGTGACTCTCCTGTCAGCATTTGTTTATGTCCTCTTATTAGGGACTTAATTTACAGTCAGCTCTCATCCTGTGGATCTGCAGAGTGGGGCTCAACCCACCATATTAGGTAAATAATCAACATTTCCAACTTTCACATCCCAGCCTTGTTGGAATCAGACATCTGCTGTGAAAATATCAGTGTCCCCTGCTACATGGAAGAGTCTGTTGCACATGCTGTGTGTGACATTCCCTGCACAACAGACCCAGTTTTCCCAGGATACTGTTATGGATTTGTGAGGTGGAAGTGCAATGGTTATGTTCTTAGATGGAGAAAGTCGTTTCCAGGAACTTGTCAGGAGCAGTTTTTGTTGTCAGTATATAAATGTTTTCACTTGCTGAGTGCATCTTTTCTGATATAAAATGATTAAACTCTTTCAACGCAATCTCACTGGTAGAAGTATGATCATATAAAAAGTCTTAATTCAGTAGTTGATTTATATTATAATTACATCCACATGTATTCATTTGGTTTTGACCTCAAGTTAAAGACTGGGTTGTTGTGCACATTGCAGCATTTTCATCAAAAAGCATTTCACTTGTTCCTTCTTTCAGACGTCAGAGGGCCAGGGAGAGACAGCAGAAGCTGCTTGCTGAATTTGCCTCCAGGCAAAAGAGTTTCATGGAAACAGCCATGGATGTTGGTAAGAAAAGGCCAGCTTATCTTTTTTTTTTTTGGTGCCAACTTCTTACCTCAGTTTTGGTCTTACGACTTTAAACTAATAAAACATAATTCGTAGTAGGCACTGTCCAAATTGGATTGCCTCCTATCATGGGACTATGTGCTACAAAAGCTGCAGCAGTGGATCTCATGTACTAACACAATCTTTACTTGGCATACTTAACCATAATATAGTTGTAATTCAAGATGAAGGATTTGTTTTACTGTAGCCTTGATGTTGCACAGCTAAACCGGCAAGCCAACAATTAAAATCCTATACGGTGAGGTGTGTGATGGAGGTGCTCAACAAGTACACCTAAACTTCACGTTTGTTTCTCATCCAGTGAGTTTAAAAACACGCATTGTGTCCAGATGGTTGCAAATTGTGAGGTTATCAGTTTAATCTTACTGAAATAAACACATTTCTCTGGGCAGCCTGCAAAACGGAATAAAAATGTAGAATGAAAATTGGCTATTTGCACAGAGCACTGCTCTGGATATTTATGCCCTCAGCAGGGACTGAGTATGCACCGCTGCACTGTATATGGCTACAAAAAAAACTCTGATAGAATGTGCTTACCAAATGGGTTTGTTTTGATATGGGTATACAAGACCTTATAAAAGCAAAGAAAACACTTATTAACACTTTTTGTTTGAAGGGTATCTTGCTACTCTAGTCCTTGAAGAAAAGTGCTTTTGGCTGAAATAAACCTGTCATTGCTATGCTTTTTTCATCGGGACAAGGTGACAGTGGTCCGAGTCCATGCTTGTGGTCTCTGCAGGCCTGTTAGGAGAAATTGAGAGCATAGTGATCCTGTGGGAGGCTGCTAGCTGAGGGCATATAGGATCAAAACACTAATAGTGGGCTGGACTCTCAGGGCCCACCCTGACACAGCATGGTTAGTGAATGAGTAATGGCTGCTGTGATCAGACAGAGCATTCTGGCAGGACTGTATTCTGAAATCTTTCTTCATCTCCCCTGCTAGGCGGTAAGTTTAGTTGCTTTAAGATCACTGCTGGCTTTGCACCAACTGTACTGCTTTTGAATGGGAAGATGATCATTTAAAACAAGTAAACACAATTGTAGTTTGTAGATATCTTCGAATTTATATATTATTAGGAATTATTTTCTTCTGGAAGTGTAACATTATTGAGAAATTTCTGCTCAAGTCTGCCATTCTCCTGCATAGAGCTCTGACAATGACATTGGCACACATCTGTCCTGTCCCGGCTACTTGGAATAATCAGCAGAGTTCACTGTGAAGAGATTTGATTGTAAATGTTGTAAATGCGGATTATTCAGAGTAACTAAATGTCATATTTTAATGTGCCACAGACCAAATTCATCTCAACTATATTGTATATGCCAAAACCAATGGCAAAAAACCCCAACAAAAACCAACGTTACCAGTATTCTTACATTTAAGAATACTGGCTTACATTTAAAGAACTACAAACCTATTGTGAGCACACAATACTTCAAAGAGGATTCACAAATTTATGCTGTAGGAAGCATAAAACTGCAGCACACCAACAGTTTGTGTGTCCTTGTTGCCTTACCTTTCGTATGTGTGTGTTTTAATTTGTGTGCATGCACAGCCCTTGGTTGCTCTATGCACTGGGATGGCCTGGGGCTAATGGTGTGGCATTGACATCTAATGCATCCTTCATTTCCCCAGGAACACAATGACCTCTCTTGAGAACATATTTTCCCAAAAAGCAATAAATCAATTTCCAACACAGCTTGACATTTCTCCACAATATTTACTGCTCAAATTGAACACAGTTCTTAACATTTAAAACTAATTTCACATTAGTAATTAGTTTCTAGTTCTCTGCCAATCATGCAGATGGGGGTGGCATAACGTGAATTTACGTAGGTGGACAGCATTTATATATGGATGTTATGATTATATGTTTATGGTGTATATTTGAAGGTTTTTGCAGGGGATCTTTTGTAAACTTATATTAAGATTTCTACTTTATTCTTGCTAGAATCCCCTGACACTGAGGCAGCCATGGACCTGGGAGCATCTGAAGTCATGGAGTCTGAGGTTCTCTATGACTGCGTGATCTGTGGCCAGAGTGGACCTTCCACAGAGGACAGACCCATTGGCCTAGTAGTTCTCCTCCAAGCATCCTCAGGTACTTCATGTCCCAGCATTCTGCTCTTCCATTCTCAGATACTGAAATTAAGTCTGAACATAGAGTACTGTTTGAAGATCCCCTCCACTCAAAAATGTGTTTTTGTTATGTTTATGTCCCCTAAAATGTCTGACCTGGACTATACTGACTTGTATCTGTCAAAAGTTTGTCAGTAGAGGAGTGTTTTCTATACTGAAGGGGGAGATGTCTGTGCACTTACCATAAATCTGAGATTCAAATGTACAGCAGGCAGGCTAGATTGGGTACAAATTTGAAAGCCAATTGCTGTCTAATTTGCAAATACTACTCCCAATGAGCCAGTTCCCAGGCAAACTTGGTAGGCTATTAAGATGTGAACACACTAAAATCCTAGCTGATATTGTTGTACGTTTCACAACCACTAACACTGTGTCAACCCCTGTCAATTACAAGCTAACAAGCTCTCCCATGTGCACTGCTTTTTCACCAATCAACATAGAGCTAGCAGCAGTGTTGGGTGAGGCGGAAAGCCTGTAATTCATAGATCCAGAATTTCTCAATGAGGGAGAAAGAGTAGATGTGCTTCCAGCCTCTTTAAAAGAAACAAAAAACTTTTTATGTCTTAAAACCATGTTAAACAAAATGTATTTATTATTTGTATTTTTATGTACTTTGAAACGTGTCTGGATGGGAGCTTTAACCATTGTTGTTTTTATTCATAGCACCTTTGACCCGCCATATTGGAAATCAGATTCTTAATTGGTCGGTTAACCATTGTTTTAATTGGCTCATTTATCATTCATGTTGATCTCTGCTCACTTGTACACGGAGCCTATCATTCTAAAAGGTCATTTCTTTTCAAAGTCGACAGAGGAGGATCACTCACTGTGATCTAAATAATCTAAATAAATGGCATGCTTGATTTTTACCTTGTAAAACGATTCAGAAGACCCTGACATCACATCAAAAACATCTTGTAAAACCCTCCACCAGCAACCAACAATGGGTCCATAAGATCAGAAAATAATGTCTTGTTCAATGACCAAAAACCATCATGTAAAGCTGTTTGTCTTTCTTTTTTTATTTTACTGTTGTTTAATGTCTGATTGTGTCTCATTTATCTGGGATCATGTAAAGCAGAAAAATCGGAAAGGTACCAGTAGATCATACTGTATAGGACCGAAATGATTAGTTGACGAATCGATTCATGAATTGAAAATTAATGGCCATTTGTATTGATCTATACTGAAGATGAATTGTTTTAAGTCTTTTATCAAGCAAAAGTATCGTTTCTGATATTTTGAAATCTGACTGATTAATTGACAAAAAGTCAATAGTAATTAATATTGTAATTGATCATTATTTGTGGCCCAAATATTGTATGAACTAGTTTTTATGTAAATACTAAATTAGGTAGATAGACTTATCACATTTTCATTCAACCACTGACTTCTGTGATTGACTTTCAGTGCTCGGGCACCGCTGCAAAAGCGAAGAGGCTAAGAAACTACCGACTAGTGATGAAGAGCACATCTACGCTGCAGACACGTGTGGGGTTGCTAATGACATCAGGCTCACGCTCATGCAGCGGTTCTTCAAAGATGTAGGTGTCTACGGAAATATTACCAGCTTTACACCAGAGAGGGAAAAGCTGAAAATACTTGAAGCGCTGTTAATGCTATGGATTTTTTATGTGTTAAATAACAACTCTAGCATCACTAATAACATGCTTTCATCTTGTCTGTTTACTTTACAATACAGTTCACAAAAATGAGTAGTTACTAAGGAACGAGTGAGGAATTAATCAGGAACGACCCGATAATGAATCTTTAATGTGTAATTCCTGAATAACTGTGATTTGAGGACTATATAGTAGATAAAGATGAGTTACTAGAGAACAGACTGGGATGAATTATTAGGTAATGATTAGTTCATAAATATCCTTGAATGTCATACTAACACTTTCTTCATGAGTCGCTCCTGATTAATTGTGAACCAACCATTGAGGGCCACAAACTAGGGGTGACTCATTAATTTCTAATTACTTAAACATAAATGTTATTCTTTTTGTTCCCCCTTAAGTAAAGTGATAGATCATACTGAGTAGTTATCAAGTAGTCCGTCATATGACTATGACAAGTTGCTGTGAGCTCCCACATACTCCATTGTATATATAGTCATAGTCACATTATAGGTCAGCTAATGGCTTTGTGTCACAAACGATGTTGTGTAAGCAGCAGCAGAATAAAAATGCATACACCAGTAAATTGAAAGTCATGACTCAAAGCTAAAACTAAAAAGCTTTATAGAAAATTCAATTTTTTTTCATTTGCTTCTCATGCCAATGTTGTGTATTGATCAACACAACTCCAAAACAAAAGCGATTACACTAGTTGAATTGGATATAATCTAATAAAATGCTGGCAGGCCATTAGTCCATTAAAAGATGCTGGCTTTAGAATACCTCATCAATAGGATGTTTATTGCAGTTTGTTAATTCAAACTTTAAAAATCTATTTGTTTATCATTACACCACATGTAAACAAAAGGTCCAGGAGGCTGAATGCCTCAAGTCATGTTTGCATACTCTAATTGATGTGATTTTTCTCTTGTGAATTCTGCAGAGCTCTTGTCTGCAGTCTGTGTCTATAGGTTGGGATGGGGGCGTGTACGTCCAGACCTGTGGACACACTTTGCATATAGATTGCCACAAGTCCTACATGGAGTCTCTGAGGGTAAGAGAAAGCTTGAACTTGAAATGATTAGTTGTCTTATTACAGTAGTTAATGGACAGAAAATTAATCAATGGCAATTCTGACAATTTATTTGTGAATATATAAGTGAATATACCAACCATTTTTTAATTAGTGATTTAAATGTTTCTTATTCATCTGTTCCTTATTATAAAAATGTGAAAACCTTTGCACTATTTTGACCTTTGATTAGACAAAATTCCAGCCAAACAATCATTTTAGCTCTGGTGAATACAAAGATAAGCACTAGATCTTTAGCATTACTTAGACTAAATAATGAAGTGATGAACATCATTGGAGCCCTGGATCAACTGTTTGTTGGTATTTTCCTTGTGTAGATACAGTATGGACTAAAGGGTCACATTCTCAGAAACTGTGCAATCCTGCATACCTGATATAAATTTACTTATTTAAAGTCCAGTGTCAGTTGCCTATTTCAAGTTGAGAGTTTAGGTTGTATTGGTCAAGTTTAACTTTCATGTGTCTTTTTTCCCCCAGAATGACCAGGTCCTCCAAGGTTTTTCTGTTGACAAGGGTGAATTTACGTGCCCGCTGTGTCGACAGTTTGCCAATAGTGTTCTTCCCTGTCGCCCTGGGCGGGGCACAGAGGCTGGTGCCTGGCACGCACCCACAAAGAAGAACATATGTGTGCTTGTAAAGGAGGTGGAAGATCTTCAGGAGAGACTAGGCCTTTTCTCAGTAAGTTTTACAATAAGTCCAGGAGTTTATCACTAAAAGTATCCTGTATGTTTTACACAGCTGTTCTTTAAACACACTGTCCAGTAATTATCGGCTGGCGGTCACATAGACGTTGATTAAAATTAGGGTAGGCCTGCATGATATGAGGAAAATTTGCGATGCGCAATAACATTGTTCACTACTAATGACAAAATCACTTGTGATAAACAAATATTGAAGTGCTCCTACTAGCTCTTCCATCTTCAGCCATCATACTAGCTGACCGTGCAGTCGCCACCAACTTGACACCAATTAAACTGAGGGTAGCTGATGGCTAGTTGGAGCTTCATCTGATTGGCTCTTGCATCCAGGGCTCCATCTGATGGGTCAAATGTTAGCATGGTGCCTATAAATAAAATGATTTCTCTTACTCGGTAAGAGTACTCTTACATTTCAGGCTTTTGCGATGCTTAACGCTCATGTTTATATCACATTGACAATGAAAGTACAATTTATGGGACAGCACTATATTAGGACGATATGGGAAAGAATATGATCATATGAATAATTTTTTTTCCATACCAATATTTATTATTTGATTTAACACTGCCTGCTTGAAAATTATCCTGATAATGACTGAAGTCTGAAGAAACCAGAGGGTTCATTAGTTAAACTTATAGTTAAACATAAAAAATAGAATAACATAATGTAAACATTAAACTGTGCAAACATGGTCTGGTTTAGAATATATTTTGTGATAAAAGGATATATAGAAAACAGACTTTATGCTTTATCTGCTTTAACAAAACAATACAAATTTGCTTGCCTTATAACTTATTAAAATAATAGTGTGGTGGCTGAGAGGGTACCTTCACAGGTGATTGCAAAGATTTCTTGTGTTTCCCATCTTGGCCGGCACAGACTGATTGCTTTGCAAACTGTCTTAATCTGCGCTTCGTCACATTTGAGATAAACCGATTCCACATAATTGAAGTTATGTTACCTTTTTTTTTTTTCAACAATTTCCTCAGCTGTGGAGTATAATACAAGTTCAGTTTCAGCACTTTAGCATAAAGTATGGCTGTGTAAAACAGAGTGCGGATTACAAGGAGGTTGTGGACATACTGTATCTCAAATTAATTTTCTTTTTCCTGTGTGATGCATCTTCTTGTGACAGATCTTTAGTTGTTTATTTTCATGTTTTTCTTAGTTTAGGTTAGCTTCCTAAAGTCCATTCTAGAAATAATTTTGACTTAATTGTATTTCTATTTTCAAGACGGAATCCAACTTGAGTAAAGAGATGGAGTTTGTTATTAAAGACATCAAGAATACCACCCAGAAGAAATACATGGATTACGGCAAGAACCCTGGCTCTCCTGACAATGATTTCCTCTTTATGTACTCGGTGGCCAGGTGAGGACGCAGTCACGCTGAGTTTAGACAGCACCCCCTCACGTTGATTATGTAAATTTTATATTAAATGTTCACAACTTCTCATTGACGTCTTAATCTTGCCTGTAATCACTCGGGAAAATCTCCTTTTTGTAAAGTTATGTTAAAGAGCAAAAGTACAAGGAAAAGGTGACTTATAAATTGTAAATTACTTCCTCGTCTTGTTGATGGTGTTGTGCCAGTGTGACCCTGGAAGTGTGTTGCTATGGCCAGCAGCTTCTGGTATGGGCATCCTAAGGAAAACTGGTTTGATTTGTTAGTTTCCTGGAAGATGTGCTCCATTGTCATACATACTGCCCAGCCTCCCTGAGAAATTAGGCTGTTTGGTATCTCAATATAGCCAATCAAATCTTGCATATAGCAGAAATATCAGCAGGCTATAATATGTTGAACAGACAGTTACACTGAGCCAGACTGCAGCCTGCTACACAACACAAGGGCCACAGACTCTGAACCTATGATCATAAGCTTTTCAAATCATGAAACGGATGAGGTGTAAGCACACTGCTGACTTTGATTTCCATGTGGGCTTTATGCTTTTGTGTTTATTCTCAGAATCATATTGTTTCTTTTTCCCTTTTTTTCTGACGTAGAATTTCTAAGAAAGTGATTCAGTGTTTTGGTGGACCCTGTTGTTTGTTTTTAGCTAGGGTGGAAATTGTAAAGGTTCTGTGTTTGGAAATAGACTGCATTTTTTCTGATTTACAGTACTGATGCAATATATAAGAATTATGCAAATCTTTAAAAAAAAAAGAATGAGATCATTCATATAATTGAGGCAATTGTGCTTCTTAGCTCGCCCAGGGGGTGAGGTTCTCTGATTAGAACCACAGTTATTTTGTGGTACATGAAAATGGATGATGTTGGTTTTGCTTCTGCTTAAGATGCCTCTTGGACACATGTATGTGGAGCAATTTCAGGCACTTTCAACTCAGAAGAGGCCCAGAACATGCTGGAAGGATTTTAGATCCTATTTGGCCTCAGAATGCCTCATAATACCACAGGAGAGGCTAACTTACCTGCATATGTGACTGGAAATAGATAGATGGGCTGTTAAAATAAATGGTCACATGCAAGTGTATGTGTGTATGTGATTTGGTGTCCTTCTAGCCCACCCCGCAAGGCATTGTGGATGGGCTGAATAGTGACCCTTTTAAAAAAAGTGGAATTAATTGTGTATGTGTGCATCAAGAACTCGGTCACATTGGGTAATCTTTCTGTGTCTCAGTCCTCGAACTTAGAGGTCTTCTTTCTGAACCATGTCACACATTTTTGCACACCTGCATACACCACTGACTATTGAGACCATTGGGATAAATGTCTGCCTGCTCTTTTTTTTAAAGGTTGAATTACAATGATTGTCCTACAAAAAGACAGTGTCCTTCCTCAGTGTTAGAGTCTAACTTGGTTAGTATATTACTCCAGAAAGGCACCTTGAGATGGAAGTTAAATTCAATACTGTAGTTGTTGCATGGTGCTTGCATCAAATGTATGGATTTTGCAGTTTTTTCGTTTTTCAAATCTGTCCAGAGAGCTGTGAAGGGGTTGTTGATTTGTTTTCCTTCAAACTTCTCATCGTTCTACTGTATTGGTTCTGAAAGTGTTGCAAGGCAAGTGCCCTTCTAAAGCAACATAAGCAGCTTTGTCACTTTCAGTCACAGTAAAATGGCATTGACTCTCGCTGTATCTTCACTGAGTCTGTCTGAGTATGGATTTGTTTTACCTTCTCTGACTGAACTTTCGGACCGCTGATCTTTTTAAGTGGTCCTTCACACAGTTCATTTACATGACATTGTCATGGAGCATGTTGGGGTGATCTAGTGGTAAAAAGCCGGGTTTCCACTAAAATGCTCTTTTTTGTTAACCGTATGTAACCCTTAATAAAAGTACCTAAACCCTAGATCTGTTCAGTGTTTCCACTGCGGGCGGTACTCTTATGTAGGCGGAGTTGCTATCAGGGCTTCAGGGGTAACCACTTTCACATTTCCAGTAGCTGGGAAACAACAGAAGAGACTTTCCTTGGTCGTGAGAGGCTGCAGCATTTATGAGCTAACCAATGCCTATAGCATACTGTAGGCTTCATTACTGCCAGATCAACAACATAAAAACCGCAAATGTTTTCCTCTCCGTTTGTATTCATGGTCACTTTTCTGGTGCTCTCGTGCACACACGTTTCATGTTTTTTCATGACGTGTGGTTTTTATTACAACAAGGGGACAAGCTTTGCTTGAGCAAAAGCTGCAGGCAGCAGACTATAACCTGCTAAAAAACAGAGTTGTGAAATCCTCCATCAGAGTGCAGACAGCGAGATGGCTCTGGTTGCTTGATTGACCAATCAGTCATCTGCCTTGTTTTAACTCCACCTTTTAGTATCATATCAGTGTGATAGGTACCTCAACAGAGGGGTGACACAAAAACATTACCGGAACGTTTCTATTGGTACCATCCACAACTTTTGGGATTGGAAACGCAAAATTAACGGTTCTAATACCTAACGAACTGAACTGAACTGAACTGATTCGGACTGCTTGGCAGAGCAGTGCTAAAGATGCATATGATGTAACTGCGATCTGTCAGTTCGATTTTGGACGGGAATCTTAAATGCATGTCCTTTGTCATCTCTTGCGGAAAGGCTAAAAACATAATCCTGAAAAAAATTACAGTTCACAGTCTTTATCAGGTATTTGTATCTTCGCAGCAAGCTGGTCACAGATCAGAGAAATGCTTTCAGTACACCTTTGGGTCTGTAACTTGTCACCATTCCCATTCCAAAAACTCTGTCCTTCCTGTAGTGTACCCATCCAGACCTTTTGCCCACCCAGCGCTGTGGTTCCCCCAGCCCTCCACCCTGAACAGAAAGATCCCCTGAGTGTGTCTGGGAGCCTGTTGGCTCTCTGAAGTTCAATGAACAGTGCAAATTGCCTGAGGAGTGGAAAATTCCTTTGTCACAGGGACACTCTTATCAGCAAAAGCCAGATGGAGCTTCACCGTGGCTGCATTATCTATGTGAAATTGCTTTTTCTCCCAGGAAACCTAAGGATTTGCCCCCACCTCCCTGGCCCATAGAAGGAAATGGCCAGTAGCGAGATGAAAACAGGCCCAGATCATTCTTATTTTAGCAATGCCTATCTCTTTTCACCATCTATGTAGTTTGTTAGAGGTTTTAGTTTATTTTTTTTACTGTTTTGCTATTGGGGAATTAAAATTCAGGAGAGAAATGTGTTCGGATATGCATGGGAAATTCACATTGGGGATTATGCATGAACTGTGGTTGGGAACAGCTTTTATGCTAATGGTCCAGCTTGTGCAAAATCAGTCTTGGAAAGCTGTCATTTACTTGACATGGAATTGCTGCTGCAAAACAGGCACATTAAATGGCAAATAGCTTGACTCTGCACCATCCTTCATCTTCCTAATCAAACTAGTAAAAGAGGCGGGCGTAACCAAAAGCTGAATATGATGATACTCAGCCATTTATGCCAATACCACCATTCTCTCTCTCTAACACATGCACACTGTCTGCTTTAATGGCTGTTTAAAGAAATACTGCACCAAAAATTGATCATTTCTGTATCAATGACTCATCCCATATAACCTCCAGTACATGACAAAGACATTTTACTTGCTTGCGTTCAGAGAGAACAGGGAGTACAAAAAGAGATGCTCTTTGAAAACAACAGTATAATTTTAAATAAATAAACATCTATTAAAAAAGATTGCCAAACTAATGGTGCTCGGTAACTCGCATCTTAGTAATAACTTAAATGCATAGTACATAATACATTGCCATATAAACATTGTCCAGAAACCCTCCATTGCACGACTATGCTGAACACTTGGGCCCACTGGTTCATTTAACTGAATAATCGCTTCCAACTTTTGCCAGCAGACATTGGCTGATGATTCACTTTTACTGTACATTAATATACAGGTATAACGGGAAGTATACTGCTTGCTAGGGCTGTGCGATATTAGACAATCTAAAAAAAAGATTGTGTTCTATCGTTTATTTTGAAGTGTCAAAAATCAGTCTTTACGGCACTATTTCTCATTTGGCCAAAGCTCTGGGGCTCTTCCACTTGACACGGGGTGCAGGCAGGACATTTGTATGAAGGCAACAGAAATAAACATGAAGAAAAGTGAATCTGACACCGAACGGTGTCATTTTGAAAGTGAGAAGAACTGACCAGCCAAGGAAAAAACAGGAGCTTGTACCTAAAAGAGGGGCTACATCTGTCACATAGATGTAGTTTGGATATGAAAAGTCTGACATGGACCAGAAAACCATACTTTGCAAATGATGCCCCAGACCGGCCCCCACAACAGACTCAAACACCACTAACCTCTTTAACACCTACACAAGAGTCATGTGAAACAGTATGGAGAGAATCTATGGATGAGAGCCATAAAAAGTTGTTTTTCTGTATATACCAGTATTTATATTAGGCCTGTATGAAAGAGTATTATGTTTGGTTTTGATATTTTTCACCATATTCACATTTTAGACCTATTTGGTTTTCAGCTATTAGTTGAGCAGTACTTTCTTCTTCATCTTTTTATATTTTATGCATTAATTGGTGCAAAGGTTCGAAGAAAATTAATTAGATATGAGAAAGTACCTTTTATTTGGCGAGCATGTCATTTAAAATGGAATAAGAAATAGGCCTTTCCATGTGGTCATTTTACATAAACTATTTATTCATTAAGTTTACATACATAAAATGTGTCATATCGTTTTTTGGATTGTTATCTGGATATGAAATGACCTATATAGAGATATTTTAGGGAGGTTTTGGTCATATGGCACAGATTTTAGCCGATGAAATGCCAGCGCTCCTTGAGATCTTGATATGTTATGGTATGACTGAGCAGCAGGACTATAAACAAAATTTCTTTGGCTTTCTTTTTTTTTAAAGCGAACATGAAAATCTTGTTGTGAGTGTTTGTACATGCACTTGTTGAACTGTTTACATCTGTGTACCTGCTACCTACTAATAATCATGTCTCCTTAGGACAAACCTGGAGCTGGAACTTGTGCATCGGGGAGGAAACTTATGCTCTGGAGGTGCCAGTGCAGCTGCCAAACGCTCATGTCTCAGTGAGTGCTCCTAGATCTCTTCATCTTTAATATCTTACAAAACAATTTCTCCTCCAAAAAAAAATCAAATCCCATATATGCAATATGTTAAGTCCAATATAGGGGGATACCGATGGCCTGATATTGCTACATGTTTGGGGCAATTGAATAATAATTTCTGGGACACAAGTAAAAAATTTTTGGTCCTTTTTATTTTGTTTTTTATTATTTGAACATGCTTTATGGGTTTTCAGTGACCTGCAGTGTTTTCACTGCTTTTTGAATAAAATTGCAGACCATGTGGTGCTATGTCACATGTATTTTGCTCTTTAAGTTGACAATTATAGGGACTTGTGTTACTGCGGGTGGCTGTACATTATTTCCCATCAGCCTCTGTGTAATAAAGTGTCTGACTTCAGATCAAACCCAGTCTTCCATGCTACAGCTGAGCCATTAAAAGAGAAAAAACCAAGGGTCGATTAGCAATGGCAGGCAAAGATAGATGCTGTCCCAGGCGAGGTCTTGAGAGCAGTCAGAGTAAATGAAGCAGACAAATGGGTCAAGTGCTGTTTTACTTGATTGTGTGACAGCTGACAAGGGCATGTGTGTTGGGGAGGATGAAAACTGTGATTTCAGCTGAACCTCAAAGAAAAAGGTGAACATCAAATACTACCAACTTCATTGTATTGATTACTGATCTTCAATTTTAATCAATTGTTCAAATATTTGCGGGGTATTGCAACAGAAAGTGTATATAAATGTGTCATAGCTAAGTTTGTTGGACAGGTTACACCCCATTTTCTGTTTGTTTAATTATTCTGTCAAAGTTGTGGCTGCTGCGATGAAATGGCCTGTCATCATTGAATGGCTGAAATGAGATTTCATTCAGGAGGTTTGCCGTGTGTGAGCTACAATAACCGTGTACAGTGCTGACAGCCAAATTTACTCAGTTGCAGTACATTAGTGATCATTATTCTTAGGGAAATAGATTTGAAGGAAAATGGCAGATGTTTGTTAACTGTGAGAGCTCGTGGGGTTCCTAAGCACGCTTCCCAGTAGGCACTTCTGTTCAACTGATGAGGATATGATGAAAGGGGCTGAATCGATTCTAGAGACTCGGGCCTCTAAATGGTGTTTCATGTTGACCTCAGTTGTGCAGACTTGCAGTATTTGGTGTGTTGACTTACTCTCTAGCTAGTGCATGAGTAACAAAATGTGTCTGTCAACTGATTGAAGATGTTGATAATCCAGAAATATCAAAGAGCACACTGTTTTTACAGTCTGTAATAGGAAAATGAGAGCTGATCATGATTATCAGGAGAATGCAGAAGATTAATATTTTAAATTGCGGTGTTCTCTGTTGCTCTCTACTCTTTTCCTTTGTGCTCCATTGTCTGTTGTCACAGTAGTATAGGAAACAGAATATCATGCTTTATAGTTAGAATTGTAGCGATTTCATCAGACTGGTTGTAACCTTTTTAGAAAAAGTTTTCACATGTCATGACATCAGTCACTTAGATGCAGCCCTTCTAAGGACAAATAACTGTGATCTGACATTGGACATGAATTCAATTTTATAACTACAGCACAAACTAGAACAAACGACAGACTTGATTTTATTCACATCTTCTCTATTTCTCATTTACTTTCCCTCCCTCCCATTCCTTACCTCTTCAGGGTTAATCCCTGCTAAGAGCTGAGTGGTAGTGAGGAAAGAGAGGAAACAAGCTGCAGAAGAGAAATGGGATGTGACAAAGGACTGACACTTTGCTTTCCTTGTGCCGTGTCTCTGTTTACCTATGGAGGGCAGTGTTGCTCCAAGTATTGACAGTTTCCTGCAAGTAGACTTGCAGAGCTGACTATTTGAAGCACTTCACTGCATTACAGCATCATAATTCTCTGTAAAACAAAATAAAATAGCGTTAATGTTCCTCCTTGATGTTACAGAAGGTTGTTGCGCTCAGTAAACTGAATGGAACTGATTGGTTTAGTGGCACTGGTTTCAAACATGGTTCCTATTTGAATCAAATCTTTGCTCTTATGCAACTTTTATTTCTAACTTTTAAGAGGACTTAGATTGGGTTCATAATTAGAATAAGTAGGTTAATTTATTTCTGGACTAAAAAGAAAGACTAGGACATTTCTCCACTTAGGAATATATTACTGAACATCTAAAATGAGTGGGCCAACTTCCTGCATTTTCCGTAATTTCATAAATTTTGGTGCTTGTAACAGGTTTAGTCTAGATAAAGACAATCAAGGCTGTTAAGTGTCCTGCTATTAAAAGCTAGTGTGTACACAAGAGATTGTATGTGTGTGTGCAGGGAGCCTCTCTTCATGTTCCATTAGTTTCACAATGAACAGGTGTGACCTGACCAAAGAATTGCTCGAGGCTATCAAGCACTGCCATGTATCCATCTGGCCTGGCCTGGTTTTTATCTGAGCCAAACCATTAGCCTGCAGTCTGTTGAAGTCAACTGCTTCATCATTTGATCTACACTGGTTGCTGGTGGGGTGTAACAATAGAAATAATCAGACACTTGTTGGTTTTGTTCCTGCCAGACCTTGTTGCAACACAACAACAATGTTTTTTTTTTGGGTTTTTTCCCCCTTTCAGATCAGCTGTTCCATGTGCTGGCCATGCACATGCGTCTGTACAGCATTGATTCAGCCTACAACCCCTGGACTAAGCTGACTCAAGTTACACAAAGCAAAGAGGCAGAGTGAGTGACTTTGTCTCTGCTAACAGTAAATCTATAGATGTGTTCATACATTCTTCATAAACCCCCCAGTCTCCACTTCCCCTCGCATTTTTCCACCCTCAACTATACATGCAATCAAAGTGCCACTTTGTCCTCTCGCTCGCTCTAAACACCACCATTTCCTCCTGCCCCCAACAGCTTTTCCCTCCACACAAAGAGGAGCTAAAAACAGAAATGGGACCATGCGTGGTTTCCATAGATACCAATAATTGCTGCATCTGGCAAATTACCGGGCACTCCACAGAGAGCAAAATGACCCTGTCAAATTCACTGTACTGAGAACAACTGCACCACACCAACTCCACACTAGCACGGCGTCGCAGCTCCCAGCTGTCTCAGCTACCTCCCACAGAAAGCCGTATTTAACAAAATACAAAAGACAGTTGCTACCACACACCACCTTAATCTGCCTTCAATCACTACTGTACGTCAGAACGTGCTGTAGCACTTACCAATACAGGATGTGGAGCTTGAACAACCTTTCCCCCCTGTTAGTGTTATGAGACGCCGTTTACACTTGTTACTATTAAAGTGCTCGCAGCCATACAGTATTCTCAGCGGAGCCATTTGGTGTTTAAAAATACTTTGTTAGGGTTTTGGGAAGGAGCGCTGTCATTGACACCATTAGGCAGTAAACCTGATCTAGCTTAGTTAATTAGGACAGAAAGAGATATTTTAAAACATTGCTCTTGCCTTATTTCTGTTACTAAAGAGGAATGTATTAAGATTGTGCTGGTATAGTTTGTATGCAGAGGTGGAAAGCTCTGTCCTCTGAGGCTTTCCTTCAATGTACAGTGAAATTAACTGGTGAGTGCTTTGGTAATGGAAAGGTATTATTATAAGTGCAGTTTCTCTCATTCAAAACCCCCGAGGCCTTTTAAGAGTAGAGTGGAACCTCTCTAAATTGTCAACAGAAGACATTTAAATGGAGTTGGCACACAATACAAACCGGGGCTACATTAAGGAAATTGGTCGGAAAATAAAGAGAATGAGTCTTTTCAAGCCATGTGTTTGTGAAGCAAATGCAAAACCATATACACAGCAAGAACTTTGCTCTCATACCTTTTTTCAATGTACTTTTCAGACGTGCAGTGCGTAATATTTCTGTCCTCTTCAAGCTGTTAAAGTGATCGCGTTTTCATTAACATTTACATAAATATTCCACCACACATACAGGACAGAAAAAGACAATGTTTACGTGATATTTGAGCGAGAGAGAGTCGAGTTAAAAAGGATGACAGTGATGGAAAGAAAGGCAAGTGATTTCTGTTCTCTCAGAGAACTGTTGAATTTTAAAACGCATGTGCCTTTACAGCCTTAATATCCAGCGTGAGCATGCGGGATGGCCGCCTCTTCTTCCCACTGTAAATTCTCGAAAATATTTTGTATCGGTTATTAAAGTTAAAATTTGGCAGTACTAATTTATGACGTTTGTTATGCCCAAGCATTAAATGATGGGTTGTGAGGTTAAATTTATTAACTATTAAATTTTATAAACTGAAAATATAGATAAGGCGTGCTGGTCTGATTGTTACTAATGGTATGAGGGTTTTTAACCTTTCTGCTATAAATGAATACACTTGTTTCTTATGAGTTTTGTTTCCATCACAATAGCTATTTGACATGGGACCAACTATATACAGTAATTCTGAATAATGAAAAGCTCTTTTGCATGTTTTGCAGTGGCTTTGAGGAAGAAAGACCTGAGGTACCCATGCTGTTTCGAGACGTCCCATCCCTCCTGATTATCTTTGTGCTAACGATGCCACAGCCGCTGCGAAAAGGTACCGTTCCCATGTCTGCATCATGGCACGACAAGAGAGGAGGGAGTCCCTCAGCAGCTGCTCCACAAGGACAGCCCCATTATCGGTTGTAATCAGGGCTGAGTGCTGGAAAGAAGCATTTCACATCTCTTATCTATACTGCTATTGCTGTTATTTGGCTGTGAGGGTCAGAGAGACTTGACCCCGGTGATGGGAGGGCTGCACCTCCTTCGCGTGTCCTTCTTTTGTGTCTTGTCGCTCCTCTGGAAAAGGTGGAGGGCCACCTAAGACCCGGCCTGACACACAGCGGTCATGTGTAATGGGAGATGTGTCGGAGCAGGCAGATCATTTTATTGATGACTGAATTAGGCTGGCAGGGACAGTTAGAACTTTTGAAACAAAAGGAAAACTGGATTTATTAGAAAGATTTGCCAGATCCGTTTGCATTTTTAACTCTTGATTTCAATTTTGTTAAGGTTTTCTTGGGTTTTTGTTTTTGGCAGATTGTTCTCAAGGTCTTGCATTTCATTGCTACAGTCTATGTGGTGTTTATGTAATTAAAAAAGTGTCTGTAATGTCATAACTGTAAGACGGTGAGAATTTATTTTACTTATTTTATTATAGGTTTGTTTTTACTGCACCACAGGGTGAGAAATGCACAAAGCATGATAAAGGGGGTTGCAATACCTCTGTTTTCAAACAGATATAAAGGGTGACACATGATGGGGGGGGGGGGGGGGGGGGGGGGGG
>JBBPCS010000001.1:17515703-17530175 GCA_037974645.1 Hollardia meadi | reverse complement strand
CCCCCCCCCCCCCCTTGGCACTTGAATGCTATAAAATGATTACCTTCTTTTTTAGCTCTGCCTCTTAATTGTGTGTCCTGACACTTGTCACAGGGAACAGGACAGTGGAGCTGTCAGCATCCCTTTGCTGTAGAAGAAAACAAATGACACTCTTTGTTGTTGTTTTTTAAACCAAACTTAAATATCCTTCAAGCCATATTTTCCACCTGAAACACTCTGCTAATTATCCTGCACACTGTTCAGTGAGGCTGTGTGCAGCCTGAGAGACCACATACAATGCCCCTGTGAATAGCTGCCAGCTATCTTTTTTGATTCAAAATGGCATATGCTCCAATACTGAAGTAATGTTACGTCTTATGAATGATTTATCAGCGTCACCTTCTCTCCCTGTGCAGAGCACTTTACCTGTGTGGTGAAGATGCTGTACAACCTGCAGTTCATCCAGGCTCTGGCTGCACTCTCTTCCAAGTTCAGCCCAGAAGAAAGGCAGGCCTGGAGCTCAGCTGGAGAGCTCAAGAAGGTAAAAGTGAAATCACATTAGAGAAGCCTGAACTTATTTCTTATTGATGGTAATTTCTCGGTTTTCCTTTGCTTCATGTGTGGATTCCCTCCATGGGGCTCTGCAGTCAATGTTAAACTTAAAACATGGGTCACAGAAGATGAATACTGTAAAGTTAATGGCTCCACATGGCAGCACAAAAACTTAATGTACTGCTGAATTGTTGTTTCGGAGAACCGTCACTGTATTATCTATCATTTTCAACTCTGCTCGAGAACATTTTCAAAGGGTGTTTAAAACTACTACTCTACTTGTGTCCTGCGCTTGTTGAACTAGTCGTTTCATCCGATTGTCCCGGAGAGGTCGACAATGAGTAAATCAATATGTGTATGAGTTAGCATTGAGATGAATTTAGCCCTTTCTGGTTTTGTTTACATGATTACCATGGTGGACATTATTGATCTTCATTATCAGGATAAGTGTAATTGCTGGAGAGTGTTGCATTAATTGTCTGTCTGTCCTCAGTCTATTAAGTCTGTATTAAGTGAGTAGCTGGCTTGATTGTCAAAAGACAAATAGCCGAAACCCTTCCCTTAAGGGTGTTTCCATCCATAACGGATTAGCATCTTCCTACCACACGGTCATGAATAGTAGCGTAGGCATTCACAAGCTGTCATGAAGATAGATTTCAAATCCACAATGAGGACGCCATCCATATTTGGTAGAATGCCATTTTAATTAAATTGAAGTTGTTGCAAAAGATGCAGTCTGAACAAAGATCAGAGCCTGGAGGAAGGAAATCCATGGACTTGAAATTCCTCCCCTATAAATCTATGACAAAGGACAGCAGACGAGATAAGACTGCTGTTTTAAATTCTTCCACCCTCAGCTTTGATAATAGCTTTGCAGCTTCTCCTCTGTATAAAATACCAGCTGAACCGGTTGAATTTTTATCAGAACTCACAGTCAGTAATGTCTCTACCTTTTATCAGATGTTATATTGTAAGGAAAGAATGATTCTTTTCTGCTCATTGTGCATAAGTCATTATATTCTACAGTGCAGCACATTTTATATTTTACTCTGTATTATTTATTAATTCATATACGAATAATAGATTATAAAGTAGATTGGTTAAGGGCCATTTGATTGTCTTATCAACTTCTGAAGCCCTGTCAGCTATGATTCATGTTTTCCGCAAGAAACGGCAGCTGTCCATCTGTGAAATCATTCAAGTGACTAATTAAAGAGTATTTTGTTTGAGTATGAAAGTGATGTTGTGAGTCGTGCTATGGCTTTTACAGGTCCAGATCTTAGTTGAACACTTGTGGTAGACTTTTAAGCTACACTGAACCTGCTGAATACTAAGACACTTCCTGTTGGTTTTTTCCTTTGTCACCTGTCTGCATATGGGAGCCTTTCAGGATAAAGGGCTAATTTTGACACTGTATAGATAAAGGCTTTTTGAGACTGGACATATAAGCATTGGAAGGTACTGCAACCGAATAGTGTTCTTTTATAAAAGTAGCTAAAAAAAAATAGTTGGTTTAATGCTCTCTCCTTAATTCTGTTCAATCAGGGAATAAACAGATCAAAGCCTACGTCTGTTGCCTGTCAAACAAGATTATAAAAACTCTTGGCCTTGTCATGTCTGGTTACATATGTTATTACATATATTTGATACTGTGCATTTTGATTTCCTGCCACAGAACGCTGCAAATGCCGAGAAGTCTTTTGAAGCGCTGCTCAGTCACGTTATCGGTGAGCTCTCTAAAGACAAGAGTGTCTACAAGGTGAACTCTCAAGAAACCACGATGGTGAGTCACTTAAGATGACTGTTTAGCACTTCACAACATAACTGCCTTCAGGATGGTGCTCTCTCTCTCTCTCTCTCTCTCTCTCTCTCTCCCTCCCTCATTGTTCAGCTCTTTTTTTCGTTTTCTCTCAGACAATGAATTTTCCATTACCCTGAGAGACGGTGGTCTAATATCTCTACTAATCTCCAGGGGAGATATACATCACAGTATTATCAGCAAGCTGTCGGCATGTTATTGATCAAGCGTTCCTGTTGTTTCCCTCTCCAGCTGATCTCCAGTGTGTGGTCCCCACAGTCCATTGAGTTCAGCCTCCAGCAGTTCTGCTTGCCCTTCCTTCGCCTCTCCTGCCTTCTGCAGCATCACCTTTACGGAGACAACTTAACAGGCTGTCTGGTATGTTTTATCATAAAGTCATCCTACCCCGCCGCTTTGTATCTCTGCAGCCAGAAAGGTCAATATCTCTGCTCATCTTGTGTTCGTTATTGTTAAATTCACGAGGCGTTTCAGCACATTCATAGACTAGACTTTAGATCCTTTGACTTCTACATTAATTAGAGGGTGTTGGTGAAAGCAAAGACAGTGACCTCACCTGCCGTTTTCTGGTTTGCGCGTTCACAGGAGGAGGGGGAGTTCTCGTCCTTGGCTGTGTGTTTGGGGCTCTTACCTTCGGCCCCTCAGCCTTCCAACATCGTTCACAGTGCCTCGTGCCTACAGTGGGCAGTCGGCGCCTTTGACTTGGTGACACAGTGGTGCGCTGAGGTCACAGGGCTCTCTCAGATGCAGGCTGAGCAATCATTGGTATGTATGGGAATTTCAGACTAAAGGACATACGTGTATTCTGTGACATGTGAGATACAGCTAGAATCTTCTCTTGAAACCAACTGGATTTTATTCTTGAAATATAGATCTGTCGCTGAAATATCAAGCTCACATATTTTCGCCATACATTATTTTCCTTGATAAGGGTCATTATGTTGCCTTATCAATAATTGAAGCCTTGTTACCTATGATTCATACAAAATACAGCCGGTATACAGTAACATCACGTGTGGACGAGACTTCCAAATGCTTTTAAAATAACAAAGAATTGATCTTTTTTCAGCAGTTAACCTGTCCATGTATATTTTATTTAAAATTTATATTGTAAATAAATAAAGCAAACCTCTTATATTCAGGTTATAGCTAAATGTGAACATAACTTACCATTCAGAATAACTACAGTAGTTCTTTCCAGTTTATTTTAGTGTGCAGTTTAAATTCAGAAAACACCAGCATGCTGTTGAATGAGAAGTTGAGTTTCGAGTAAATACTGCTCTCTCAGCAATTAAATATTCAAACCACGCATTTTGAACTCGATGTCCTGTGAACGATTTGTAACATGTAACTCAAGTGCTGTTGACACTTTGAAATTAGTTTCAACCTTGGTTGACAAGGTGTCTCTGAGGGGAGCGACTGCATAACTGGCCATGTGTCTTATGCCCTCATCATTCAGTATTGCAGTAACCTTGGATGTTGTACATCATTTGCTGAAAAACCTGAAGTGTAACGAGGAAACTTGAGACCTGGTGAATTTTATTTTATTCCAGTTTTGGCTGACATAAAAACAAAGAAACAGGTTATTGTATATTTCAGAATTTTATAAATATTATGCGAGCAGTCACAGTCTTTAACTAATGATGATTTCCATAGAAGACTGGAGCTGATGAGTTTTATTATCAAGAGTTTTGGGAAGATTTAGAGGACAAAATGTATCAATGGCACTAGTGCACAATAAATGTGTGGCCTGCATACTGTATAGTTGACATACTTCTGTGTTTTCTTCTCCTCTGAAGACCTTGCTTGTGCGGGATCCTCAGTGGGCAGCCCCCCGCCTTCTCCAGCTACCTGACAACTACAATATCATCTTCCAGTACTATCACAGGAAGGCCTGCACTGCCTGCAAAAAGGTGCCAAAAGACCCCGCACTCTGCCTCGTTTGTGGCACCTTCGTCTGTCTCAAAGGCGCGTGCTGCAAACAGCAGGGTACCTGTGAATGTGTTTTGGTAAGTTTGTCAGAACTTAACACAAGTTATAATTTCTAACGAAATTACTCCTTTATACTTAATTGAATCTACAAAGCTGTTCAGCAGTATCAGGACTTTTATTGTGACTTGCAGCACTCCCAACACTGTGGCGCAGCTACAGGCATCTTTCTACTGATAAATGCCTCTGTCATCATCATCATCCGTGGACATCGTTTCTGCCTCTGGGGTTCTGTTTACCTTGATGCCCACGGAGAGGAGGACCGCGATTTACGGTATGTCACATGGCAGTATTGTGCAGAGAACTTTATACAGTTGATACATTTGAATACTCTTGTGCTGTGTCCGAGTTCCATTGTACATACATATTGTACACAGCATGTATCTATACTAACGGTCCTATTGTACTATTTTTGCTGTTAGTGTAGATGAAATAAATGTAGTTAACCATTTTGTGCTCATGCAAAATGATTTCAGAATAAAACACAAAGACAAAAAAACAAATATAACACCATCATAACATAACTTTCCAGTATGCACAGTTTTTTTTTCCCCAAGTACAAACTCACAAAACCTTAGAATTAGGATCTAGTATGAAATTGAGACACAGCTCTTCTTTTTTTTTTTTAAATACTTGCTACAGAGAAAATAAACACAGCTCTCACTCTTGTTTTCCCTTCTGGCCTTTCTCCAGCCGTGGCAAGCCTCTCTTCTTGTGTGAAGAGAGGTATCGAGTGTTGGAGCAACAGTGGGTTTCACACACCTTCGATCACATCAATAAACGTTGGGGGCCTCACTATAATGGACTCTAAGATCTTCCAAAGTCCACTGAAACCCATGACGGAGAAGACCTTTTTTTCCTTTTTCTGGCTTATGTGTCTGCCTCAATCTAAATATTTGGGAACTCTTTAACGTGCTAAAAACACAAACATCCAGTGAGGGTATTGCTGCCACAGCCTTGGTTTATGTGAAGTTTGGTGTACAATCATGCCTAAAGATTAACACGTGTGTGTGCGTTTAAGTGATTTATTGTGTGGTTTTCAACAGGGAAAAAAAAACAACAATTCGATAAAGTCAAACTAAAAAGCACAACTTTGCCCACAAATTCAATTTGGTTTGGAACAGGCTTTTGAAGTCTGTCATATTTATTTGGGTTGAAAAAAAAGTATATATATATCAAGTGCTGAATGTCCCTGCAGAGTTTGGTTACTTTTTGCACCATTTATGATGATGTTGATGCATATCCCTTTTATTTATCGAAATGTGCTCTGCTGTGCTGGCATGAGTTTGAAGCTCCTGATGAGTGTAGCGATGTTATTGCAATGTGCACTCATTGTCTGCTGACATGTGAAGATAGGCAGGACAAGTCCACCCATCAACACACCAGAGTTTTTTTGCAAACAGGCAAAGGCTCTTTTTATGAGTCTAGTTGCAATCCATCCTCAGGAATTTTTTTTCTTTTTTGTTTAGTTTTTTGCGGTTTAAAATGAGTTTTAGATATTTAAATAAATGCTGCTGCTCATCGTTCAAATAAGTAATTTTAACTTTTGTGAAGATTTTCTTTTTCTATGGTTGTGCTCTGAATTTTTTGGTAGGTGGCTGGGAATGTTGACTCAAACTCACTTTAACGTTAAGGTGGTATGCGGTCACCTTCATTATGCTCACCACAGTCCTCGTAGTCCCGCCCTATCTGCACTTATTATTTCTGGTTAAACTCGAATCCCAACTCTAGGAACTACAACCGGTCGGTGAATAGTCTGAGATTCAGTTTCGTCGCTCCACAATATGCTGAAGTCGAACAGAGTTTAAGTAGCAGACTTTTGTAAGAAAAGGAAGTTTCATTGCACAGATATGGTGTCCAGCGGCTAAGATGAGCACCCAATGAGAACAGAAATACTATATTGGTCAGTTTTCTCTCAAGATATGAAGCTCGATGAAATGTAAGTTGTTTTTAAGAAGAAATGCAAATACTCTTCATCTTTCTGTGCTGGCAAACAAAAAAAAAAAGAAAAGTCCCTTTATGCTTTTGATTGTGGAGTTCTCACTGCAGTATAGAACGTATATTGTGATGACTATCCCTTACTCATGCATCAATGCATCATCTAGTTGTGATTTATAGTTGCATTCCAGCATCACAAGATTATCAGGCTTGGGTATCCGTTATACACTGTGCATGACATCCTTTAAGCCACCGTTATTTAAGTGTCTTAGCTACTTAATTATTTTTTTGATTATCTTTTTTTTTTTTTCTGGAAGAGAGGAAATTTATTCGGTCGTGCCTGCAAGATTAATGTTAATTTTTTTAGAGTGATAAACAGCATACTGCTGACATCTGGTTTTCAAATGCTGGGCCACATCGTGCTGCGTCAAGGGAATCTTTAAGACACAAGTTGAACACTTGAAAAAAAACTTCCTCTTGAATCCATGCATGCTGCTTTTCTGTTTACTGAGTTTCTTCTCTTTATTTTGCAGTTCCCACTTTGTAAATGACCGCAACCAAATAGCCAACGAGTAATGGGTGTAAATTGTAACTGAAAGCTCTTGTGGTTCTCCTGTATGAATGAGGAGAGAATACAGTACATTACTGTAGGTGCTGACTCAAACTTTCTGAGTTTGACCAGAAAGTATGACTTGGACATTTAATGCAAAATGTAACATATGTGAATAAAATATAATCACACTGATCAGTGTCCTTTTATTTTTGTTTATTCTTCATCTCTCTGCGCAGGAAGAAAAATCGGATAATCTGATCATTTTGTTTCTAGTAGGAGTAACTGGAGTAATCCCCAAGAAATGTAACTGTGCCTGACAGAGAAGAGGATTTCATGAATGTGATGCTCCATGAAGCCCCAAAAATGACTTTCTATAATGGCCTTTTGTCCTGTAGTGGCTGGTAGAATACAGATCTCCATCTCAAATTGTCCACCAGGGGTCTCAGTTCATTGGAGCACAACGTCCACACACAAATCCTGTGACCTCTTGAAAGACAAAAGTGCTCAGATGCATCAGCACACACTGCTGAAATCATTTATATGTCAGTATGCCAATTGTAAATGGGTTGGCTGCCAGTCTGAAAATTTTAAGAAGGAAATGCACAATAAAATACACTCAAATAAGCTCTATTGTTGATTTCTGCAGTCTCACTTATTAGTCCACTGACCTTTTCAGAGAACCATGTGACTGAGCATTTTGAGGATAATTGGGTTGGAGTTTCGTAAACGAGGGAGGCCCTCTGGTTAATGACCAATGGTCGCACAGAGCCTCTTTTTTCTGCCAATTAGACAAAAAGAAAAAAAGAAATTCTAGTAAGGACCAGCGGAGGAATTTTATCCGGGTAAACCGGCGAGATTGTGCGACAAACTTTACGCTGGGAGATGTTGGCGTATCAGGCGGTGCTGCGACGAGCACCGTTGGACATTTCCTCATTTATTCCCTGTCCAGGTGGGTACACTGCTGATCTACAGAGCCTGAATAGAGCACTGAAGGCTGCATACTGTGACAATGGTCAGCTAGGAGCGTGTGGTCTGCAGGACGGCATGCTCCGGTGTCTCAACTGTTAATTATTAAAACCCTTTGAGTGAGTAAACAGGGAATATCAGTTCGGGTATGTTGTTATGGACGGTAAGCTGCATGTAAAGAATTGTGTAGTGAGGTTAATGTAAAACTTATTTCCAGTGTTGGCTGTGTGGATCAGGACACAGAGATGGATACTAGACTGAGCAGTGCTCAGCTGATGTCTGAAAAAGCTTCCTCTGTTTTGCAGAATTTGGAGATGGAAATGCAGCCAAGTCAAGGTAGGACTCATGTATCCTCAACAGGAGGCCTCCACTGTCAGCTTGTCTGGATAACTTAAATTCTGGTTCATTTAAAAAGTTTTACATTGTGAAATACTGTGCATACAGTGCTGTTGATAACTGACAGTATAAATTACACACCAAGTTTTACAATGTCTTTTGAGTGGATGATGTAGAGGTAGCCTGGAGGGTCATGTATGACAGTATCTTTATTTGCAAAATTCTGTCATACCCTTCAAAATCTCAGCACACACACACAAAAACCCCCACATCTGCATCAAATATGATAATGCATCACATACTAAGTTTAACAGAGCATCAAAACATTACCTATGTACATCAGTGAACTTTAATAATTGTAGCATTTCAAGATAAAATTCTTGTTATCAAATGATACTTTCAAAAATTAACAAAATCTCATGAAAACTTTGCAGTGATCACGTCAAGACAAGTAGCAATAAGTGCAATCTATGCTAAATTCATTATTTCAAATAATGCAGAGTACAAATTCTCTTTTTTTAAAAAAACTTATTGGTTGTGCTGTATTTGTGTAATTAAAGATAATTAAGTTTATGGTACGACTTGACAGACAATCCTACATCCATAAAGACAAAATGATTTAACTGTAATATTTTAGTTGTTCTATTCTCTATCAGCCACAAAGTTCAAACATTAGATATTTCAATTCCTTGTAGGTTTAACCATCTAAACTCCACTAAGCTACAGTGAAAAACATATAATAATATAACAATTTACGCTATTGACAGCAATCAAAATGCCTCACATTTGAAATGAATCTCAGCGTTGGTAAAGTAGTTGTCTCGAAATCACCTGGGTAAGACTCTCAGAGTCTGTTACATTGATTCAGTAATAAACACTGAAACTTAAGCTAATATGAGGTTGGTGTATCTGAGGACTTAGCTTCTGAATTATTGTATTTAGAGGTAAGAAATTTACACATTAAAACCGTGTTACAAAAACTTCCAAAGCGCTCTTTAAATACTGAAACGTGGAGTTATAACTATAACTATGTTTCAATGATACGACACAAAAAAACTACACATAATCCATGGAATATGATTCTGATTGTGCAACCTTAATCAACTTTTCAATGGTTTTGTTGCATGTACACAAACAAGAGCATTGCATTTGTACAGTATTTTACTGCATCATGTGGCAGTAAAATTGATTATTTTGATGATTTTTGTTGGCTTCTTGTTAAAGGTTTATGTTATGTGTATCCAGCACACTGGTAAGCTTAAGGGGATTAAACTTTAAAAAAAAAAAAAAAAAAAAAAAAAGTGTTGTGTTTCTGGTGGCGTGAGTCTTTGGTCTTCCAGGGTGACAACAAGGGCACAGTGCTTTCGGCCTGACTCGTGGCTAGTGGAGGTTTACTGCAAAGCCTCTTCATATCCCCTTAAAAGGGATTATAGTTCAGTTTGTTTTTTTCTCTCCACAGACTTACCAAAGGGTTTACCAAGTGGAATTCCCGTAAGGCTTTACCAGAGAGGGTGGGATTGTGTGAGTTTGATGGAAGCAGAAAATTAGATTACTCACTTTTACTTTGCACTGTTTCATGCTGACAAAGACGGTCCCTGTGCTGCAGCTGTTGACAGCAGCTAAAACTGCTACCACCTCCAACCATCGCTGAAACTGGGAATTATGTAGAAGGCACCGCAAATGCAAATGTTGGAGGGGGATTTTATTTAGCTCAAGAAGCATCTGCATTCATTATTATCATCACAAAGCAACATGTAACCATACACATATCCCAGTTTTTATGTTTAGTTTGATGATATTTAAAAAATAATATTTCACAGTGTCACAGAGGAGCACTGATCAGCACTTTGAACACCAGATACGATATTCCTTTTATGCTGGCACAGTGTGGTAAACAAAGGGTAACCTGAGCGTTGCCTTCAAGGACCAGTGGTGTCCTATTCTAAAGCAACAGTGACGCATCTCCTGTTCATTTAAAAGAACAGTGTTTGTTTTTTTTCCTTTGCTTTGTGACAATAAGACAAAAATAGGTTTGACAGCAGGTCCACGATTGTAGAAAGATTTTTGACATGAAGCACGGCATCGGAATGACTTAAAACTCTGCTTAACATCTGCTCAGTTATATATTATCAGTTACATTAAAACTGATAACATATGACTCCCCCCAAACTGGGAGGGACAACGACACCAGTGCGAAAAATGTGGGAACTAAAGTCGAATAAATCTGATTCATCTGGGAACAAACAAGAGCGCTCTGATGCTGGCAAGGCTATCAAGTGTTAGCAAACAAGTCATGAAGAAGCTTGTCGTTCCCAACTTTACCCTTTAAAAAAACACTATGTCTCTCTGCTAACCCTCTTGACAGGTTGCATATGTCCACAGATTATAACCAGATCAACCAAATATTTCTAGTACTTTTCAGATAATTTTTAAAGTTAGACAGGAGGAAAAGTGACCAGTTATCAACAAGATGCAAAAAAAACAAGGATTTGACACAAGTTAGAAAAAATAAACAATCTTATGTTGCAGAAATATATATTTTATCTCTTTTTCTCTCTCGTTTGTCGTCATTGCTCTAGTTCACAAGCTATATACTGTCAATATATAGCAGGTATATATAATATGTTTATGTTTAATGTGTAAAAAAACAAACAAAAATATTGTCTTTGCACAATTTTATTTTGCAATTTCAATATAATTCTCCTTTGTCAGTAGTTTCCTCATTAATAAATTATGCATGTTCCAAGGAGGGGCTTGGGGTGAGAAGACTTAAAAGTTTTTTGGCTTCCAAAGGGGCTCACGATAGAAAAAAGTTGAGGGACCACAGCTTTAAACGTACATAGAAACTTGAGCTCTTCTTGGAGCAAGTTCTGCTGATGTTAAAGTTCTTCCCGGCTGGTGTGACTATCTTTGGCTTCATTGGACCCTTTGGGGTTAAACTGGGGGCAACAGCAACATCCAGTGTTGTGATTTTTCAGGTGGAATAGTGTCTTGTTTTCCAGTCAGCATGTGAACGCAGCCATGCTCAAATCTAAACTCCTACAACAAATGTAATTACTGGAATTCCCTGTACAGTTCTGGACTTATATTTGTCCTCAGCTCAGTGAAATCCCCTCTGTAGTTTGCACTGGAGTACAGTAGCTGCAGTGATGCTTATTACATTGTTGTCACTGGCGTATGAGAAACT
This sequence comes from Hollardia meadi, assembly GCA_037974645.1. Taxonomy (NCBI): domain Eukaryota; kingdom Metazoa; phylum Chordata; class Actinopteri; order Tetraodontiformes; family Triacanthodidae; genus Hollardia; species Hollardia meadi. Next base: position 17,518,859 of record JBBPCS010000001.1, on the reverse strand, counting down.
AAGTTGTCAGGATGAAATACAAACGGCTGGAACATTATGCACAAAGGGGAGACAGACAGCAGGTCATGTGACCTAGCAACTACCATTAACTTCCTGGTAACCTGTGTGCAACCTGAGATGCTTCATATCAGCCACCATTATGAGTGGATACATCTGCTGCCTGAATATTTAACACTGCTGCAGATCAGGTTGCAGATTACCGGTGAATTATTAATCCCTGTAAATTAGCATAATTTAGCCTGGAGTTGCTTTGGTGTGAGGGAGAGACAAACACTTTCACAGGAACAGGTATGTGTCACTTTTGGCTTTATGATCTGAGCTTTATTGATCTTTGAACTCTACTTTGAATAATGAATAGATGCAAAGGAGTGAATTACTACATTAGTTCTTAGTGTGTGATGGTTGGCTATGAAGTATGAAAATTATTTGTGCTGTGTAACTAAATTATGCTTGACAGAAGCACAATTTGATGTTAAAATCTGGCTTTATTTGTGTTTTACTTTAACAAGTGGTGCTTTTGACTTTTTACAAAACTCTCGCCGAACAACACGCTTGTGTACTTAAAATTAATTCACTAAAAACAACCGGTCCCACACGATCTGCAGCTGCACATCTGAGGCAGGAAAACGTTGATATTTTAGAGGAGGTATCTGCTGCAGTTGATCGTTAGAGTCAAAACGCGGCCGCGAAGGTGTCTTGGCGACAGGCGACTGGTGATGCGTTCAATGCGTGGCGTAGATGCAGAGCAGGTCAGACACATGTTGCAAAATGTGACAGTTATAAATGGCAGGTAAACAGGATTGGATCTTGTTGATTAATAAGGCAGGTGTGAGGCATTATTCAGTTTAAGATGGGCGATTAACTTCAGAACAATCAATGATGGATTATTAGACTGAAGATGAAACCATACTTGTAGGTAAGTGATTTAGTATGATTAAAATGTGTGTCATAAAAATGCACAATTACAAAAGGTACTTTGGCTAGTGCTGCTATTATTCCCTGAAGGACACAGTGAAGGATATCAGTTGGATCTCTGGTGCTGCATATTTGAACATCTCCACAAAATAGCGGTATATCCATCTAATATCTACGCGGATGCCATTGTTCAACCTGTATGCACAACAATTTATAAATCTGTCCTCCCCTCTGAGCTGCCGCAGCTCATGAGGGTTAAACATCATTCACGTTATTCACATCAATCTGCTGATGTTGACTCCCTTCCCTCAGGGTCACGCAACCTCTGTGATGCACAACACGTTTATGACAAGTGGAGCAGCCATGCGGTCGTACACAAACATTCTTCTCCATCATGTTTATATTTCAATGTGTCATTTTGCAAAAAACAGGATGCATGTAGCCCAACATGGCAACACCACTACCTAATCCATCATATTATTCTGTCTCAGCTGTTTTGAGGCTCAATGCTATGCATCATTGGTCTTACATGTTGTATTGCGGTCACAGAAACATCACTTGTAAACTCGAGGGATGATTCATATCAGGCTTTTGCATCACTTCTGATCATTAGTCCTTATAACCGTCTCATGGGCTGAAGACATGGAAATCATTTTATAAAAAAAACTTTACATAATGACCGCCTCACAAAAGAGTTTGTGTGGAGGTGTGGGGCCAGTACCCTGCTCATTCAGGATGGCACTTGTCAAGTTAATCTCTGTCCAATCCAATTGATCTTGAGGAGATTGCACTTCTTAGTGGGCAGTGACGAGGTCCCAGTGGAGAGAGCTAATTCAGTGTGTCTGTGGAGTGCCACTTGTTGTCGTCCTCTTGAGGAAGCAATTGTTGTTTCTACTGGTGTTGTTATATTATGACCACTAGAGACTCTTTAGTTGTAATTTTTCTCAGCCCCGATGAGTCAGAAGAAAATAACACTTGCCACGTAAGTACTGTCGTCTCCACCTACAGCTGCCTGCTTTGTTTCAGCTTTGATTTCTCCTGCTTTAAACCCTTTAAGGGGCTCCCTTGGTGGATATAGTCGTTTCACAGAGCTGAATAAGAAGGCCTTTGGGAATAAATGCACCACTCTGTGCTATACACACACAGCTCTACACAGTTCTTTTTCCTTTTAATTACTTACGTCTCTGTGATAGTAACAGGGAGATGTGTTTTCCTGTCTTGCTGCGACAGAGTAAAAGTCTGTCTGGTTTGTTTTGAGGCTTAACTGTGAAGTTATTTACAAGAGGCTTTATTGCAGGACAAAGTATAACGTATTAGAAATGGCTTAACATTTGTCTTAGTTCCTATTAAGTTTCCACACGCTATAAGTATTTCGAGCAAGAATTCATTTTTTATATTGGCTTTATAATTGATATACATTGATATAATTGATATTGATATAATTGATATACATTTCATAGTTTGTTAAGTTTCTTTCACCAAAAATGTATGCACCTGATATTGTGTTTATCCTCTAGGAGGTCACTGTATGTATATCCTTTCAAATCCAACATGATTGGCATGGAGAACCTGGGCGATCCATCAGGTAACTGGGATATAGTGGAGACCATTGGTAAAGGAACCTATGGCAAAGTCTACAGAGTGACCAACAAGAAGGACAGGAGTCAGGCAGCAGTGAAAGTGCTGGACCCAATCAATGTAAGTCAGAAGGTTTATAGAGAATGTTTTTGCAGAATTCAAAGCCACTGTGGTTACTGCATGTCGTCTATTTTTCTGTTGCCTGTCTCTTATATAAGCCATTAGGGTCTAGATACAGTTTCTGTTCAAGCTGTCTGATTCATGTGCAGAAATATACTGTCATTGTGCTTAGTACTGATGATAAATATGCAAAAAAGGTTGATTTGCATCTTTGCTTGACAGCATAATATAATCACCTTGTAGACCTCAAAAGCCGTTTATAGTAACTGCAGTGGAGAAGAGCTGACAAAAATTTAGCCAAAATACCCCGGATACGAGCGCTGCCATCTTGTGCTGGTGAGCTTTGGAGCCAGAGTCTGCGCAGTAGTGATTGGGCAGTGGAGCCGAGGTATCAAGTTCTTGCCCATACGCCTGTCCTTCTCAATCGCGAGCAGGGTTCAGCGGGTCAATATCCATATCCATATCCATATCCATCCATCCATCCATCCATCCATCCATCCATCCATCCATCCATCCATCCATCCATCCATCCATCCATCCATC
>JBBPCS010000001.1:17488498-17515603 GCA_037974645.1 Hollardia meadi | reverse complement strand
CCATCCATCCATCCATCCATCCATCCATCCATCCATCCATCCATCCATCCATCCATCCATCCATCCATCCATCTTTAAGCCAAGCAAACAGTGTTCGGTCGGTCGGTCCAGACTGGAATATATCAACAACTATGGGATGGACTTATATCCATGATGCTTGTTCAAAAGGGTGAATCCGAATCACTTTGGTGATCCCCGGACCTTTTATCTCATAACCACCAGCAGGTGAAAAGTTTAATTTGTTCATTATTTTCCATCAGCCTGATTTAATTTAAGATGCATTCCTGTCATACTTGTGCATGCATAAGTAGTTTCTTCCTGCCTGTGACATGAGTGCATGGGTAAACTTATTTAACCTACATATGCCCCAGTCTCACAGTTTTAAGGCACAGTGTTAAGGTTTTAAGATTTTGGGAAAGATTTTTTTGTTGGTGCAAAGTCGCACAAAAATCAACACACAACTTCTCAGTAACTTCACGACCATTCTCAATTAGCTTCCTTTACTTACCTGTAACTGCTTCAATTGAGCTTGTGGCTTGTTTGTTTTCTAATATTTGCTTCTGTTTGGGACTCATCATGTATGCCCAGGCAACCTACAAATACATGTTATATGAAAATACAATTATTTAAACTGCTTAAATGTAGTTATTTAATTGAAAGCTTGATGGGCAGCCTGAGTCTAAATACTGTTTTTCTGGCTAAATTGGATCATTCGAACACTGATCTGACATCAATCTGTGTGCCTCCCCACTGTAAGTTTTTATTGCAGTGTTGATGGGGGGGTTTCCCTCCCCTACAACCATTCATTTTGACAGTTTTTTAATGACTGCAAGACTTCATAATATTGTGACAGAAGAGACAAGCAAAGACTAAAACCATTGTTTTTTCTTTATAACTATGGGACTTGTCTCAGCATGCGAACCATACAAACAGAGTAAGTTGCGTGTACTTTTTCCTCCTCTCCATCTTGATGCAGTTGTGCTTGTACTTGCTCCAGTGATATATATCAATGTCTCCCCTTTTCATTTATTTCCTGTCATGTTAAATCTAACACACCCTTAAATGTAGCTCCTGCATTGGCTGTATCCTCTCTGTGTCTGTTCATTTGTCTGTGTGATAAGGACGCTGTAGACTCTGCTTTGGCACTGCATTGTGCAAGTGAGACTTGGTGTGAAGCGTTTCTGTGATTGTGTCAATGAAACAATCCCCATCCTGGCAGTGCTATTCACCATGATGCTCCCCTGATGGCCATGAAGATGAAGCTGCCTTCTCCCTCATCCCTCTCCCTGATTAGACTGCTGACACTATCACTCAGACATCCAGGAAGAGAAATTCTGCCTCTCTGACTGTTGCTCTTCCCATCCTCTGAGATTTACTTTGATAGAAAAGCACTTCCAGAAATAGTTTAGCACCTGGTGCCATCCCTCCCTCTGTTACTGAGTTTATAACCCTTTCTTTAGGAGTCTTAATTCTAGAGTCCACCTCAGAATGTCAGAATGAAACACAACCTGAAATATGTAGGCATTTACCCATGTTATTTGTGTCTCTTTTGAATTGCTGCCTCTCTGGCAATTCTGTCTTTCAACTTTATCTGTTGTTGATTAAAGGATGTGGATGAGGAGATCGAGGCAGAATACAACATCTTGAGGTCCTTGTCCAACCACCCTAATGTGGTGAAGTTTTACGGCATGTTCTACAAGTCAGACAAGTTATCAGGTGGACAGCTTTGGCTGGTACTTGAGGTGAGCTCTTCTGTCTGCAGTCTCTGGATCCTGGATCACAGTTGACTGGTTTTCCCAGATGCATCTTTGCCTCGCACCCTCACAAACTACAGTATAGCTTTTTATTGTAAGTAGTATCCCAGTGCTAATAGTTTTGTATCTCACTTAAGAATAGTTCAGCGTCTTGGGAAATATGCTACAAGTTCGATACCGCTCTCATGGCTGTACATTAAAGCAACCACAAGGAACCTTCATTTTGTGCTTCCACTGCCTAATGCTGTAAAGATCTTGATCTGGCCAGTGATAAGCAAGTAAAAGATAGGCACAACTTATTTTTAATAGTTTTTTTCTTTTTTTAAACACAGCGATGAGGTAATGTATCTACAGTATTTGTGGTAATACCGGTAACTTTAATATGATGATTGTGAAACAAGTCAACTTTGCTTCAGTACTGTTTATAATACTAGGTTACATGCCCCAGTATCAGCCATAAAACCACAAAATATAATATCAAAAATAAAATTAAAATCTGCTCCTGCTTCCTTTTAACTGGCTAACATATTACTCACTTCAAAACTTTGCCTGGAAAAATGTAAACATAAACTTCAGTGTGCTGTAAATAGTTTTGTCTGGTTTTGCAGGGAATTAGACCTGGGAACATGGAATTAAGAATAACTATGTTATTCACTGATTTCACTGATGTTTGCTTATGTATGTCATATAGCGGTTCAGTTTTTAAATTTAGACCATTCAGAACCATTAAAAACCTCTTGTGGTATGTTTAAATATGAAGTTACAGCCACAGCCGTTTAGCATATGTAAAGAGTGGAAACGGGAAAACCCACCAGTATAAATGGTTATATACTGTAGGCTATACATTTGGGCAGAGACAGGCTAGCTCTTTCCCTCTGTCGCCAGTCTTTGTGCTAAGCTAACTAGGTCTAACCAGCTGTTGGCTGTAAACTGAAAGATATGAGAGGGGTGTCGCTCTCCTCGTCTAGCGAAAGAAAGCAAATAAGCGTATTTCTTAAAATAGCCTATTTCTTTAAAGGTACCCTGTGGACTTTTTGTACTATGTTAGCCTATTCCAGACCTATAAACACTGCCCACATCTCAGAGAGGTCTGGTGTTGTTTTTCTACGGTTAGGGAAACAGCTGACAAATCAGAATGTCAGTGTCATCTTCCTTCGATCATAGCTAGCTATCTAGCTGCATCCATGTAGCTGTTTTATAATTACAGAAAAATGGCTACATGCTTTTGTGAGATTGACACAGTTATAGGGTGTTGTAAGTCGACTTACAGAATATAAAACTTTTAAATCAATATACTTATTTGATCAATGTGGTGCCCCATAGAAACTGCTAGCACAGTTTACAGTAGCAGTAAACAGTAGCCAATGGGTATGTTGGCTAGGCCAGCTATAGAGGGCAATGAACAGCAAGTTCCTATTTTATTTTTATCCTGTGCTCTACTAGTATGAGCACAAGCATGGAGGTAGCGCAATACAGAAAAATGATAACAAACTGGGAAGAGAAACAGGTGGAAAAAGATGCTAAGGAGAGTTAGCTAGTTTAAGGGATGTTTTTCCTCATCTAGAAACATCTCATCATTTGCTAGCTAAGCCTACACTTCAGTTTGACCAAAGTAGTGCTAAACAAAACTGGCAATTTACCTCAAAGATAGTGTCTGAAGGGGTCAAGCCATTTGATGAAGCAAAAATGCAGCAGGAAACTGAGCGTTGTTCTAGCAAATGGCGGGAAAGAAGAAAAGTGTGAGCTGATGAATGTGGATGTAAACGATCCAGGTTTAAAAGTATCTTTGCAAATACCTGAAGAGGAAGAAAAAATGTTTTCATCAAAATACAGCATTTTGTGTCTGTCAGCTCAAAAATATTTACAACTCTTGGTGAAACCCTTGAATACTTAAGTAGTATTAAAATGGGCCTAAGTTTGTCACAGCAATCCACCTACACACAAATGTTACATGCTGCCATATGATGCTGTATTGTTTCCTCTGACTTGTGTGTGGGCTAGCTCTCCCCATGAATCATAATCTCGAGTTGTGAGTGATGGAGGAATTTCTCTGTCTCCCTCCCAGCTGTGCAACGGCGGCTCCGTCACCGAACTCATCAAAGGCCTACTCATCCGAGGCCAGCGTCTGCAGGAGCCCGTTATCTCATACATCTTATACAGTGCCCTGTTGGTAAGATGGCCCGCTGCAAAGCTGCAAATGTTCGGGAGGAGGTGGGATGCAAACACGCAGAGAGCTTGCTGTGGATTTATTTTCAGCAGGGGAAGTGTGGCAGGCGGTAATGAATGTCGCTCCTCCTGAACAGCTGTGGGAGTTCTTTTATATAGTTTGCCTTTGCATCATATTTTAATAATATATTTTCTACTAATGACAAATGGCTAATAATGTGATCGTGATTCATGCGGAGCACCTTGTCTTTTCTGTCCTCTAACTTAAAGGGTCTTCAGCATTTGCACAACAACCGGATTATCCATCGTGATGTCAAAGGCAACAACATCCTCCTGACAACTGAGGGAGGAGTCAAACTGGTTGACTTTGGTAATGATCTTTGAAAGAGGCAATTTAAACAATTTCCAGAAAGAGACAATTGTGCGTCAGCTTTATCTTTTCTCTGAAGTGCATTGTTGGACATTTTTGGTATTTGACCGATCTATGGGAAGTGTCAGCAGTTTGTTTGTGAGGGCGAACAACAAGCACCAGATAACCCATTTTATGTGCTCCACACTTTAATTCCTTGCTTCCCATAACATCTTTATATTTCATGGACCGTAGCCTTAACCCAAGGCTATTATTGCTCATTTGAATTGCATTATTTGATCCTTTGCATATTAAAAGAAAGCTGTTCTGGGAAATGACTGTGAGTCACCCCTAGGCATGTTTATGTCCTCTGTGTCATGGAGATGAAGTGGACTCATGCTGATAAAAATCTGCCCTACATAATTTGAAATGATTATAGTCTGTTATTATTACTGCTTGGCAGGTTGCCACAATAAATTATATGCCAGGTTTTATTGATTCACACATTTAGCCTCTATCATAAATTCTATTTTTATCCTTAGAAAATTCACACTAATAAACATACTAATATGCGAATCTTAATTATTATAAGAGGTGATTAAATGTTATTTTCTTTTTCTTTTTTAAAGGTGTTTCAGCTCAACTGACCAGTGCACGTTTGCGGAGGAACACATCAGTCGGGACTCCCTTTTGGATGGCACCTGAGGTCAGAGTCTACGCTTCAATTGACACACACATGTTCACCTGTAATAACGCAGCAGTGAAACAGCAGACATATTTAAGTGCCTAATAGAACATTTTAAAATGAGCAGTCTGTCATGTGCGCCACAAAGAGAGAGGGAGAGCTACTCAGTTATTTCTGTGTGACTCTCCCCGGTGTCATTGTGTATTCCCCTCCACGGGTGCAGCTCTTGAGGTCACCTCAAGGTTAATAGCTAGGAGTCTGTGCCCCCCCCCACCCCCCAACCTACTCCTTGGCAGAAATGAGGTGCAGTGATTGGGCTGGTAGGGAGGGACCTCAGGGGCAATTAGAATAAACTCCGCTGTAAAATGTAGTGTCAGTTATAATTATTGACTGTGGTAATGAGAGGAACTGAACTGACCTACGCTTCAGTGTTTAAAAAGTCCATAAATATATATCATGTTTGTAACTCTGCCAGGTTTTAGGCAGTAAGTAAGAGAGTGCTATAACGAGGAAGTAAAATTCAGCTTTATTATCTATTTAAAACATAATTTCATTTTAATTAGTACTCAGTTCCCATAAGATAGTTAATAAAGTTTTGTATTTCCAGAATTTCACACAAACTGAATTAATATCACCTAGAGGATTTCCTCATGTACTGAAAAAAAATGTATTTTAAGTCTAAATAAGTTGTTCTGGTGGTCACTGTTGTGTTATATTGCCAGGTCATAGCCTGTGAACAGCAGTACGACTACTCGTACGACGCCCGCTGTGATGTGTGGTCGCTCGGCATCACAGCCATCGAGCTGGCAGATGGAGATCCCCCGCTGGCTGAGATGCATCCAGTGAAAGCCCTCTTCAAGATCCCACGGTGAGTCCACTAGAGGGTGCTCCTACCACACAGCTGGAGGGGCTGCCCACACAGGGACAATCAAACACTGGTTTCCATTATGTGAAATAGGACAATGGCAAACTGAAAAATACCAGCGGTCCTTCTTGACAAATTGATTTATTTTTTATTATGACTTGAAATTTAAATTAAATGTAAACTGAATATTTGTGGTTTGATCCATGTTTTTTTGTAGCCATCGCGTTTCCATGTTTCCAATCTGAGAGGCAGCATCTGCTGAATAGTCAGTGTTTAAAATCTTCATCATCATCAAAAAAATGTGGCAGTGTTTGGCCTTAAAATTAATGCAGTGATTCATCCTGTAAAAATATTCACTGCTGGAGACAGTGTGTGTCTGATGATCATTTGAGAGCTTAGTGGCTACATGCGGTTGACCTTTTGTTATCAGCACAATCGCGCAATTATCTCTCAGTTAGGTAGAGATATGCCCTTCTGATTGCAATTTGCATTGGTGATTAGCTCCATTCACATTGAGATGAGGCTGTCACCTCCTCCCCATCACAATGTTATCTCCTCCCCGCCAAGCCAGAGGAGGAATATGGATAGCTTGTACGGCAGGAATTATGGAGCTAACGCAGCATTTCATCAGCGCCAAATTCAACCAGAATTTAAAAATAATTACAAGAGCAAAGACGGCTAAGAGCAGGATGCCTCAGTGAAATAATGTCACTAATTCAGAATTAGGTTTTGTTTTTTTTCTCAGACCTAACACGTCATGTTTTTGGTGCAGTAGATGTATCTCATGTTTTGTAAAAATTTTTAAAAGAGCAACCTGGAGCTGGATGAGTGGTTTCTTGTCAAGTAACAAGCATGTTTCCTTATCAAACAGCAGCCATTATAAGAGGGGGCATATGCATTTCCCATGTCAGTGTCCAATCCTATTTCAAAGCTGCATATTTCTAAGACTCTTTGACTTTGGGGATAATAGGATGTTGATAGAACTGGACATATATCTTTAACTGACATTCCTTCATCTCTCTTCTGATCAAAATAGATATTTTGCCCTTTTGGTATGAATCGGGACCTTAAAGGCTTTGCGGTTGTGTTATAAATCACAGCCAACGCGTCGAACCATGAAATCATTCTGTTAACATGTCATTTGTCTCAAATATATTTTCCCATCACTGCAACTCGGCAGACAAAATCACGAGGAGCCGCGGTGTAAATGATGACTCCTGTATGAATTGCTTTCTACATAGGGAAATGTGTTTCACCTTTGGGTCTTAAGTGGCGGTGAGAGTGATTCATGATGAAATCTGAGAGATTTATCTTTGCAGGTTTTGATGATTGCAAAGTTTGAGATTTTCTCTATTTAATGTGTCACAAACCATTACCAGAGGAGCCTTTTCTGAAGTATTGTCCTTGGGTTGTACATGTTTTATTAAACCATACAAGCGCTAAAACATGCAATAAGCATTTTCATCATTCTGGTATTTTACTGTTGTACACACTAATGTGTTTCCAGACTAAAGGGTCCACTGTCATGCAGTTAATCTTGTGTGTTTATCATCCACCTTATCATGCCTGCTCTCTGAAACACATCTAGAGTAAAGAAACATACAATATATAATATTCAAGATAAGATTCAATATACAATAAAAAATACACTCCAGTTGTGGTTGATATTATACATTTTTTATAAGTTCAAGCAGCATGTAGTCAGCCCTCTGTCATGGTACTATTTCACCTGTGTGTGTTGCTGTTTGTTATTTCTGAGAATACTACTGTAAGCTTTTACTGGACAGTCTCTCTTGCCAAGCTAAAGATTTAATGGCTCCCGGTGAGGACCAAATAAACACTGTGCTATCACCGCTTTGACTGCCGGGCCGAGCAGCTGATAGCCATTATGTCACAGTTTTGGTTGTGTTACGGGAAAACCTGCACAGGTGGAAATGATTCTCGTCCCAGCAGGCGGCTATAAAGGAATAAGAGGAGCTCTGATATCTGTCAGAGGGGACGCTGATGAACTCCATGAATTAGGGTCACCTTGGTGCGTGGTCTGTTTGTGCTTCAGAAACATCTGATACTTGATGAGTTGTGACACACAGTCAGTCCATGCATGCCTATGTATAAATCTCAGATAAAACATTCTGCTATTTTTTTTTTATTTTAAGTTAAATCAAAGGCTTTTGCGAATGTGCTCTTTGTTATGATTAAAGTAATTGAATGTGTTACAGTGCGAATTACAGATATGTGATTTCCACGGTGATCATGGATGAAGGTAATGGAGCATGTCAGAGGGCAAAGTTGTAAAATCATCACGTGCAAAATTAATTATAGATACTCAGGACAAAGACGGTCTGTGATATTTAATATGCAGGAAGGTTAATTGCTTCTGCCAATGCTCTGGATGTTGCAGGCTCAAGGTGTGTGTGTAAAATGTGTTGTAAAGGTTAGAGGCAAAGATGTCCAAGGTTGTGTTTATTCAGCCAGATCCATCTAGATATGAGCCACCTATTTAACGTTACGTGTATCTGAGCAGAGACCAGAACAAGTGTTATGGAAGACAGAACTAAATGATGGCTTGTCAGAGGCAAGAAAGGGGGATCAAATCATGAAGCTCAGGCAGAGAAATCCAGACCAGCGTGCTGTAAGAGACAGCTCTTCATGGGAAAAAAGCCTTTTTTTAAAAATAAAAATCTGTGGAGCAGAACAGCCCAGGGTGACGGATATCGTTTCACATTTAATGTTTCAGAATAAAAATCAAGTTTTGAGTTGACTAAATTTATGTCTTGAATAATATGCATTACTGAACTATGTTGGGAATCATTGCAGATTTGTTTTTATTTTTCTCTCCCGGCAAAAATTGCTATTCAAAAATCTGTTATTCATCAACAACACCACGAGGCTACAGCCATGCTAGCAGCTCTTACTCACTCATCTTAGTTTAGAGTGTTAGCATGCTAACTTTGCTAATCAGCACTAAACACAAAGTGCAATCGAGGCTGACGGGAATGGCATTAGTTTGGTCATGAACCAAAGTATTGAACAGATTAGAATTTTGACCCAGTGATGGCGCTACATTAAACAAGTCCCCAAGTTTATTACAATTCATGAATGTGTGAACCAAACGTCATCACAGTTCATCAAATAAAAACTCAAAACCAAAAGTCAGGAGATCACCAACATCTATGGGATTTATCATCTGGCCACTGTGAAAGTCCATATAAGATTTCATGGAAATCCATCCAATTTGTTTTATGAGGTCAGCCAGGGACATAGACTGTATGTTCCTGACTCACAGGTATGATTGACAATTCCTAGCGCCATGCTAGCTAGCGTGGCTAATAATTGCAGATTAGGGTGCTTTTACTTTACATGTATTTGTGGAGTAGTTGTCTGAGAGCCTTTGGCAACGCTATTGTTCAAAAATCATCAACTACAGTGAAACATTTTACTTCTGGATGATAATGAGTGATAACTTGTCGACTTTTCTGTCTGACACACAAAGAATTTCAGAAATAATGCTGATTTAGCCTGCAGTGTTTCTCTCAACACATTGTTCATTGTCACCATAAAATCTAGCCAACGTTTAATTTGACAGATTTCCTAACATCAGACACTGATGCAGTCTTGACCCCTGACAGGTTGGATGATTTTCTAATCCAGAGTAAAGGCTTTAACATCTCCATCTTTGATGCTGTTATTTCACTGCTCCGCGCGGCATCCAGGACTGCAGCATTTGGTGATGTGGCCGCCGAAGACATGATAAATGTAGTAGTAGTTCTCCGTGTTCATGCATGTCTGCATAAAGAAGTGCTGGTGCTCTCGCTGCGGTGATGGATGAGCTGAAATTTTAAGTGGGTGGTCCCTTCACTGAATAAGTCTTTATTTTAGACCCTTGTGCTCATTCCCTTTTACACTTGCATAAGGGCTGTTTCTGCTTTAAGACACTAACTTTTGCTTTTGTACGTCTTTCAACCAAGAAAATCCATGAAACCTTTACCCGTTATTATGTTTCTTTAGTGCAGTTTTGATTTATTTGTCAAAGTTGAAACACATCAGTGAACACTGCTCACCTCTTATTCGTCTCCTAATGTCATCAGCGTAACTTCCTTATTACACCAGGAAGGTTAGATGCAAGGACGCTTTAAGATATATTTACACTATATTTCTATATTTTTATTGTCCTTTATAACTTTGCTAAAAAGAAACAACATTGCTGCCTTGTATCGTAGACTTGAGTTGTAGATATCTGGCAGATTTTTTATATCTTGATGATGATAATAAAAAGGATTCAAACCCTTTTCAGTGTTTGTTTCATATGTTTAAAAAAAAAAGAGAGCTGAATGCATTGAACGCATGACGATGTCGAATTAAGGGTCTCACTGAAGAATTTTTCTTGAATGAAATATAGAAATGTTTTACATCATAAGGGAAATGTATGAATTAAAAATTCTCTATATGAAGAACCTTATTCAAATATTGCATTGGCCTGATTTTTTGTCTTCCTTCGTGGCTTAGTTACAGCCGTCAAGTGCTGCTGACACCTCTGTGATTTTGCCTCAATCCACTGTGAGGAACGTCTGACAGTACAAGCTCTGCCTGGACCTAGATTTGAATAAGCCATTTGTGTTTACAATATGAGCCAGCACTCTCACAAATACCGAAAGCAAAAAAAAACCTGCCTGAATTTGCTTAGCACAATGAGCGCAGTTGACAGTGTTATCAGTAGTGTGTGCTGCTATATTGACTTTGTAATGTATAAGCAATATGGTAGAACATCAAGGCGAGAACATGTCTTCAGGCTCATATTAGAGGTTGCATTGAAGCAGTCAGTTACTGGCTTTGATCTGCACTTTGGAAAGGATTGCCTGTCTGAATCCTTATCAAAGACTCCACTAACTTAGTGCTGCGGAAAATGACAGATTTTGTACCCTCACATCCTCCCCTCCCTACTTAAAAAAAAAAAGCTAAATATTTTAACAATATGTCAAATATGTTGTCGTTTAATATGTAGCTACCTCTGGTTTGTTTGCGATGAAAGACATGAAACCGTTTTCGTTTTCAAATCAAAATTCAATCCCCACTTCACTCGTGAGATTTCATATTGTCTGACAGGATTGTGAAGCAACACGTGTGAACTAATTAAAACGGTTAATAAATGTCTCGATCGGGTCTGTCACTATTTGTCTGACAGTAACAAAAGGCTCAGCCTCCATCTGTCAGACTGTGAAGGTGACTGTACTCAGGCCTGTCCAGCGTTGGCTCCCTCATACAGACCTGCCTCCTGTCATCATGCACACTTGAAAAATATTCGCCTCATTATGGACGGCCTCCGTAAATGCTGCTGACAGAGGTATAACTAGCTCCCATAACTTTTGGCTCCCGATGGCAGATGCTTGCTGCCAGACAGTGGAGGAGCTGTTATCATTTGTCACTTTTTTCTGTGGATGCCACAGACCTGGACCCCGACCAGCTCGTCCTCGGACCAAAAAGTCTCCCAGGAGTCTGGTGGTCACACTCTGCCTGCCAGCGACCATTTGTCAGCTAACTCGGGAGACAAGCTGAAAGGCTTAAACTTCCAGTGCTGATCATCATGATGACATTTGAATGCATTTAATATTCTTCAAATATCATGCTTATTTTTTATTTTTTGTTGTTGTTGTTGTTTTCAGAAATCCCTCCCCTACGTTAAGAAATCCGGAGCAATGGTGCAGAAGTTTTAGCCACTTCATCGGCCAGTAAGTGTCCTTAAACTTCAACCTGTTTGTCCTCTTTCTGTTTTCATTTTCCCAAAAAGTTTGTGAAAGCACATTTCAGCAACGAGTAATAATCATCGTCTGACCAACTCTGAAGAACTGAGACTGATTCAGCTTCTTCAGAATAGCAAAATATCAGACAATATTTATTTATTCTTTTGGTAAGAATCCCTTAAATTTAATGATTTAAGTGTTTGGTTTGGTTATGAATAGTGATATGGTGAGATACATCTGGTGCATATGTGGGGGTAGAAGGGGAGGGTTTAGGGATGGGGTATTTACAGCATAATGTAATGCAGTCTTTCAACATATAGTGATGAGATAAATTCAAGTTAACTTTCACCTGTGAATATATTTACCATGTGTAAAAAACGACCAAAAAATATATGTCTGGGGTGGGTGACTTCACCTCAAACTTGAAAATTATATTAAACATGAAATAAGAAAAGTTGACATCAAATGAACACAAAAATGTAGCCTTTAATTATGTATTTTTAAATATATATCTGCCCACATGTCATTATTAATAACATGCCACTATCACCAGGGTCAGTGATGTGTGATATGTGATAGCAAATATTGATAATCAGCTGATATATCAATCAGCCTCAAGTTCTGAGCCTGGTTTTCTTGACCTCTAACATTATTTATAGTATTTTAAATGAGTATTATGTGTTAAATCTGTTGCAGAACAGTTGAATTTGTAAATTAATATTAAACACCTGCTGTTAATATACACGACTCAAGATGATAAACATCTATATGGCTTTATTGGTGTCATTTGTATGAGCAGCTACCCTTAAAAATGTCATAAGCCAATTACATTTTTATGTATGGCATTTGTACAGTATGAAATGATAACGTTTTTAAAATCGGCTGAACATTAGCTATAGTACAACAAACAGCAGGCGTGAATGTGCATGTAAACATGGAGGGAAATGAAATTTATATTTTATAGCCAGATTCTATCAACCCTCTTGTCTTCCTGGTCATTGACTTTCATTTGTGTAAATCTGCCACATCGGAAACAAACTAATTCACCTGAGTTATCAGGTCCATCTGAGGCCCAGATAACTTATCATTTGCTCCACTGTGCAAAGCTAATAATGTCAGGGGTGGCTTGTAATGGTTGCTCAGAATATACAACCTTAATATCTACTGTGCAGAGGTGCGCGAGTCTGAACCATAATGAGAAAATAAAATTCAATTTGTTTGGAGAATTATTTGTGTGGGCATGGTTTCTGGCTAACATTTATATGTTGGAGGTTTGCTGTGAAATGCAATAACTGAAAAGGATAATTGAAAAAACAAAGAGACCATCTGCCTTGAAGGTCTTTTTCGTGTCACTTGAGTTATTGATTCGTCAGGTCAGAGTCCAGGCCCCTTAGCCAACATACACTGTAGTGATGCTAGTTTTTATACTTATTATGAGTGTAATTTCAATAGTTTTCACTGGATAGATATTGGATTGCAGCTCTGTAATCTGTGTTAATGGATTGTGTGATATCATATCTTCCCAAACAAAGCCTAGCTGAATTCAATGTGGGGTGGCTGGACAATGTTATCAAGCTCTGCAGGCTGTTTGTGAAGCCTTTTCAGGCCTGTTTGTGTGTGCAGGGGAAACTTAGGTAGAGGGGCTGTTTTTCAGGATAATGAATCCATCACTAGTGTCTGCACTTGTGCAGCCAAACAGCTGACTTCTGTGACAAAGTGGCCTGCCGTTCAGCATCCCGGCAGCATAGCTCTGCTAATAGCGGCAACCTCTGCTTAATGTCCTGACGCTAATGAATTCATGGAATTAACTTTCAGAGCCGAACAAACGGATAAAAAAAACCCAACAGAATCTCAGTGTAGATTAGGTGGTAGGAATTAGATTGCTGTTTTTCTACTATCTTGCCTCTGCCTGCAATTGCTGGTGTTGTAGTGCTCATACACACACAGACACACACACACATTGAAAGTCTTAGTACATGTTATTGACCAGGGTTGGTGATGCATTGTTCGGCTCAGGTGAGGATTACAAGTCTTATCATTTCATATCGTTTTTGTCTCAGAACATTTCCGAAATGAAAGTCAGATTTGTTCTCCTGGGTGTGTGTGCTTTAAAACAGTCAATATTTTTGCAACCATTTGTCTCAGCTGCTAACCGATGTTGAATTGTAGCCACGGGCCTGTATCACAAAGTCACATCACCTATTGGCAAACACTGCACATCACTGATAGGACTTAGCGCTGTACCGCAGCAGAGCTTGTTTGGACTTGGGGCCATGGTGATAGCGACCATGTGGTACTCAGACAGAGAACGACAGATTAGTGACCCAGGCTTTAAAACGCTTGCAGCGGGTTCCCTGCTGGCGTCCGAACTGATCCAGACAAATCAGCTTTCTACAATGCTGAGGTGATGGAACGCTTCCTCTTTGGCTGTGAAATCTCACTCTGATTTGAAGAGGCCTTTTCTGTCTGAAGTGTTCCCTCTGTTGTTTTTTGTGATTGTAAGGTGTCTGATAAAGGATTTTGAAGCACGTCCATCTGTGACCCACCTCCTGGAGCATCCCTTCATCAAGCAGGCCCATGGCAAAGATGTGGCACTCCGACAGCAGTTGGCTGCTCTCATCCAGGAGCAGCAAGAAGTGGGCTGCAAAACCAAAACCAAGTAAGTCCCTTGATTTTTCACTCTGAAATTCAATTGCAGAAAGAAATAATATGCTGCAATGACATTTGTGTGGTGTCACTGGAGATCTATGTTGCAGCAGATGAGCACCGACTGAGTGGTGATATTTCTTCTGTCCAGTAGGGGGCAGGATCTCATCTTCTTACACTCAGAACTGATGATGAACCCCCAGTAATGGACATTACAATGTGTGATTAAAGAGAAGTTAGGGGAGTGTGACTAATTCAGAAGGAGTGATTGTGCTGACTAACCTCAGATTAATAAATGCCATTTAGGCCAGCGGATGTGGCAGAGAGAGAGTCCTTAGTACAAAGCACTTCGCCGCCCGTGTGATTAAACTAATGATAGAGTAAATAATCTGCTCAGGATTGATTTACTACTTCTGACATTTCAACTGTACTGCCTTGTATTTGCTTGGTTATAAATGAGCTAATTAGGGATGTTTTCTTTACTACTGTACAAGTTGCTTATGCCTTGTATAGATAAATATGTACCGAGAAAGAGATATGTAGAGCCAGAGAGGGTGGTTTTATTAGATAGATGCATCATGATAAATAGTTTGCTCTCAGACACTCTCATGGCAGCGACTGATAGAGCAGAAAGTCTCCTGTTATTTACCAGGGAAATTCTGACTTTGGCAATGCTTAATCTTCATTATAAAGGAGTTCACTGAACCTGCCCTTGACTGAGAGTCTTGATGTTGTGCCAGCTCTGTTTACTCCCGGGAGTGTGCAGAGTCGGAGCCTGAGTCTGAGCCTGATCCCGAAATTCCTGTCCACAGTGAAAGTGGATAATGGGATTAGGAGCTTGTAGGGCGAGAACTGGGCTCGCCTGGTTTAGTCCCTCATGCCACAGATCAGCACACAATGACTCCAGATAAGAATAAAGACATAGAGAACTTAAAAGTAGCTGCCATAGGTGGAATAGTGTGATTTACTTCAAAGCAGGAGAGAGGTAGAAGCCAGAGGCCTCAAGTCCTCATTTGAAGGGACATGATGACGAGTCTTCACTTTAGAGGGACCACATATTGAGCATGCGACTTTATTTCTGCGCTGTTGCATTTACACTATATTCAGAATACAGAATGAGTACAAAGGCAGAGGAGGAAACAATTCCTAACCTGAAGCTTGAATATTTTTACTCATGATATGATTGATTGATTATTTAATATAATAGAATATAGATACATCTTGTGAATGAGATATTTTTTAGTAACAGAAGTGTTTGGATGCTTTTTCAGTAGCTTTGAATGAAAGCTACTATTTCTTTAATTGTCAACAAATCCCATGAAAAGACCAAAACCAACAATTTGTTAGTCCGTCTTTTGTAGACCTACTTTCTGACTTCCTTACTCTGAGGCACTGAAGCCCATTTGTTCCTACAGAAGACGTAGCCTAAATCTCACAAATGTGTAATTTTCTGCTTTAAGTCAAGTAATAAAACAGCTGGGTACTGTAATATTGAGCAAACATTACTTAAAAAGGGGTAAATAGTACATTTGGCATGGAGCATTCTCAGTTGAGCACTAATACAGTTAATGCTCAGGGACCGGCTGCACCAACTTTTCTGAAGTTTAGGTAGCCTAGTTATAATATACTATTCCAAGTGGAGGTATACACATCACAAAATTAAAACAGGCTGCAATGCACAAACTAGTTTTTATGTAGAGATTAGTTGTTACTAAATATTTAAACCCTGTACTGCTAGGTGTAATTGCATAGCTAGCTGAGCTAACACTAACAAAATGAACGTTAGCTTGCTAATATATGTCGTTTAGACCGAAGAGTAAAAGAGGTAATAAGGAAAATGGTCGACAAATCTGACTTGATACTTGATTAAAATGCTGTTTAATACAAACACAAAACAAAAATAATACAATATACCTCAAATTACAAATTTTAATGCTAATGAAGTTAAACTAAATTAATAAAGAGCATTGGTTTGGTTAGCATGATTGGATATTTCCCTCTTGTACTAAACTGCATAATACGAGTAACGTAATTCTCCATCTATGCATGTTTAGATAAAAGAAAGTCAGAACTACATTTAATAAACATGTTAATTAACTTAAATATCACCACCTTATTATTTTGGCACTTGTTCTTCAGTTTGTGATGTCTGTTTACTTAAGCTAATTAATAACGTTTTTCATTGGAAGGCAATAAAGATGTTTTTGAGTAACTTACACATTAAGTATTTATTGGTGCTCCTCGGTTTAGTGAATCACTAGTTTGAAACAAGATCACAGTATAACTAAAGGTTTGGTTTTAGAATATCACCAACCGTATCCTTTAAGTTTCATAGAAATGGCTTATTGTCGTCTGTACATTAGAGTGTACTGTGCATATTTCCACACATATAGACACATAAAGTAGGCAGTCAGCACTCACAGATGCATCTCTGTTTTGCTCTCTTTCACACACTCTCTCTGGTGTCCCCTGAGGTTTTCCACAGTCCTGTGCAGCCAGCTGGCTCTGTTGACCTCTGCCTCCTGGGGCTCATTGGAAAGTGATAGGTCAAAACACAGATGAAGTGCAATCAGGGCCTGTGATAATGGGAGCTGTGTCCCCTGGGAGAGCTTTAAGGGCCTCACACAAACCTTGGAAGTGACTGGGTCTTACATCAGGCCAGTCAAACTACTGTTTCTCATTTGGTGGTCACTTTACAGCTTTCTGAGGCATTATCATGTCCTTGGCTTCATACAGGCACGAGCGGATCAATACTCGTAAAACCCTCATAATAGAGAGCTGTCCCGATGATGATCTGGTAAACCTGGAGTTCTTAGACGAGGTAAGATTTAAAGTGTTTATCTCTTCATGCATTGATCGGTCCACGGTACAATCTCGTTCATTCCATGTGTGTGCTTTTTATTCTTTTCTGCAGGAGACAATAATCAGCCATCTGCAGAAGAGGTATGATGAGCTGCAGGTGTACACTTATGTTGGTGACATCCTCATCGCTCTCAATCCTTTTCAGAATCTCAGCATCTACTCTCCCCAGGTTGGTTAAAGACCCGTCACACAAATGTTCCCAGCGTTTGCCCAATCACAAAGGAAATGATGAATTGATTGCTCATCAGTCATGCCACTGGTCCTGCCTCAGTGGAGTATGCAGTATGTTATTTTTGTTGTTGTTTATTTTCAAACGGATGAAAAATGAATATTACAAGACAAAAAAATGAAATCAGTTTTTATGCCATTTTCAGCACAAAATGCTTTAGGGATAGCAATGTCTGTTGGTCTGACTTAAATATCTCATCAACTATTTAATGGATTGTCATAAATATTTTTGAACAAATATTCATAGTACTCAAAGGTTGAATTCTACTAACCTCTGACTTTTACTCTAGTATCACAATGGAGCATGAAAAATTAATGAAACACAATCAAAAATCTTTAAATTTGCCTTGTGCATGTCTCTTCTCTTAGTTCTCTAAGCTGTACCATGGTGTGAAGCGTGCTGACAACCCTCCACACATCTTTGCTACTGCAGATGCAGCCTACAGAAGCATGGTGACGTTCTGCAAAGACCAGGTACTTTACCGAAAAATCATTTGATGAGCGGAAACATCCAAACCTGTGTCTGCCAAGTGGCAGATTTAATACCCTGCAAGGCTTCTACCTGGTTGAATAAGGAAAAAAATGTAAGGAATATAATGTAGATATTCCTTACTTGCTGTTTGGTTTGCTTCCCTTTGTTTTAGTGTATCATAATCAGTGGGGAGAGCGGTGCTGGGAAAACAGAGAGCACGCATTTGATTGTTCAACATCTTACCTTCTTGGGAAAGGTATAGCAGCAGTTTGGTCATCTACTCATTGTTAAATGTGTTAATACAATATAATCTAAACTTTTTTGAGTTATGCCATAGTTTATTAAAAGGAACATGTTGCTTCTCTCAGGCAAATAATCGGACGCTGCGTGAGAAGATCTTGCAGGTCAACCCTCTCGTAGAGGCCTTCGGAAACGCCTGCACAGCGATCAATGACAACTCCAGCCGCTTCGGCAAATACCTGGAGATGAAGTTCACACCCACTGGAGCGGTCATCGGGGCCAAGATATCCGAGTACCTGCTGGAGAAGTCGAGGGTCATCAAACAGGCCACGTATGTGCTGCTCAGGCTTGGTCTGCTTGGAGTTCCCTTTGTCATATTTCTGACTGCTTGGTTCATTTTCCTTTCAGCGGGGAGAAAAACTTTCACATATTTTATTACATATATGCTGGACTTTACCACCAAAACAAGCTGAAGACTTACAGGCTGCCAGACAGGACGCCTCCCAGGTTAGCACAGCAGTTTGACATGTTTTATAGTCATCTTTCCCTTCCCATCATGGAGATGAACATTGATCACAATGTGCGTCTTGCAGGTATATTGACAGTCAGCACCGCAGAGTGATGCAGGACATTGTCTCCAGCAAACTGTACAAGGAGCAGTTTGACGCAATTCAGAAGTGCTTCCGAAATATCGGCTTCACTGAAGAGGTCATTTAATACTCGACCAAACATTATTTGAGTATTTGTTCACAGATCAAATGCTATGATATTATGTCTTTTCTTCTCTTTTTGTAGGAGGTCAGGTCTGTGTACAGAATTCTCTCAGCCATTTTGAACACAGGCAATATTGAATTTGCTGCCATCACATCCCAACACCAGACTGATAAGAGTGAAGTGCCTAACTCGGAGGCCTTAGAGAACGGTGAGATACAACACATCAGGCAGTCTTTGTTCTTTTAGCCAAAGACACAGGGAGAAGAGGAACACTTTTGTTTTGTAATTTAGATTAGATTATAAAAGGGGGCTGTTTTATGTTTTATTCCTCCTTGTGTGATGATTTAAGGGCTGCACACTGTGGTGAAATGCCTTCCTTCGATGCAGATTATTTCTGGGTGGATATTTTTTGAAGGCCTTGAGTTGTGTTTCAAGATGAGAACCTTTAGTGTTTTCACAGGTCTCTGTTATGTTTTTTATGTTGTGTAATGATTTATGTTGAGGTTAATAGTTTGTTATTTTGTGACACATGTTGTTTACTTTGGCAAAAGTATATTGGATGCCATATAAGCATTTGTGGGGACTTTATCGTGTGTCACAAAATGGACAATGAATCAAAAGCATAACATAACAAAAATTATCTCGATTATCAAGCTGATTAACCCTCTTTCCTCTCAGCTGCGTCTCTCCTCAGCATTGGCCCTGAGGAACTCCAGGAGGCGCTGACCTCCCAGTGTGTGGTCACCAGGGGCGAGACCATCATCCGCACCAACACCGTGGACAAAGCCGCCGACGTCCGAGACGCCATGTCCAAGGCCCTGTACGGACGCCTCTTCAGCTGGATAGTCAACCGCATCAACTCCCTGCTACAGCCTGACATGAATATCTGGTGAGTGTGTGCTGGTGATGAACATCTGAACGCACGCTCACTGTTACTCTCCCTGCTCCGATTAACTTGAGCAATCACGCAGAGTTTCTGCAAAGCTCTGATGACCTTTATGGAAGTCTGTGGAGGTAGATGCAAACACGGCGAGGAGAATATCAATGGGCAAGCACAAGTAAAAGGAGAGCGAAAAAAGTTTTAATAAATTTTTGATACAGAGTTGCGTGCAGAGAAAATAATGTTCAGATGATTAAAAAGACTTCAGAGAGACTGCAAAGAGGCTGTTCATTGATCCAAAAAGAATCCCCTCATAAATATGAGCGTCGACTGTCAAGCGGTCGTCTCTCAGAGATGTACAAAAGCCAGAGTTCCTGTCTGCATTCCAGTCATCAATGCTGTTTCCTTATTGCCATTAATAACCCGGTAGCACGGGCTAAAGGTGACCTCTGCATACAGTGGGTAATGACTGGTTGTGAAAACTGGGAGCTCCAAGCACTGAATATGAAATGCAGGGTGTTAAGTCTTCATGCTGTGTTTTAGAAACGTGCATTGTTGGTGAAGATATTGAAAATGACTCAAGGTTAAATCAATAGAGGCTGAAATAAAACCATTTAAGAAGCACTCTCTTTTTGAAAGCTGATGTTTGTGATTTCTCATCAGACTACTACGCTGTTGGGACCAGCGCTGTGTATTTGGGTTGAACTCGGATCATCATTAAAGTTTTAGCAATCAATATGGCTGCTGGGGATTTGCTTGTTCCATTACATAGAAGAATAAGTTTGTTTGTCCCCTTTTTCCTCCTTTGAAGTGCCGCAGAGAGCAGCATGAATGTGGGAATCCTGGACATCTTTGGATTTGAAAACTTCAAGAAGAACTCGTTTGAACAATTGTGCATCAATATCGCAAACGAGCAGATCCAGTTCTACTTCAACCAGCACATATTTGCCCTGGAACAGGTGGGGGTGACATAACGGTGAGAGGTTTTAAGTGTGTCTGTGTGAATCCATCATGCTTAAGAAGAAGCTCGGAATGAATGCACTCCTCAGCAATAAAGTATAAATTAAATCCCGCGAAAACACTGTTGTGGAAATCAGTAATTTTAATATTATTTGTACGTTTTCACATTCATCAGAGCTGAGATGCTCTCAACATGAGCATTTTGCTTTTAGCCAGGCTGCGATGTGCAGACGATTGTTTGTACTGTTGTGCACCAGCAAATGACTCTCTTAATTGATTTAATGAAGTTGTTTACCCTGAAGTGCCAGAAGTCTTTGTTTTCCCTGATGGAAATGAAGAGACATTAATCAAGAACCATTTTGCCATAATGCCTTTTAGTCTGCCTTAATTGCACAACAGTCTTTCTAAATGGAAAAACAAGGAAAGACAGGGCAATTTTTATTCATATAGCACTTTTTATTACAACTAAACTCAACCTGCTTTACATTTAAATGCATACAGCAACACATGTTCAGAAAAAATACACTTAATAAAATGCAAAAGAGATCATTTATCGAGGCACGACTTCACACATAAAAACTGATCGTACTTCCTGCTTGTTCTTCACATCAGACAGGAACTGTTATTGGAAGCTGCCGTTTACCCTTTACGCATTAATTACAGCAGTGATCATTGAAAATGAGGCCTGTGGAAAAGTTTCTCTGCCACAAACAAGTGCGAGCTGCCCCCTGATGAAGTGCTCAGTGGAAAAGGGATTCTTTTAAAGGGATTTTCACTCTGGCTGTACACAGAAACTGATTATTCAGAGTTAATGACTTAAACATGAGGACGGTTTAGATCCATTGGTTCCACTTTATTAGTAAAATATATATTTAAAACAACTTTTTGATCTGAAATTAAATAGATGCAATAATATCATATAACTCTGGGTTATTTGCAAAGTGAAATAAATTATGAATAAGTAAGTGGCTCTATTTGTTAGTTCAGAGCTGTTCTGTTTTATGCATTCAGTAAAAGACTCTATTATGCTGTAAACTTCAGCCATAGACACACACACACACACACACAGCCGGCTGCAGCTGTTTGGTTTTGTTGATCATTTTTCCCCTCACACATGCACAAATCATATTTAGCCCAGATTGTTTAATTGGGTCATTTAGAGAAATCATTAATTAGATTATGCTACATTCACTGGTTCTAATTAGATGGAATACCAGAGCGATGGGGTGGATGCCAGCCTGGTGGAGTACGAGGACAACAGGCCCATCCTGGACATGTTCCTGCAGAAGCCCATGGGTCTGCTGTCCCTGATGGATGAGGAGAGCCGCTTCCCTCAGGCCACTGACCAGACTTTAGTGGGTAAGCCTGGAGCTACTCTTGCAACATGCTCAGACATCAAACAAAAATCATGATAAATGAAGGTCAGAAGTCACTGCTTCTTTGAATATAGCTGCAGTTCTTGCTGCGCAAATTTAACTCTCTTTTCTTGCCTACAGATAAATTTGAGGACAATTTGCGTTGCAAGTACTTCTGGATACCAAAACGCATGGAGCTTTGTTTTGGGATTCAGCATTATGCAGGAAAAGTAAGAAATGAGTCTTTGGATGTGTGCAGCAGATAATTTGCTGCCCTTTTTGTTAAAATGATAAGAGTTGAGATTTAGCTGTGTTTTTTGAATTTTTGAAGTTTAATACTGTGCACAATGTTTACATAAATTAATCAAGGTGGAGCATGTCATTTATAGTCATTACATTCACTATTTTCAGACCAATTAGTAGATATAGCTGCTGAGAGTCAAATCCTGCTCAAATCTGAGTTAAACTACATCTTGAATATGCAAGTTTGGGCTGGGCTATAAATAATTGATCATATTAATTGACATTCTTTGACAATGTGTTCATGATGTGTTGTTTAAATGAATGAATCCAGGCAAGCTGTAATTAAAAATATAACAAAATGAGTCTTTGAAATTTTTGCATTACACGATTGAACAGTTAAACGCAGCTCATAGGCCTTCTTCACAGCAGATATTTTTGACATTAACAATGGCTCTGTTCTATTCAAGTGTCGCAGTTAGCCATGACAGTTTCAGTCAGAGTGCACAGAACCAGGAGCCTGAAAATTAAGCAGCTACATTGATTTCAGCCATCATGTGAAAAAAGGCATATTGCAACAAACATCATTTTTATATTTTATCTCTTTTGCGTGTATAACATTTCGACTGTTTGTGTGTATGTCGTGTGTCCTACTCGACAGGTAATGTACAATGTGAATGGGTTTCTGGAGAAGAACAGGGACACTCTTCCTGCAGACATTGTTGTGGTTCTGAGAACGTCGGAGAACAAACTTCTGCAGCAGCTGTTTTCCAGCCCCTTAACTAAAACAGGTATGCTGTGATATAGGCCTCAGTGAAAAAAATCTAGCAATGTAGAACATCTCAGCCACCAACAGGAACATCATTCTACTGCTAACCACAATGGAAATGGAAATGGAAACTTTTCTTTGAGACAAACTATTGTTAACAATGTCGGGTTCTGACTGTATTACTCTGTGAATTGTGCTGGTGTCTACTGCTTCCATAAATGTTCAGGTAAGTGGGTTTCTTAAAGACGCGGCTCCCAGGCATCTCCTGGTCCCCCTTTATTTCAAGCCTCTGTGTGCCGTGCTTGGATAAATCTGCAGTCTCCATTATCTCTTGAGAGGCTCAGCTCTTTGCGCGGCGCTCTGTTTTTATTTTCACTAAGCTGTCCCTCTTGGTTTCCCACTGCTGAATGCTATCTACAGATTGTGGGTGCGGTGGGATATTTTTATGATAAGGTTTCTAAATACCCAGGGGATGAAGAAATAGTATTTAGAGAACACAAAAGCGACTCTTTCCACCTCTTTTCTGTTGGTTAAATGAAGGCAGAGTAATGTGCGCATCATTAGCCATGGCTGCGGCCTCTTGGTCACTTGACTTAGCTGAAATGCTAATAGATGTGTTAAATTATCAGATTCCCACTTCCTACTTTCTTTCAGCTAAGCCACATTATGTGATTCACTTCCTTTTTAGGGGACCTGTAAATGCCTGCTTTCAGTCCCAGTGGCATTAAAAGGAGCTTCAATTCACAAAAGGCACCTTAGCCGAGACTGGTAGAAATCTGGGAGATGTTTCTGTAAACTTCAATTGCAGGTTGTGCACAAGGGAGCCCTCAGCCACTTCCTTTTGTGCAATTAACAGCTTCAGAGGAGTACACACTATAAAAACAAATTTAGTGAACACTTCAGTTCAGTGCCTTTGTGCACTGATGCACTTTAATGTTTACTGCTGCTGCCACAGTGTCAGTTAGGTCTAAAAGCTTCTTTATTTCTACTTTGTTCCACTGCACCTTTGTCTGTCCTGCCATTCAGACGGATGGATCAAGTTAATGTAATGATTTGTTGCCGAAATAAAACTGCGTTGTGCAGTTTGAGCTCCAGTTATGGATTCTTCTGCCTGTTCATTTAAAGGCGGTATGACTGCAAAACGCTCTCAGTCAAACCCTGTGTTATTTCTTTGGAGTTGGAGGTCCAATTTTCTTATTGCAGTTTCAGAAACTGCAGATCATCTCATTAGATAAAAGCTATGGAGCGCTCTGCTCCGGCTTATCATTCTGGAAAAGATGGAGCGCATGTTTAGAGTGAGATACAGTATAGCATAAAAAAATTATAAATCTATTCTTCAGGGTAAAATTTGTGGGGGGATTTAATTTGCATTTTACTTCACATTATAGATTCACTGTTATCTGTGAAATTACCATTATCTAGGGGGATCTGATGGAAATCTGTTTTACACCAGGGTGGTTTCACACTCTGAGGTCGTCTCTTCACATTGTCACCACTAGGGGACACTCTGGTAGGCCTGCAGCCTGACACTGTAGTGGAAGTAAAATAATGGATCTGGGATGTAAAACTAAACACATGAATTCCGCAAATGTTAATGTTTCTGCCGACACACAAATCAAACTGCAATGATACAGGAACAATGTGTCCAAACCAGACATTGTTTGCTCTGTGTTATATTTTGTTTAAAAGTTTAGAACAGACGCACAGTTTACATTTATGGAATATTTCAGTCGACTCCCCATTCATCTCACACACCAGATTGAGAGCGACATGGTTCTGAGTATCGATGCAGTTCATGTTTGGAGAACAGTAGCAGACTAGGAGGGCCCCAGAAAGTACAAAATCTCCCAGGCAGTGAATAGCGAGGCCACTTGAGCCCTGCAGAATGTGGGTCCTTGAGGCTTGGACATGTGGTGGTGTTTTGTCAGAGGAAATGGGATGTATTTGCATGGACAAATTCATCAGAGCTCGGGCCTTTCCCCCCGATCACAGGGATCACAGTGTTTGACTTGGCTGGGCTCAGTAGGGCCTTCCAGGGCCTGGGCAGCCTGCAGTCACAGTATGGGTCTCTCTCTCTCTCTCTCTCTCTCTCTCTGTGTGTGTGTGTGTGTGTATGTGTGTGTGTGTGTGGCCGCGGGGCTGCCTGGCCTTGCTGCTTGTAGCACAGCACATCTGCACATGCAGCACCTCAAGACTGCCAGGCCTTTGTCAGAGCCTGATGAAATTGGAGGATGTGCAGAGTGATGTGTGCGTTTACAGACAGTGTGTAGTGTAAAGACATACTTCCTGTAGTTTTCCCTCTTATTGATATAAGAGCGTTATTTATCTTTGTCAGGACTTTAATGCTTTTTAATATATGTCCAATAAAAACCATTGATATGAGCAAAACCTGTGCTGACCGATACATCGTATTTTCATCGTCATCGCGATGAAAGACAACATCAATTTAAATCTGAGGAGGAAAAGTGCATGTTGTGATGTGGGTTTACTGTATAATTATTTAGTACTGTACTTTTTAAGGTGCTTGTACTTGAGTATTTCCATTTTATGCTTCTTTCCCCCCCTTCTCCACTACATTTCAGAGGTAGATATTATATTATATTATATATTCCACTTCATTTATCTGACATGTACTCATATTACAAGTCACTTTGCAGATTAAGATTCTTCATGCAAAACATGGGGTTAGTTTTTAAGGTATGATGCACCGCCAAGCAGTATATAAGGTAGTTAAATCAGCTATAATAGAATCACCATTAATTTACCCAGTTATGCATCAACAATAATAATATAACACTCACATTTTGTTGGTAATACTGCTGTTCGGATTTTGTATGCAGGACTTTTACCTTTAAAAGAGTATTTTTATATTGTTACATTTACTTAAGGAAAGGATCTCTTTACTTCTTCAATCACTGTTTGTATTGTCTTTATTTTAAGCAGGGTCAAATTTTACTGTAATACTTATAATACATCGGCTAGTCCACATTCTCACCTCAGGCCTCACATTTCTTGTGAGTGACAACATATTTGGCATGAATTTCTCTCTTCAGGCAAATAGTTCATATTTCACAACTGTAAAACTGTTAACAAAACAAGCTCGTGCCACAATATTCTCCTGTGAGATGTCGAGGGCGATAAGTTCGAGTTCGTCGCGTATGTTGAACAATTTTCATCGGCCGTTACATCTTCGCATGAAGTTGCACAGCTGCAGATCTCCCGTCACTCTCTGCGTCTCCCTCCGTCTCCCTTCATGTTAGGAGATGCTCCTGTGTGGAAATGACAGGCTTCTCCCAGCGATATGACACATTTGGCTCTTTGTTCTCTCCCAGTATAGAAGCCTGTTTCATCCCAGTGGTCAGACACCACAGTCTCTCACTAGACTTCCACACACTGTGAAGAGAGACACTCACAGAGTAATACTTTTGTTAAAATTTCTCCCCCAATCGTAGTACTGGAGAATGTTTTGAGTCAGCAGTGGGATTTTTGATGGCCCCGCACATCAATAGCGAGGAGCCAGCTCTCCGAAGTCACATGGTGCAACATCCTTTGATAAATGCAACACAGTGTTGTGTCACTAAAAGCCAATTACACCATGCTTTTTATGACTGATCTGCTCTGACAGTAGTGGATGGCATTTAAATCAACAGCCCCCAGAGCCATCTCTAGGCATAAACGGTGGTGGCTGTGCAGGGTGGGGAGGGTGGCGGGAGGTTATGGGTGCTTTAATCTCATTTGCTTGGTTGCTGAGTTGAGTTTCTAGATCACATGTTTTCAAAAAGAGAGCGGGAGAGCGGCGGAGATATCCAGCAAGCCTCTGCTCACTCAGCTCGGGAAGGCTGCTCTCTCTTACAACTTTGATTGTCCCCCGTGTCGACAGCTCGATCCACAGCTTCTGAAGTACAAGACGCACACTGGGACTCATAAAAGCGTGTGGGGAGGTGTCATATTGAACGCAGGATTGCTTTTTAATCCCGGGCACATTGACTATTCTTGTCAATAGAACCCCAATACAACTGCCAGCTTGAGCTTTTTTTTCCTACAGGATTCTTGCTGGGCTTAATTTTCAAAGTGAACGCACAGATGCCAGGGAAGGCTTTTTCTCTTTCTGGGGGGGGGGGGGGGGGGGGGGGGGGGGGGGGGGGGGGGGGGGGGGGGGGGGGGGGGGGGGGGGGGGGGGGG
>JBBPCS010000001.1:17470624-17483036 GCA_037974645.1 Hollardia meadi | reverse complement strand
TTGTCTGAAACAATGTTTGGGTGGGTTTTATGGATCAAAGAACATCCACATGAATACCAGGACCCAGGGTTTTCCACCAGAACATGGTACTGTCAGTGGTTTTAATCTCGTGGCTGATCAGTGTATGTTTATATGATAATATATATGTTCTATATATGGCAAAAAATGTATGTATCTTTAAACAATCCCAGTTTAAACATTACCACTCTTGGCAATCCATTATAACAAAAAATTCTGCAATTCTGTTGCTTTTTTATTTTTTTCAAAACCTCTGCTAACCCAGTTATTTATGTCTGGTATATGAGAAGTCTGACAGATCCTCTTGGGACTGATTAACACTGTTAATTGATATTCAGCTTGTACTCTGTTATCAAACACATCTATATCTGGAAAAAGTTGGATGTTTGAAGTTGAAGTTCAAGGCATTATAACTGAACTCGCACCACCAAACTGATAATGTGAATTTACATGATATCTCTTCCCTGGTGTTCTGGTCTTGTCTCTGCCCACTGTTTATTGTTGTCTCGTTGTGCGTCAGCAGTACTCCCTGATGGACTTGCTGTCTAAGATGGTGGTGGGTCAGCCACACTTTGTCCGCTGTATCAAGCCCAATGATGACAGGCAGGCACTGCGTTTCTGCAAGGAGAGGGTGATGGTACAGCTGCGCTACACGGGGATCCTGGAGACAGTGAACATCCGCCGACAAGGCTACTCCCACCGCATCCTGTTTGAAGAGTTTGTCAACAGGTAAGACAGGCAATACCACCACACTGCAGAACGCGTATGTGCTGAGCATCGACACAACCCCAGAGATAACGCGCAGAACAAGTGAGGCATCACACAAAAACACGGGTTCTTTAATTAGATCGGGGTACAAGTTGAGCAGAGCAAGAGGCTGACTAATTGGCAGTCATTAGTGATAGTGCAAGACTAAATCCTACAGCTCCTTTAACTGGGTGGATACTCCAGTGTGAAAAGTATGGATACAATTCAAACAGGGAGGAACTGTGATTATGAGGGGTGATGCATTTTAATGGATTTCCTTTTACTATTGATACAGAGTTTGTTCTTAAACTCAGTGACCTGGAAAAGCTCACATGTAGTCTCCATGTCCCACTGGAATTACATTAGAACACAATTAAAACAAGACTTCATCATTAGAAGGGATTTGCATAAGGGTGTTGTTTTTGCTTTTGAGAATGTGGGACAGGATATGTGGAACTGTTAATAAGTGCAACACACTCCTGTTCAAATGTCCAACCCCATATTTAAGATATGTGTATACACATCCGCTCTGTAAAGGAAGAAATACACAGGCAAGTGTGGGAAAATGCAAGGAAACTTATGTTTGATCGATTCTCCTTTGAAAAATATTCCAGCCACCTCTAATGTGGAGACTTTAAGATGATATAAAATTTAATTAACTTGGGCTCCTGAGCTGTAGGAAGAAAAAAAAAAAAGCTTTCAGATGGTTGGTTAGTCTCTCTGCTTTAGGGAAACTAAAAATTGTGTTTTTAGTTTGGTGGCCTAAAACTTTCAATGACGTTTTTTTGATTATTTTTCATGTCCTTGTTTTGATCCCAGTATCAAAGATTGTTTGATTATTGACAGACCTGATGGATGATTTTACTGTTTTCTCTATGGCACCTGTGCATGAAGTGTGTGTCTGTGTCTGTGTGTGTGAATGAGAGGTTCTATTACCACTTCAGACTACATTTTAACCTTGCTATTGAATCCATATTATCCTACCTGAGCCAGGCAGAAGTCACACAGACAGATGTGAACGGCTAAACTGCACCTTTAGTGAAAACTGATTTAAATTTGTGCTCTCATATCAAAGGCTCGTCTGATGTTGCCAAGCAATGCTTTGTATTTACCATCAAAGAAATAACAGGTATCAACAGGAATTAGAATGAAAGGCTGTAGACCGAGGCAGGGAGGGGAGTTCAAAGAAGTTTTTCTTCTTCTCCTTCTTGTTCTTCTTTTTGACCAACGCCAGAACACAAGAGATGAACCGGTCGTTTTTAGAGCCTTGATGTCGCTGAGCAAACAGTTAGAGCCACTCTGTCCTATGCTGGTATTTTGTAAACTACAACAAGGGGATCAGTGGACGGATCCAGACAACGTGAACGATAAACACGCAGTGGAGCTGATGAACACTGATAGGCCCGGGCTGATGGACATTTTCTGTGGCCACTGAAATAAGAGACGACGATCCGTTCAAAAGAGCCCTAACAGAGGCCCTCTGTTGAAGACTCATGTCTGCGTCGGGCTCATGCTTTTGCTCTGACTGAGCGGTCGATTGTCCAGCTGTGGTGGTGATGCTTCCGGTAGTTGTGTGGAGAAAAAAAGTGTTAAGATTTCGCGTCTCTCCAGTGTTTTGTTAAATTATTTTAAAATGTAGTTTCTTGCTGAAGAGAAGCTCAATGATTGCAATTGGTTATGTAATCAACTGTTACCAAAACTGAGCAATCTGATCAGAATAATTTAGATTTTTCACTTCTAATCCTAAATTTACACGTAAGAGTAGACAAGAGTAGTCGAGTAAAAGTGAGAGGAATAGTTTGACATTTAGGGAAATTCCATTAGATAGATACAACTGTCATATATGTACAAATATGAAGCTGCAGCCAGCAGCTTGTCTTTTTTGGTTTTCATATATTTTAAAGAATCAAGACACGACATGTTAATTAATGATCTTTGGATGTGCACGTAGGTGGGTTGTGTTACCTTTAGACAGGGCCACGCTAGCTGTTTCCTCCTTTCCAGTCTTTATGCTAAGCTAATCCAATTTAGCTGTTAGCTGTGGCTGAATATTTACCATGCAGGACAGGAGAATGGTATCAACATTCACATCTAACTCCAGGCAAGAAAGGAAATGTGCAGATAGTTGTGGTTTTAACTGTTGGGGTTATAAGATACCTGCATCTGAGATTTGTGCTTTCAGAGTGGTATTTCACTGGCAAAAAAACAGTAATCTATTATTAATACTGATGTCTGGCTCTTCAACCCAGTCACCTGAATAAATTTTAGCAATGCAAAACTGTGTTACGTTCCTTTACATTGCAATTTTATGTTTCTTTAAGTTCACGTTTCATTTCAGTGCCAACATGTTATTCTGGCGACTGAGCTCTTCCTTTTCACATGTGTTGAACGCTCGACACTGTGTCTCTCAAAAAAAACAAAACACAACACCCAAGCTATCACCAGATAGCTTTTCTGTTCAAAATAACCTTTGATGATTACAGTTTATTTTAAAGCTTTCATTTGATGATCTGATTGCACCATCAGCTCTTGAAGAGCTATAACTACTATTAGATCACATGTGTCATTGTTTTCCCCTTTGCCTCCTCTCATAGATATTATTACCTTGCGTTTCGAGCCCACCAGATGCCTGAGACCAGCAAAGAGAATGCTGTTGCCATACTGGAGCGGGCCAAATTGGAAGACTGGGTGCTGGGGACGACAAAGGTAACGTCATCATAACACACAAAAAAAGAAACGATAAAGAAATCTGTGTTTATATTATACAATTTACCTATAATAACTATAACATGTACCAAAATCATGTGTTGGAAACAGTCCAGACTGTCCACTTCTCTATATGTGACAGTACACAGATCCAAGCTGAGATACTGGGATGTTATAACCTGGGCTAAACACTTTGGCAGGTTTTTCTGAGGTACTACCATGTGGAGCAGCTGAACCTACTGCTGAGGGAGGTGATTGCCCGGGTGGTGGTAATGCAGGCTTACACTAAAGGCTGGCTGGGCGCCCGACGTTACCGTAAAGAGAGGGAGAAGAGAAGCCGCGGGGCCATCATCATCCAGTCAGGTACACTGGTATCAATCCGACGGTAAACACAAGACTCAAGTCAAAAAAATGCAAATGAACATGAAAATCCTGATGTATTTTTTTTTATCACATAATGACGAAACAGGTGCAAATTTGATGTGAATGCTGGTTTCTAAATGACCTTGGGACTATTGTGTGCTGGCAAGTCTTCATAAAAGAGATGAGTTTGATAACCACAGCTTGACCTACGAGGGTTAAGAGCAACGCTTCAGAGTATACAATAAGACCACAGAGAGTTCAAAGGGATCCATCCCTCCGCCACCTGGTTTAGCGATGTTTTGAAGTGGGATCTGGTGTAGTATGTGCAGTCTATTTTGTTTCACAGAGGCAGCTCAGCAATCTCTTGCACACACACACTCACACACACTGTCTCTTTCTCCAGCGTGGAGGGGCTATGTTGCTCGGCGGAACCTCAAGCAAATAAAAAAGGAGCGGGAAGAGGCCGCTATCCGCATTCAGTCAGGTAAAGAAATGTTTACATTTTTCTTCTGAAGTTCTCCTCTGGACTTTCTCATAGTCCCGTGTCCGGTAGAAATACTTTTTTTCTACATTTTCAAAAGGAAAAGGCATAAAGGCCTGAAAACCGTATGTCTTTGTGAAACACCTTTTTGATCTTGATGAGTGGCCCACGAAACAGTAATAATTAA
This sequence comes from Hollardia meadi, assembly GCA_037974645.1. Taxonomy (NCBI): domain Eukaryota; kingdom Metazoa; phylum Chordata; class Actinopteri; order Tetraodontiformes; family Triacanthodidae; genus Hollardia; species Hollardia meadi. The sequence goes on along the minus strand of JBBPCS010000001.1, from coordinate 17,478,534 downwards.
TTAATAATGCATAAAGAAAAGCTTTTGAAAGTTTGGGCAGCATTTGGTCCCCATGTTTCAGAAGAACAGTGCATACTGAGATCCTTTTTTCCTTTCATCTCTTTCCCAGTAAAGGCAAGAGAGGGGCTTATCCCTTCTGTTTCCTCACGACTTCCTCTCTCAAATTCCTGGCCTATTACACAGCTCTCACATACCAGAAACAAGATGCCTTTTTATACTGTCAACCTTTTCATCTGAAATGTAAATTAATTCTTACTCAGTGTGCCTTGACGAAGATCAAAGTGGGCACATTAACCTTCCCGGGTCCCCACCCCCCACCCACCCCCTCCTTGGAGCCTCTCACTGGAGGACAAGCGAGGGTGCCAAAAGGGAAAGGAGAGAGGAGGGCAGGGGGAGGAGAATTGGCATTGTTACTCCTAGCTCTCCTAAGGGCTGCCCTCATCTGACACATGGAGCATCTCAGTCACCAGCGCACCTTGTGTAAATGTCCTCCATTAAAACCCTTGTAAATAACGCAGCAGAATGGGTAAACATGGTTTTGGTGTGAGGAAAGCACCTCTGTCGCCGTTGTCGTTCTCTTTAGAGAGATGTGTTTGTGTGTGGCCACTGGGGTTCAGGTTGGAGGATGGGTGGGGGGGCTGAACCTGACATAAGTGGGGCCTCAGCCCCCCGGCGGAGCACTCCAGCACATTCACATTGTGTGTTCTCTGCAGCTTATAGCCTTTGAGGTGGGCTGCATTTGCATTCTGAAAATAAACAGATGCCTTTCAAATGTATGAGCCTGGTGGCTTCTCAGATCTCAGCGGGGCCTGGGGGACATGCTCACCATCGATCAGATTAGACCATGCAAAATAGAACCGGGGCTCAACAATGTACTTGAGCTTTCTTTTCCTGCGCATATAATTTTACAAGGAAAACACAAAGCTGCTGATGGAGTCAGTCAGCAGGCTCAGTTTGCCGTCCATCCGAGCCCATAATGCAATAATCGCACAATGTTTTCCCACTGCTGCACTACACTCCTTGTGCCGATGCTAAACACATTTCACTTCCTTCAAGCAAATGCAGTGTTTTCAATAAATTGCAAATTGTGTTGTGAATTGCAACAACTGCGTTCAATAACTGCATCAGTGGAGTATATGTATGGTTTTTAAATGATAGCAGAGGGAGGAAACTGGTTTTCTGGCCATATGAGAGCACGTCTGACATTCATATCCTGTGCAGCTTACAGGGGCCATCGGGTGCGTCGGGACCATGGACCCCAGAGGCACAAATGTCACCCTGAGGCTGCAGGAAAGACCACCAAGGAGGAACATGCAGGGTGAGCCTTGACATCTCATCTTGTCCTTCAGGGTCTGTTCTCACTGAATATTTTCCAGCACTTTTTGCTTTTTGTGAGTTCTTAATTGTTTCTGCACAGACAGGCTTCAAATGTGTCCTAAAATGAGACCACCATTCGAGACAGCTAATGGAGCAAAAGGTCTAACGTGTCTGTCACTCATACGAAGCCCTGCTGGATGGGCTCCTCTTGCACTGCTAATGTACTGTTGTTTCAAGCTAAAGAGAAAGCTACTCCCTAAGCACCACCTCTTTCAGTTTTATAAACGTAATAAATATCTTTCCACCAAGATAGCACACTTGTCTGACCACAAATGGGGTTGGCCGCTGCACTGGTCTCCAGATGTACGAGACTTGTGTTTATTCAGCATATGGGCAGGCCAGTCATTAAGAAAGTATGTGCTAAGCAGGAGAGCAGCCACCAACTGAACAGCAGCACACGTGTCGATGGGGGCTTATAGCTCTGTGTTTAGCCTCTCTCTGCACCGCATCTCACACATATCATATTTTTCAAATTCCCTGGTCTGTAAAGTAGCTCTAAAAAAAAGAATGCAAGAAATGATGACAATGACAAATACTTGTGTGCAGAGTTGCATTGCCTATCAGTGCACATGTGTAAGAAATCTGAAGTCTTGGGTGACTTTTGGTCAACGCCGTTAGTCCCTTTTCAGACTCAAACTCCAAAATATGAGATTTACACATCTAAAAATGTTATGCTTGTTGTATACTCGAACTGAGCGCAGCCTCATCTGGGATTTTTCTCTCCGTGTTTACAATCATATTCCTTGGTGAGAAAAACTTCAAACCTCCACTTAACAATTCTGTTTAATCAGTGTTGGAATCTATCCATATAGATTTATTTTGACATGATTTGGCCCATTTTCCCTTCTGTATGATCCATGTTCTCACCTACATGCTGTTCTTTTCCCTTTTGATATCCAAACAGCAGAGCCTCCAGTTGCATCACCAAGTCCAAACTGGATGAGATTTTGTTTTTCCAGACTCAAAGCGTGACTGCGACTGGCATGCTGCATTGTGTTTGCAGATGTTGTGTCTTTTAGTGTTTGTTTTTTAAATAATGCAACAGAAACATATTTCTGACTTGCTCTTTGCAAATTGCATAATCATAAACTAGAGCTGTGCCATTAAACAAGAAGAGAAATACTAATCATCCTCAGCTCCTCTGCATTACTATGTAATAACCAAATACAATATGTGTTGTTCAGTGACAGTTTGTGTTAATTTCAGTTAAAAAATGCTTCTTACTTTAACAGGTCTAACAACCCAAAGAGCAAAGAGGCACATGCAGATCACATACATAGAGGAAATGTAAGTAACAGAATATGAGCATTAATGAACATTTTCTTATGCCTGACTTTAGCTGTGTATGTAAAAATGCTGCTCCTCTACAAAGCAGCTTTAACCCAGATTATTCTTTGGGAATTTTTTTTTTTTTTTTTGAGTCCTTGAGACAAAAGAGTTCTCTTGCTCCAACCTCCATCTCAGCGGAGAAGACAGGGTGGTACGGGAACGAGAGAATCAAAAGGCTGGAAATTCACGGCTGAGAATAAATGCTCGCTCTTCCCTGAGGTGATTTGTCTTTGCGCTCCTCTTTCTACAGATGTTAGACCCCTTTTTTAGTAAAGACCTGAGGTTCTTTGGTAGCACTTTGATATCCTGCTCGGATTCAATATGTGAAATAGAAGAGCCACTGCGTGACTTGGAGCACATCACAGTCTTTGAAGTCTGATCCAATTTTTGCTGCTCACCATTTGATGTTGAAAGGATGAAATGAGGAAAATGTACAGTTTTTGCCAGTAACTCTGCTGAGCATATGTAAGATTAAAAAAGCAAAATCCTTTGGAGGATGTACTTAGAAATGTTAAGCAGATTAATACTTTCCTATAGCTCTTTTATGCAAAGATAAAATTAAATATGAGAGGAAGTCTGTATGAGCTGTTTTTTAACTCTCACAATTAAGTCAGTGTGGTGCTGTTTGCTAGGAGGTAGGGCTAGTAAAGGGGGATATGCAATTGCATTAGCATTTGATTAACATTGCAAAGCACATTAATGGGTTTGAGTTATATGAGTGCCAAATTGTAAATAGTAAATAAATGAATACAGCATCTACATGACTAAATTGAAAGAAAGAAAAAAAAAAAAAGGTTACGGGGCTTGCTTTAACTTGTGTCTATTTATCCGGTGCCTTCATTGACATTGCTCTTCTGGGTGTGTTTTTTACGCCTCCTCTTTCAAGGTTGGCCTCGACAGCCGAGACAGACAAGTGAAAGACATCAAGAGAGACAAAGGCAGAGCAGAAGACAGTGTAACGAAGCCTTGCAGGGAGACAGCTAGGCTGCGAGACATGCAGTGTAAACAAGGTAAGCCCGAGCACAGAGCTGGCGGGTGCAGGTAATTACACAAAGAGACAGCAGAAATCCCGCTTTAATGGATAAAGTGCCATTTTTAATACAGGGCCCCTTTCAACCTTTCATCCCAGCCAATCCTCTGCTGCCATTCTTTGTTGACAGCAGAAAGAGAGAGGCATTATGGGTGATCATTTCTGCGGTATTTTAATAACCCAGGTCAGCTCATCATAAATGTCTCATGACAAGTGGGGGGGCTTTTTCGAAGTGGCACGAGCACTTCAAAGCTTTCATTCTCCTGCACGGCGAGCCCTTCACTAAGGATCTCATCAGTGACTCTAATAGACCTGCACAGTTACGGTGACAAGAAAATACACAAACCCTGATTTGTTGAACATATGTTTGGTTTGCTTTTTGCCCCAGGCGATGAATTACATTAATTCCTGCTGCCTGGAAGGCTGTGCAGGGGGCCTCCGATTATGGCCGTCACCACTGTGGTAGCCTGGGTAATGGCTGCCCGGCCCTTCATTAATGTTATTAGAGGGGTATGAGGTAAGAGACGGAGGTGAAATAGCATTTAGCGGCGCGGCTGAGAGATTACGGGGATTAGACATGATAATGTAACACAGACAGGGCTCTCTAGCGGGCCCAGGATTAGTGTCAGCACGCCACAGCAGGTCTGGGTTAGATAGCGGCTAATTCGGTAATGCTGCATACAGGTGACCCCCCGCTCCCAGGCATCACTGCTGCTGAAGGGAGGCAGAGTTTGATGAATTTATAATGTCAGAGTGATTATGGAGGGAAACATTGCAGTTAGCAACAGTATGAGCATTGAGCGTTTGGCTCAAATATACTGTATGTTTTGTCCTGCATCACCGGAGCTGCAAGTCGTTTTCTAGCACTTTTGTTATTTTTTCGAAGTTTAAAGCCCAAAGACCTAAGATAAAGATGTAGGACTTTTCAAACCTTTGCATGTAAATATACTGTATTTAAATGTTTTTGTTGTTGTATAACCTTAAAAGTAGAGCTTTGGAACCATGAAAAGTAGCACAATCCTCCACTCTGTATCACCTAATGCACTTAATCGACAAACTTTTTGGCTTGCGACCCCTCTGTGTGGGCTGTGGCCTTGGAGTGGAAATGAGTTATAAGCTACTTACATTGTTTAATTTTAAGGATTTTTAGAGGCATGGAGATGTCAAAATATCTGATTTTGGCAAGGAAAAAATCAAAACACAAGCAAAAATTACTTAAGCAGAGGGAGATTTCTTCAGTTATCTTTGGGACCCTTTAGGGGCTCCCGACCCTTAGACTGGGAATCACTAATTTACTGCATCCTAAATGCTTTTGGTTAATCCCATTGACATCATTCAAAACAACCTCTTTCACTTCTTTTTGTTATTAGGTAAATTGAAGGGTCTCTGCACTGACTGAATTAGGCTTGGGCACATGAATAATAATGTCTCATACCTGACAGTTCAGTTATATCCTATTTAAAGTCCTTAAAAAAAAAAAAATCATCCTCCACTTCTGCCATGGGCTTTACTAACACTTTACCTATTTTGTGTGGAGAGATTTTCATGTATTCATCGTCGCTCCTTTTCTTGCCTCATTTATGTTCCAAGGTCTGCTTGTGGCTCCGACCTCTTTCAGGAAACCCCATTTGAATATGCTGAGGGAGGCCACGGTGGCTCAGGCACCCAGGGCACACTTTGATCCCTGCAGATCTGAGGGCCTTTTTTTTTTTTTATCTATCCCCGAGGTTGAGCGAGTCATGGAAGCCTTACCCTGCCAGATGTTTGGAGACCTGGCTCCTTCCTGTGTCTCATCCTGCTGTCGCCCTCGGTGATTGCGTCGTTTCTCTCGGGCTGGAGCTCGACCTGGAGTGTTTCAGGACACCAGTGGCGAAAAACAGAAAATTAGCCATGGAAATCGAATTACCCCACCCCTCTAGACACTTGCGCACACTCTACACCCTGCTCCCATTAATGCCAAAACACCGGGGCATGACCTGGAACCTCTCAGTGTGTTTGACGGACGTTGGGTCTTTTCTAAGTGATTTAACAAAGCCTAGCCTTGCAACTGACATGCTCAGCACAGTTTTTTCTTTCATGTGTGAAACAAAACAGACCAGGGAGTGAGATGATTTAGATAGATGCCTGTTTCACTGTATATCTGACACCAGGCTATGCAGCTAGTCCCACTTTTTGACAAAGTACCCGCAGTTTTTAATTTTATGGTGGAAAGAGAGCATTAAAGCACTTTGTACTGCAGGCGCTCTCAGATGTCTGCCGTACAAACCTTTGATTCCCCATGTTTTGTCAGTGAAAAAGTTACATATGCACGGTGGAGTCGTGTAAGCCACGCACTCAAGACGATGTCACCTCCCGTCACCTGTCTCCCGAGCCTGAATATTAATACAACATGTTTGGAAATGAGTCACAGAGGCGTGCGCAGAAAGAAAGCCTTTGCTAGCAAACAGCCGATATGATCAGAGTGCTGCTTATGCTCCTCAGCGTGGTAAACAGGATGGTGCTGAGGATCAGTCAGAGCTGACTTTATGGTTTATGAAAGCTGAGCTACTTATGTTAACAGGCTTTTTGAAGATTATAGTTGTGGTAAACATACATGTCAAGAGAGAGACAGTGATAAAGGGGAGCCACAACACAGAGACCAATTACCTCTGCGCCTCGGAAGATAGTTAACCTGGTCGTTTGAAGGGATGAGAAAAGAGAAAAATAAAAATGATGCGAAGAATAGTTGAATTGCGTGTTGACTTATTGGTTATAGTCACGTCCCCTCAGCGCACAACATGGTACAGTCAATACGAATTGATTTTGTTTGTCGCCCTGAGCTCTCTTAGCGCTTTATAGCTGCAACTCAATGGAAATGTGGACGCTGTTTTACCCACATTGAGGTCAAACCCACACTCACCAGTACATCTCACTCTCTTCTCCTCCCGCTCCCTCCCTCAGCTCTTAAACATCTTCCCACATGTCCTCCCACAAGGTTTGCAGCCACCAGGTGCGGCTCCACAACCCACCACCACCACCACCACCACCACCACCACCAAAGCAGCAGCAGCATCACCATATCAACATGCATCTGCTAGACAAATGATCCACCCTCTCCATGTTCTCTAGACAAATACGCTCCCACCCTCTCGCTGCTTCTCAGCCTTTTGATTTATCTGTCTGTCTCCTCATATCGCAGCGTCTCAAGCGGATGCCTTCAGTTTTAGGCAAATTATAGGCTCGACGTAGCGGCAGCAGAGATTTGGAAGGGATAGGAAAGACTCAACTTAACGGAAGGAGTTGCCTCTGTCTGACGCTACCTACGTAATCCTCTTAATGTCAGTGGGAGTAGTTAACAGGATGTACTTCCAAACTACTCATCATCACAATTCCAACGGAATAATCTCCTCAGACATAAAATCAAGGTGGAAAATGATGCTACAAGTTCTCTGTAATTTCACATGTGGATTGACTCATTCAATGTAGTTTGACAAAGTTTTTTTTTCTTATTAGTTTGTCATTGTTTTTTGACAAATACAGGGGTTTTTTTACAGTTAAATAAACCACATTTTATCTAATAAAATTACAAGGGAGCCCACCGATTAGGAGAGAAAAAGCTTAACGTCATTAATTTGCATATTTAATCTATTTTTGGCGTGGTGTCCTTGTCATTCATGTCCCCCTCCTCACTACTTACTTTTTACTCATCTTGTATTATGTCTCTGCGAGATGATTGACTTCCGCAAAGTCCAGAGATTTCTTTCCTCCACACAAACTTCTTCTGGAGTCAGAGTTCCAAATCTGCTGTCAGGGGAAATGATTGATTTCACTGTGAAAAATTGGTTGCAAATAACAACATCCTCTGCTTGCATTAGTGAAAACAGATGCAGGAACTACTCTTTTTCTGCATTATCTGCAGGACTTGACCAGTTTGTCTCATAATTTAAAGCACATGAGTTGCTATTTAGATGTGATGTCCAAAAAGATGAGAGTGGTAATAAATCTCACAAGTTCTGGAAATCTTCTTCAACTTTGGATATCTGTTTGCAGTCTTTGTTGGATAAATAATGTCTGCATTACTAAACTACTATTAGTTTGTATGCTTGTGTCTGCGTTTATGTACCCGTGTGTGTGTGTGTGTGTGTGTGTGTGTGTGTGTGTGTGTGTGTGTGTGTGTGTGTGTGTGTGTGTGTGT
>JBBPCS010000001.1:17459132-17470524 GCA_037974645.1 Hollardia meadi | reverse complement strand
GTGTGTGTGTGTGTGTGTGTGTGTGTGTGTGTGTGTGTGTGTGTGTGTGTGTGTGTGTGTGTGTGTGTTTGTGAGGAGGCGGTTGTGAGGTAAAGAGAGGGGTCTGGGTTGCACATGCCTCATTTAGACATCAAAGGCCCCTGCTGATGATTTTTCCTTATAATCCATGCCTTTTGGTGCCTCTGCTCCCTCCATCTGAATAAACAAAGCCCAAGTGGTTCTCTGTAGTCTGGGAGAAGTCAGGTGATTGCGCCACGTGATTTGGGAAGTAAATCGATACATCTCTAATTTATTCCACTAAAAATCCTTTTTAGCAGCTCTTTTATGTTGCGCCTGCGAAGCATTCTGATTTTCAAGGGATTTCAAAGTGGTATTTAGAGATATAATACGAGTCATCTTCCTCCCTTTGAAAATTAAAGAAACACCTCGCTCAAAAAGACTTCCAGCCCTTTTTATCTCAAGAAGCAAACATGTACAATATGTACGTCTCTCGCCAAGAAGAGCAAACTCTGCATTGGCTTTCTTTTGATACGAATAAATCAATATTGTATGAACCGCGCTGCCTCTGTATTCCCAGTCGACCATTATTCCTCCCCACCCCAAACAGCAGACATTACCCGCGATCATTTAGCAAACCCCTGGTGTGAGCCACTGCCTGACCCCTTCCCAGCTCTGCCTGCCCATGTCCAAGCTGCCTCTCCGATGCCAGACGCCAGTTTGGCAGCCTCCTTGCCTGTTATATATCTGCCGGAGCAGCATTCCTCTGGGGCTGGCCTAGATCAAATGGCAGTGATTTCCCAAACAGAGGCACAGAGATGGGCTGCCTGACCCATCCTCTGATCTGCTACATGCTCTAATCGCTGCAGGTCAGAATGGATAAATGGTGATGCTGAACCTCAGTGCTTCGTGTCTTGGGCTCCAGATCTGCAGCGGTAGATCCAGCAACTTGGGAAAACATCTTATTTAGATCCCAAGCAAATGTTTGTTATTGTGATTTAAAATGTAATTGTTTTGTACAAACTTAAGGCCTGTAAATGTGGCCTACATAAACCAACCACACTCACGAACGTATCTTGTGTGTGCATTAATAGAATCTCAGAGTCTCAGTCATTTTAGCAGCTCTGTGGGGCTGTAGCTATATGCTAACATGCGCACAATGACACCTCACAGATGTTCACCATCTTAGTTTAGCATGTTAGCATGCTCATATTAGCTATTTAGCACTAAACATAAAGTACAGTTGAGGCTGGTGGGAATGTCATTAGTTTTGCAAGCAAAAAGTGTTGAACAAATGTGTTCCACGTGTAAAAAAATCCATTTTATTCTCTTGATGCGGCTTCTTGTTGTTTCAGAGGATGTCAGTTGAGTAGGTGGTCCTTCAGTGTGGCCGAGGACACATTCACATACACACTGTTAAAGCAATGTGGCAATACACACCCACCTCTTAATGTGGTCTGAGTGAACATATCTCAGTACATCCTGGTTGCATTCACACCTGCAGAGCCGTCCACTTGTGATCAGATCACCCAGGACAGATGTTAATGCCAGGTGGCCTATGATGCTGTCATGCTGCCACTGAATGCAGTTAAGAGTTAGTGCACAACCTTTTTTTTTTATGGATTTGTGGAATTGCAAAAAAAAAAAGATAAACAACACACATAAACAGACAATGCAGTCTATTTTACAATACAATTCAGTTTTGGAACATCAAGGACGTTGGGATTCGTTATTTGTGATTGAGTGCTTTGATGCAATTTTCAGGGGAATAAAAACATTTGCTTATCGAATCAATTTCTGCATCATTAGCAGAACAATGTCCTACATACAGACATTGTTTAAAGTGAGGTGGCAAACATTTTATTTGTGCTGGTTCATTTTCTCCTCACAGCGTGTTGTGAAGATGCAGCAGCTCTAAGCGGCAACATTTTAATTCAATCACGATGTAATATTTAAGCCTAAGCGCTTTTGATGCAGTCAAACCAAGCTGCTTGATTAGAAGAAATACACACAGCTGTGTTTTTACAGTTATTTTCCTCAGTACATGAGATCTATCCAAATATTCTCCAAGGATTCACACAGTGGACAGTTAACACCTCTGAGGCATGGATAGATAAGATTCACGGTAAAAGTTGGCTAATATCTCAGAACTGACTGGAACTTTCTGGGCATTTACAAAGTGTGACTTTAGTAAACCTGTGCTGGTTTGAATAACATCAAGAAAGCCGAGGAGAGATGGTGGGGTGTGTTGAGGGGGGGGGGTTGCTCTTTGATGTATAGGATTGAGATGTGATGAGGTCTGTTCAAAGTGAGTACAAAGTAGTGTTAAGATGGAAAAAGCAAATGCAGCTTTAGTCAGGGTAGAGAAGCCGAGGTAGCAAGAGATGATGAAGAAATGTCCTGCCTCACCTGAAACGTAGGCAAAGAAGATGAAACGTTATCTGACATTAAATATAGATGCTTCCCTGTAACGGTGTCACGGCTTTAAAAAAAAAACACGTTAGTAACCTATAAATTTTGAAACGCCCTGTGTACTTTAGTAGAAGAATGTAATAAGCCTTCATAATACTCTTATGTTTGAATAGAAACTCTTCAGCGAGTCATCAATAACATTTCACTTTCTGTGGTTGCACTGAATAATTCCTTCTTCTGTACACTGTTTTGAACAATCAGGGGAAAAACCTTACGCTGCTGAATCGTTCAATGGGCGGGAATCTGGTTGTGTAAATGACTTGTTTCTGTTTACCAGATTAGCCGCGGCTCACATTCGTGTCATTGGTTTCAGTAGGAAGGAGAAGGGTGAGCATCTACATCTACGACTCCTGCACATCTGCTGAGTCGGTGTAGGATTTTCACCTGGTCCACATTCAAGTGTGCATGATGTATTTGTTTTATAAGCCAGGTGATGGTTGTCACTTCACTGTAAACAGTCAATTAATCCAAATCACCACAAGTCAAATTCTGTCATCGGGGTGGCATCAAAAATCTCCGACACAGATATCTTATAACCTCAACACCCAAGAACAAAACTACCTGCATGACTAGACATGATTTAGCTGAACTGAGAGAGTTAGATGAGAAGATTTATACCGCACTCATGTTTGTACACTATGAACCTACAACTAGCTGCCGGTTAGCTTAGCTTTCAAGACTGAAAACTGGCTCTGGTAACAAAATCCTCATACCAGCCCTTTAAGCTCACAAGTTAACATGTCATATCTTGTTTGTTTAATCGATGCAAAAACTGTGTGAAAACGAGTCGTGGTTTTATGGGGGTAGACAACAATAACATGTTAATTTGTGAGCCTGGGGTGCTTGTAGGCTGATTTGTGTGCTGTTTTCCAGTTTTATTATAAGCTAAGCTAACTGGCTGGCTATAGGTTTGTATTTAAATTACAGATATCAGAGTGGTATTGATCTTCTCATCTAACTCTAATAAACATATTTCCCAAAAATGTTAAACTGTTTCAAGTACAATTCTGCAAACTTATTTTATTTTTGGACTCTTTAATATTTTGTCTGACCAGCATCTCTCTGTGTTTCACTGCTGTGCAGTGGTTCTACTTTGACATCTTGGCTAATTTCAGTTGCAATATATTAAGAACCTGCAACTTGACCCTGATCTTATTGGCAAATGAAATAATCCCAAACCAAAAGTATTCTATATGGTTAACTGTAGGCTCTACTGTTGCTCATGTAATGCAGAAATGTGTCTGAACCGAAAACAACCCCTCTAAACAACTCCCTATACAACCTTCCTCATTAAACTCCACATCAGGTGACAAGCCTCCAACCACAGCACTATAACTACTCACACAATTATAAGATACATCAACGTGTAACTTCTAATTGATACAAATGTTAGAATTTATTTCCTCTACTCAAACTCAAAATATTAAATTGTCTCACCTATTAGAAAGTATTATATTTAATTTATTATCAGGCTTTCAATGATTATACATCCATGTAATATTGTAAAAACCCATCTCTTGACTAAAATGAAATAAATATGTTTATTAACATTTTTTTTACTGTTAATGTGTACTCATCTCAGTCGGTGGTAGTTTTCAGTCCTAGAAACACACTTAAACTAGGTGCATGATTTGTTGCAGTCCTGATCTGAGCGTGTGTATAAACACATTCAAAAACCACTTCTCTCTCTGTTGTTGGCTTTCAGTCACAGGAAAGTGAAAGTGTATCCAATACCACACACCGCAGTCTCACCCCTACCTCTTCCATTGTAGCTTTTTAGTAAATTAAACCGTCATCTGCTGTGCACCTGTGAGGAGAGATATAATTAGATGTGCTTTATGTATGTGGATTTAGGTAATGTTAAGCTATTATTGAGTCAGCTCATCGATGAAATTACATAATCTTTAATCTAAACCAAAGTAAATCCAAATTTTTTCTGTCACTTTGTCACACGGGAGGCTGCAGATTTTCGGAAGTCGGGTGCAGAATCTGTTTTGCTGCCGCTGTCATCACCATCGGTATCATGTTGGTGCTTGTTGTTGTTTTTGCTTGGTTGGATCACTGCCCTCGTTTTTCCTCTGTTGCAGGTCCAGTGATGAAGCTGCAGCAGAGAACTCCTCGCCGGCGGGGCCAGCAGCCCAAGCTGCTCAACAGCCCCGAAGACAGCCTGTACTACAACCAGCTAAATGTGAGTTCAAAGTGCCGATAAAGGCCTTTGTCTGACTTTGGTTCCACATGATAATACAATTAAACCTACCTGTGCCAGACCCTGGAGCCCCACCCCCACGCTTCTCTGCCTCTTGTCTTGAACATGTGCTTATGCTCTTTATCTGTTGCTTTCATGTCAGGATGTCTGCCTTCACGGTGAATAATTGATGTGGTTTATCAAAGCTGAGCAAGATGCATGCTTCATCAGACTCACTTGAGCCCTTTGATCAGAAAAAATTATGCTGTGACTTCTGATATTATCAGCATCTGCTTGCATTCAACACAAAATCACTTTGAATTAAAAATTAATGACTCTCTGCTCATCTTTTGACTGTGTGCTCTTGGCCCTTTCCTCAGAGAACTCTGGATTACCAGGGGAGCAAGAGGAAGCCGAGAAAACTTGGGTAAATAACTGCTTTCCTACTTACAACTCTAAACAGAGCAGGCCCTTTGTGGAATAGGAGAATCCAGAAATGGAGTTGTTTTCTTATAATGTAAATGGAGAGCCGAAAATAACAGGCTTTTTATGAGCAGTTGCTCTGCGTCATTAGAGAGGGGGTTACATATTAAGGCTTTGTCAGCATGCTAATTTTAATTGTTGAAGGTCTGACTTGTATTTGTACTATAAATGACATCCTGATTCAGATCAGCCTGCTTAAGAAAACGCATGAATGCCTCGTTGCTGCAAATATTATTTTTATTCTCAATGTCAAGTTTTTCACATCGTCACCGTCCTGTATCCCAGTTTCACTTCTTCTTTCCCATCACAGTCAAATCAAAGTACTGGATGGAGAAGATGAGTACTACAAATTACTGTCAACTGTGGAGTCAATCCCTGAGGAAGAGTACGCGACCACCCCCCCCTCCCACCCTTTCTAGCGGGCCTTTCGTCAGTCAGAGCTAAGCCTCACACCCATGTCAGCCGGTAAGACAGACGCACCAGACGTGTAGACAGACACTCCAAAGAACATCCTCAGTGTTGGATGTGCTGCGGCATGTGGAGCAAGTACAGCAGCAGTGCAGACCTTTCTCAGCTGTTAATCCAACGTGTTTACAAGAACGACTTACAGTTTTCTATAATCATTTTTGCTGTTTTCTGTATAGTAAGCAAACACAGTTTCAATTCCAGATGAAGTTTTATAGCCAGAAAGCTTGATTTTAGTTAGTGATGTTAAAATTTAGCAAGAAGACGGGCTCCAGACATGTTCCTAGTGTATGTACCCACCTGCACTCGCTGCTATTGTGACTGTGGCAAAGATTTTGATAATATTATGAGGCCTAATGGTCATTTTTTCTAGTGCCTTAAATCCTGCACTGAATAGGAAATTACCATTAGGTTTAAAACACTGCTGTGAAATGGTACAGATGTTGCCCCATCAATAAATAAATTAATGGCATTACACATAACACAAAGTGCACGTCATCATGTGGCGCACTGGGAGGGCAGGTTTCATTAATAAAAAACAATATGCGAGACACTCAAATGCTGAGCCTCAACTGCGAGTTGTGTCAGATGTTTAAGCTCTATGCCTGGGCTTCAATGAATTATTATTCTTATTATGCATATATGTATTAATTATTATTTGTCACTGGTGTGTCAGGCTATGAATTAAGATAATAACTAATGGAGACAAGAGAAGTGTCTTCAAATTGTTTCCTTTGACCGTGTGTTTGACCATCAGTCAAAACTTCCATCATAGTCTATTTACAATCATATAAACTGAAGAGAAGCAAACAAATCTGTTGATTTTTAAAGCTTTAACCAGCAGATGTTTGGTGTTTTATCTCAGTGAATGACAACAATAGCACTTTCTTAAAATGAAAATTATTTTCTCTCAATTGACTTATCCGTTATTGTTTCAGCATTGTTCCAGCGTTGCTCCACATTTAATCTAAGGAGACCCTCATCTCGCAGGCAGCGTGTTTCTGAACTCGGAGGTGTTATCCTGACTTGGAAACATCTACCCATTTTTGAGCGTTCATTGTCTCAGACGGATCCGGAGACAAATCCCTCTGAAAGCTCAAACTCTCTCCCTACGAGTTCTGCCTCGGCGAGCTGCCTGTAGTTAGGAGGGCTTTGTGCTGTCTGAGTGCTGGAATCACCACACATAGCCTCACAGAGGCAGAGCTAGACCTCACTTTGAATTTCACCCTAAATACTGAAATTTTCTTTTAAGATGTGAAGTGTCGGAAATGCCGGGCTGGCGAGTTGATTTGTGGAGCTTTTTTTTTTTTTCTTTTCAATTTGCATATCATTTACTGCATCTCCCTTTGTTGACACCCGAGGGCCCGAGAGGAGATTTTGATCTTAATAGGAAGAGTAGGGTGGTATGTCTGAGGATCTCATCCTCCTTACACTCAGCGGGGAAAGCATTAGAGCTGTGCTTAGATAGCGAGACCGGCTTTACTTGGGTTCAGGTTCACAGGAATCCTGGTTTGATTTTAAGAGGCCCAAAGTGTTCATCAAATCCCGCCGCTTAGTACTGTGAGGGTCAGACTCAGGTTGGACTGACTCATCACCTAAACATCACTGGTTATATGTGTAGTTTCTCCTCTTTTCAACATGTGGAATATTTCTTTAGATTCCTAAAATGTAATTAAAACAAGTAAAATTTAACATGATACATGGTTTCATGCCATTTGACATCGTTGTGGTTTTAACCCCGTCATTTTCCAGCCATACTGTAGCTATGCTGCTCCTGGTGTTGACCAGCCACACACAATGCTTGTGTAGTGGTACTATGGTTAAACCAATATGTTGTAAATGTGACATCTCACTGTGGTGGAAGAAGTAGTCCTTTACTTTATTCAACAATGTAAAATGCTCTTTACAAGTTCTGCATTCATGATACAATGTTACTTGAGTAATAGTAGAAGAATATTAGCAGTGAAATGTACTTAAATTGCAGATTTTTACGCAGAAACTGCATAAAAACTGCATACTCATTATTGGACTATTATTACTGATGCATTAACTTGTTGGATAGGTTAATCTATAACTTAAGTATTTTAAGTTTTTGTATTTCTTCTGCAGGGGAACTTCTAACTACAGCTTTTAAATAAATGCAGTTGAGGGGAAAAAAAGCACAATATTTCTCCCAAAATAAAGTGAAGTAGAAGTGAAATAAAAAGTACTTAAGTACAACACTTGGGTAAATGTACTTAGTTACATTCCACCTCTGCATGTACTATGAAAACATGTAACGCACAAAAGCAGCCTGTAGTTAATGAGATTTTAAAACAATATTTATTGTATCTTTAAAATTGTGTTTATGTGGCTAATTGTAATTGAAATCAGTTGTTTCCATGACAAAATTAGCTCATGTAATTAAGCTGCATCAATAATAATGTCCTGCTCCTTTCAATTTATTGTCATATTCAACTCAGAAGAAACTCAAAGAGTAATACCGCAGACCACTGGCAGTTTTATAATGTGGTGTCACAGTTAGTTCAGAAGCATTTCACCTCCGGTTGTAGCCACAGATCCTGCAATAATTAAAATCCTCGTTGTGCATTACTCCCTTGCTGGGATAGTTCTGCTCCTCTGAAGAGCAGTCTGAAATAGGTCACCCCAGCACCCTGTAGTGCATCTTAAAAGTACACTGAATCAATTAAGTGTGATCATGCTCCCTTGATTATTTCGGCCCTGTTTTTACCAGGGAGAGGAATTTCAAATAGGCTCGCTAGTTTGAATAACAAGGTTGGACTGTGGTGACAAATGGTTCCAGAGTGGGTGTTTCTTCCCCTGCTTTTCTCTGCCAAATTAACTCCCTGGCTGATTGCCTGCTTTAGCATATGAGAGGAGGTGAGCGGAGGTGTGTAGGTAATTGCCTCGGTTAGCTGATTATGTGTTGCAAAAGACAAATGTTATGAAACACTGTCGTCACTCTCATGAAAGATGTTCTGGCCCAATAAAGTGAAGCTTCTGCGCTCGCTCGGACTCCTGGTCGTCCTTTTAGGTCCTCTAAATCATCGTTCGAGGCCCGGCACCTGTGCTCTCTTTAGCACTTCTTCGTAAATCCAGCTCCCTCTTGTTTTTCCTCATTAAATCCGACAACATCTGGTGCGCGAGAGAGGGCCGCTTTAATGTGGCTAACGTTACTGCCGGCGTTATTCTTGCTATTTTGGCTGTTTGCTGTCATGTGCAGCACTTTCATTGAAGCTACACCCAAGGCAGCCCCAAACACCATCATCCAAAGTTTTAAATCACCGTTATGAAAATCACTCGAGCTGCAGCCTTAACAAATGATGAAAAGCTTTTATTTTCTAAAGAAGCATACTTACCTTTTCACCTAATAGTGATGTCTCACTTCAAAGAGGGAACACGATTAGGCCAACATTGTCCTGTTTCTATATCCTTTGGGTTCAAAGGGAGCGCTTGAATACCTGTATTTCATGTGCAGCCTTTTCAAATACTGTTTTAATGCAGTTTACGTGCTTTTCATATCCAGATGTGTCAGTTTTCCACCACAGTAGAATATATCACACCATATTATGATTGCACAGCACAGTTTTGTAAGTAAAGAAGTAATGCATTGTTTTGGAATAGTTTTTGTTCCCACCAACTTCAAGCACAAAGGACAAACAAGGCACCTACAATAGCTCCAAACTTAGCATTGTGATGCTCTGTGCTGGCTAATGATTAGTGCCAAAGAAAGCAACATAACTTGAGCGTCACCCAGATGTCAGACGTGTTTTGAGAGCTTTGAGCAAAAGAACATTCCCTAAAGACGGCATTAATAAAGAAACTGGTTGAGCTGGGTAGAGACGGGGAGGAAGAAAGAGATAAAAGAGTCTGTTGAGTACATACATCAAAGGTCTCTTAATGACAAGGGATGCCATTAGGGTTACAGTGGCTTTTGTTTCAGCTTCCTCACACCTGCAGTTTGTTGAGGATGCTCTGTGCACGGTTTTGTTCTCAACATTTACATGAGTAGAAGATGCATGCGTGAGGAGGAGATGAGAGTTTGTTCCAGGCTGCTAATCTTGGTGGTGAACCAAATGTTTTGGTCAAATTTACATCCTCCTTTTCATTTGCACAAGATAAGAGATGTAACCATTCAGCGGCTTCCTTGTGTAAAGAGGGGGAAATCTTTAAAAACAGCGTACATAGGACAATAGAAACGGTATGGAAACGTTGTCATCCTGTACGCCATTTAATTTAATGACTTAAAAGTTTTGCTGGTGCCTCCGGTGCTGGACTGGGATTTGACAAATCAGAGCGTGAAATTGTGATTAGCCTCTCTCAGTTTGTAGACGGAGTGGGGCACTTGCAGACTTGGCATGGCCAAAGGTGTAACCTGTTTTGTTTTGCCCCGGTGCTGCTTTCCCAGATGGTGGGACCAGCTGCCATTGAATAAACGCTGGACGGGTAACAGTGTGAGAATTACCACGGCCTTGTTTCCGTTTGGGATGCAGAACAGAAAGCTTGTCTTTTCGCCACTGCCAGGAGGAGCATGCGTGTATCACCAGGTGCTCAAACAAACAACTTATTGATTGACGTTAGAATAAAGCAGATTCTGGTATAAATGTTTTAAAATCTGTTCCTAGATGTTTGTGTTGTTGTCCACGGAGACCCCCTACTGTCATATCACAGTGTAATGACAGTATTTTTCTTTACTTGATGCTCCTGTTTTCCTTTTTTTTCAACTTTATTTTTAAGATAAATGAGCAACACTTCACTAACAGGATCTTTTACTAATAAATGCAATTAGTTAAAAGGTTTATTTTACTCTTTATATTTTCATTGCTTTTGCAAAAGTAGCTTTACTCTTCTGAACATTTCTTTTAAATAAATATTTACTCAAATGAACACATTTCTACAGATTATTTATCGCAATACAACATGCAGTCTTGTTGTAGCGCTAAAAAAAAGTTATAAACCTGAACAAACTGATGTTAAAGTATCAAAAATAGCATTTTGCAAATATTTGCTGTTACTTTTGTGTATTGGAGGAACTCAACTGCATCAATGCATAAAGGTGCAAAAAGCTTTTAGCAGGTTTTATTGCCTTGCTTAAGCACAATAGTACCTGCAGAGTAGTATAAAAAAATAATAAAAATTGAGTATAATAAAACATAAACCACCTGTTCTTGTTCATTGCATTACAGTATGAACGATGATTAAAGATGAGATCTCTTTTTTGTAATTTTTCCTGGGAGAGCACTGCAGGCTGTAGCCTTGTACATCATCATAGAGGGGAAGATTTTTTTTTCCCTCTTTAGGGCTGGATTAATGCATCCAGGGTGGGCTGAGTGAAGGTAAAGTGACCTGTCCCGCCCTGGTTCCCCCAGGCCAGCCCTGCACATTGCCAGGGCTTTGCTCTTTGCCCTCGAATATGCAGAGATCCCCAACTTCATAGGCTAAGAGAGAGAGAGGGAGAGAAAAGAGTTGTATCGCATTGCAGGGAAAATTAGTGAGACCAAAGTTGGGGTTTCTGTGTGTTGGGGGCTGCGAACAATGGCAGCTTTCTGTCAGACAGCAACTTCAAAGGTCGGCTGAGTGACTGCTCTGAGTTATACTTTGTTGTAGATCACTGAGGAAATTCACAGATGTTTTCTCATATGAGACACCATTATAGCGGCTCAAGTACCCTGCAGCCTCGAGCACCTCTCCCACATCTCTCTCTCTCTCTCTCTCTCTCTCTCTCTTTCTCTCTCTCTCTCTCTCTCTGTCTCTCTCTCTGTCTCCCTCCCTCCCACACACTCAAACTCA
>JBBPCS010000001.1:17439854-17459032 GCA_037974645.1 Hollardia meadi | reverse complement strand
CTCTCTCTCTCTCTCTCTCTCTCTCTCTCTCTCTCTCTCTCTCTCTCTCTCTCTCTCTCTGTCTCTCTCTCTGTCTCCCTCCCTCCCACACACTCAAACTCACTCTCACACATGCACTCCCCCACCCTCACCCCCCCTCGTCTCTGATATCTCTTGTATGAGACAGATGTGGAACCTGTTTTCTCTCCAACTGTCCAGAGAATATAGAAAGTTTAAAAACAAAAAAAAACAAAAAAAGGGGTTCGTATCGTGGCATTGCCCGCTGACTCTGTCAAATCTCTGTCAGTTCACTCAAAATGTCAAGATCACGTGCCGCTGCGCTTCCTCAGATCCGTTTGGGGTCAACACAAAAAGTATAAAATCAAAACTGAACGACGATAGTGAAAAGTATGTTGATTGCGGCATGATTGACAATCCAGTTTTTCTGTCTCTTCTGCAGATTCAACATTGAAGTGGACCTGAACCAAAACAAACTCAGCGACACACATGGTTTCTGTTGTACATTTTTATTTATTTCTAGTAAAGTGCTGTTTTATATGAGTCAAATAAATGTGTTTAAATCGATGACTTTTACTATTGATGCTTTATTTTTTTCTTGTGTTCACTGGTAAACAATGGTCCTTTCCACATCTTATGCAAAACTTTGAACAAGATGGTAAATAGAGAAATATAATTTACCCATCACAACAGCATTGTTGTGATTGCCTCAGTTTAGAATTGTATAATAGGTTGTTGTTTTAATTGCAATGATCTAAATAGAACTTTCCAAAAAATTTCCATGTCATTTTTGGGACATAATGCACAGTCAAACTCAAATCTGTTCACATTATAGGCTAAAGTTAAAAAGCAATGTCAATATGACCCTTGAGTTCAAATGTTTCATTTGTTTTAACTCTGGGAATTCAGATTTCTGATTTTTTTTAAAAAGTTGACTTTTATATTTTTATAAAAATACCAACAGCTCTGCGAGTTTTGTTTCCTGTCACCACTGCAAGATCTTATTCTGCTCTTGCCTAAATGCAGCTTCATATATGTCTCCACCTCTCAACAGTATTTCTGTTGATCAACTCTCCTGCTGTACAATTTAAAGTACAGTATACTGCCTCCATGTTCAACCTTTGTGTGTACAGGCAGAAAACTACTGCAGTTGGGTTCCTCCAAATTAATTTTCCCATCAAATGCTGCAGGAAAAATTTCTTTTAGCCAAACCACTGCTGAGGTGACCCTGTAAAACTGGAGGCATAGCCATAAGACGGTAAAGGTTTGGAGCAAGGAAATTACCTCTGGGACTGGACATTGTGTCAAGCATGCAGTCATGAATTTCTTACAAACTATATCAAAGTCCCGCTCAGTCAAATCCATCCCTCAGCTGGAGTCCCATTGAGATGCATTAAAATGTAAGAACTTGCATTTAGGGCTGAACTGAGTATCTCAAAGGAAGATATCAATAATTTGGTAATGCTGTTGGTTCAGAAAATTCATACAGTTGTCATATGTGGTGGAAATTTGCCGTTGCATAGCATGACAGCTCGCATGCAAAGCAGATTTATGTGAAAATCCACCTCAAATCAGAATTAATGTCAGCTATTTTAATGTTTCTAAATCATCGCTGCTGCTGCTGCTGCTGCTGCTGCTGCTGCTCGGGATCATAGAAAAGTCTTTATTCTGTTTTTAGGGTGGATTCTCCCTTTACTTTAAAAGTTGTCTGGTTTGACATGAGAGAGCAGATTACAACATTTGACATTTATCTGACATTTAAACCTGGAAGCAAAAACTGACTGACAGCACTTTTCTCCACAAATACAAATTTTGGAGGAGACTGTTAAAATGTTTACTGCAATGATGTCTGAGCTGGTCAGTTGATTAGTTTCTAGCAGCTGCTTAATTGAGTTTACAGCATTCAACCATTTTATAATTCTATTTTCACCTGTTTTGAGCCCCGTTATATCTTCTTTTTTTTTTCAATGCATAAAGTGATTACATGTATAAGCTATATTTCACAGTTTAAAAATTTTTTACCTTTTGGTAATCTTTATAAATGTTTAATAAATCATTCACTGGTGCCTTATGCACCAGTTATAAGCCATCAGTAAGAACAACTTTAGGGTTGCCAAGTCATGAAAAATCCCTTTTTGCTGTTGTTTATCCTCTTCCAACACAACTCCTGTTAGATTTGTGTAAAAACACTTTATTAATGACTTATTAACACACCCCAGCTTAGAATGCTTAGTAAAATGAGAAACCTAGAAGTAGTTATTAATATTTTACCTACATTCGCAACTAGTTATTATACAAATAGAAAGGATAAACACCATTTGAAGGGATTTTTCACAACCTGGCAACCCAAAACTTTGTCTTAATGATCTATAAACCATTTAGCCATTTTATAATTCTCTTTTCACCTGTTTTGAGCTCCTTTGTGTCAAAATGCAAAAAATGAATGCATGTACACTAATAAAGTACAGTTCACACTAGTAACTAATGGCTTTATAAATGGTTAATAAATTATTTACAAGTGCTTTACATATCATGTGAAATCCATTAATAAGAACTAGTTTGGGTCGCCAAAAAAATCCCTTTGATTGGTGTTTATACTTTCCTTTAGGTAATAATAAATGTTGTCATATCATTAATAGTTGTTTCTCACTTTCTAATAAGCCATCAAGTATTTCAGTATTTCAATAAGTAATAAAGTGTTTTTACAGAAATCATTCTGACTGATGAATTAAAAATATCAAAAGACAATGCACGTTGTCATGTTATCCTGGGGGAGGATAAACCTCAGCAAAAGGGATTTTTCACAACTTGGCAACCCAGATGTTGTTCTTTTTAGTTCTCACAAAACATTAGTTAATAATTTATTAATCATTAGCAGCATTACTAGTTATAACTAAAAAGATGGCCTACTACGAAAGATCACGCACGCACGCACGCACACACACACACACACACGTTCTGTACTGTAAGTGTCAAATTTAATATGACATGGATTCACAGCAGCGACCTTCCTGTTTTCCGCATGTTTATAAGCTCTATACATTAAAATTCATCACTGCTGCCAACTTGATGTAAACAAGGTTAATCTCCACTAGTTTTTTATTAGTCAACACTATAACTACACCACTCCTGTAGCCAGTTTTGTAGTTCAACATGGCTCCAGTGCAGCCCAGCAGGACTCCCCCTTTCCCTCATGACTTTGTAAAGCCGTGGGAGAGGACTGGGAACATTAATCCCTTCAAAGGAAGAGATCTAATTCAAAATCTGCTGCTCCAAACTAGTTGGGAGGACAGTGATTGTTTCTGCGGGGAAGCCAGATAAAGATCAGAGAGTTGATATTAAAAAAAACTACAACTTCCATTTCGACTGGTAAGCCACAAAAGTTTGGATATTATCTTATGAAAACTGCATACTTTTGGCTTCATTAAATGTCCTGAAACAAAAAAATGTATACAAAAGATGATATTATATTCCAGTTTAACCTCTGTGTTGACGTTATTATAAATACTTCTGTTCAGTTTGGATGTTTATGTACATGAAACCCTGAATGTAAGCTTCCTCCCTAGACATGACTAGTTTATAAGGAAACATAATTGAGACATCAGCATTTAAAGTGCTGCTTTTTGTCACCTGATTTAAAACAGAGCTTTCCTTTTTGTAAAGTAACATGCTATGATTTAAATTAGCTGCTGGGAATATACCCTGAGGCTCTGTATCTTACATTTTGATGCTCAACAAAGAGGAGAGAGAAGGGAGAGGGGGGGTAATCTTAAATTAGGAGTAAGATTCTGATAAAACAAATGAATGAAATGAGCGAAGGAGATATGAGTATTTAAATAATTCAGAGAGGGCATAATTAAGTGTTTAATGCCACATTGTATTTCAAAGCAACAACAGAAATTTCAATTCAAATTGGAAATGTAAAAGAGATTGTTCAGAGATGAGAACTTTGTGTTGAGTCACTTGATTTGGTCTCTTTCCTCCATCAAACAGTCAGTGCAGCGCTCTTGGAGATCTCCAGAGATAACAATGTCACATTGTCACATAGGGTTCTGCTACAAATCCTTAATTACAAAAAGAGGATCAGATGACTACAGCATCCAATACCGGGGTCTCCAGGCGGCATGTGGGTCTTTGATCAAGAAAATCCAATTATTTGTGTATATACATTTCCCACATAGTGATTACTTCATTAATTGTCCCGCCTTTATCTCCTCCCTTCCCATCCCCCCTAATAATCAGCTCCTTTATCCAGACCAACAAACACACCATAGGAGCTTTGTGGATTCAAAGGATTTGCTTTCCCCTCTCAAAGAGCCGCTATTCTTTGATGATTGGGCAGCGGCAAACTTCAAAGTAATAAATCTTATTTCTGACTGGCTGGCGGCCCACCAAAGTCCTTATCAAATTCTAAGAAGTGATCCCTCACTCTTCAGATAGACCAAGGATATCTCGGAGAGAGGAAGCAAGTGAAGAGTGGAGGACCTGCTCGACTCCATTTTTTTTTTTTTTTACCGCGAATGCACATTTTTACCTAAATTAGTACTTTTTAAAAAATTTTATTTGTCTTCATCGAGAGGGAGGAGGACGTTTACCATGGCAGCAGTGGCTGTACTGCGGAATGAGACACTCCAGGCTTTTCTTCAGGTTTGTGCGCAAGTTTCTGTTTACTTTGTCGACTTTAATAACTTGTAAACGTACTCATTCGAGTTTATTTACGTTTGGGTTAGGATTCTTTTAAAATTAACGAGGGTAAAAGTCGAGCTCTACCTTGATAGTCCAGTGTCTTATACCGTAATTACTATCGCTAATTGTTTTGCGTGTTAATGACTTCTATCGTAGCGATTCAATATCGATTTAGAGATGAAATTCAATCCTATGTAGACAAATCATTCCATCATTTGGTTGGACGTTTCAATGCATCGCATTATTTATGTGTTTACCTCATGAAGTGCGTTAAATAATGATTGTAATATGGGAAATGTGTGTTTCGGTTATCCAGGATCGCACTCCAAACTCTTCCCCAGAGAACTGTAAGCACTCTCCGCTGGCTCTCCTGGCTGCCACTTGTAACCGGATCGGGCATCACCACGGATCGAACCCGGCAGATTTCATCCAGGTCCCTTACGACCCGACCCTGGGCTCCCCTTCGCGTTTATTTCACCCGTGGACTAACGAGGGACCCCCTCAGAGCAGCCTGACAAGCAACTCTACTTTCGGACTATCCTCAAAGCCCCAGCTGTCTACGCACATCCAGAGCTCATTCAGCTCGCACCACGAACTGCCCCTCACCCCTCCGGCAGACCCCTCGTACCCCTATGACTTCTCCCCTGTGAAGATGTTACCTTGCTCCATGCAGTCTCTGCAGTCCACCTGCCCTCCCACCTACGTCCCCGCTGTCAGTTACGCAGCCCCAACTCCCATTCCGCCCGCAATGCCAAGTTTTGTCACGGGACCCTCCGGCCTTGTGCACCAGCAGCAGAGACAGTTGTCCCCAAACCCTGGAGAGGATATTCCGTGGTGGAGCCTCCAGCAGGGGAACCATGTCAGTCACTCTTCCTCCCTTGGTCCCCATCGCTTCCAGCTGCA
Organism: Hollardia meadi; assembly: GCA_037974645.1. Classification (NCBI taxonomy): domain Eukaryota; kingdom Metazoa; phylum Chordata; class Actinopteri; order Tetraodontiformes; family Triacanthodidae; genus Hollardia; species Hollardia meadi. The sequence continues at coordinate 17,453,446 of JBBPCS010000001.1, read as the reverse complement.
GAGGGGCTTGGTTCTGGGACATACGGACTTTGCGCAATACCAGACGCAAATCGCGGCTCTGCTGCACACCAAGTCCCCTCTCGCAACTGCGCGGCGGTGCAGGAGGTGCAGGTGTCCCAACTGCCAGTCCTCCACGTCCAGCGACGAACCTGGGAAGAAGAAACAACACATTTGTCACATACCGGGTTGCGGGAAAGTTTATGGGAAAACTTCTCACCTCAAAGCGCACCTGAGGTGGCACTCTGGAGAGCGGCCGTTTGTATGCAACTGGCTGTTCTGTGGCAAGAGTTTCACCAGGTCGGACGAGCTGCAGAGACACCTGAGGACTCACACGGGGGAGAAGCGCTTTGTTTGCCCGGACTGCTGCAAGAGGTTCATGAGGAGTGACCACTTGGCAAAACATGTCAAAACTCACCAGAACAAAAAAAGCAAGTGCCACGAGAAGACACTTGAGCATGTCAAAAGGGAGGACACGAGGAGTATGTTGTAACACAACTTGTAGACATTTTAAACAGTAGAAATCCCTAGTGCAATACAGTCAGTCCTACATTAGTACACGGTGAGCTGCATTTTTATAGGGTGTTTTCTTTATTTTGTTAGTTGATTTCTTTCATCCTGACAATAGCTTCTAACATTGCTGGTCTGTGTAGCACATTGTTGTGTATATATAAAGTTTCATAAGTTAATTTGGGACCACGGAGAAGTTATAGTTCATGAGTTTGAATTCACTGTCTATATCATACCAAGAAGACAAGTTTACAACTTGTGTTTTGATCATTGTCTTCGGTGGAAGATTTCACAACCCTGTAAATTATATTTAATAGCTTTTGTTGAATGAAAGTGTCCGTTTTTTGCTCCTTATGGGGTGTTTTTAAGCATGCTCTTGAAAAGATCTGCTATTGTTGATATGACCCAAATACTGTGTGAGAATAAAGATTATAACATTTTCCTCAACTCAGAATAATTCCTTTAATATATCTCAGTATGGGTGATGAGACAATCAGGTTTTATGTGGAAAGAAATAGATTTAGTATTAGTGTGCCTTGTGAATTGTCAAAGTTTTTCAACAGTAAAAACAAGTTCTAAATTACAGCTGTTTTGCTTTGTAAAATCCCAAATTTAAGTGATTTGAGGATTTGCGAGAAAAGGTGTGCTAATAGTTACGATTGTTGGTGATGGCCAAAAATTCCTAATCCACCCAAAGTAGAGCAATGATTATTATATTTTGGCTATACTGGGGCTGAAAACAAAGACATTTTTTTATTTATTTTTAAAAATTCAATTTCTTGCCCTGCTACTCTACCGCTGCTGTTGTATAACCTCTACATGAGCATTTTTTAGCAGTTTCAGCAGTAATTAAGAAGGTATAGATGACAGAAGTTGGGTTGGGTTGGGTTGGTCTGGACTGTATTTGAAAATCACAGAAATAATTGAAATGTGCATTCACCGCACATTTACAATCCAATCTTACACAGTGAAATATTTCTGCGTGAGCACTGAAATTGGTCGCCAACTGAGCAAAAACTGACATATGAAGTAGATGCAAAGGTGAATACAGGTGGTAATATTCTGAAGCATAATTAAACTCCAAACTCTACCTTTTCAGTATCGAGGTATTAACTTCAGTAAATTATGTGAGAGGTTTTACTTAAAATGTTCTCCTATTCATGGATAAAAATTCAAACAACCCTCAAAATGAATCAAATAAAAAGTTTGTGCATTTTCACGTTTTCTCCACAGTTGATGTTAAATTCTCTGCCATTAGAATCAACAATAGAAATGCTCTTTATTAATGCTCTCTAATAGATGTGGTCTATTTGTTTTGTGCCAGTTTCTGTGTTTTACATTTACCTCTGTGGACTAAGCAGGGACACCGTAGGCTGAGATGAAACCCATTATCAGAAAAACACTTTGCTTTTTAGCTGGAATATCACTGAATTCTTGTTACACTCAGCAGCACGTGTTATGTCTTATCTGTTTGAGTTACTCTGAGTCTTAGTAGAGAGTTGACAACAGTCTAGTTTTTTTGACCAACGTAATTGGCTTAAGTCTTTTTTGTCCACCAGAGTGAGGAAATCACTGCAATTGTTGCACACACATACTAACACCTACACTAAGTGTCATGTAATATTGATCACTGCTCCACCACAGCAGTGTCTTACACAAAGTGCCATTAACTACTTGCTGATCTGTAGTTTTATGTTGACTTCCTCCACAAAAGATTGTCCCACGGTGGATTTAAAGTGACCTTAATGGGGAAAACATACCTTTATTTTTTAACCTCAAAGCAACTACGTCCATGTAAATTAGCACATAAAAGTGACAAACTCTTCAGTATCTAATAGATCTGAACAATGATACAGTGATCCAACATCCATTTCAATAACCCAGTGTAGAGAGTAACATTGCTGCTTGCAGGAACAGTGACACAGTTCTCCTGTCTGTCTTATGAGGGATCACTGAAAATGTCAGTATGAAGAGAACAACTGCTGCCATTCATTGGCATCTTGAACTGTCAGTTTTCTGCCTCAACAGCGCCCCCCTTTGCAAGTTGCCTCAGTGGTTCATAAGAGCAGACAAATATTCTGATGCAACTGTAGAGGTCCATGCTTGAAAGGCAATTGCATTTGAAATCATAGAAAACACTTTTCCCATTCTTTTACATCTTTAATGTCAACGTACATTCTGTCCTGGAAGATTCAACATCCAGTTGTATTACTAATTTTATTATTACTCTTATTGCTCAACCTCTATCTAACAGTCTGTTTTGGTGTCCTTGTTATATGTTGATATGATTGGCTACAATAACAGATAGAACGTTTTGCCTATTTCAAATCTAGTGATACAACTCATGTCATCTGGTGACATAAAGCTGCAAATTAAAATCCAAATGTAAAATTAGGGGTTGCTTTCACACCAAAATTCAACATATAGAATTTGAACGTGCTCACTATTAAAATGACTTTAACCTGAATTTAAAAGGCTAACCATGACTGGGAACCTCATCTAGATGCCCCATATACATTATATATGTTGCACTTCTCCTTACAATACGCAACAATGTTGTTCCTGTTAAAGAAACTAACGAAGCACTAGCACTAGGCAACAAATAAATACAAGTTTCCATGTTTGCTAAGCAGCAATTCTTGTAAATAGCAGCGAATCAGATTTTTTAATGAGCATCAAATTTTAATGATCATCTTTAAAGCTTCAAACAGCACATAATGTATCATCTACCTGTAAGAAAACTTGAGAATTGTCTGCTTCAGTTGTCTACTATATCTGTCAGCTGTAATATTTGAGCAGATTTTACATATAATACTGCACTGCACTTAGCTATTTTATATATACGACCTTCTTGTACACGTGCTGCTATGTTCATTTGGTAGTAAATGTGCAAGTGGGACTGTGAGGGTTGTATCCAGTTCTCCCAAACTGCAAAAATTAACTATCTGCATGAATATTAAGATAAATTCTTCACAAAAAGAGTAAAAACCTACAATAATATCATGAGACGTGACCATTTGAACTGTAGTCTTTATAGCCACATTTTATGATCCTATTATAAAATAATGCATATGGAGGGATATGTTGAATGCACCAGACTGACTCTGCACAAAGGCATTGTTCGGTTTTATACTGTATTGTCCGAGACAGTCACTATTCTTTAACACTGTAGGATGCTTGATTGTTCATAGAAAGGATATCATATGTTGTGGCTTAAGTTTATTTTCTAAAACTGAATGAAAGAATTAAGAACTTCATATTACATATGCCTGTCCATAGGATTTAAAATAATTTAATCTCAACTGTCCGGTAGAAAGCTTTAATAAAGCTAAAAAGCTTTATTACATTACATTTGTTACCCTTTTTTTAACCCCCTCAAAACATGTATAAGCAGAATATAACTATATATGACTTAGTATGCAAATAAACATTTTAAAGTGTTTATTAATGTTTAATAATGCCCACAATTATAATTCCAGTCAAGCATATATTGTATACACACTTACAATCAATTTTGTTCAATATTGTGCAATGCAATAATGGGTTAACTTTATCCAGTACCATGGGTTAAAAACCAACCAGACAGAGTATGTGTCTTATTTTTTTATTTTAATGTTTACCCAAACTAAAATATGTTATGGTTGTGAACTCTTATGATCTACTCTAACTTTTAAACTGACTGATCATTAATAATATGTATATATGTTTCAGTTTTTCATGTCATATCTACATAATTTTGTCATTTTGAACAACTAACAATACATTTATGATAGTTTCAGAGTAAAATTTGAGCTTTTAGACACTGGATCAAAAGTTTGGGTAAGTAACCCTCCAGTGAGAAAAATTACAATAGTGGGTGAAAACAAGCCATTGGTACTGTGCTAAAGTTAACCTAGTATTGCATTGATGTTTTTAACCTAGTGATTTTTAGTAGCAGATGATTCATGGTCGACAATATATGTAATTATAATCATATAAGATATTACCGTTGAAAACTTCACCTGCCAGGTTGATTTGGTCAGAGCGCTGAGAGGATTACTCTATATTTTTAAATGGTCTTTTAATAGGCTACTCTTAGGTTGTAGAAATCCTCTTCACAAATAGATGTTATTTTGTTATTTTGTATGAGGGTTTTGCAAAAAAGGTGATGTTTTGTAGGCTACATTGAGAACAAAGTGCTGTCCGATGGTTCAACCAAAATGACAAATGAAAAGACAAAACGAGACAAAGACACACGAGCAACAGTTAAAAAGAATATAAGAAATCAGCAGTCACTGGTAAAAGAAACTGGAAGCTTAGTATCAAAATTTGTGCATATTTAAATAGGCACTGGTTCCAATTTCATTGTTAGGTTTACAATTAACAGGTGTGTTGCTTTATTAAAAACAGAAGGTTAGTCTAGGGTTAGCTATATTGGAATTGGATCAGGGAATATTTAGATGAAAATACTATGGCGTGACAAATCACAGTTTAAAACTATTCAATCTGAACACTAAGTAAACTCCCAAAGTCCCAAAAAACAGGATCCCAAAATATTTAGAGCCCAATTGCATGGGGAGGCAATGTCCTGTCCAAATTAGCTTGAACACACAAAATTCTTTATATTATAATAAACATTAAATCAGTTAGATATACATTGATAAATACCTAAAACTATTTTGCAAATTAATTCGTAAGTTAGAATACATCATGCCCAGACAGGACAGGACACACATAGACAATGCCCCCATCATCACTGACTGTTGACCATGATGTGCTTTCACTATCAATGAAGCTAGCTAGCTAGCAAAAATTAAATAAAGTGAACATAAGGAAATGGATCAAAATCTCATTTGCACCACTAAAATTTACTACATGATCTACTTCTTCGAACTCAGAACCACCATTATTTTGTTAATCCCAGGTGACGTCTCCAAGCACTCTCTGCTACACAGCAAGATAGCCCGGCTTACATTAGCACTGACTCCACCACTGACTCCTTCCTCAGCTAGCATGCACCATAGCACTAACAACTACTCTACCTACCTAATGTGGGTTGTGAAAAGCCAAATTAGGTGAAACCGGAAAGTGTATCTGCATTATTACTGGGAAAAATGTTTGTTAGTTTTTGGTTGTCACAGAATCACAAAAGACATCCAATGCTTGATTTATCATGATGATTTATTTTACAAAATCTCCAAAACGACGCTGCCGTTCAAGGCTGGACGACAAAACTTCTGAAAGGGATATGATCGCAGCGGAACCCTCATTGACACGGTGGTATCTATCTGGACAAAAAAGTAAGTCTAACAGTTAGCATGCAGCTTTCCTGACATAGTTTAGTATGTCATATATGAGAAACTTTGATGTCGTTTAAGGCATCTTTAATCCCAGACGATGTCAGGTGGTAAGACATTGTCAGGGAAGGTGCCACATCAAGAAAGAGATTTAAAAAAAACCCTCTGATCTGCTAGGTCCTGAACAAAAAGTAGCCCATGAAATCAAGTACTGTACATTGAAATTATTGTAAGATGCAGTGAGTCTACCTTTTTCCTCACACTGGGTGTACACGATAAAATATTTCTGATTCCATATTTGTTCTTGCTTTTTAACTTCCTCCCCAACAGCTCACTTCCACAGTATAGACCCACACATAGAGAATTAAACTTAATGGAAGTTTTACTCATGAAATTAATTAATTTGATTAATTTGGTGTCTGAATTATACTGTTTTACTCATGTTAAAGTAGCCAGTATTGAAGGCAAGAAGAAAAACATCAATATCACAACTGATTCCAAACTTTTTAATGTGTATGTTTTGTTATTTAATATTTAATGATCATTTGCATAATTTAAATTCTGTTTATTTGCTATATTTATGTTTATTTTTTATTTATTTACTTTTTAGACATTTTCTATCTCCATGTCAAATTTTTGTCAAATATCTATTTCCAAAGACAAGAATGAACCTTCCAGCTAAATATACTTTAAACCTGTCTGTGAATGATTTTTACATCAGTGTCTTTTACATGTGTGTGTTTACATGTGTTTTACAGTTAACAGATGCTTCATAACACATTGACATTTGTTTGTGTGTAATCATGTATCATTAAATATAACTGCGGCTTTATTATAATGTGCTGTCAATCACACATTAATTTAGCGTCTCGTTTATAGGAGAAGTTACACTTGTTGACTAACACGTAATAAACTTGTTAGAACATTCTTATATCTGCTTACAACTACAGTATACTGTGTTCCTAACAATTTAGCAGCGAATAGAAATGAGGAGTGTTAAACTACAACATTTAAAGTGACAATTAGTACTGAAAGAATAATTAAAAAGTTTATTGTCACTCTTCTTTTTTAGAAATCATATTGATAAATCATGGTTAAGACCCTTAGATAGAAAAAATCCCTATGGAGGATAGTTATGTACTGCCTGAAAACGTTCAGCTTTTGTTAGTGTGGCAAGTGTGTCTGGACGTTTAGATAAATAATTGTTAAATCTGTGAGCTGAAGCTGGATTGTCTGAGAAGCATCTTTGTACTCTTGTTGTGTCCATGCTTTCAAAGGTATGGAAAACATGGTTTCAAATCTTAAGTATTTTAATATTTATCACTAAATGTGCAACAGTCAAAGTTAAAGTTTGGAGAAGAACATACAAAAACAAACGTTTGGACTTGTTGAACTCAGTGGATCATCCAGATTGTGCGGATGTGGCTAAACACCGATTGGTGCACAGAAATAAATGACCTTCACCTTTTTCCAAAGTCAGCCCCACCCACTTCAAAACAGGGAAACAAACAAAAACACAAAATACCGAAAGTCTTTAATGCTGGTAATTATGTGTTTTTGTAGGATCCTTTACCTCAGAGTTAGAGTTAGTTTGGGCTAATCAGAGTCTAAAATGGGAACCAAAGGACAAGATCACAAGCACAAATAGAACCAAACACCAATATATCATTTTGTCAAGTTACATCATCAGCATTAAAACCTCTATGCAGCTATTTACAAATTTATACATGATGGACAGGCTTTGTGAAGAATAACATATCATTTAAGTTATGTTTGTTGAAATTAATATAATATTCAGATAATTTTGCTTCTCAACAATGCCAGTAACAAATAGTGATTCAGTTTCTGGAACTATGACATCTTTGCTGTGACTCATCAAATTATCTAAACCAGGTCTATATCTGGACTCCCACTTATCACCTGTGGAGTCCTCGTGGTTTTGTAACAAACCTGATACAGCTTGTTAAACCTGTCCACTTGCTAGGAATATTTTGTCTTACTGGCTCAAAAAGGGGTATTTTAATGGGCATACTGGCTCTCTACCAGACACCTGGAGATATTCAGTCTACAGTACAGAATCTTCAAACTGAACTAATACGCTGAATCGCTAGTCACTGACTGAATCAGCAGCTTTTAGCAATGGAGATCCCCTCACAGGTGTTCAAGCAACAAAACCCTCTAGTAGACCTTATGCTGAGGAGAGCAAAAGAATCAATGTAGGGAGGGGTCAACAAAGCATCAGACTTTACCACTGGAGACTGCTGTTTGTTTCCTGTCTGTCGTTTATTGTTACCAGGACGACAAAGGTCCCTTAACCTCTGTGGAGTAGTAATTTTAACCAAACCACATTGTTTCCCTAAACATTAACAAAGCCCTTATTTAACCCAAACCATGATCTTTCACTAAATCTAACCAAGATGTTTTTGTGCCTAAACTAAACCTTAGTGATAGTGTTGTGACATCATGAAACTGATTTCTTTTTCAATGACTTAGGAGGGAACTGACTAATGACATTTTCCTGCCAAATGAAAACACATGGACAAACAACAGATTTTGTCATTTAATTTGGAGGACTTGTTGCTACTCAACTAAAGGCAGTGAACACATCACTGATATGAACAGTGAGTGAATAGTTCAGAATGCATTTCAGTCAGCTCCACTATAGTCAAAGAAACTTAGATTAGGCCTACCATTTGCAGTAAGTTATATTTGACGGTATGGATCTGGTCTGGGAACTCCCTGCCCTTTCATGTGCCTATGTGGAAAGCCTAAAAGCAGGGAGAGCACACCACCTCCCTGCCCTTCCATGTGCCTACATGGGAAGGCTAAGGCAGGAAGCTAAGCATCAGAGGTAGAGAACAGAGAACAGAAATTACATTGATTAAGTCAGACAACATAAAGAGGAGGAGCTGGGGTGGAGGTGGGTTGCAAAGTGGCTTGCAGAAGCAGGAAGAGTAGGCAGGTCAAAGCAGCTTAAATAGCGTGCCTTGTATGAGACTTGCCAATTGGATGCATAGAAGAGAATCAGCTGAGCCATCAGCTAATGTGGGCTGGCTTTCAGATCAGCTGATTTAGCTGAGGTTGTGAGCTGAGCTTGACTTCCGTGTCCTATATTTGAACTTTGACGCGATTTGATAAAAGTGAACAAATTGCATTGTCAGCAATTATGAAACTTTGAACTGAACTGAATGAAACAATTTGAATGATGGACTGCTTCGTAATTTCCATATCTTTCCTGGACTTACCTGCGAAGGAATAAATATGTAGCTGCTTCTTGTAACTGCTATAAAGACACTCTTGAAAGTGGATTATATGCAAAAGATTGAGCTCAGCTCTTCGGTGTGTTCACACAGGAGCAGTCTACACTCAGTGGTTTGGACAACAGATTCATTCAGTTAAAGACAATAAACCTCATTTTGTTGCATAACCAATATGTTTTTATATTGCATCATTATTTACCACTCATCTCATCTGCAAAGCACAATGACAGAAGAGTGCAAGAGAATGAAAAAAAATCCCCAGTTTTTCCGTCGTCTATTTGATGTACATGTGTTACCTTAGACAGAGATGTCATTGCTTTATAATTTCATGGAGACATTTAGAGATTTATTTTCCATTGTTAAATAATCCCTTTAATTGTAACTAGCCATTTTGAGTCATTTACATTTTTATGAGAAAATTAAAGGATTGTACTTTTGCATATTTTAATTGGCTTTTAAGGAAAAAAGGAATATTGGGTATTTAAACCATGAAAAATTGTTAAATTAGATTCTAACTTTGACTTGTTATTTCTATAGATATAAAAGTGTTGTGATAAAGACCTAATTTCATGCCAGTTCTTTCTAAAATGATGACTCTTCAATGGAGTTTTATGTGTTGGGGGTCAGCAGTCAGTCTCACGCTGGGCTCCATGTTTTAGACATCAGTGCACAGTGATTAAAACATGTTATTTTTCTTCATAACTTATTTCTTCTCTTTATTGAATTATGCAGATAAGGATTTGACATAGCTCCATAGTGTATGCACAATGATACAACGCAGTGCAAGAACCAGCTACTCCCCGTGGACGTGCTTTTATCTTCTGAGTATTCACTCTGTGACCTTCTTCGAGCTTAAACCTTATTCAGGGGTTGAGAGTTTTATCAACCTGAGGGAGTTTACATGAGAGGAAACATTCAACATTTTGAGAAAAGTTAGATGAGAAGATCAATCTCACGTCTGTTTGTGAAATATGAAGCCACAGCCAGCAGGTGGTTAGCTTAGCACAAAGACTGGAAACAGGGGGAAACAGCTAGCCTTGCTCAGTCCGATTGAAAAAAAACAAACAACCCTGTAAAACTGACTGGTTGTTCTAACTTGCTTCTTTAACCTGTAAAACAAAAACCAGTGCTGGTTAGTTAAAGTTAAGCTAACCAAAAGAACTCTCTAAAGCTGTCAAATAATTATATTGGAGTGAAATAAAGAATATTTGCCTCTGAAATATAATTAGAGTGTAAACTAGCAGGAAATGGAAATATATAAAGTACATATTTTCACGCTTTGTTTTAGCACTGGAGAAAAGTCTGGCTTGAACCAAACCATTGAATCATTCCAGTATAGTGGGAAAAAAAATCTCTCTCACCGTTGTCATGTGACCCTGTCATGTGACATCTACAGGAAGTAGTTGCTCAGACTCACTGCTGTTCAACCCGAGCTGGCCGGAAGTGCCGAAAGTGACCCAATTGTGTAATTACAACATCACATGATACACACGTGCCCAAAAAGACTTTTTCTGATAAGCTTACATTGCGAAAGAAGCGGCTGTAAAACAATGGCAAACCTTCAAGATCAACAAACATGTTGTTAATCATGAAGAAGGCATGATGAGCAGGCATATGGACTATGGAGATGTGGGCTATCAGATCTAAGGAAAAGAGACGGTTTGTAATTAAGTATTTAAAATATACTTGTCACTGGTGCCCATAAACAGGGCTCAGCGGATGGACATGCTGCTCCACCAACAACATCTCTAAATACACAGTAGGACGCAGATTCTAGAGATTATCTTTATAATTTTATTTCTGATAGTAAATCAGGTAAAATCAACTTAATATCAGTGTGGGAAAAAACATGTTAAAGCCCTTTGACCGTCGATATACGATCCAATTGCACAAGCCCAAGCTTAGTAAAGCATTTCTTTCGAGTTCAGCGAGTTTCTTTCTGGTGTTAGTGAAGGGGAGGAAGGGGCTGACTTGGACTCATGGCCCCAGCTCCTCTAAAATTCTGGATATGGCCCTGAAACGGTCCTAGATGATGGCTGCTGATGTTACAAGAAGCCCTTTCAAAGCAGAGATCATGCAATAATGCTAATAAAGATAAACATTATCATCATTACAACAGCTTTGCTTTTTTACACAGAAACAATCGATGTCAATATAATGCTTCCCCAGTGTGTGATTTTAGATAGCATGTCAGCTTGTAGAACAGCCAAGTTTATCATTAATCCTCAGCGCTGAGCTCTGGGTTAAGAGTTGAACTTCACCAGTAAGCGTCTTCCCTCAGGCTGACTTTTAGAATAGGTGTCAGGCTGATTCTTACTTTTATTAAACTTTCAATTAATCTCTGCCACCTGAATTTAATTTGTTTTTTAAAAGATTGTTACATGAAGCACTTTATCTTTACTCTTCAACCTGACTTGCCTTGTTATCATACTATTTCTTTCAATGCAGACTCATGAGGATACATTTGTGAATGGATGCTTCTTGAGTTGAAGGGGTGAAAAGTTGAAAAGGTTACAGCATGAGGGAGAGACTAGTGAGACACTGTGTGACAGTTGAGGGAAATTCACTGACGGCTGCAGACAAAACAAGAACGAGACCAGGCAGTGTTCATTTCTCTCAAGGAGATTCTTATTTTAGACATATTTTCATTCACTGGTAATTCAGACAACTAGACCTGTTTAAGTCAGATTTTGCCCACAGATTGTAGTGAAAATAATCACTACTCAAACACAAATACAGGAATGTCTCCTTGAGACCCCCTCCTCTCTCTCTTTGTCTTACTCTCTACATTTGGATTATACTCCACCTTGTGGACAGTTTCATACAGCTGCTGGTGAGAATACAACCCCACCTCTTCCCTTTGGTTTTTACATCCTTTGCTGTATTTTTGTTACACCACGCCTTTACAGCTGATGAACAAAAAACTGCCTCCAAGGACCCCAGACTCTCAGAAGCCCCAAACCCCTATGTTCACTGTGTGACAATTAGTTTGTGGTAATTCGATTAACTAGAAATTTGATGATATAAAGTGAAATGATAAGGGCCTTAAAAGGTAGGCTCCAAGTATATTTTAATACAATCCAGCACTCATTTTGTGCGAAAGTGCATTTTTAAGTTCAGCTGAGGCTAATGAGTCTTCAGTGGGGGTATCTTTTCAAACTTACAGTATTTTAATTCTTTGTGTTTCCACCAACAGTGTTTTTGTGTGCAGTTTAGGAATGATAACAAAAAGGGAATTTGAAAAGACCATAAAGGGATTTCTTTAAGGCAGGTATGATCAGGAATATGGTTGCAACTATCGATTATTTTCATTATTAGTTAATGTGAAAATTAGTTTATCACGATTAATCGTTTTGTCTATGAAATGTCACAAAATTGTGAAAAATGTTGTGAGGTGTGTGAAAAGTGACATCTTCAAATTGCTTTTATCCAATCAACAGTCCAAAACCCATCATAAATGACAACAGCAGCAAATTCTTACATTTAAGAATTTGGAACCAGCGAATGTTTGAAATTTTTTGCTTGAAAAATGACTGAAACGATTAATTGATTATCATAATATTTGGCAACTAATTTTCTTTCTATCGACTTATCGATTAATAGACTACTCTAGACATGAGGAACAATTTCAGCAGCTGGTAACTCAGAGTACACATGCACATTTGAAAAGATTAACTTGATTAAACGTGAACCTAACCTGTAAGATCAGATCCTGCATCTAACTAATAAATATATGTTTAGTGAAATTAAATCCAACTAACACACAGCAATTCTGAAGGCCTCTAGAGGGAGCAACCAGGAAGTCGAGGGGGACCTGAAGCTAAGTTGTGCTCCCAGTCCAGCCCTGAGCACTGGAGCTGTCCAGTGCTGAAAACACTTCAGACACTGCCTGTGTGTGTGTTCAGTTTTGTATTTATTAAATTAAATTTATTTTTATATACCTCAGATTCATGATATAAGAAATAACCAGATACTTGTGGGTGACTGCTTGTGATTGGCTATCTTGTGCGTGTCCGCTCACGTGTTGATGGAGACGTGCTCCAGATTAATGACTCGGTTTATAATTAGCTTCATGAGGTATTTCTGGACTGGCCCACTTGTGTGTCTGCTCCTGCAGGAGTCATTCTTGGTTTCTCACTGCCACCTTGTGGATTTCGGGGTTTGTTTGTTTGGTTTTTTCCCCCCCAGTCCTTTCAGTGTCCCCATGTCGTAGGTTACATCTTCACCAGTCAAACCCCGTCCAGAATATAAGATTTTAAAAAATGACAAGCGCATATATTTAATGACAATAGCGTTAAAATCAAATAAAAGGGGTTTATTGATCTCAGCTCACAACGTCGAGATGGTAGAATCATTCATGTGATTGGAGAAATAAATAAATAATAAAAGCAATTAAAGGAGTATTTAGGCTCGTGATTTTGAGGCTTTCTTCTCTGTTGTCCTCCTGGGTTTATTTTCCCACAAGAACAAAACCAGCGGGGGGGGGGGGGGGGGGGGGGGGGGGGGGGGGGGGGGGGGGGGGGGGGGGGGGGGGGGGGGGGGGGGGGGG
>JBBPCS010000001.1:17377475-17425374 GCA_037974645.1 Hollardia meadi | reverse complement strand
CCCCCCCCCCCCCCCCCCCCCCCCCAACTGCACTGCTTGCACTGTCTTTTTTTACGCCCCTGGTACACAAGTAAATGTACTTCACCTTCCAGCAGATCTTTGAGAGCTAAAGATGAGTCAGACTTACTGCACAAAAACATTTGACAAGACTCCCTAAAGACTTGACTTGATTAAGCAAAAACATTCAGATCTCATGTGCTGCTACAGAACCGTGTTTGTACAGTGTAGCCTAAAATAATTAAGGTCTAACACTAGACTGGGAGCCCGTTAGCACGACTACTTCGACTCTCATGCAAACAATTGATTTTGAGTAAAACGAGGAGAAGGAGGGGTAACATAGAGGGTTAAATTACACCACAGCGGAAGTGCTTGGAACCAGGAACCGCAGGAAAACACAGCACTGTTACGGACATGATCTGCTGGAGACCCTGACAGTGGGAAACATGGGAGCGTCTCAGAGCGTCGACATACCTGGTGGAGGAACTGAAGGCTACCATGTCCTTAGAGTAAGAGCAGTTTTAATGTGCCAGCATATTTACAGTGAAGGCTGACTGTGAGAGAGTCCTGTTATCGGCTAGCTAAAGTTTTAGGTATTACGCTAATTATTGATACTCATATATCCATTCAGTGGCAGTTATTTGATAGGGCACTGGAGATATTACGCTAATTTCAACCAGGTAGCTCATCGTCTCTACCATTTAGCTAGCTGTCAACTGCTATAGCTAGATGTCAAGATATCTGAGTGGATGCTCGTATCTTTAAGTCAATGTTGTATTATTTCAGTTAACCGTTTCGCCCCACGTTTATTTTATTCAGGTGTTTTGAGCTGTATGAATTCAAATGATTTGACTCGGTTAATTAGTATTTTAACTCGGCGCGCTCGTTATAAACACAAGATGATTTCTCCTGTCCGAGCTCTCTTTGAACGCCTCATGTCAGAAGCTACAAACGTAGTTGTTGCTCGAATAACCGGTGAGGCCACTTAATACTTCGAAACAGAGGGTATCTTCATTTTTTTCATAAAAATTTCCCCTTTCCCACCTTTTACCATTGTCATATAAGGTTTTATTTTATTTTATTTATTTATTTATTTATTTTGCTGTAAAGATTACTTTCATTATAGATGAACATCCAGGTCATTTTTTTAATGGACTAGTTGGACAGCAGACATTTTGACTTGTCACAGCAGAGAAGAAGAGCACAGGTGGAGTTAAGAGGCTCATTTCCATTAAGTGTCCCTGTTAACAATGAACCAGCCATTGCCTAAAATACCAGCATACACAATTGCAGGACCTCCTTTAAGTGGAATGCAGCAGTCATTACTCCTGTGGGTTTCCTGCTCTGTCAAAGCATGTCAAAATGTCTGCTGTGCCACAAGTCCATTAATCATTTATAAACGAATTTAAAAATGTCCATGACATCGTCCTAAAGACAGGTCGAAAATATTCAAGTAGCTTGTTTTGACTAACCAGCAGTCAAAACAAGGAAAGGGATATCTGGCACAACTTCACAGAGAGATAGTAAAGAGAGACTTTTAGAATCAAGTATTTGGTGATACAGTGTCTTTGTCAATGTCATTATAAAAAAATTCTGTGTTTCCACTATCGGTTCTATGGATCCACTGACTCATGTTTTAGTGCCACAGTATAATCACTAGCCTCTTTTCACCTTACATAAAAATGGGAGTTCCATGCAGATTTTAGATGTAGGATAAGTATCCTGAGAGAAAATAGCCGGATATGTGCATCCCTATTAAAATTGTATATTTTATGTATTTGTTTTTGATTGACTTTGTATCAGCAGCACTTCAAACTCTCACTCTGTCCTCTCACTCTGTCAGTGCTTGAAGAAAGTTCACTCCAAGTCCCCTGTTGCACATATTTTAAGACTTGTCTGAATGAGAAGAACATCTACTAAAATTAGCATTTCCCCTTTTTTTTATTGTTCTTGTCATTGTCTAGTATTGGATGACAAGATGGGAATTGATAAGATTTTATTAAAACCAATGCCATCATAGATTATGCTTATTGGTCTGATTCTTTATTGATTCCCTTATACCTGATCAATTATATGTGTGTGGGAAATTAAGCCTTCCCAGGTTTTCAGTGTCAAGAAAACTGTTATTATCTGTGAGTGTGAACACAGTGTAGAACAGAGTAGATAAAAAGGCTTGCATGGGACTCAGGTGTGCAACAGCTCCACCGTTTAACCGCTGTTTAATGTGGAACCGGTTCTCAGTAGGAACTGGTTCTCACTTCCCATCCCTAAGCTCGCCTACGAGCCTCAGAGCTAGCTGTCGCAAAAGTCTGTCATTATCTTAATGAGAGAATGAGGATGAAATGAGAGAATGTTTGCACAACAGTCATTTTGATATATGTTTTCTTAGTCAACAAAAAAAGCTGCTAAGCCTGCCCGTGTGGTGCTACTGTTATAACATAGGACATATACCCTCAGTAACGGATGTGCTGCGTGGTTGGGAAGCAGTGGAATTTCAGCCCACGTTTCACAGAAAGATGTTTCAGCATATTGCTGGTGTTTCCAGTCTTCCTTGAAATGATCAATTTACTGACATTATAACTATCACTGTGGTCATCTGTCTTTGTGAAATGAAGCCACATCTTGGACCGTTTCTGACTCTCCACCATGACTCCTTCTTGTTGCAAGTTTCCAGCAGCATAGATGCATGAGTTTGCTCCAGTGTCTGACAATGTTCGTGGTACCAGCTTGAGATGAGAGGGATGGTGCGCTATCCTTCCACTAGAAGATGGGTAGACTATTGCTGTAAAAGGATGTACATGATTAGCAACAGTACTCAGGCTCAAATGGTATTAAAGAGCCGAGAAAATATTCCCCACACCACAACCACCGGCATCTTGAACCGTTGTCACGAGCAGGATGGATCCATGGTTTCATGTTGTTTACACCCAAATTCTGACCCTACATTTGCACATAGCAACAGAAGTCAATATTCATGAGACCAGGTAATGTTTTTCCAGTCTTCTTCTGTCTATTGTCTTATCTTTATGATGCTGTATTTTACAGGTGCAAGATAATTCCCCCGGTCACCATGCAGGACTAGAGCCATTCTTTGATTTCATCATTTCCATTTGTGACACTAGACTGGTAAGTTTATTATGGTGGCAATAACAGAAGTTGCTGTAGCTATCGGACCTGCTTTAGTAAGTCTCATATAGTCTCATTAGTGTCATAATGGATGATTTGAATGTTTTGACTTTTGGTAGAACAAGGATAACGACACCCTAAAAGAGTTGCTGAAGATGAACTTGGAGAGGCCCATCAAGATGCTGTTATACAGCAGCAAGACGCTGGCAGTGAGGGAGACAATCGTCATACCCAGCAACATGTGGGGCGGCCAGGGGCTTGTAGGGGTCAGCATTCGCTTCTGCAGCTTTGAAGGAGCCAATGAAAATGTTTGGCATGTCTTGGTGAGTGTGCTTGAAATATCCTGAAAGGTTTCTATATGCGTGCTGCTTAGATATCATATGATTGTAATTGAGGGATTGACCGATTATTTCAGTTATTTCAGGGCCGATACAGATTATTAGTAATCAAGGAAACCGGAACTGATATACATTTACAGTAAAAATAAAAATCTCAGTGTAAAAGTTTAAAATAACCAGTAATCGAATATACAGTAACCAAGTCCTATTTAGTTAAGTACTATTCAGTAAGTACAGTTTTGAGGTACTTGTACTTCACTTTGAGCATTTTCTGCTATTTTATACTTAGACCCACTATAGTTTGGAGGCTAATGTACTTTTTACTCTACTAAATTTTTTTGAGTTTAGTTACTAGTTACTTTGCAGATTCAGATTATTAATACAAAATGTAAATCTGCTTTTATGAACAGTTATTTTTAAATTAATCAGCAATTGGACAAAAAACCCTGATACCGATAATAGAAAGAATGTTGAATATTGGATCTGATAATTCATCATTGGAATCATGGGGAGGTTTTAACTTGGCTTGATAAATACTGTAGCATCACAGATATGGCAAAATGTGTTTTATATAAAGTGTATTGTATTTTATACATATTACATGTAACTCCAAATTGCTTTTTAAAAAAAAAATAATTTACTGCTATCACCTAATACGTTTATACATGTTGTTTGAGTCCAGGAAGTGGAGCCAAACTCTCCTGCAGCCCTGGCTGGTTTGAGAGCCCACACTGACTACATTATAGGAACCGACACTTTGATGAATGAGGTACAGTTCTTTGCAGATGAGTAGTAACTCTGACTGAAAGTTGGCAATGGGTTGACCTGCCGGGTGTCTCTGCTCTTTCAACAGAGTGAGGATCTCTTCTCCATCATTGAAACGTATGAAGGGAAAGAGCTGAAGCTGTATGTGTACAGCACAGATGCAGACAACTGCCGCGAGGTGGTCGTCACTCCAAACTGTGACTGGGGTGGAGAGGGAAGGTATGACGGTCATCAAGGACATCAACTTCATGAATTTCACTCATGTTGCCGGTTGAATTTTGGTATGATAATGTTTTACATGCAGTAAATCATAATGTTCCATTTTCAACACCTCCTAAAGATCAGCTTTAAATAGAAATAGCATCATTTTGCAGTAAATGCTTCTTGATTTTACCTGACAAAACTGTGTGCAACTATGGATATAAGTGCTGGGTTTTATGTTTATAAACAGGTTGTTTTTTTTTGGTCCAAAATTTGGCTCCGGTTTGGGCTTGGTAGTTTTATTTAGTCCATTTTTAGTTCTTGAGTCAGTATTTTTAATAGTAATGTAATTGCAATGTGATTATGATTCTAATAACAAATTTAAATAAAACATATTAATTGTTTTATTTTACCATTTTCTATTTATACAAACTTGTCTTAGTGTCTGTTACATATTTTAGTTTCAGATCTTACCTTCGTGAGTAAATGTTAAATGGGAACTTAAAATGTGGTTGAATCCAGCTGTTTAATGACAGCAACATTAGCATTTTGTGGATATCGGTCACAGACTGGAGAGGATTTTAATTTGTAGCATGCTGTCACAGATATAATACCACGTGATTTTCCCAAAATTGTTTTTATCTTAACCTCATATCCTTCCATTAGGGGTGGGCAATGTGACGATTTCAGATTGTTATTGATCTTGTCAATCAATCTTACTTCTTGGGCAAATCGTAGAGATAATGTCCTTTTACTTCTGTTTCCAAACTTCACATATCCTCATTGTCTAGCAGATCCACGCTACCTGAACACACCTATAGAGTGATGTAGCCAACTAGATGGCTATGATGATTGGACGAATTACTTCATGTGGCTCTTCCTTGGATGACTTTTTGTAAATAAGTTATAACGCAACACTAGTTATAGCTAGCAGCATGGCGGATGAGGAGCTTGTGTCAAGGGAACTATCTTTAAAGCAGTATTGATTTAATGGTGCAAATGGACACGTTCATAGGCTATTTCAGTTTGGCTACAGAGTATTTACATACAGGATAAATTGAGAAAAAAAAACACAAATCAAGATGTGGAACCTGATTATAATTAAATCAAGTGATATTATTTTTTGGCCAGACTGCTTACACCCGTTTCCATTTGGAGCTTCCTGAGTGTTTTTTTTTTTCCGCTCACAGTATTTCTTTGTCTTCAGTCTAGGATGTGGTATTGGCTATGGCTACCTGCACAGGGTACCTACACTGCCATTTGTAGAGGACGAGAAGATGAGTTTCCCTGCACGGACTCCCAGTGTACCAGCTCCTCCAGCTAAAGATGGCTTCACAGAGGTAACTTGGCATGCTAAACAAAGACATAATTGCATTATTTGGATGTCACCTGGCTTCCAGATCTTGTGAACATTTATTGAAATGAGGTCATTTTGGTTTGCAGGTCCATCTCTCTGCTGTCATTCCGACCGTTCCAGTTGATGTGTGTTCTTCGGCACCCACTGCATTAGAGCAGCCTCTCGCAGGCTTGTCAGTTAGCTCTAACCTGACCGCTGTCATTAGCAATCTGCAGACAGGTACATTATCATCTCTGACTGTTCAAAACATCCTGTTTAAATTGATGTGAGGATGACCAAGCTATAAAATGTGCAGATAACTTGTGTGGAAAATCTCCATATCAAGATATTATTTGAAGAGCTGAAAAAAAGTATTACTACTCAATATCTCTATTCATTGTTTTTCTGTTTCTATGTAACATGAAAATACGAGTTTTGTTAATTGTTTCAGGAGTTCCTACTGTCCCAATGACCGGCCAAGTCCCCTCCTCACACAGTGCCCCCCTGTCTGTCAATCCTGCTGCCACAATACCAGGTTAGTAGACATTATTTTGGGAAGTTATAGCTCCCCAGGTGTGGTGTCAAAGCCAGCTACTCTGCAAGCCAAACTTGCATGACACTAGTCTGCTAACCTAGCATGGTCTAATTTATATATTATATTTTTTGCACAGGTTCATTGCCCTTACCTGGAGGTCTTCCACTGTTTCCTAATTTGCCAAATCTAAATATCACCATGACAAATGTTGGCCAAGTATTGCCACCTGGAGTTGGTGGATTACAGCATGCAGGTATTATTTTGTACTCTGGAGTGTGCATGGGTAATTATATGTAATTATGGGTAAGTATATTCCTTACCTGTTTTTAATATATTTCTTCAAGATCAAACAAATTAACTTACGGTCAGGTGCCACAGAAAGGTTGGGGAAGCCAGACGTACTAACGCATTGTTGGTTTTGGTCTTTTCGTGAATTTGGGATGATGATAACAGAAAAACATTTTATTGCCAAAAATGTCACGGTTTCTCCAGAAATAATCACGTAATATACAAAAGTTTATCCTATTTATGATTTAAAACTACCTAGTTATCCCCCATATCTGAACCAAGAACAGTGAGCAGAATGAAATGATGAAATGGGTTACTCTATGCTAGTTAATGACTTAAAGGACACCTACAACAGTCTTTGTGTTGTGCTCCGCAGGTCCTCCGCCTCTACCCCTGCCAGGTGTGATACCTGGTGCAACTCTGCCACCATCTGCCTTTGTTCTTCCCTCACTCACTGCTAGTCCTGCTGTCACACAGGATACCACATTTCCCTCCTCAAGTTCCCAAATGAACAGTACGCTGACTAAAAGCCCCATCCCATCAACAGTGACCACATGTGAATCAATACATATCACAATGACTGCAGACTCATCGTAGCAGAGAGCTATTTAAGGCTGTCAGCTTGCTCTCAAGTCTGTTAGCTGCACCACTCGATTGACAGACTGCTCCATGCACTCTGTTAGGACTGCTGTAACGACCTCGAGAATAATGGAATCAAGTTGCTGAGCAGTGAACTAGGACGCAAGTTTAGCGAAGTATATCGAGCCTAAAGCCAAGGTTTTAAATGTTGCAAAGGTGGCTTTCTCTTAAAGGGGAATTCTGGTATGTTTAAACCTGGGCCTTATGTTTATATATTTGGATGTATAAATGATTCATACTTACCACAGGTCTTGGAATTGCTCCAGTAAATAGTCTCAGCCGATAGCCGCGATACGGCTGCAACGTAATCCTTGGGGGCAACTCTGACCGTCAAAGTTACATCCAGTGAAAGTGCTTTTTTTTAACCACGCACAGTCAGATTGTTAGTGTCTGAAAACATTACGGAAAGGATCCGACAGCAATAGTCCTCATTGTTGGAGTAAAAGAAGTCTTGCTCTGAAATCTCGCGGGAGGCGAGTGGTTGCAGCTCATCTAGTCTGCCACTTTCAGTGGATGTAACTTTGATGGTTGGAGTTGCCCCCAAGGATTACGTTGCAGCCATTGCAGGTGTGTCGTGGCTATCGGCTGAGACTATTTACTGGACCAATTCCAAAACTTTTGATGAGTATGAATCATTTACACATCCAAATATATAAACATAAGGCCCAGGTTTAAAAATACTGGAATTCCCCTTTAACCTGGTCCATGAAGTTGAATATAACAAGAGTCATTCAAACCTTTCAGAGTTCACTTACACACTCTGTAGCAGAACAACTTGTCTTATATAATTCACAACTCAATCATAGTACTATGTGTTAAAACTGTGGGATTTTTTTTTTTTTTTAAACTTGGTTTAAAAAAAGTAAAATATTTGGGAAACAGGTTACCTTTAAGTGTGCAAGTCAGTGTTTGTGCTTCTTTCCTTTGTTGTCAAACTACCATGTTGCCCCCAAAGAGTAATGGGAATTTTTTGAACTTGATTTCTTTTGTGGTTCCTTGCAATATTTTTTGCTTTTCCCCTGATCCATAAGAACAGTTGGTGTGCCGGTCTGATCCAGTGAAGTTCATTGACTGTATATAAAAATTTATTTATGTCAATGGTGCAGTTGTACTCCTTGTTTAGGTGAACATTCTACAAATATTGCAGAAAGGAGAGACAATGTGACACATGAGGAAGTCAGGTTTAACTGGGCTCAGCCAGCACAAACTTGTCAATTCACTGCACACACACAACTCCTGCATGTAATTAGTGCGACACCCATTATAAACTAATGTGCCACAGTCATTACTTTAGCCACAATCACTGCAATGGACAAAGCTATGCCATCTTATGGCTTTAGTCATAATAGAAAGCTAGTCTGCCTCAATCACCCTCCGCAGCAGTCCAGCAGTAACACAGCTCAGCCTTTCTCTGTGGATCATTGGAAATGCAAGTCATTTCAAGGAAACAACAAACAACATAAAGTCCTACTGATCTTTCAGGGGCGCTCGGTAAACTACTGAAGGTCTTCAGGGGAAGATGTAACTTATGCTACTGGGAAGCAGGTTTGTACAGTAGTCATTAAATATATATAATGGTTTTGTACAATAAATAATTTGTAAAGTGAAACACTGTTACTTTGATTAAAATTATGCATCTATTTTCACTACCTCAGCCTCTGCTTTAAAGTGTATGCTCCTCTGTTAATGTGAGCATCCTTTGTAACAATGCAGTACCAAACAAAGCCACCGAGTGCCAGTATAAGCTCAAAATGGAGACAAATGCTGGCATTTCGCCCCCTAATGAGAATATCATCAGGTGATATGAGACATAAAATTTAGAATGAACAGGCTGATATATTCACTGGGAGAGAAAAACATTTCTTGGTATTTATTATTCACTCTTAGCAGAACTGTACAATTTGTACCCGAAGTGGAACATAAAGCCCTTGACACGTAAGAGCAACAAAGCAGCAAAACACTCCAGGAGACCAGTTTTACATGGGGAAATTTTAACTTTCTACATGTTACTGCTGCAGTTGAAAGTTTGAA
This sequence comes from Hollardia meadi, assembly GCA_037974645.1. NCBI lineage: Eukaryota > Metazoa > Chordata > Actinopteri > Tetraodontiformes > Triacanthodidae > Hollardia > Hollardia meadi. The sequence goes on along the minus strand of JBBPCS010000001.1, from coordinate 17,416,118 downwards.
AATTCACCTGTGCAGCATATACAGTTTCCAATTTATCTGTCAATATTCCTGCATAGGATTTTATACACCGTCATTTTTCTACATTTGGTTACTTTGTGCATTAAACAAAAGTATGCTGCCCCAAACTACATGTCACTAGATGCCGCTTGTATGCTACACATTACATTCTCATGGCTAAGTAACTCAAATTAAAGTCTAACATTTGTGAAAAACAAAACATTTAGCCAAATTATCAGTGAAATCTTAGTTCTATATAATGATGACTGTCCTCTCCTCACAGTAAATTATTGTCTAGCAGCTGAATCATTTGCACCCTGGCAGGACCATGTTATTTAATCTAAACGTCGGGCTGCCAAGTCTCCCGTCGGCCATTTAAGGCTTTATCCATCTGCAACATCTGAACATACTGTCCAGTCACATTTTCTTCAAGGTACGTTGTCATTTTCAGTGCCTTTGTGGGACCCTCAAAAGATCCTTTAAAAACATCCCTTCATTGTCCCTCCATTGATCAAGCCCTGGTAAACAAGTAGAAGCCTGGCACAGGTCAGGAGGCCAGGTGAGAGCTCCCCACCAGTGTCCTGCTCCTCCTGTTGCTGGCTGTGTCCTTCTCCCACAAGCGCCAGCTCTGCATGAGGAGCAACTTGGGTCAGTTTGCCTTTTTTTGTCACAGTACAAAGCTGTCAGTATGTGATGATACTAGATGAGGCAAGTCCTGAGCCAGCAGCACTCATCTGCAGATTTCCAGAGGAGCTTGACCGCCGCATGTGAGGGAGCAGGTAAGGGTCACTTCCCATTTGGTGAACGTCAATGCGGTCCTCCTTCCTGTATGCTAGACAGCGCCTTATGAAGGCCTGGAGAGGGGAGAAGTAATATCAATAATTTAATTTATGTTTAAGATATTTTTCTTTGATAAAGTGAAACTTATTTTAAATTCCCTTGTGTGCAAGTTAACCTACCTTCGCTTCATTACTGGCAACAGGCTTGACAGGAAACTGAACATCGGTGGCTTTCAATATGGTGTTCTCCTGCAGAATGTCTTGTTGTGACTGATTGTGGCCAAAAGGCTGAAAAAGGAGGAGCAGTGCTTGATCATACTGCAATAAATGACAGAAACATTAAAGGGTAGAATCTGTATTGCCCTCCTTACCTTCCTTCCATACAGACACTGAAAAAAGATAATGCCCACGGACCACACGTCCACCTTATTGGAGATCTTTGGAGGTTCTTTACCAACCACAAAACATTCAGGAGGCAGGTACCTGGCCAGGACAGTAAAAATTAAAAATCGTGTTTAGTGTCTCTACGAGTCATCTGTTTACATTATTACATTTACTTGACCATTTCCATGTTATAATACCGTGGAATTACACTGTATTTTTATATTGCTACTTTAACTTAAGTATATGAGCTCAGTACTTCTTCCATCACTGTCCACGTCTTGTACTCTATGTGATGTATGTACAGGACATTTCTACTCACCAATAGGTCCCTGCACCTTGTGATGTCAGGTCCATCCCATCTACACCATAGTTGTCATCATCCATGATTTTGGACAAACCAAAGTCAGTGATTTTGATTTCCCCACATGCTGTGCCATCTACCAACAAGATATTTCCTTCAAATCAAAGTAAAAATAATTTAGCTCTCGAGAAAAAAAAGACATACCAACACTTGGACGACTGCTTCAGCCCACAAGATAACTAACACAATTGGCACAGTCTGATTTAATGTACAATAACAGATATTATCTTGAACTGATGTGATGAAAGTCAAGAGTTGTCTAGAGGGGCATGTTTACCTGGCTTAAGGTCGTAATGGATGATGGGGGGTTTGATTTCATTCAGATATTTTAGTGCGTTCACAATCTGCATGACTATGGACCGAGCCTCCTTTTCAGACATTAGCTTATGTTGTTTCAAGTAGAAATCCAAGTCATTGCCTTCGCAGTACTCCATGACAGTGCAAAACCTGGATGGATAAAAGACTTTAGTATGAATCACGACCCACATCTCACCAAAAAAACCCACCTGAAAAGAGCTGGAAATGCATGAACATGAATTTCTTTGAGTGCACTAACGTGTCTGTGTCCAGTGAGAAGTAGTCGTAAAGTTTCACGATTCGGGGGTGGTCCAGCTCCTTGTGTATTCTGTACTCTCGACAAGCATGCCTGTGGAGAGGAAGGCAATTATGCTTCTTATTAGCAACCAAAGCATGAAGGTTCAGGTGCTGTGTTCTGCCTGGCATTGGGGCTGATGGAGGGGAATAATAATAATACAGTGAAAGCCAAGGACATTGGAGCAGCTTGTATGTCACAATATTTGAAACACAAAATTGGAGTATACTGCAGGGAGTATATGGATTTCTACATGTGCCAACATACTTGTGATAGTTCTCCTTTTTCTCCTCTCTCCAGTTCTTGTTAAGTTGGTGGATTTTCACAGCAGCATATCGTTGCTCAATCAAGTCAAAAGCCTGCATAACAAAAGCACAGTTTATACTTGTACAGGCAACACTTGTTAAGAGTATTGTTCCGTATGCAAACATATGACAAACATTTAATTTACCTTGTAAACTTCACTAAAGCCCCCTCTTCCTAGAAGGTGTAGGAGCAGATATCGTTCATTCAATGTTGGGTGATCTTTAAATCTTTGGATTGGAAAAAAAGAGCACAATCACAATTACAGACAAAGACTTGTGTGTGAAATCTTCAACATTAGCTTTACAAGTGTACAAAAGACAAAGAAAGCTTCATCCAGTGGACAGTTACTTAATATCAGCACTATGGGTAAGGATGTATACATCATGTACAAATGCCAATGCAGTAACTGTCAAAGAAATTGATTCAGACTCACTGTGAGCTGTCTTCATTATTTATTCTCTTCAGCTCCCGAATGTGAAGGTTGCGCACTCTCTCCAGACGCTCCAGCTCCGCCTGGATCTCAGCTTCTTCCTATAAATGATTCAAACACACAAACACACACAAGGAACTTCAGAGCTTTGACTACAAGGAAAGGAGCTCATCAAAATCCACTTTTACACAGCTGACTAGTTCTGTATTAAATATTAACGGTTGACTTGCTGCAGAGTCTGTCAGGGACTGCCTGTGATGCTTATTCACTGGGAAAACAATGAATACATCGACAAACTACAGGCTCACTCTATCGTTCAGGTGATTCACACAAAACGAACAGTGGTTCAGATCAGGTAACAGGAGAATGAGGGTGAATATGTTCAATTAGCCTTATATAGAATACAAAGATGTGCTAATTTTAGGAATTTATCGACTCCTATTAGGTTTTAACTTCGAAATGGTGTAAAAGAGCCCCTTTTTCTTTATTGTGAAACTTGTGAAATCTATTAACACATAAGGTCCTGTGCCTGTACTGCAAAGGAAGACAAATTCCCCACCAGACAAATGAAAAGAAAAAAAAATTAGACAACCTTTTTGAGATGTCCAAGTCGCAGTTTGAAGATCTCTTCCTGTTCATGATACTCTGCTAGTGTCAGCCTTTCCAGCGTGAGAGAGATATGGGGGAAAAAGTATTAGCCTTTGTCAACAGCATCTCCATGTTTACTTACGTTAGACATTCAGTCCTGTTAAACTTGCTGTACAACAGCTGACCATGCAAAACAAAAAACAAAAAAAGCCAGAAAACAGCGTTTCCAGGTTCAAACCCTGTTCTGGGTCAAAATATAAAAAGGGACAGTTCACCCCAAAATCAAAAATACAAATTTTTCCTCTTGCCTGTAGTGCCATTTATCCATCCAGACTGTTTTGATGTCTCTCCTTGTTTTGAGCAGCTTCATGTGGGAACTATTATTTTTCTACCAAACTACCCCCATATTAAGGCGCAGGAGGAAACATGCATCTACATATCGACGAGAGGCTCACGCTTGTGACAGGATGTAAACATTAATGGCGTCCTGCTCAGCTGAGCTGTAACATTAGGTAGCTTAGTTAGCTAACCTCTCGTCCATGAGTAGACTCGTTCATCATCAAGTTTGCAGCGTTTCAGTAACTGAGCACTAAAAGTTCCGCCATTGTTTCCCCTTCTTTGGATTTGAACCAAACTCGATATCTATGTTCAGGGATGTCTCTTGTGAGTGTAATCAGGATTGCTCAAAGGCACCTTATTATAGAGTTAAGAGCAAATATGCGATAGGCCACACCCACTTGCACCAATCAATATGGCACTTAATGCTTACCCCCAAAGGATGCAGAGAATTTGTGAAATTCAAAAGTTGCATTTTTGCACCTTAATTACAGCGCCATCTGGCTGATTAGGCATATTTCCTAGGAAGTACTTGCATATCACTTCCAGATATTGGTCCAAGTTTCGCATGTCTCGCTTATTGTAGCTCACGGCAATTTCAGCCAATGCCGCAGATGACTATTACTACAATTAATAATAAAACCGGTATATTGATAATAATACAAATATTAATAATAGGGACTTGAACGCTAACTATATAAAATTAAATTTAACTGAATTTTATAGAGTGCCTTGGGGAATGGCTGCTCTGAAATCTGTGATTTACACAAGGCCTGAACTTACAGCTGAGGTAGGCTGGGTTTTACAAAGGGATCACTTTCTGCTCCATTCACTGCCTTGGTTTTGCGTTGCTTTGGCTCAGAGTTTGTGGTTGGTGCTTGCGAGTTGCTGGAGGATGGAGGTTTCCTCTTGGCTAGAAGTTTTCTCTGCCTCTCAATGTCCTCTCTCTGTTGGTTTATCCACTCTTGCTGTCTGCAGATGGAAAGCAGTGCTTTTTGTTAGTTGAGATTTGTAACATTTCCATACCTGTGTTCAACTACATCTTATCAAAACACTTCATTTAATACCATGTTAAAGATGATCAGCAAATATGAAAGCTGGAACACAAGTGGGATTGTGGTGGGGAGCTCCACCTAATTTCGCTACAAAATAAATATAGCCTACATATCATGTTTTACCTGTAAGACACAAGCTTCAGTGCCTTAACTAGCATCTTACTTTACATCAAATTTGATCTAGTTCCAGAGTAGTTTAGCTAAACTCATTCAGCAGTGGAGCTGATATATATACTGTATATATTTTGATAACAAAAAAGAACAACAAGTAAATAACAACATGATTAATAAGACACAGACAACCAGACACAGACTCACTAAAAGCCCCTTACTTCACAAGGTTTTGGAAGGCATAGCCATCAGTCCACTGTTCTGTGAATGAGGCTCCATGTCTCACTGTAGTGAAATGGCCTAAACGAAGTCTATCCTGCATACTTTTCTCCCGACAGGCCTGCTTCTCCTGGGTGCTCTGAAGAACAATACAAATCACAGGTTTGCGTGCAGGTTTGCAGACACGTGTGAATGTTGAACGTCCAAAAAGGGTTAAGAAAAATACTACGTTTACCTTTTCTATGAGCAATTTCTTGCTCATGGTGATGCATTTATTCAAGCGTTCCTTGTACTTTTCAAGTAACTTTTGTTGTTCATCTATCTGTCTCCTGAGATCACAGTTTGCCTATGAAGCAGATAAAAAGCTTAATCAGCAGCTGTACAAATTTAATTACTTTCCCAATCCACTAATTATTTCAAATCTCATGTTATTGATATGGTTGAAAGACGATAAAAATTAAGGTTCTATTTACGTTGTCGGATCTGTTAGGCACTAAAAGTAACATCACAGACCAGTCAAGCCATTCTGCAAGGTAGTAAAACATAAGATCTCCTTACCCTTAGCAAATCATCTATTCTCCCCTCCTTCTTCTCAAGGTCTAGATTCTTAGTGCTTTCAAGGGCAGCCAATTTCAACACTGTAAGGTCAGTCTAGAGAGGAAAACAAAAAAAGAAGTTGTTAAGCAGCAATGTCAAACACATCTAAAAGCAATTACAATTGCTGTCCAGACTATCCACAGTCACCACCCTCCCTCACCTGTACAAATTTGAGTGCTAGTTGCTTTGGATGTGTCATGTGGTCCCCAAAAGACAGACTAGTTGGAGAAGAGCTGTTTTGTCTAACCTGCAACAGACGAGAGAACACTTATTACTGGGCAACACCAAATGGAGCTGGTAAGGAAATTAGAAAAATTTTGGCATAACTTACGGCTGTGCCCTGAGTGGAGTGGGAATGTGAGTTCTGAGGTGAACGAATCACTGGTGGGAGACCCCTCACTGGACTGGACCCATTTCCTCCCTGGAACTAAAAGGTTAAGAGAGGCTAGGTGACATCTTTGCCTAACATTTGAACACAGCAGACCCACCAATGGCTCCCTTTTCTTTCACAGTTCAGTTAGAGACAGTAAATGGATTATGCCTCAGATGGTCAAAGACTAATACACCACGCGTTATTGATTTAAGACCTCCTTTCAATGAATGAAACATCTGACACCAAATTGAAAACTTACATCAAAATAATCACTTATTTTGGGTCCTCGCACAATTGATTTCCCTGTGAAGGTAAAAGATGGAAAAATAGAGTGTTATTAAAATATTTCAAAGGAATACTGCAAGCATGAGGAGAAATATAATCAGTTTAACAACAGAGACAGTCTCACCTTGGCTGCTCTCTGATTGGATCTCAGGTTTCCTTTTTCTGCCTCTGGTCGTTTCTGACTGTTTCTTCTCCGGGGTCTGAAAGAGAAATTTAAGGGTTTTATAAAACAATTACTACACAAAAGAGCTGTTTTGACCTTTGCCAAGACTTGCTGCGACTATAACTGCATCACAACATCGTGGTTGTGTGGAGTACCTGTTGGGATAGACTAAACAAATCCAAATGTTTATTTTTTTTCTTTAACCAAATGTCCATGACAGATTGTAGTCATAACAATAACAGATTTTACTTTGACTGTAGACGCTCCATCATTCTTTTTTTCAGCAATAATTAGATATTGTCGATTGATGTTATTTCCTTTTAGCCTATTAGCTCTACAATAAAATATTTTATATGTGTAATAATATGTAATTATATGCAAATATGTAATAAAGTTAATTATGGAGTGGTAATGGAAATGCAAATCAGCACGCCATGGTTTGACTAAGCACGTCCAAAAGTGCCAATGGAAGAGCCCCACTGGATACTCATTTTAAGATTTCATCATAGACCTACCGAATAAGCAGGAGAACTGCCTCTTTTCACATCTGACCCCTATTAAGTGAGAAAGACAAGATGTTTAGGTAAGCATTAAAAAAACAAAAGAGAAAAGAGTGGCAAATTCTGTTTAAAAGATACTTCAAGAGCTTCTAGTTCATCAATACATCATTATGAATGGACTAAAAGAGGTCTATGAGAAGTCTTAAAGGATGAGCATGAAATAATTAACAAATAGAAAATTGGTTACAATCTTAAATTGTCCTCGTAACCTAAATTCAATCACAAGAACTCCACACACTTATTGTTACCAAATCCAACCAATTTGCAGTAAAATCATTTATCAACAGGTGCTGGTCTGATCTCTGTTGTTGTTCCTCATGCAGCATAAAGAACAATGTCATAAGGAGTGCTGAGCAACAGCAGTTTCCACTTTCTGTACAAATAGTCAGGGTTTATATTCAAAATAGTCAAAATATTGGATTAAAAAATGCTGCAAAAAATGTGTTACTGCAGCCTTAAAGAGGGCATTCAGACAAATAATAGCATGACAGCAAAACAAGACAAGGGGCTGCAGTGGTGTGGGTCTGCTGCTAGAAAATACAGGAAGAACATAAAATAACTCAATAAAATCTAGTTTGAAGATTTATTAAATACCAGGACACAGCATGGTACCGATGCCGTGGTTTTACTAAAATTAACGAGGAAGCCTTTTCTGAATGCAGTTTTGGACACTACCCAATGGGGAAATTTAGGGCTGTTAAATTCACACATGGAGGGTCCCAAAATTTTGCCAAATGGCTAAGCAGTTGATTTAGGAAATCTATCATAGATTGGTCAGTGTGTGGATGATGGCTGTCATGAGGTCTATATGTCTATATCAACTTAAAAAAAACAACCTTACATAAACCCCTGAACGACCAGAACAAATTACACTTTCCAACATTTGCACAAAATGCAATTTTTTAAATGGAGATTAAAGCCACATAAACAGCTTTCATGGATTATTGTAATGCAATAAAAGGTTATCATCAGAGTAAGAATATGTTAAACAGCGGACATACAATATATGCACCTTAGTCACACTATGACTGGTATTTTACGATACACACATGGTCTACTTTCCAGCTGAGGAAAAGTCTGATCTGGTAGGTCATTGTCACTCATTAATTGGGCTCAGCTACAAGCAAGAATATAAATGGATTATTAATGTTAATCTATTTTATATAGGTAAATATGTTAATTTATTTATAAAAGAGATTTTTCTGATTATTCTAGTCCATGTAAATGCAGGTGTTGTCAATTGTGTTAGAGTACCTCCGACTCCTTGTCGCTTAAGGATCCCAGGCTTCCAAAACTGTGATTTGAACATTCATTATTGGTCAAACCCTGTAAAGAAAAAAAAGAAGAGAATTTTAGGATAGCACTTAGTGTAGACACTTAAAACATGATTTGACCAATTAAATAAAATTGACATTAGTAAATATTAACTCACTTTGGTTCCCCCGCTCGTGCTGCCAGTGCTGCCCCCCGTGCTGCCGCTGACCCCGCCCATAAAGCGTGCCTCCAGGAGCTCCTGTCTCCGGGGGTCCAGACTGTGCAGCTCCTCCATGGTGCCTGCGAGGATTAGCAACAACTCATAATGCATCTCAGTAATTCAACAATCAGCCTAATTGAAGCCTCTGAATGCCCACTCAAGAGCAAATGATACAGTAGCGATGATGTTGAGAGCAAATTTGTGATAAATGTAAGCTACATAAACAATCTCAAACCCTAACAGGTTACAATATTTCAGTCTAGACCAGAATATAGGCCATGACCAAATTCATGTTTGAATTTCCATTATGTTTACTCCTGTTTACACTACTAGAACCACTAATAGCAGCTTGATACTACAACTATAACAACAACAACAGAAGATTTATTACAACTCAAAACGCAGAGTGCAGAAGTAACTGACATTTCTGTGCCATCATCCTGAGAGTCCAAGAGGAATGTCTGACTGCTCGGCACTGATGAATAGTGTGCTGCTGTGGGACTTATGTGAGCTCCCTGGGCTTCAGTGTTGCTGCAGACTCAGACTAAACCTGTGCTTCAATAGGACAACCATTTTGAATCTGCAAAGGAATCCATTTAAGTGGAGGGAAACATAACACATTGAGAAATTCTTCTTAATTATAAAGTACACAGATCATAACAGCTAGTAATAGAGCACTGACTTGTCAAACAAAGATGAGTAATATGATGAATGTGCACCAAATATAGATGAACATACTAACTCTTTGTCCATTTAAAGCTGCACACACCATTCAACTGTGACAGCAGCCGACAGAAATAACTGATAATGAAACAGACAGAAATCTCTTTCAGATGGTGGGAAACAATACTTGTACTTATCGAGTACAAATTTGGGGTGTCGCCATATACCAGTATTGACAATACCCGTGATATTTAAAAATTTAATATTTATATCATGTTAATAATACACGTATGATAATGTAATGTGATCATGTGCAGATGTTAGGCCTTGTGGATCTTTTGTTTATCAGTTCATCTGGCTGCCTTTTTACTGTTCATTAAGTGTAACTTTACTTCTTGTATGCTTTTGTACAGCTATGGTTACAGACTCTCTCCACCTCCTTACACTCGTATTTTGAGTTCATTTGCCAAAAAAAAGAGAGACAAAAGACACAATAAACAAAGTTAGATGAATTTAACTGATAGCATTCCCCCCCTAACTTTTCCATAGATATTGTGATAATATCGTAACCTTGAATTCTTTTGACCACGATAATCATGTAGTGAAAATATATATTGTAACAGCCCTGGTCCAAATGTACTCAATAAGTAGACATTGTAGAAAGACAAAAATCTGACAGAATGAAACAATACTTGACCACAAATGTACTCAATAAGTAGAAGTTCTAGAAAGACAAGTACTACTTGTGTGCAATGCCAACTTCCTTATTGACGTAAGCAAATAAATTAATATAAATTACACAAACTAAACTGTTTATCACAACCCTCCTCTGTTAGTTTAAGAAGCAGTAATTGAATTTTCAGCAGTTTGATAATGTAAAGTAGCCTTTGCTAACACACGTTTCCCTGATATCACCTAAAGATCACATTAATAGCTACTAACCTGGCTTATAGACATTTGTATTTGTTAAAAAATGTTGCCAGGACCAATCTCTGAGTAACAGGCCAGGGGTCCACTTCCTCCAAACTTGCAGTCCTATTTTGCTAAATAAGTCATCTACCACAGTCATCAGTCTTTAACAACTATAGGCTGCCTGTCATTGCTAAATGTGGCATCTGCACCAAGTGGAGGGCAAAGCAAAAAGCTGAAAAAAAGCAAAGCATGTGTGATTTAGCGTCTTGTCATTAACTAGCCATGAGTATATACAGCAGTACTAAATATTTAGCCATGTAGTCACCAAAACATACAGACTTGTTTTCTCACTTCTAAAACTATTCAAATGAATACTGCTCATCACCTCAATACAGTTTTACTGACAAGTATAACTCATGTTAGACTATATACTATATATATAGTCTACAACATGACGATATACAAATGACTATGTTCAGAGTTTGCTGTTTGATCATAACTTCAACATAAGCACTGCAATATTTACTAGAAGAATTTGTGAACGTTTAAACAACCCTGTTTAAATTGTGATTTTACCCATAAAAACCATAAACTTCATGAGAAGCTGTAGCTTTAAAAGCCTTCCTACAGCTGCTATTCAGAACAATCTTGGTCTTGCTAAGATGGATCCAAAACCATATCTCACTTTTCCCCCCCACAATGTTTATGCCATAAATACAATCAGCTGTGTGGTTTCTCAAGGATTTCCCTGATTTTTAAACATGAAGGTCTCTGCATAATTATTATCTATATTCAAGCCCCTGCAGGAACAAGTGGTTGAACCCTTACAACTCCTGCTGTGGATGTCATTTTAACTCCATGCTGCTCAGTCAGCAAAGTGACCACCTGTTTATGGCAGACAATCTTTAAAAAATCTCTGCCATAAACTGTCTTGGAATACTTCCCCCTGGGTTCACTCATCTGCAACTTAAGAAAACCTAACACAGACAACAACAGTCTTCCAATGTTCAATATTTACAAGTATCATACTAATGTGGGCAGCCATCACTGACAAATGTCAAGCAATGCATGCAACACTGATTATACAAAGAAATGGAGAAGCGAGCGTTGTCCAAAGCTACGTAAAAGTCCTTCATCATTATCATATCCAGTGAAAACTACTCGGGATGCAAGGAGTCGTGACTTACATCAGTGACAACCACACTGGATCACCAACAATTACCAAATAAGCATTAATTATTGAATTGCCTGTATGTTAGCATGCTGCACAGCAGCCTGTATCCCACAGCTGTCCCTTCATTTTTGTTTGGACATCTAGCGTTACACGAACACTTGGGCTCTTTACTACAAGTTAGGTCAAACAAGGCTACCTATCAGCCAAAGCAGTAGCATCTATAGCGATGGGCTATGTTAAAAACCACAAGATATATGGCTACTGTCATGTTTAAAGGCGACCTAAGACTCCTCTATATCGTTAATTTGATGATTGGCGTCTGTTACATAGATATTGTGAACACAGTTGGTAGGGAAACACCACAGTCAACACAAAGGATTGCGAACAGTACGATGCATGCCGAACTTATGCATTGCTTACTGCCAATCCGGAGATATAATGTTAACCATCATCCAAAAATGCTTGATTTCTCTCCGGATCCATTTTTACATCTACCTGTAACTTGACCAACGGTAGTGTTTGCTCTTATAACGGCAGCGTGCTTAAAGACGGATGCGCCGACTGCGGCCGTAACCTTTCTGATCTCTCAAAGGTTTATCGCCATTATGCACGCATTTGTCTTTAGGTTACTACACTGGCCTGAGCACATAAAGACAGTGTCCTCAGTGCTACTAGCTAGCCAAACAGGCTCAATTGACTTTGGAGCTGACGCGTTTACGTTACTATAACGTTAGCTAGCAAGCAGGTTACACCACAATGATTTGCTCGGTCATTTTAATACAACTTCCTTTCATTATGCACAAAATGACCTAAACGGGCAAGTAGAAGAGGCAAATGCGTCGTAAAATGTTTCACAATACCTTCCCGGGCCTTCACCCCTGCCGTGGTATGCTGCTGGTAAAACAGTCCGTGTTGGGGACGTGGTGAGCTGGGACCAAAGATGGCGTCCCCTCCAAACTTCCACTACTTTGGACACTCATCAAGCTACTTTTCGTGTTGGCACTACGGCGCACTAGGTTAATCTTTCACAAAGTGTGTGGAATTGACCGACTGGTACCACACCGTTCTTATTTGCGTGAGAAGAGAAACAGCCACTGAGTGAAAATGTCTTTGTATTATCTGTTTTGGGTTACAAACCTCTTCACACCTCAGCACTGCGTCCTGCTGGCTCCAGGGACACCTCTCAGTCTTCAAGTGGTTGCATATGAAACGTCATGTATCGTGTGCAAAATTCTTATCGCGAGGGTGATACATTTTTTCCCCTAACGTCAGTGACAACATGAGGGAAAAATCCAGACATAAAGACCTCTTTCTACATTATACACGCCACACACATTAACTGTGCATAACCACAATATGCGTACAGGTTGTGGACTTAAATTAAAATAAGTTTGAATTATTTTGGCTTAAGTTTGGTTTAATATGTCAAAATTATGATATTAACTCATAATTGTGAAACTATAATTTGCAATTTTGACTTGTCAAGAGGCAACATCTTTAGTTAGGCCTACTTGCTTTTAAGATTACAATTTTTCATGACCTTTACCAGTGAAAACCACATGATTGTACATTTTTCTAATAAACTGAAGGATTAACTGATCATTTATGGGTTGAGGAAATTCTCCTAAGCTAAATAAACTATATAATTCTTTTGGATTTGCAGGAATATACAATTTCACATTGCGTAAAGGAGCTGTTTTTCCATGAAAAGTTGACTTTTTAGATACATATGATGATCTTAAATAATATAATGCATTGCTTTAGATTATACCCAACAGTATAGCAGGTAAATTAACTAAACCTGAAACAACTAGTGAAACACAACATGCATGAATATACCAGCACTATTAATTCCAAATAGTAAATAGTAATAGAAAAACACTGATAGGGACCATTTCTACACAATGAGTACAATTTGGATAATAAATTAAATACTTTTACTTATGTTTGGCTTTGAATGCAGGATATTTTAGTTATTGCTTCTTGGGGTATTGCTACTTTTACTTGAGTAAAGAATTTTACTACTTCTTCCACCACTGAAAACTGTCATCTAGTTTTCCTCCTGTCATGTCCTGTCTATAGGAGCTACTTTAAGATGAAAATAAGGAAACATTAATTTTATTCCAATCTTAATCATCAGTCATTTTTAAAATCTAATAAATATCCACTGTATTTCCCGGTGGACCTAAAGAAGGTCTCTTGATATTGTGAAAATACTCATGGTCTAAAGCAATAGCTGGTCTAAAACAACAAGTTTTGTAAGTTTATTACACAGTTCTTTTGTTGTAAACATATTACTTTGGTAAAAAAAAAATCAAAAACCAAAACAGTTTTCAGGATGAATAAAAAAATTGCAAGGTATAAAAAGTCATATAGCTCCAAAAAATAGGCTGTGCATGGTGGGATGCTAAGATGATGAAGGTGGACAGAATTTCCTGTACTTGCTCTGCATCCAAACCCGATGCATTGCAATTTTCTTTCCCCTGTTCACTTGGAGTCGTCTGTCCTCCAGATTCTGAACTTCTTCCAGTCCAGCATTTGAAAATAAATCATGAACGTCTTCTGTAAAAACATGTATAATAACACTGTCAGTAACCATGACTGCAACCAGGATTTTTGAATATTCTATTCTATCCCTCAAAAAAATTGACCAAACCAGATTTAACCATTTTATTTATTTAGTTAAGTGTTCACTTATATGTTCACAAGAAGATTGTATATTCCAGCATGAAGGTCTTAATGCTGTTTTAAAACATTTTGCTCACTGCCAGATGTCAATTTAAGCTTACACCATGTCATCCTATTCCACTAGCCACAAATCCCCACCCATGTAGAATTTAAACTCACCCCAGGTTCCTAAAATCTCTAAATTCACAGAAAAAATACCAATGACATGACCTCACTTTCTTTAATGGTAGCTACGATCCTGTCTGCAACTATTTACTCCACGTGGAAGAAAATGGCTCAGAATTACCTTTAGTGAAAAAGTACACACAGGTTCCATCTCCACGTGTGTAGAAATTCTCTGATAAGCAACGTCCTGATTGTGAGACATTAAAAGATTAAACGACTCAGAATGAAATGTATCCAATTGTCAAAAAAACCAACACACTCCACACACAAACTGTACACAGAATATACAACAAATGAGGTATAGTAGATCAGATCGTTGTGTTCAGGTGCGGGTTACTAGTTGGAGACTCACCCTTCTTAAACCTGAGTTGTGAGAAGTCATATCTCCCGTAATCACGAAACAGAAATATCCCTCCATGTTTCAGGTAAGTGGATAGTCTGTTCACAACTCCTTGAATTCTGTGAATTAAACGTCAATTATTGGACAATAATGTGATACGATAGGATTGTAGTTAATAAGATTCCAAGTAACCATTGACAAAATATAGGCTCAGTGGGAATATATACATTGAGGCCTTTAAACATATAACAGCTTAACAAGTGAGGGGGTTGGGGGGTTACAGGGGTTGTAAAAGGGGAGTCTGAGGTGAGACATGAGCTTCTTTGTCTTGTTAACCTTCACCTACCGGTCTGGATGAATGGCGGAGAGCACAAAGACTGCCAAAATAACATCCAGGCTCTGGGGAGGGAAGGGAAAGGAGGCCATCTCCTCACAAATGTCATGGACAAAGGCATGACACACAGAGTCATCATAGTCTGGATTGGCCTATATGAGGAATATTAAGGCAGGCTAACTGATAATTAGGCCTACACAAAGTACATTTCCAATGGTTGCTCGGATACAGATTTGGGTAACTTTTGTTTGTGTTGCAACCATCTCCAAAATTTAATACTAGTTCCACATTTCACATCACAGGTTACATCACATCACAACTGGTTTCCCTTTTCTCTCTTGCCATCACTTCTCTATCATACTGAATATCTCTTAAATATTGCAAGTGTATCGCGACTTTGACCTTTACAATCCTTCTGTCAAGAGGTCAGGTTGAAATGTAAATGCACAGTGTTAATAATCCAATGAATATATTATTGTATAACAGAGTGAGAGAAATTAAAGGTTGTCTCATGTAGTATGTATTTTCAATCATGCAATTAAAAAGTTAGTTACAAATCTTGTTTTCACTAAATATTACAACAAATAATCAACTAAGCTAGGTAATAGAAATTTCAATATATCTACGTATATCAAAGCTTCTTTTTTTTAGTTTAAATGCACTAAATCCATCTCTTTCTCTTTAAATTATGAATGTCAATTGTAGCTCAAGAAAGAATGAAAAAAATACATACAATACACAAGTTAATTGGTTATATTTGACTCCCATGGCAAGATAACTGTAATTAGATGGCACAAATTGTATATGTGCATATACAGTATTACACTACTTGCAGTTACTTTCCACATGAGGCATTCATGCTAAGATACTGTATATTCCTTATAATTATATTTATTTAATGCTGCGATGGCACATTATGTTGTGATTTACTGTCTCTCTGTTAGACCACATTTTAAACAGGCCTACAGACGAATTTAAACCGTTTTGACTGGAATCCATTACTTCTAATAAAATCTATTATAATCACTCTTTTAACATTTTGGCTTTAGTCTCTTTGAAATTACTTTAATTCACGAAAAATAAATCTATTCTATTACTTCAGGATACAAACATATTCAAACATATGACGATGAGTTTTAAAAAAGATGTTATTTGCTGCTGAGCCCAGAATAAAAAGATATTTTCCATTCAAATCCTGTTAAAAGAAAATATCATCTAAAAATTAAAAGATTCTCTTTTCTTCGCATATTAAATGAGTGATTCAGCTGTAGCTGCTAGGCAGAGCCTTTAGTTATTCTGCAGTACTTTTAACTGTGCACATTGTGTGAGGGAACAATGGTCTGAACTATAAAATATAATTTAAATCATTATTCTGAAAACCTCAAAAGATTGATCGGCTTTAAAATGGATGAATTAAATGTGTTACTTCGTCTAATGCTAATGTAATCTGTCTAAATATTTTAGCAGTCTATGACATGAGGGACTTAATTATAATCTGATATGAGCCTTAATACCCTCAACATAATGTTCAGATGACCACAGTAAATACTGTAAGTGCACAACTATGTGAATGGGACTTTATTTAGCGTTGATTTTTTAATATTCAGTGATATTAGTCAGTATTGCTTTGAAGAAATGTATTAACCTTGATACCGAATATACTGTGCATGTTCATACCAATCAATATTAGAAATGCTTACCTTGACCAGCTGAATGGCACATGGGGAGAAGTCACAACAGTATAAATATGCGTCTGTTGCTCTGTGAAACAGAGCAACCAATCATTACAAATACTGTGTGATGAAGCATGAATCTTTGGCTAAAGAAAAGAAGAATAAAGCCTTTTTCACAGCAGACATTTTAACATGCCACAGTGTGAATGAAAAAAAAAATTGTTCTAAAAATAAAACTAGCGGTGGCTGAATTCCAATTAGCTCCTTCACTTCAGGGTCCTGGTATTGTGCATGCTGGCTCACTGTCGTGTCAAATGATGTCAAATGTCAAGACTTACTGGGGCACTTGAATAGAACACTGTTGTTATTATTAACAACCATGATTTTCCTACTATGAAAAGTCAAAATAAATGTCTGCTGGGAAAAAGACCTAAGAAGAAGTGTTTTGTAATAACACACCCATTAAAGGTGTAATGTGGAAAATTTGTTGATTGTTGAGGTCGTCAAATACTGACGCTTTGGCAGCCCTACCTACTAACCCAAACATCAGTGTTTGACAACCTGGGAATGAGCCTCAACATCTGGAATATTCCTCCTTTAATGCTGAATCAATCTTGCGTGTGTTGCTGCTTGTATTTCTAATTCAGCACATCAGCGGTTTTAACTTATCTTTCCAAACTGCACATAAGTATTCAATGTTTGGTTAAAGTGTATTTTATAAAAGTACAAAAAATGTCATGGTGCATGCACTATAAACAATAAAATGATAAATAACACAATATTTTAAAGGCTAATATTTGGATTATTTAAAATAGGCTTTGCTTTTGTAAACAAGGCTGCACTAAAAATCATCATATGATCCACATTAATGACACAGAAATGGTTAATATAAATGGAATATATGGAAGTATCTCAAAATATTTACTCACTTTATGGAATTAACGATGGGAAATACACTGTTACCCACCCCACATCCAACCTGTGAAGAGAAAATATATTTTGTTGATATTTCTGTAAGTGCTGCGGACACTTTTAGTACAAGAACTTAGATTTGACACATTTGTTTGTATCATATTGTGTAATGGTCCACATGTAACAATCTATATTAAAACAAATGAGCAACACATGTGAAAAGTTTTGAAAACCTCCAAGATCCTGAAAGATGCATGCTGGCCAGGGAAAGTCTTTACGGCAGCTTCATCTTTTTCTTGTTCTGCTCCTTGAGAGGACTCCTGATGACTGGAGGTGTCTGCACTTCTGTGATGGTGTGTGGGACCATTGTGTTGTTGGTGTCTGGTTTCTGTGTTTGCGCTGGATCCCGTAGGTAGTGGATATATCGCCTGCTGATCGCCCAGATTCCTGTTTCTGGCTTGGCTTTTTCCACCTGAAGGAAGCAGTTCTGGGAATTCTAAAAACAGCCACCTGCGATCTTTAAAGAACTTATCCTGGTGCATCCTATAAAACTTGTCCCAGTATTGGCAAGCCTCTATGTCAAATGTACCTGTGTGGTGGAGATTAGTACATAAAATAAGGTTTCTTTTCCATGTATTGCCAATCAAATCTAGTTTGGAAAAAATATTTATTGCAGGAATATGTTCTCACCTTGTTCCTCCAAAGGAATTTGTAAACAGGAATTTTCCTCTGCCTTCTGCCGCGCGTTTTCTTTATCCTCTTCGGTCCACTGTACGTGATCCCTAAAATATTAAGCATTATAAAACCAACTCACAAACTATATCAAATAAAAGAAGATAAAAAAACTACAGCATATAAACAAACTGTTGCGTTTTGAAGTTGTTGTTAAAAGGTTACACTGTAATCGTATCTCCATAAAATACACACGGGTGACAGCACTACAGTACATCACTGACCACATGTTGTGCTTAAAGATGTCATCAGGACTGCTCAGAATCCGTGAACCCAGTGGGGCTGAAGGTCTTCCTCCTGTCCTTTTTAATCTTGTGGACAATAAGCTGAAAACTTTAGCCAGTTTGGCTACAGAGGAGCTCCGCAGTTTATGCATTTACTCTGTAAAAATGCAGAAAGAGTTGGATGCACTTTACAATGCATTGACACAGCACCCGTGACTAAAAATTTAGCTGAGAAGGCTAAATAAAACAGAGAAGGCTTTTGTTTTGGCAAGATTTATATAATACAGAGTACCCTGCATCCTTGACTGTTACTGTTACATCAACTGTATCTTTGGAATTGTCTTCTTTCTGAACTGTACAGAACTGTTAAATGACCATCTTGAGTCATCCTCTGAATTGTTGTCTTTATTTCTTATTTTTTTTCAGAAATAAACTTATGGTTATGAAACTAAGTAAGAACAAAACAGCAAATCTCAGCATGAATTTTAGGCGACTTCGTTTTTTGTCTCTTGTAAACCTATGGGCAAGAAAACTTAAATCAATCAATCAACAAAATATTATGAAAGGCATCTAAAAACAAAAACTACGAAGGAAGGCATACTGAAATTAATGGTGAAGCATCCAACAGAGAAATGTGGTCACTTGTCACCAAATAGCATATTTACTTCAGTGTGAAGATGGGGGACAAAATATCTTTAAGTGTGCAAAGACTGACACTGTATTAGGCTATTTGTGGGGAGATAGTCAGGAGAACACTGGGCCAAACGTTGTTCAAAATTACATAACTTTATTTATTTATAGTGGGATCCCAAAGTTTTCAAAAATACCAAAATGTCAGACTGGATTTTGAGAAAATGTGGATAAAATAATGCACATTACATCAGTAACATGTCCTTTTGATGGAACAGTGTAGCCAAAAACCATGGAGTGTTTGGTTTTTATATATTTCAGTAACCTAAAGTGGAGAGCTGGAGCAAACCAATACGAAGGAATAGGAACGAAGGAAATAAAAATGTAAATGTTGAGGAGTAGTGTGTACATCGAGGTCACATACGGTCGAGGGGAGGGTGCTAACGTTCCAAGCTGGTGCCTAATTGCTTCAGTAGAAGAAGACGGCTGTGAAGACTACAAAAATGGAGTGGGAGAGCGCAGCTAGCACTGGCAGCTAATTAATGCCACATCGATCAAAAAATGCGACTCTTCGCTGCTGATATCACTGTTTTGTTTCTCCTACCTGGACAGCCACTCAACTAACGCTGAGTAATATATAACAACTAACGCTAGGTACGACTTCTGAACGAAGTAAACCTGATATCGAGGTGCTGTAGCTCAACATTGCTAACCTTACTTAGCTGTTAACTTTTCGTGTTAGCGAACGTTTAAGCCAGAGAAGCGGATCAGTGGCCTCAGAAAAGATTTAGCTCAGTGAGGGGTTCTAACTTTAAAACTATATCGTCCTCACCTGGCTCTGGCTGTGGACTCCCTGGTTTAAGTCTCTTGTCATGCTAAGTTACCGCACGGTCCACTTTAAGAGATAAGTGTCACCTGCTGATGGCGCCACACCGGAGAAAAAGAACCGTAAATGCCACTGACCTGTTGAACCAGAGAACTAAAGGTATCAGGGATGCTGGGACCATGAACAGACACAACATGAAGGTCCTTAGAGCTCTCCTCTTTCAGGTAATAGAAAATATGATGCGTTAAGATATTAATTGTAAGTAACTGGTTTCATGGGTGTTTTCCTAATAGACTTTCCTCTTTTATTATATTGTAGGACAATAGGAATTTCATTAAAGTATGGAGCAAGACTTCAAAATCCACAATAATGTATGAGAATGGTAAAATATACTTTGAAAATTACCAGAATTGCTACAGCTGGTGAGTATAAATTATTAACTGAACTATTTTCTTTTCATCCTCACAAACAATTAGAGGTTAACCAATAGTGGATATTAAGAGGCCGATATAATAACAATAGCCTGGAGCAGGAAAAGCAATAGCCAAAGCGAATCTTTATTAGAAACTGTATAACTGTCAACATCTAAGTCAAAGA
The DNA here is from genome assembly GCA_037974645.1 of Hollardia meadi. Lineage (NCBI taxonomy): Eukaryota > Metazoa > Chordata > Actinopteri > Tetraodontiformes > Triacanthodidae > Hollardia > Hollardia meadi. The sequence continues at coordinate 17,395,638 of JBBPCS010000001.1, read as the reverse complement.
AATCCATACCTAAATAAATTGATCTGGATCACTGAACATCAGACCCAACAGAATAAATACTAAATATATAAATCTGGGACTAAATATCCAACTCAAAGTAATTAATAAGCAAAACTGGAACTCATCAAACTAACTAACTAACTATCTATCAAACTAACTATCAGTACTGATACTGAACTGATCGGCCTAACCGATCAATCAGCCTACCTCTACATACAGTACAGAATAATCCGTTAGAGCTACAGGTAAATTGCAACAACCTTAAATAAATTAGCATACAAAAGTCACTGACTCCATAAGTCAAGTAATGCACGTAATTTTTATACATCTCTGAAGAGATCTAAATCAGACAATCACTGCAGGATAGATGTGAGACGCAGATCATTTGCTTATTAAAAGAGCAATTGCCTTCTTTTGTGAATTTGGTGGCAGGCCTTTGTTACTCTGAATACATATCTTGCCAGATAAAATTTGACCCAGTTTTTTTTTTACTGTCATCTACTAAACCTAAATTAGCGCTGTGTAGAGCAATCTAAAATTGTCATGATGTTTACAGTGTACATGGACAACAAAATAAAAGGTTTATACTCTGACGTACAGTGACTGATTAAATCTGCTGGTTTCAGTGTTCATTCGGAGCCTCAGGTTTTATACAAATTGCCTAAGAGGTCAAAGTTGGAGAAATTTGAAGATGCTTTGCTGTGTCAGAGCCCACTTGTAAGTGAAATCAAACACCTTCTTTGGATCAAAACTGAACTTGCAATGTTCACATTTTAGCAACCCAGGGTCACGTTGTTGTTTCATTTGTCTTGTTGACAGGGCAAAACATTAGCCTCCCCCTCTGATCATAAACCCAGCCTCTTGGCTTTGACAGCCAATAGCTGGCTGTATAGGCTCTCAGCTGAAACGGGAGAAGAGCTGCAGAAAGTCTATCTTTCTTCAAACCATAAGTTCAGGTATCGTCAAGGCTCTGAGTTCTCTGTTCTTTGAGTGGATTTAATACATTAATTTTCAGTTTTAGATAAGTAGAAAAAAATGTTAACCTTACTCTGTGTTGTTTTTTGGTAGATATCTGGGCTGGGACGTTTCTCAAGAGATGTTTTATGTTAAATCTGTTCAAAACAAAGAAACATCTTCAGCACGACAGGTAAGGTCAATCTGTTTATTTTCATAAGATTTTGTGCCCTGCTGTATAGTGACAGGACACCTGATAAAGGGTAATGAAGCCTAGGAGCTTGCTCTACATGGAATTTTGGCAGTTTATGAATTTTTATAATGGTATTGCATAAATCACGGAAAACAAATTAGTCAGTCAAGGAATTTAGGTATCACTAGTCAAGTATTTCCATTGTCGAATAATCTGTTGAATACTTTTTAGACAAATTGATTAATTGTTCTACAAGATGACAGAAAATAGTGAAAATTAATTACTTCCTAAATCCAAAAATATTAAATTTTAATAATCAAAAAATCATCTTCACATTTGAAAAGCTGCAAACACTGAAAGTTTGGATTCCTGCTTATTAATAAATGACCAAATGTTTGCTCATGGATTTTCTGTGAATAGATTAATAAGCTAATCATTTTTACAATGTCCCAGGATGGGATATCTGTTATGGAGAAGAGATGACAGAATTTTACCTTTCTGTAAATAAATTTCCAGGCAGGTATCACTCAGAATACAGTGATGCACCTGGCCATCTTTCATGTTTTTCCCTTGCAAATTGTGGGAATTTTGGAGATCAACAAAAGGGTATGTCGACTTTTTGCATTTTATAAAATTCAAAATCAAAAATGTGCCTGCAGGAGTGATGTGTAATTATTAAAATATAACGCTTATTCTTTCAGGTATTTGGAAATGGCGTTACTGATGTTGTTCTTGCTCAAGGTGTCATTGTGGTGTCTTACAGCAATAAGTCAGTGAAGCTGTACAGCTTTGAGCACATTGTCCAAAGGGTACGCAAAAGAGTTTGCTGCACATTATTGAGCAAGCTGAATATTTTGTTCAATCAGAATTTTAAACACTGCATCAGGAATACATTTGTTGAAATCTATGAATATTTACATATTCAGTGTTTTATTAACCTTCTGGCTCATCTTGCTGCTCATCTCTGTGTATCTGATGAATATTTTCTTTTTTTTTCAGTACATGACTGAGAAGTTAACTCTTGGAAAACAGAGTTCACTTCTTGGAGGCAAAACGGTGGGAGATTTCCCATTTGGTATTCCAGTAAATATTCAGATCACAGGTGAGTCTGTTTTTTTAAAGTCCAGACCTCTGGTTTCTTTGTGTTAGGAGCGTAAGAAAATATTGATACACTTGAGTATTGCGATATTATGTTTTGCGATACTGTATCGGTTCTCAAAAACTCTAGCGATTTTTAATTAATAGTTTACAAGATTTGTGGCAGTGGTTCATTTTTTGTTGTGTTTAAACCCCTTACAGCTAGATGGCAGTGTTTTAATCTGTCTTCAGCCATTTGACTCTTCCACTCCAGAGTAACAATATAATCTGAGACAGTACATATCGCCTTGCTTACAGTATCGCAATATATTGAATAGTAACAGTATCGTGATACGTATTGATGGACTGATTCTTACCAATACACGGCCCTACTTAAAGATTGTATTAGACCTACTTGGCCGCTTTGAGCAGGAATATTCTTTATTGCAAAGTAAATATGGTAGTTTTTTTTTTCTTATTGCACAGATTGTCCTCCAGTTCTTTTTGAGGTGTCATGCTCTAATAACAGTATCCAGATTGGAGGCTTCCCATGGCACTACATCTATACACCACCACATAAAAATCACAAGGGGACTCACCACATCTGTTCACTCAAGGACAGTTCTTTGGTAGGTTTTAAGAATCCCTCAAACATACAGTGTAACATTTCAATAATTATTTGGTCATTTGAGTACAAAATGTAGGATGTGCTTGGCGATAATGAATAAATATCCCTGATCTTTTGTGTGACAGACTTAACTGCCACCAAATTGGCAAGAGCCTATTCAAACTGTCAGGGTAGGAAGGGCCACAGATGTTTGTGACAGTCTTTGGTTTTAGCTGCTGGACAGAACAGGAAAGAACCAAACCTGTAATCACAATTCAAAACCCCATTGAATAGGGGTTAAGCTACAGTATATTTAAATTAAATAAAGCTTAAATTTAGTGAAATATAATTTCCTAACAGAAAAGTATGTCAACACAGACAACAAAAGTGCTTTGTCACTCTGATGTTGAAGTCATGATAAAATTTCGTAGGCCATCACATATATTAGCATAGGTTGTTCATGTCCATTTTTAACCAATAACTTGGAGATAAAATTGATGTAAATTTACATTTGTAGTCATATATAACTTTAAACAGAAGAAAAATACTTTACATCCAAATTTTTTTACTCTTTTCTACAAACATAGACAGTTTTACTCTTTTCTACAAACATAGGGACATTTTTACTCTTTTCTACAGATATAGATTAAATCTTACTGAGCATGTGCAGAGGAAATATCTAGCTTGTTTCTGATTGTAGGAATTGAGTGCGTTACAATTGCCCCCGTTACAATTTCCCCAGCCTGCCAATTAATAATGCATATCCTTGTTAATGAGTGAATAGGATACTTTGCCATTTTATGACATTAGGCAACAAATGGAATACAAAACATGAACTGCTGCTCTCTAGAGAGTGATGGGATCTCCTTCCACCCTGACGACTCTGGAAGAATCATTCATGTTGGACCTACCATCATAAAGTGAGTACTACAGTCAAACTTAACATAGGAAAATGAAGCCTGCAAGGCAAAAGTTACCTGGGGTGTGGAGGCAAATATACAAAAACAAGAAAACCTGAGATATTCATATTGGAAAAAGGAGTAACAAATAGCAACAATATCATGTTCTTTGGAGCGTATAGATGACAGTATGATACATTTTTTCCTTTTTTATTTTCTTATCATACTTTCCAAGTTCCACAAGATTGTTTGTCTTTTCTCCAAGAGTCCTAAAGATCCTTGGTGAACTTAAAAGTGGCTTGCCATCAAAGATAGTTGAGGATTTCTCTTTGGCGACCCATCGAAACAATACTGTAAGTATCATGCGTATTTACTGTACCTACAAGGTTTACTATGTGCTGTACTCACTACAGGCTTCGTTTACCTTGACCATAAAATGGCCTATTGTATGTATCGCACGTTCACTTTGACATTGGTGGGAAATCAAATGTGATAACATTGTCTACTCAGTGAAAATGATTGCTTCTGCTTTTCCTCTGCTGCAGCCTACCTCACAAGTCACTGTCACCTCATCAGGCCGCACAGTGAAGACAAGATTTCATCAGCTGGATGATGACCCAGATCAAGAGGTACCAAAATGATTTTTGCGTTGGTTATTGATCCAGTATCTCCTCAAAGAAACCTCTATCAGTTACTACATATATTATGAGTCTGGACAGACATAGATCTATACATTTCTGAATCATTACGTCCCCTTGCCACAGTGAAATCATTGGGATTTGTCAGGTCTTCTGATCAAGGCTTCTTGGCTGTCCTAAAAAAGACCAAAAACTAAGTGTGACCAGGGATGCATTAATTGCCCTATTTGTATAGGTTATTTCTTATTTCAACATTGAAATTCTACTTAATTCTCCTATTTATTTTAGTATTTACTCAAAACCTACTTTAATCTGCACATCTTGCTTTTCCCTTTAGTTCACTTTTCCTCACACACACATACGCACATACGACCTCTGGTCGTTGACTGCACACACACCAGCTTGCCCCGCCTCTTTCTGTTTCTCTCTCCCTGTGTCTACTCTGTTGACTTTCTTGATCAGCAAAATGTTTTTATATAGTCACTCAAAAACAAAACTTGCATTTTTCAGTTTCAGATTCAGTTTTCCCAACAGCAGGTGTTGGGGCCATTTTTACTTTCTTGGGATTATTATTTTTTTCATTTCCCGATGTGTGTAAATTATATAATATCTATTTACCTTGGTCTATGACTAATCGTACAGTTTTAGAGGTAATAACTAAATAGAAATAGTCACTAGTCTTGTTGATGGTATTATTTGCTTGTGTAGGTTATATAGAGAGATCAGTGTTAAATTGACACTGTTTAATAACCAGTTAAAAGTTCCTTGTAGTCGATTGAATGTTTTACCTCATCAGCTTCGTTAATAGTTTGTAAATGTATGCTTATTCTGAATTTGATGCCAGCAACATGTTTCAGACAAGTTGGAATGCTCCAAAAACACCTGTTTGGAACATTCCACAGGTAAACGGTGAACAGGTGATGGTATCATGATTGGGTATGAAAGCTAAGTTGCTCACAAGGATGAGGCGAGGTTCACCACTTTGTGAAATAAAGGAAACACAGCACAGTTCCTGTTATGAGTGGAGTTCACAACATTTGAATTTTACAGACTTTCCGTATGGTGGAATATGAGGATGAGCTGGACCTTTTGGCAGTAGTGGTGACTAATGGTGAGGAGGGAGAAGGAAGAGCCCACATCCGACTGCATGACAACCAGAGCGGGCAGTTACTGCGGACGGTTGATCTGATTGAACCTTGGGATGAGGTGATTGACTTGACATGACTGTACTAACGTTGCGCCCAAGTGTCTGTGTATATGGATTTATGTGTTGCTCTCATTTTCTCTTTCAGACTTATCGACACGAGTTGTTCTTTGACAAAGACACAATTGTTCATGTAGAACAAAAGAACACCACCTTCTGCTGCCATGTTTACAAGCTCAACAGTGCCAGAAAATAAGTGCCGCAAAGTGACTTAAGCTCCCGGAAAGCATTTACTTTGAAAAATGATGTACATAATTGTTTCAACTTGCTTTGTACATAGAACTCATAATGCTGTTTTTCACATCTGGATCATTATATCATTATCTCCATTGTGTGAATTATACTTGATTATCAAGTCTCTGCACTGTTCTCATGTTCTCTCACATTTTAAGACTGTTTCTCTTAAATTAAAATGTTATATTTTTTAAAGTTACTCTGTATTTCTGCCTTCTTCTGTGTTTCCATCATGTATATCCAAATATTAAGAGAAATGAAAGTTGCTTTTGTGTAATATTTCTGTGGTCAGAAGTGTGCATTATTAGCTACTTGCTTTCACGAGCCTATTGGTGTCTGCAGTGGGGGAAAAAGTCCAGTGGTTCACAACAGGGATTGGGCCCCCCCCAAAGGGTCACAAAATTAATGGAGTAGTTTTGAGATGATGGGGTTCCCCAAGTTCTGTTACATCAATTTCTATTAATATTTTGAACTCTTCTCCAATCTTGTTTTTTGTGAAATATTGAATAATTTGATCTCTTTGGTATTTGATCAGTTAAAATGTCACCATCTTAAAGGTTTAGATGAGAAAAGTCCCATCAACAACTCAGATGTCTGAGACATAGTCAAAAGTAGCCGACAATTAGCTGTTTCCCTCTGAAATGTAGTAGAGTAGAAGTATTAGGCCCTATAATGATGTATAGTTGGCCTAAGCAGGCATAAGTCAAACAGTACTTAAATAGAAGTACTTACTTGCTTTCCACCACTGGATGTTAATATTAAATAGTTGACTGCTCAGTAGGGCTGTGTATTGGCAAGAATCTGGCGATACAATACATATCACGATACAGGGGTTACGATTCAATATATTGTGATACTGTAAGCAAGGCGATATATTGTGTTTTTCTTTTCTAATTTTAGGAACTGTCATAGAACATGCCACCATATAGTAAAAAATGAACTTGTTTCTGCAATAAGAACAGCGGGATCTGCATTTGTATTTACATGTATCACAGTTCCTGTTGCATCCAACTTCATAGCACTACTTTTTGTGTAATCTGAACAAAGAAATTTAAAAATGGAACCAAACTATTTAAAAGTCGATACATTGTTTTTGAGAATGTATATCACAAATCATTGCCATACTCAAGTGTATGGAAATCACCCTGCTCAGCCTGAGTCACCTACTGCACACCTGAAGCTCAAACTGTGTCAGACTTGACAGAGAAGGGAGCACACTAGTGTAAATAAAGACGTCAGATGATGACTGCGCAAAAACATCTTTTTTGCATAACTGGTTCCAAACTCGAGGGACGTTCACCAAACAGCGTACAAAACGTCTTCCGTCCAAACATTTGCGCAGCTCTGTGTCACGTGACCGCGGTCCGTCCTCAGCAGCCACTACTTGATTGTTGTTTAGATAACAGCTGTACCTGAGTCAAGGCGCTCCGTCCTGCTGCTTTAAACGCTGACGGCGATGGAGAACTTGAAAGAATTCCTGGTCGCTCTGTGTGCCGCCGCCGCCGTCGGGTTTGTCTCGATTATATTCGTGCTAAGATGGGTTCTTCACTACAAAGAAGGTTTGGCCTGGGATGGAGGACTGGCCGAATTCAACTGGCATCCGGTTTTAATAGTCACCGGATTTATTTTCTTGCAGGGAATGGGTGAGTGGAGCAAGAAACATGGTGGTCTAACGGGGTGTGGGCGTTGTTCTGAAGAAATATGAACAAATCAAGGAAATTCACGCTCATGACCAAATTACGCAAGGCTTCTTTCTTAGGGGGGAAGTAACCACTCATGAGTGCGAATAAACTTTCAAGTTGAGTCTTATGTAGCAGCCATGTGTGATGATAAGTGAATACATTATAGGTTTAGTCTGATAAGAACATCCACACAAGCAAATTGCTCTCATTGATGTAGTCTTAACATTGTTTTGCAACCTAAAAAGTAACAATGACAGTACTGCTTTCTTACCATCACTTACACTTTGCATATCAAACTTTGATATGTGCCTGTCATGCATGAAAACCTCAGTGTAATGGCATATAATTCAGCTTTTTAAGGAAAAATATGATTTAAAAAAATATGCATCATAGTTACATCAAGAATGGGTTGAATGATAACTGGATTACCCCCCCTCTTGCAGCCATCATTGTCTACCGACTCCCCTGGACCTGGCAGTGCAGCAAACTAATGATGAAGTTCATCCACGCAGGGTTAAACTTACTAGCCTTCATTCTTGCCGTCATATCTGTGGTGGCAGTTTTTGACTTCCACAATGCTGCCAAAATCCCCAACATGTACAGTTTGCACAGCTGGCTGGGCCTGATAGCAGTTATACTGTACTGTCTACAGGTAAATGAACTCTTTATTTCAAATGATTTGACGTAATGGCTAATGAAGCAGGGCTACTGGTTTTGTGGTGCAGTACTGAGATTGCTACTGATAATAAATAGTTTGACATTTTACAACTGAATGAGCTCTTTTGCATGTTCAAATCATTGTACATTTACTAACCTGTCTTCTACAGAGCTAACACAATACATGAGAGGAAAGTACTGTATGTCTTACTCGTGATATCGAGCAAAAAACAAACTCTCACTCTTCTGATCTTTTCTAAAATGCAACGTCATATAGAACAATAGTCTTGATCAGTGCAATGTATTTAAAGTGGATGTGTTCTCTACTTTTTTCTCCTTCGCTGAGCAGCTCGTTCTTGGAATTGGCCTTTACTTGATACCAATTACGCCTGTATCCTGGAGAGCAGCATTCATGCCCCTCCATGTCTACAGCGGTCTTTTAATCTTTTCCGGTGTAATAGCTGTGGCACTCATGGGCATTACTGAGAAACTCATTTTTGGCCTGTAAGTATTAAAAAGGAAATAAAGGCTTGTGATAGCTTGTAAAAAAATAAAAAATAATCTCCCCACCAGATGTACAGTGTTAATATGTCACTGTAAAGAGGGTATAACTTGAATGTTTGTTCATGATTACTAGGAGCAACCCGAAGTACAAGGACTCTCCCCCAGAGGCAGTTTTTGTTAACATTCTCGGAGTCCTCCTAGTGGTTTTTGGAGCTCTTATCCTCTGGATTGCCACTCGAACGTCTTGGAAGCGCCCCAGTGACCAGATCTTGCATACCCTGCATACCAATGGGGGAGGTGAGGACAACACCAAAGTTGGTCCAGCCCTGTCTCAGCTATCTGATGAAACTGATGCTGAGGCATGTGGGGATGTCAGAAGGAGGAGTATTAAACTAGAGGATCAGGTTAACTGATTCCAAAGTAATTGACTCGAAGCTGCTACAATCTCCAGTGTTGAATGTATACCAGTCATACAAAGTCAAAATTAAGAAATCTATTTTTGCTGATTTTTACATACCTTCTCTCTTACTCTTATATATATTATATATTATCTCATACTCTTCTCTCATTTTGGTGGCATTTTTAACTTATCTCTAACATTTATTGTCTTAAGTGCACGTAAATAATGGTGAGCCACTGTATAAAAAGATTAAGATGATGTGGTAATACACTTTATACTAGATATACCCTGTAGAAATAACAATGATAGATTTTCTATACTTTAACCTTTTTGTTTTCTGATATGTGGGTTTTTGAAATATGTTCAATAAATATTTGCAATTTCTAACTAGCATCTCACAGTGTATACTAAATACTTGTGTATTTAGAAACATATTAATACTGTAATCATAGGCTGCAGAAGAGGTAAAATTTGTTTTACATACAATAGAATAGAGTTAATGAATATTATGAGCACTAATTTGTGATTGTTGTAGTTGCTACATAACCATTAGTGCTCTGTTTTTTGTTATTTTCTATAATTGCCTTTCAGTAGAAGTACTGAAACATTCATTATCAATATGAACCACCAATATTCGAAAGACGTGTCTTCACCTTGTGAACACCTTGTTATCCAAGCTCAAAACTCACTATCGTTTAGCTCATGGAAGCCACGTCAAAGCTAATTGCTTTTTTTGACCCATCCCAGCATCTGTAGTTGGATTGGCAGCTCGTTTGTTTTGGCTCTTGTGGGTTAAAGGCATTTGTTGTCAGGTCGAGAACCCGGTTTAAGGTTTGTAATCCCTACATTAGCGTGATGTTAGCTGTAATATCACACACTTTTTGTTAATTACCGCTTTGTTTGTTGACCAACTTGATTTATTCATTGTGCGGTCAATTTAGTTGAAAGCGCATGACATCACTACGGACTAGGGTCCGGTTAACTAGCTGCTAACAAAGCTACCGCTACATCTGTAGCCATAAGGGTGGGTTGGATTGTACAAGTCAAATTTTCTACGACGCGAAAATATATTATTTAAGACACTACATTAAATTCGCGTGGTCCTTTTAAGTACTAGCAAATGAAATGGTGTACAACAAGGACGGCTGAGCTAGCTAGCTCTATCCAGTCATTACAAGGAAGGCTAACGTTAGCAGCGACAGAGGCCGATTGAATGCGAACGTTGAGTGTTTTCGATTAAACCTAAGCTAATGGCGATGAAACATAAAACATAATATTAACATGAAGCTCGCTTGTAGTTTGAAAGTGTAAGATTTATTACAAGCCTATTAGAGCCAGAGACAAGTAACGGAGACGATTAAGATAACCCTGTGGTAAGCTATCTGGGTGTGAACACTTGTAGCAACTGTAGGGTGGGGCTCTATTAGCTTGCTGACAATGACTGGTCAGCATGGCTGTGGTTTTTAACTACGTTACATGTAGCAAGTGTTTGTCTCTAAACAGCCAAAATATTTAACTCACTCAGCTGCCGATTGCAGAGAACACTATAAGATGGCTTAACTGTTCATAGGTCAAGATTGGTGGCTAGCTGTCTCCATTGCTGTGCAAGGTGGTGCTGAAGCTGAGAGCATCAGCTGACAGGAGATGCTTGACTTATTTTAAGGCTGTTTATTTAAAGCACTGGCTTTATTTGTGAGTTGATGGCACAAGCACGGGGAAACCACTCGAACACCAGGACACCCTTGTTGTGTGGCTTTTGTTTAACATATTCAAAGATACAACCTTTTTATTTTTAATGGAACACAAGGACAAACTATGTTCTCTGTATACAGCTGTGGCATCATGTCTGACAAAAGTGACCTAAAGGCAGAGCTTGAAAGGAAGAAGCAGCGTTTGGCACAAATCAGAGAGGAGAAGAAAAGAAAGGAGGAGGAGCGCAAAAAGAAAGAGGTATGTAACATTTTGTAAAATCTTAAAATATTCAATGCAAAAATGAACATGGTGAGTAAACAAAACCATAAATGGTTCAGTTTAAGCAATGCCAAGTAATTATTGTGAGTTTTGGTTGGCCAGATGCTGCAAGAAATCATGGATAGCATCCATGGTGAATATAGTTTTGAGCCTAAGAAAACTTCACAATTGATGGTGATGTTGAGAGACATACACGACATATTACAAGTTGCAAAGAGTAATAAGTCATTTATCAAATGGTTTGTTCTTGTTGAGTTCTCTTGTGAATGAGATACAGTACACTTATTAAAGTTGATATGCTTAAGATAATTTAAAAAATATATCACTAATGATCCAGATTATGTACTCTAAAATTGTTTTTGTTTTGTTTTTATTTAAATTGATTTTGCAGTTTAGATATGTTTGTAATTTGTGTGTAGCCATTACATTTTACATTGATGATCTAAGATGTCAAAATAAAGTCAGCAGGAGAACATTTTTTCCACTTGATTAACAATAATATGTGCAAATGTCAAGTAATATCTGACTCAGTCAGCTTTTTTAAGTGACTGTAAAAACATTTTTTAATAGTGTGTCACAATGATAAATAGCACACTGTCTCTACCCAAAATAAGAAAATGAGTCTTCATAGCCCTGCCTTGATATCAAAAACCCTTTTCACCTCATGATTTGTTCTGCAAATTGCAGAAACATTCTACACCTCCAACACAAGGTCATGGAAAAACACTCTAAATGCTTTTATGTGTCTTTCTCCATAAATCAATATTTATACTCAAAGTGTAACTGAAGATCATTTCTCAGTAACACTGGTCTGCTCTTGGTTCTGTCTATTCTCAGATTCTATACACTTCATATTCTGACATCATGGAATGTGGATATTTAGACATTACATCACTCGGTGACAAATTGCTATTTTCTAGGCGGACCAATTGAAAGATGCAGCACTTCACCAGGATGATTCGGACCTGGAGAAAAAAAGGCGCGAGGCTGAGGCTCTTCTACAGAGTATGGGCATAACCTCAGAGGTTCCCGTTGGTATGTTTTTATATTGCCTGGTGGTGGATTGTGCATACGTTGCTGCTGTGATATCTGCTTTTCTATAAACTTGGTAAAACCAAAAAGGCATGTCCACAGCGTTGCTTCAACTTAGTATTTTCATATATCCTGTTTAATTTATCCTCCTATATATGCCAGTTTATAAAAAAAACATCTACAGTAGCTCATTTGTCATTATGTATTGTATAAGTGTCTTAGAATCATTGTATTAGAACAGTTTTGTCTTTCAGTGTTCCGGCTCTCTTTCTAGGGTTTGAGGTTATTTACATTCATAGTGTGTGAACAGTGTATTATTCCATGCCCCCAAAGCACATCTATCCACTAGCATAGAGATCTTTTATGGACAGTTGAATATTATTTACTGGCTAACTCACCTTACCTCAGTCAAGCTGATTATGTGTTTGACTGTTAAAGACCAGAGTGAAGGCAAAAAGCTCAAAAACAAACGAGGTGAATATGGCTGTGGTAACCTTCGAGCAGTCATTCATTGCAATATATGTGCAACCAAATAGATATAATAACTAAGTAATTGTTTTTAATGTTTCCTATTAACTTTTGTCCCCTGAGATTGTATTAACATGTACATATAAAAGGCTGGTGTGGATGCAAACACCCTTTACATTAAAGCTGCAAGCCTGCATTTTAACCCCATCGTCCATCTCATGAGGTTAAAATGTTCATGATTTTATCATAGTAATTTCAGATTCGGTGTGTTTGAGTGCAGAGCAAACAAGCAAAGCAACGTGTCGCTGTCCTAATAAGCTGTCTCCTGGAGATTTCTTTTTTTGTCAGGAACTAAATACATGTCATAAAGACAAAACCACGTGGTGAGGTAACTAACCAACTTACTGACCAAGAGGAAAGTGGTCAAAAAGATGTATTCAATATGTTGCTGCACAGCATATTTCTGGAACTGCCTTTCATAAATAGCCTGTCAGACCTGAGTCTTACTTCAGATTTCTACGTTTTTACCATTTCTAGTAGGTTTCACAACAAATCTTCAGAAAAACCCATACAGCACAAGGGTAAGCACTGATAAAAGAAACACCTATTTGTAAAATGATACCAGTATAGATGGTAAAGATTTTCCCTGCGTTCCAGTACCCATACTAACATATTATTTAGTATGCCCCAATACATGGTATGTCAAGTGCAGTATGCCAAAACTGCCAGGATTTCCTATTGCATTTGGTTGCATCCTGCAGTATGCAAACCTGCATGCTTCCCTGGCTATTCTGACCCACAATCCTCTGTGCAGCAGAATATACTGTACATCAGATCGACTGAGCTGCTGAGAGAGCACAGACAGAGGACCGCAAGTTAGTTGCAATGACAGATGACAGCACATTAAAATGAGTGCTATTTTTTTTTTTTACTTGTGTGTATAATGAATACATTCACATATGGAATATAATCACTTTTATGAATATATAATAAAGAGGGTCAAAGTTCAAGGCACAATGTTATGATGAAGTAGTATGTCCCAGATGTTTATGTACTGTGTGCAAATGTACATACTTTGTAAGAGTTGCAATACATACTAAAAAGGAAAAGGAAAAAGTGAAAAAGAAAAAGAAAAAATGTGATTAGGAACAATTAGTTTATAGGGTTCATCTGGAGCGGGATTGTTGGAGCACTGTCTTGTTGCTAACAGCAGGTGGCAGAAGAGATCCATCTGAAAATCCACAAGAGTCTCTCAGGATGCAGACAAACTTGAAATAGAAATAAAAAAAACACATCATATTTGTGTGCTTTTTTTTATAATAGTCTCTCTGATCTGCTTGTTATTGCATTTATTCAAACTTATTTAATAAAAACAAATTCAATGTAGTTGTGTTGTCAATGCTTGTTACCCAATATGTATGAAGCATGTCACAGCTTTGTCATTCGCACACTGATTTGTATATTTAACTTGCTTTACTACTAATGTCAAGGCTTAACATGCATGCTCACTAACATGTAGATGGACGGAAATCTACATTAAGATTGTTGCCATTCCTCCAACATTTGAAACAACAAAGTTGCCACTGCAGCATGGCTGCATTTGTATTCTGTACTCTGCTGTGAATTGCTAAGTGTCTTTACATTGTAACAGATGATTATTGTCTGTCTTACTATGTAGTCCCTCCTCCCATGTCTCCAACAATCAAATCGGCGGGCACACCAAGTGAGGCAGGAAGCCAAGACTCTGATGGTGCTGTGGGACCCAGGTACACACACACACACACACACACACACACACACACACACACACACACACACACACACACACACTTGTCAACCAAAGTGTGAGTAGCAAATGTTTTCCCCTGCTTTGAGTACAGTGCAAGCGTTGAAACAATGTCAATATCCCTATAAGCAAGAATTAAGGGCTGTTTATCCACCTGAGGCGCATTGTTTAAGTGATGATGCTTATGGATCTCTTTATGTCTTCTCAAAAGGATCATTTATGCTGCGTAACAGCTATGCTTATGCTAGCAAGATGTGATTTTTGGTCTTAAACTGCAGATGTGTTGTACAGCAAATTAGTTTTGAATATTGCTTTGATCGATGCTGGCCTGTTTTTCCTTTGCAAGCTTTGAATCACTTTCAACATATTTTTAAAGCATGATTACATTAAGAACTGGTGGGAAATCTTTTATTAAAAAAATGTCATAGCAGTCCAATGAATGATGACGAGTTTATGCCAACTGAGAGCTTGTTTATTTAATCTGTGTGTCGTTGAATTAGGGGGATCCTAAATTAAAAATAAAACCACAGGCTGCTGTGATGCTTGGGGGACTTCTTAACCCCTAATTAGAGCCCCTTCCCTGGGCTGAAATTTAAGCTCCCCCAGTGTCCCATCAGGCTCAGGGAGCTGTTCCCCCTACCTGTTGATTCATTTCCCACACCAGCATGGCCATTTCCTACACACATGGAGGTCATGTTTTCTCCCTGAGGGTTCTCTCTCCCCCTCCCTCTCTGTCGACACAACACTCAGAGACTTTGGTGTGACACAGTTCAGGCTGTATCAGCCCCGCAGGCTGAAAATTGCACCTCGTGTCATCGCACTCTTGAGGTTCTGTGCATCCATGCATTTCTAAGCAGATACTTTCTTCCATCTCTAATTCAAGCTTGATTTGGTATGAAAAAAACATTTAAAATCCTGTTTAAAGTGTGTTTTGATAACCTTGGATCCAATCGGCATGTTGCTTGCCATAATACTAATTTTATTTCCCTCTTCTCATTTGTGCTTGCTTATCTCGCTCACTAATGCTGCCTTGTTGCTGTGGCACTAACCAGGACTCTGCACTGGGACTCTGACCCGTCCACTCTTCAACTTCACTCTGATTCAGAGCTGGGGTACTGGACACTCTCTTCTCTCCTTTCCTGGTCATTTTCCTTTCTCTCAATCTATGGCATGATTACTTTGTCTTTCAAAGTCATTGTTCAGCTGATGAAGTCCAGGAAAACATTCAAGTTGTGCATGCAGGAGTGGTCAGACAAAACCTTTTAATTAATTCACACAGGTTGTTAAACTAATCTGAAGTACTCGCCATCCCATTAAAGTGCCATTTACGTACTTTGATCAGCACTCCACTCTCATGGAGGTGAAATTTGTTACAAAAACAGATTTACAGTATCTTACTTACTTTTTACTTTTTGTATTCTTTGTCGAAAAGCATGTCTGTTTTGCGCTGATTTTAAACTGTGCAAAGTGTGAGTTGTTCTGTGCTTTTAGGCATCAAACTCCAAAACTGGGAATGGCCAAAGTCACACAGGTGGACTTCCCTCCACGAGAAATTGTGTCCTACACAAAAGAGACGCAGACACCTGTCATGACCCAGCAAAAAGAAGGTGATTCTCTCATAATATTATACAGGTTGGCCTTAAATGAACTGTGTGATTGAATATGTGGATGCATAGAGTGCAAAAAAAGTGTGCGGCCCCTTAAAAAGTATATTTTCTGCAGTGGTTACCAACTCTTGAGGATTATTCATCAAGGGGGCATTGTGGGCTGTACGGGTGTACGAGTGGCTACCGGAAGTGAACAACAAGTCGAAGAGATTTGATTTGAGATGAAAGTAAAGGAAAAAATGATGCCCAGGAAACATAAGACATCAAAGGAGAGATTAAATTCAGACAAGCCCTGTTCCTTTGAAACCCACAACCAACTCTGCTTCAGTATAATTAATGCGCAGGATGGGAAAACCAGTGACAGGAAGAAGAAATGCATTTGGGGAGGAAGATATGAATCGCTGCACATACAATTGTGTGCCGACTCTTTAAGCATCTCGATATGTATGTAATTGCTGCAGTGGAGCTTGCATGCGGTTGGCCAAAGAGAATACTTGGCCTACTCCTAACACGCACATGTTGAACACTTGTTCCATAAAATACGCAATATTTGTGGGTGTGCTGCTTGGTCGTGGTTGATTTATATAATGACAGATAGCACGTTATGCGCTCGACTGAAGTCTGATTAGGTTTTATGTTTTGCATTGTAATTTTTTTTTGCCTAAAAAGATGTTGGAACTAACCCCCAACTGCAACTATTGGAAAGTCTTTTTTAACTGCTTGCTCCATTTCTTTGGCACAACACATCTTTTTAAGCATCTTTGAAAGCCTGGTTAGGATTTTAAACAGTGTACTGATTGCTGGTTGTTGTCCGATCAGGTGATGTGTAGAAAATCCTGAGGTGGCATGCAGCGCGAGTATGATGAAATTGTGTGATTTTGTGGAAAACTATGAGCAGAACTAGTGAAGGATGAAGAGCATCCCTCTGCTCCTCATCGCTCTTTAGTCTGGACTCTACTGAGCATTGTAAAACTGTGTTAAACAATGATGGTTTCTGCCAGCTGTTCAACACGAGGCCCCCCTTCCCCTCTCTGCCTCTATGTAATCATTTCATCAACTCCCTCGCTTCCCCTGTCTTCTCCCTCCACTGAACAGGCACATAACAAAACACACTCTATGACATTGTGCATTTTCACACCATCACTTCTGGCACTCGATGAGACGTCATCCCCTTCCCAGCCTGCTCCCCTCGGCGCATTTTTTGATGCGGGGTGGCGTCGGACCTGTTCTCTGATTGAGCGATTTATCATGTTGTCAAAAGGAGGCAACAGCGCGGCACTCTCAAGGTCAGCGGGCGGTGGCATTAGAGGGAGCGGCTGCCGTGTCCTGGCTCCTGCAAACCGAGGGTTCCCACAGTGTGTGCAAGGCATCTCGGACTAAACGATTTAAGATTTCAACATCACCTGCCCTGTTGACCCGAAAGGAAAACCCCTGAATGATCAAGGCGAATACATCTTCGAGTTATTTTTTTGTCATTAATGGGGACAGTGTTGCATCTTTCTACCACACAAGATCAACTGGACAGTCTTTGTGTGCCCTGAAATCTCTCAGGTCACGATGTTGACATTAATCCATCCACACTTTATATTTGCCAAGTTTGTGTCCATGGGACAAAAACATAGATGCTTTATTTAATTTAAACTAGTGCAGTTCGATCTACACTGCATGCACAATTATTAGGCAGGTCGTATTTTTGAGGATTAATTTTATTGTTCAACAAATACAGTGCTCTCGGTCAATCCAAAAATGTTAATAAACCTCAAATCTGAATATTTAAGAAAGTAAAAGTGAGTTTTTGGCTTTCTTATGAGAATATCCATTTGTGCACAATTATTGGGCAGCTATTAGTGTGCAGAATTATTATGCAACTAAATGAAAAACAAAAATTTTCCCATCATACTTGTTTATTTTCATCTATTAAAGTGAGAATAACAAACAAACAACTCAAAATTTACAAATAAACATTTCTGACATTTCCAAAAAGAAATTCAGTGACCAATATAGCCACCCTTCTTTCCAATGACAGTCATAAGCCTTCCATCCATGGAGTCTGTCAGTTACTTGATCTGTTGACGATCAATTTTTTGTGCGGCAGCAACCACAGCCACCCAGACGCTGTTCAGAGAGGTGTATTGTCTTCCCTCACTGTAAATCTCCCATTTAAGAAGGGCCAACAAGTTCTCAATAGGGTTTAGGTCAGGTGAGGAAGGGGGCCATGTCATTATTCTTTCATCTTTAAGGCCTTTGCTG
>JBBPCS010000001.1:17362345-17377375 GCA_037974645.1 Hollardia meadi | reverse complement strand
CACCTGATATGCTTAAATCCAATAAGCATTCAAGTTTATACAGCTTGGAGTTGGAAAATATGCATAAAAATTATGATCTGGTCAAAATACTCACTTGCCTAATAATTGTGCACGCAGTGTATAGGTTGTTTCAGGTTGATTTAAGCCACCAAATTGGTGGCGCTACAATATTCCAAGACTGCACTAGTATGTAATATGCAGCATCAGTGTGCACTCCTCAACAAGAGGGTGTAATTATAGAGTAAGATATTGTTGGAGGCTGGGGTGTGTGTGGAGTGGAGTGGTTGGTCTGCTACAGCGTTTTAAAAGGCTTGTCAGGAACACTAGTATGTAGAGCAGTTCAGTAAATCTAATATTTAATTAAATGTGATTGTTTTAATCACTCTGAATTCAGAGGCAGGTCAAAACTTTTAATCACAAACGCCCTTAATGGCCTTCTTGTGTGAAGTGCCACTTGTAATTGTGGTTAGCTTTTATTCCCTTGATGATTAGCACTGTTAAATATCTATTGTATTCTTCTGTCATACAGCAGCTAATCATTCTAATGGAAATTGGAATATTGTCTTTTATTTCTTTGTGCGTGGTTGGAGTTTTTGTACTTTTTACAATCTTTTTTTTTTGGTGTCTACCTCATTTAACAAAATTTATGAGTCTGTACCTGTGACAGACATTTTGTTGGTTTTCTGCTTACCGTTGGCCTGTTTGTGATCTTTAAACCTCGGTGTTATTACAGAAATGTGCGACCATGTTGAAGAAGTTGAAAACAACAGACTCCTGTTTCACGGATGACTAAGCCTTGATCCTTTTTATTAGATTGACAGAAGTCTGACTGCTGGTGTCTGTTTTTATTTTCCTTGCAGTCATTCTTAGCTTTGCTGCTCTACTACGCGTGACCACAAAATGTTGTAGCATATGGAAAAGGTTGATCTCAATGTATTGGTCGAGTTTGTATTCTGTGGGGGGTTTTTAATGGAAAAGCACTCTCGCACGTGCAGGAAGTCAGACCCTTATTCAGCATGGACATAGAAAGTGGAAGACACCTGCAGCAGAGAGCAACGGTCATTTAGTTTATACTTGTGCATCACTGGCTGTATACCGTGTTTGCATTAATATATTGTCCATTGACTAAGACCTGTGATTACCCCCCTCCTTCCTGTCCAACTCTCCTCCCCCCAAAAAGCTTTTGTTTCTTAAGTGTTACAAAAGCCATAATTGGGCCTGCTTTGAGAGGAGGTGTCAGTGTATGGGACATCGCTGATCTGGGTGAATTCTGTTAAATGCAACCCCCTCCCTCATCCACCCACCCTTGCTACACACTACCACCCCCCCACCCCCCCTACACATCCCCAGCAGGGTCACCAGGATCACTAGCTTTTCTCCAAATGGCCATTTTGGCTGGCAGGTGCATTATACCCTTTATTTTCAGATTGTCTGTCCGCTCCTAATGCCTGGCAGGTTGATTGCTCTGGCTGCCTCACCAGGGAAAGGGCTGACGAGCACGGCCGCGACTAGCTGAAAGACAGTGATTACTGTTTTCCTTTAAGCCTGATTGAGGCCCTTGAAAGGAAAGATTTTAACCTTGTCCTGTTGGTTGCAGACTATGGTCGTACATTGAAATGGCATGTATCATCAGCCCAGTTCTGTAAACTCATCAGTGCATTCAGTAACCTTCTTCCCCAAACCTCCATCTGAGAAAGGGGATAAATCACTTTATGGACAAAGCGATGGATGACATTATCATTTAGATTATCTCAGTAGGAAGGAAATTCTGGCATGAGGTGCTGTCATCTTAGATTAACTATAAGGCTCATACGAAGATAAACGCCAGTAGGAACCAGGCGAGTATTTTCCCCTCTGCTCATGAATCTGTTTTGTCCTGCTTTTGCTATTATTTTTTACATCGAAAGCATAGGCTATATACCCTCTCTAGGAGATGTGTTTTGAAAAAGCGTGTTCATCTTCTTTGAGGTAGAACCGGTGTGCAGTTCGCCAGCTGCTGTGGCCTGTATTCTGTTGTACATTCTCTGAGGTTGAATAGGAGTTGCAGGACCTCCTGCTAGGATGGTAATTGCACAGGCTTGCTGTTCAGGGAGAAGCTTGTCTCGGGGCAGCCAGGCGGAAAACCTCTGTGCCATCCCCATGCCACCTCTGAAGAGCACAAGACAATCCCAGCATCACCATCTGCTTGTGCACCATGCCGTCATCTGGCCACACCAATGGGACGGGCCCCGGGCAGCTGCTCCACACCCTCTGCCCTGCTGCCCCGTGGCCTAGAAGGGGGCAACCTGCTACTGGGACACAGAGGAAACAGCTACACTGACAGCTAGACTCTCTATTGAATGGCTAGAGTCTCATTCACACTTGGGAGAGACAGGGGTCCCTATGACAACAAGGCCCCCGCTGCGCTGTGTCTTTTTAACACAAATGACAAACTTCCCTGCTTCAGTGGAGCAGGTTCTTTTTGAAAGGCAACATTGTGCTGACAAACCAAACAAATGCAAGGTGGACATTGCTGTGCCCATAATCACTCCGTGGAGCTTTTTTCTTCTTTTTTTTTTTTTTTATTGCTAAAAGAAAATAATGGAGTTGGAAGGTATGAACCGCCTGTATGGTGGCATGATCATTTGTTTTGTGATAGTTGTTATTTTGGAATGATTTGATTCTTTACATTAGAAGTTTTGACAAAATTGATATCATGATGCGTAGGAGCATGGCAAAATTCAGAGACGTGGTGTATATAATGTAGCTTGGTGTTTAACATGGTTCACTTTCTGATCAACAGAGGAGGAAGAAGAGGAAGAAATTGCTCCACCTCAACCAGTAGATGAGACTCAGACTGAGATTCCGGACCAGAAAGAGGAGGAGGAAGGTACTCCACAACCAGTGATGATGCATAGTTGCAAAACTCTGAAAATAATCTGTTCCAGTTCTTATAGGGATTTTATTATAGCTCCTGTAAAGTAGAGCATCGTATTCTATATATCATAACAGCAATGAGCAGTAGCGATCCTCACTACATTACAGAGTGTTTCTCTTTGTAGCACCCCCCCACGAGCTGACAGAGGAGGAAAAACTCCAGATCCTGCACTCCGAGGAGTTTGTGAATTTCTTCGACCACAGTACTCGCATTATTGAGCGGGCTCTATCGGAGCACGTGGACCTCTTCTTTGACTACAGTGGTCGTGACCTGGAGGAGAAGGAGGGGTAATAATTGGACTAGTGGTGTTGTTTTTTTTTAAAACAACTTTTAATTGGTTCTTTGAAGAAGTGTTTTTATTGATTTATGGTGTTTGATTTTTTCCCCCCAGTGAAATCCAGGCCGGAGCAAAGCTCTCACTGAACAGGCAGTTCATGGATGAGCGCTGGTCCAAGCATCGTGTTGTCACCTGCCTCGACTGGTCCCCCCAGGTTCTTAACAACTTTTTGTAATTAAACCAACAGTTGACGACATTTTCAGAGCAGCAATTAAAATGATCAAAATGTCAATCGTGAGAATGAATTTATTGTGTTTTTGTTTGTTAAAACACAAGTAATATGGGAATAATTGTTACTAATTGGCTGTTAAAACAACTTAGCTTTGCACGCCCATAATTCTTTATGATTGCATAGCTTGAGTTTGACAGCATTTACTTTCAGCCACAAGTCCCTCAGGAAAAGTCGGTTATGTCCCACACATTGTCACTTAGTCGGAGGCCATAATGATTTGTTTCCTCTGGTGTCTGAGGTCATTTAGTGCATGATTCTGCAATGGCTTTTGACAGTGATTGAACACCGACTCTTTGTTCACAGTATTTAGTAGCTCAGAGCGATATCCATACCCTTGTGATTTAAAATAATGAATTGGCAAACTGTAAATCTGAGATCAGGTATTAGAAGCAGCAGAGGTTAATGGTTTCTTTGCATGTGGGTAGTATTTCTGTAGTCGCCTTCCTCCTGTGTTTTTAATGCACACTTCAGTGACATTCTCAATGAGCTGCTTTTTTTCAGTCCACCTCTTTTTCTCTATAGCCTTTGTTAAAATTATGAAAGGAAATAAAAATGTTCTATTTAATTCTAATTTAAACAAGCCATAAATCCTGAGGAAAGGGTTACTCATTCTTTAAGGCATTCAGCAGCACCGCACATGGCAGGCGAGGCTTGTCCACATGGAGCCAAACCTGGGGGGCATGTCTGCCTCCCCCTCACATTCATTCGTGCTCATTTTCCTTTTTCTGTCACCAGTATCCTGAACTCTTGGTTGCCTCATACAACAACAACGAGGACGCTCCTCACGAGCCAGACGGCGTGGCCTTAGTGTGGAACATGAAGTACAAGAAGGCTACACCGGAGTACGTCTTCCACTGTCAGGTATACGAAGCCCCTCTGCTTCTTTCTCCCACACCTCCCCACGTCTCCTCACTGGTGGCTTCTTCCATGACAAGCGTGGAGCTCTGCCAACCAACCCCTGTTTTGCACACCCCTCACTCTCCTCCTCCTCCTCCTCCTCACCCTCCAGCCTTCATGCACATTGTGAATTCACCGTACTGGCATCCACCTCCACCACATCTATCCACAAACACATGTTCGTGAGGTGCCGGAGAAGAACATGCGGTGCAGGAGTTGAATGGAATCCGAGCACCGCAGAAGGATTAAGTGTGTGGGGCCAGGCTGGTTATCATGTGCATCTAAACAAGGGCCCTGTGTTCAGACGAGCTAGCAGGGAGAGCAGCACAGCTCCTCTGCTCTGGCCGGCCTTATTATAATGCCTGCCCTGAGGCTCCTTCATCAAGACAGGCTGAGTAGAACCACATGTTGTTGCTTCCAGAGCGGATGTAGATGCAGGCGTATTTGCTCAGATGAATAAAACTGAACAGAAGTGTGAATGCAGTTTTCCCCTTACCTCCAAGTCGGCTTCTAATGGGATTTTCCTCAACCGTGCTTCAAAAAAATTCCCTTTTAATAAGAATACTGTGGTAAGATTGGGATTTGGTGAATCGAGGAGTGCATGTAGGCCGCCTAAAAACCAAACCCAAGTAATAAAATTCCTGAATCAAGTGAAAACCCCAAAAATAAATAATAGTCCTGTTCACCAGCCACAAGGTTTGTTTTCTTTGCACTGTAAGAACTGAGGCAAGAGTAATGAAAGATGTGTTTGGATGTGTTTTGGGAAAGAGAGACCATGCACAGAACAGTTCCATAACTTTGAGAAGAAGCAGGAAACCAACAGGTTCAAGTTGATGTTTTCCATGTTCTGATTATCGGCAACTTTGAATATTTCGGGTCTGATATAAAACTTAGGTTCTGGCTGTTTTTATACGTTTTTGTTTTTGATACAATTTTGCCTTGTGGCCAATGACCTCAGTGGAAAATTCACCCAAGTTACATTTGTATTGTTCACTGTGTGTTCTGGTCTCTGTAAATAGACGCAGTTCTTATTGTTCTGAATGGAAAAGCCTCTCAGAGAAGATGTATACGCTCAGTTGCCAGTTTATTAGGACCACCTAGGTAGAACTAATACAACATTCCTACCTTCATGAAGGTTATGTTCAGTTTCCGTTGAAATTGTTTTAGAGGGGTATTGGTTATGATCATTTTGGAGGCTGTTATTTGTGGTGCTGTTAAACTGTACGTGTTATACTGACAGGTGTGTGTATTATTTTTAATGAATTTATTGCAGGGCTGCACTAGTTTTAAGTGTACCTTATAAACTGGCAACTGAGTAGAAATTTAATTATCTTCTTTTCTATCATATCAAAAGATTTTTTTTTAAATATTAAGCCGTACTGAGCAGCCATACTACCACACAGGTTTTGCATTCTTGAGCCATGCATGACTTGGGCCCTGATGCATTGTTGATTCTTTGATTGGATGTGACATGATGGTCCATCCGCTGGTATGTCTCACTATAAACACGTACTTTTTCATCACTAGAGAAGCTAAACATTGTCTATCCCTTTCTGTTTTTTTTTAATTTTCCCTTCATGACAGTCTGCTGTCATGTCGGCTGCATTTGCCAAGTTCCACCCTAACGTTGTGGTCGGGGGCACATACTCAGGGCAGATTGTACTGTGGGACAACAGAAGCAACAAGAGGACGCCCGTGCAGAGGACTCCCCTGTCAGCAGCAGCACATACGGTACTCTAAACAGCTGACACAGCGGGCTGGTACTTTACCTTCAACTTCAACAGAAGAGTAAAATTACTCCCTCATTCTCTTTGCAGCACCCAGTTTACTGTGTGAATGTGGTTGGCACCCAGAACGCCAACAACCTGATTAGCATCTCCACTGATGGAAAGATGTGCTCCTGGAGTCTGGACATGCTCTCTCAGCCACAGGTAATTGAAATTACATAAATGAATTAGGATCAATGATTTACCCATTACATTTAATTGCTATATTAAAAATTCATCACATTTTCAGGAGTTGAGCTTTTCCATTTTGTGTGTCTTCAGTCTCACATTCCACACACTTCCTGTCCCTCCCATTCAAGCTAAATGTCAAAACATTTTGGCCTTCGTTTAAACATTCCTTTGGTGTTTTCCCCTGGTTTTGTTCTTATTTTTTCTTCAACTCATTTTTCACTCTCAAGGAAATTAACTTTGCTAGCTGTGTCATTTCATCTGCGCTGCCAAGACCTCAATGTCAAGCTTGACTTTTTTAATAAAGTGCGATGTGAATTTAGATTGTATATTAATAAACTGTCAAGTGATTTTTATAGGTTGTGCTTGGCAGAGTGTGTGTTAACATAAAGCCTGAGCAGGGAGCTTGTTAAGCATGTTGTTCCATGGTGCCTCCCCCCCCTCCGCAGGACAGCATGGAGCTGGTGTTCAAGCAGTCCAAAGCTGTAGCTGTCACCTCCATGTCTTTCCCTCTCGGAGATGTCAACAATTTCGTGGTGGGCAGCGAGGACGGCTCTGTCTACATGTCATGTCGTCATGGAAGGTGCGTCCCTCCCAAACACCGCCACAAGGAAACTGAGGCGGCTTTTTAGGCCCAACTAGGACCGAGTGTCAAATAAATATAGCCCACTCACTTGCCAGCGCAACGCAAATCCAACACTTGATCTCCCGCTGTTTGAGGTTTCACTCCTGCCCAGTCATCCTGTTTTTCTTTTCCTCTTGTCAGTTATGTTTTTAAAGGTTGTTCAACATAAACAGGGCACACATGCAGGGGAAACAAATCATTCTTTTCCTGTCCCTTTTTTTTTTCCTTCTTCTCTATACGTTGTATGTTTCTCTGGGAGAGAGAGTTTGTTTACAGTCTGTCGTCCCGGGGAGATTAAAACTGCAGTTCATCCCACAATGTTCCCATTTAGGAGACCGGGCCTTCTCTCACAGTAGATTGCTCCACTGGTAAAGAAGCAAAGAATCGTGGCTTAAATCAGAGCTGCCAGTGAGTAGCGTTGTTAGCCCCTCACCTAAATGTCCTGCAGTATGCCCAGAGACCACGGAGAGGGGATAGCTGCTAGGTTTTACGCAGCAGAATCACCTCTGTAATTGGGGGAATAATTTCCACCTCATTTACAATGGTATGATACTCTCATCGCAGTTAATAATGCATAAGCATCACTCACGCTGAGTATTTACCTCTCTACATTAATTATCAGAGCCTCAGTTGGTTAACAGCTCTGCAACATGTGGTTGAGGGGTTGCAGGCACTTTTAATTTTAAATTAATGCGAATATGTCCAGCAGAGGTCCGTCTGTGCCTGTTACTTTCTTTCATGCTTAATGTAATGCACAAATTATTTTAAAAACAGGAGTGCTAACTGCTCGTTTCCTTCATGCAGTGTACAGTAATGACTGAAGGCCATTACCCAACATCTGAGATTAGATTTATCATGCTCAATTTAATCTAAAACTTAATCTGTGCGCTCTGCAGCAAAGCGGGCATCAGTGAGATGTTTGAGGGCCACCATGGGCCCATCACGGGGATCAACTGTCACACCGCTCCAGGACCCCTGGACTTTTCCCACCTGTTTGTTACCTCCTCTTTCGACTGGACTGTCAAGCTGTGGAGTACCAAGGTATGAAAGAGAGCTAGGATGCATTTTTTTTTAAAGATAAAAGTTGAGATTTTTAATCCTTAGTAGACATAAAGTAAAGGGAAAAACTGACCAATGGGTGGTGTTAATGTTTTGAAATTAAACATTAAAAATGTTGACCTGATGGTGGCACACCAGGCACACTATAAACTGTTCATATTTCATCCTGTTTGGAACATGAAATTCTGCACCAAAATTTATACCAATCCAATATTCAATGTCAAGATACTTCAACTCTAGAACAAATTGGTGGATCCATGCCCAGAGCCTTGCAGCTACCCTGGCTACACATTAGGCAGCTTAACAGGAAGAAGTGGGGTTTTAAAATGTTATAAACGGACATCATCATCAAAGTTTGTACTCATTAACAGTTTTGGGTAGCGTTCAAAAGTAATTGTTACGTTACGGTTACCTACTGAGAAAAGTAACAAGTTAGAGTACATTTGCGTTACAAAAAATGACAACCACTGTACGATGTAGTTTCAGCTGGGGGATGTGTTCGAGTGGCGATCACCTTCACGCATAAACAAAATAAACAAAAAAAATGCCAAGAAAGGAAATAAAGTATTGTACTTATTGTCCAGAAAAATACTTTCGTACACCTTCTGAATTCAAGTTTCTCTCTTAAACCAAAGGACGAGCTTAATTGCCTCCTTAACTCATTGTAAACCACTTCAAACGAGACATAAACAAAATAAAACTCGCCAAAACTGTCTTGGGTTTCACTTTTTCAACAATCACCAACTCGAAAACTTATAATTGCTATTATATTATTATCATAGATGCGTATCACTGCCCGTCACACAAACATGCAAACAGGTACACACACACAGTGTCCACACTGACCATACCTAACGCAATCTACAATAACTTTCACCCCTGGACTCATACTATGCCATAACATACAAGATTGTCAATATTTGACAATGTTGTCATCGTAGATGTTGTTATCATTGTATTTTCTTCCGTTCTTATGTCTATATGTCACTTATATGTCACACTGCTCATTAAGTATGTTTGATCATATCTATATATCTCATATCTGTACATAGATACATAGACAGACTAAACCTTCTACAATAAGTGATTTAAATAATGTTTGTTTTGTTTATCTTTCTGCAGAACAACAAGCCACTGTACTCATTTGAAGATAACTCGGATTACGTGTACGATGTCATGTGGTCTCCGACTCACCCTGCTCTGTTTGCTTGTGTGGACGGAGTGGGCCATCTCGACCTGTGGAACCTCAACAATGACACCGAGGTATTGCAGCACACACCTCATCAAATCTACATTCAGTCTATCATTCAATCTGAGTTAGACATTTCTCTACTATTTTTTAAATAAAATTCCTTGTGTGGAAGCAGCATAGAGGTTTTCTCACTTCTAATTTGCATTTTATGGTGTTATTGTTTTAGGTTCCGACCGCCAGCATCACAGTTGAGGGTAACCCGGCCCTCAACAGGGTCAGATGGGCTCATTCTGGCAGAGAAATTGCTGTAGGAGACTCCGATGGACGAGTCTTTGTGTATGACATTGGAGAGGTGAGCAGGCAACATTAAATTTTCCGTTCTGTATTTTTTAATCATAATCACTTAAGCATGTTGTTAAACATGATTCAGCCTCAGAGCTGCTAGAATTTGTACTGAAGTGAATAATTGCACAACATAATGGAGTGTATTGTGGATTAGATTCAGACTCTTTCTTATGATAAATCCATTGTCTATAAACATACGTATAGATCATTACGTGTGTTTGAAATGTGAATCATACCTCTGTTGTGCCTCCCCCCCCACACACACAGCAAATTGCAGTTCCACGAAACGACGAGTGGACCCGTTTTGTCCGCACGTTGGCGGAGATCAACGAGAACAGAGACGATGCTGAGGAGCTGGCAGCTCAGCGCCTGGCTGCCTGAACCAGATGCCATAGACGTGATGTTTAAGGGACCAGCCAATTCCAGCCCCCACTCTAACGGGTGGAAAAGATGCGATGACAACATGACCCAAGGAAAAGATGGAGTGTTAATCAGAAAGAAGTATGGACATCTTTTGATTTCTTTACACCTTCTTATTTGGACAACTCTGCCTTCTCAGTTAGCTGGACCGTCTCCAGTCTTCCTTGGAGTAACGTGAGCGACCAGTTCCATCAACCTCAGACACTAACATGAAGCCATATTCGCAAACCAGTCGTCCTTTCTTCAACCAGATGCCTTAAACTTTCATTTAAAATTGTAAAAAAATCACACCTGTCTTAATTAAGTTCATGTTAATACTTAATTTAGAGTTACGTTTCCCAACCCTACAGCGCTCCACTCCACATATTCATGAAAAACACTTGTAGCTGAGATCCATGTCCAGAGTTGTTGTAAAACAATCGCGTTTTTAACAACCAGGAATGTCAACTTCTCCTAACTGTAGACCATGTTGTCATCTCTGTTCCTTTTACACTTGATAGCCTAAATATTGACTTGTTTGTAAAATAATGTCCGAAATCCAGATGTCTTTCTACTTCCATGTTCTATACTGTACCAGTTTACACTTTATCAGTGCAACTGGTTAGATTTGAGTTGGTTGGAATATCCTAAATGCCTAAGATGATCACGCATGCTGTAACTGCTCAGTGATTTCTCAGATCTATAATATATGTCGGCAGGGTCTGAACAGAGATTGTTTTTCAGAAGAATCTCAAATCCTGGTCTCAAAACTGAGAATGTACTTTTCACACAGTAGAAAGTTTGAATGATTTATTTCAATAAATACATTTAAATTATTTCCCAAGTCCCCAGGGTCATGATTTCAAAATGAAAACTTTTCAAAACATCTGTACATCCTCGTTCCTCTAAAATTTATCTGACACATGCACACCAAAGCTATTGCACACCAGAAAACGCAGTTACAATCCTTTAATGCCATAATGTCCCTCTGTAGAGAAGTACAATATGTACAATAAAATTGTGCAAGCTATGCAAAGGGGGGCGGGGGGGAGCATTAAAGCCATACTCATGCAGCATTCAAAATAAGACACCTGCTCAAATGCATTTAATTGCAATGTGATTCAATGAAACCACTTTGAAGGAAACATGATGACCAGAGGAGCGTGCAGCCCTCGTAGGCATGATGAGTGACGCCTTATGAAGCCTGTGGCTCTGTTGTGGACTCTGCTGGTTTGATTGTCACCCCTCCAGAAGGCTTAAACTTGGGAAGGTGAAGACCAAACTTTCTCTCCACTCCAGCAAAAGTTGCAGCAGCAAGGTGGTAGCCGCCTACGTGGTCTGCAGTCACTGAAGGAAGGTCCTTGATCCTTGTGGGTTTGGGGGTAGGCACAGAGCCAGCAGGATGACTGAGGAGAGAGTCAGATTAGGACAAGACGAACTTCCAGAAATCAACAAAAGGGATATACTTGTACAAACGGTGTTAAGATACTTACTGTCCTCCAAAGTCAATGTACAACCATCTCTGCAGCAGTTCATAGGTGACCAGGGTTACACCAAACTGTGGTGACGATCTGCAGACGCGAGCTAATGAAAGATTAGAAATTACAGTGTGGGATTTAAAATTTCTGCAGTGCCTTCTAGACAATAACAGCCACTGCAGTATATGCACGTATATGCTGAGTGTGCTTGTGTGTATTTACCTCCTGTGCCCTTCCAAAATGCCTTGAAACCTTCCTCCTTGAGGATCTTCCTGAAGCAGTCGATGACTCCGCTGTATGTCGTCTGGCCTGCTCGAGCTGCCACCTGGAGCCTGGTCTTGATGACATCAGCAGGGGTCACCAGCGAGGCCGCCGGTACACCTTAGGAGACGTTTCACAACAGACATAATGAAGCACTTTCAC
Source organism: Hollardia meadi (assembly GCA_037974645.1). Lineage (NCBI taxonomy): Eukaryota > Metazoa > Chordata > Actinopteri > Tetraodontiformes > Triacanthodidae > Hollardia > Hollardia meadi. The sequence goes on along the minus strand of JBBPCS010000001.1, from coordinate 17,365,516 downwards.
TATGCACATTCTGACCACAGGGCTTGAGACAGGTATAGCTGTATAGTGTGGTGTGACAAAGGCACTGAATATACATGAATATACAGTCAGGGTATTGTGAGATTAAACGGATTAAGAGAGCACAAGTGGGGAGGAAACCAAAACGTGTTTCTCGGAGAGGAAAATGTGACATGTTTGTGTTTGGATGTCCACAGACACTGAGCCTTCCAGATGTTTGTTACCTGCAATAGCTCCAGCAGCGAGCAGCTGCAGAGCCCCCAGCTTTCCGTCTTCATCTGCTATTTTCTCCTTGCTGTGGGCATAAACAGGGAAGTAGATGGCGGAGAAGGGGATGTCACGCAGGAAGCAAGCTTTGGCTCCCTAACAGGAAAAAAAAAGATCAATTCACATATTTATAAACAGTATATAATGGCCACAGTAATGTGCACAGGCAGTGGTTGAGGAGGTTTGTCTAAGGGATTAAGAGGAGCTGTCTTATTCAGCCTACAGGGGGCTTGAGTGTTGATGATGGAGCCAGAGAGCCCCCAGGCAGAGCTGCAGCACTGGGCCTCCAGAGAGAAATCCATCATACACACACAGAGCTCTGCCATGGACCCTTCTTCTGCCAAGAGGAAGTCAGCTCTTTTTTTCTTTTTTTTTTAACAAGCTACACACTGTCTGCTACTCATTAAAACACAGAGTATGAACACATGACTCGAGCTGCACGTAAACCCACAAGGATCTGGAGAGGAGCGGTAACAAAGCATGATCCTACACTAATTTGCTGTTGGTTGTTGGCCGCAGCTCCTTTTGCATGTTTAACACAGTTTTAGAAAATTGCAAACAGTCAGCAAACGGACTCTGATCTTCAAATTTTCTGATCCTGATCTCCATTACATCTATGTACACATACAAATGTTTGTTCAAATACAGCAGTATTTCATCTTTGCGTCGCTACAGGGAGAAAATCAAATCATATGTTTAATATACACGAATAAAAATTAGTACTGTATTTTACTTGAGTATTTCTTCTGTCATATGACTCATATTTCAATACATTTACGAGGGAGTTACTTTTTACTCCACTATATTTGAGGCTGTCATTTTCATACAAAACATGATGCATTGTTTACGTACCGATGATTAAAGTATAATATATAACTTCAAGTAACTCCACCTTAAACTACTACCACATTAAAATGCTTTATAGTTGTTAATGCACCATTAATAGCAATCCAATAAAAACATTTATAATAATATATCACTCTGAAAGGGGCCACACACAAAATGAGCACTTCAACTTTTGATACTTAACATCATGCTGACAATACAATAAAAGGAATTATTTTGCATGGAGGGCCTGCTGTTGCACTATGGTATGAAATGTTTAGTTGATAAATCACTTGGCTGCATGTTAATTATCTGTTCAACTATTTTTAATTATTATTCAAATTAATGATAGTTTAAGGATTTATTTCAAACAGAAACCCCAAATTTTAAGTTCCAACTTAACTGCGAAGATTTGCTGATGTTCTTTGTCTTTTGTGAAAGTAAATTGAATTTTGTTTTGGACTGTTGATTGGGACCATCTCAAGATGTCACCTGAACTTTCTTCCACCAAACGCCTTTCGTTGTTACCACACTGAACGATAAATAAATTCCCCATGCTGTTAGTATTGTATCTCAGGAGCATAAGAGCACCTTTCCCTGCCCTTGTACGACAGTTAACAGAGGTTGCTGCTGCAGGCATCATGGTGCTGCAGAGGTGCCGACCTACCTTGTAGAGGCCAAAGAAGCCCAAGTCTCTCACTACATTCAGGGCACTGACCCTGGGGCCTGTGGTGATCTCTCCAGCCACCTGCAGACGGATCTTAACAATCTCCAGAGGATTGGTGAAAATCACCTGGGAAGCTCCAGCCTGTGGGAAGCAGCAAGAAAATGAAATGGCTGACAAGTGGTTTATATGCACAGATGCAGGCTTCTGAGCTCAAGTGAGGTTCCACAACTGAGGGGTGAACTTTGGGCGAACAGGTTCCACAACTGAGGGGTGAACTTTGGGCGAACATGTAATGATGTGTAAGCATTTCTCCCTCGTAGGAGTTTTCCAATTATCTCAGTAAACTTCAACACAAAAGATACTTTTTCCCCCGACCGAGTAAGAGAACAGCCTTGACGGGAGGAGGAAAAAGCAGGCATTGATAGAACAACTGGGGTCAGAGCAGAGCAGACGGAGGGTAAGTCGAATCCCCGTTTCGTGGCTGACCCTGGCACCAGCCCTCTGCCCCCTCGCCTCCCCTGAGGCACCTCCTGTGGCAGGGTGAACAGCCCAGCCTGGCCTCAACCCCGCACACTTCCCCAATTCACCCCCATTCCCAGGGGAGAGCGCTGAATCACCCGGTCCGGGTAAGCAATGCCCTAAAGGCACAGCACCCTCTGACTCTGGCACATTTATCACCCTCCCCAAATCTAATCAGGCCCCGGGATGGCTGCTGGTGACATTCAGGGCAGGGGTCTTATCTGTAAACATCCGAGCAAAGGTCTAAAAAAAGCTGCGGCACACATTTCGTCATTTTCAAAGCGGAGGGGGAATATCCGCTGCTCTGAAGATTGATGCTTTCGCCCCCTCTTTTATCTTCTTCAGTTCTCTCCTCTGATGGGAGCGATAATTTAGCAAACCGTCAGATTAACCAGACTTTTAACTTTCATAAAACAACACCATGATGTCGTCTCATAGAAATGAATATGAATCTCAGGGGCATGCAGGCCATAGATGGGACGTATCCTTAGCTGTTAACATTGTGTATTGGAAACATCCTCGTTATCCTGCACTGCGACCACGCCTCGGGTATGGACTGCATTGTCAAACTCAATCATGCTGAGCTAGACACAGCCTCTTCCAGGACCCTCCAGGGCCTCTTCCTACAATTACACCCTGACAGGGGTCACGACCCCGCAGACCCTGCTCCTCTGTGAGCAACCTGCGGGCTCTGCTGCATGGCCTGCCTGTTTCACTTCACCACAGCCAGCAGAGAGGCAGAGTGAAGGAATACATCTTTAACCTGGGGTTGCACTGAAGACTTCTACTTTTGTATTCAGCGAGTTAAAGTTTGTAATCTGGGAACCCATTTACTGTAGGACGCCGAAAGATTAACTGACAGGAGAAGCTGCTATAACTTCCACACCAACTAAATA
>JBBPCS010000001.1:17350751-17362245 GCA_037974645.1 Hollardia meadi | reverse complement strand
TATAACTTACACACCAACTATATAAATGAGTTCTTACTGGTGTTATATATATATATATATATATATATATATATATAAAATCACAGTTAATGAGGATTCCCCATAATTAACAATTTACAAAATTTAAAATTCCATAAAATATGTCTGTCTTAAATGCAAAAAATAATTTAGTTCAATTCATCTGTCAATCTGGCTGGTATTATTTTTTCATCAACATAAATGCAAAACTACTATGTCTTTTATGTATATAGTCAATGGGGGAATATAACTATGTACATCTACGTAAGTACAAATATGACGTACTTGAGTATTTCCAAATAATGCTACATTACAATGCTACATTATGATTCTATAATTCAGAAGAAAATGTTTTTACTCCACTACACTGATCTTACAGTTTTAGTTATCAGTTGCTTTACAGATTAACATTGTACATACAAAATATATGATGATGTAATAAAATATAATGGATATCATTTTAGGAGTCCATGAAAAACCCCAACAGACTAAAGAAAGTAAAATGCTTTTTACACATTAATACATTTGTAATAGTTATCCAATATAATAATGGTACAGCACTTACATGAGGCATTTTTCTACATTATGAGTATTTTCATTTTTTAGATTTAGTCGTACTTAAGTAACTTTCTCAATGCAGAACATTTACTTGTAATGGAGTATTTGTATATTGCAGTATTGCTACTTTTACTTAAAGTACTTCAACAACCACTGCAGGTACTGTAATGTTAATATGTTAATTTATATCATATATTAAACATCCAAACAGCAGAGTGAATGGGTGTGTATGTTACTTTATATCTGGAATGTTTTCATTAAGTTTGATTTCTCTTGTTCTTACTGATAAACAAAAAATATTCATCCATCATATGAGTGAAAATTTTTCTATTTGTATCGAGTAGTTCCTTTTGCAAGTACATATTTTTGTAAACCAGTCCATGATAAACCGGGTCTCATGAGCATTTAATTACAACAATGTAACAGTAAAAGACAGAGTAATATTTACCCACATTGATTACTTTAAATCATGTATATTTTGCACATCTTTCAGGTGTTCCTCTACTTGGTTTTGAGTTCATGGACAGACTGAATTTAAAAGATCTCTAAAGCAATGCTTACACATCCACCAGCGAGAATCTCAGCAGGAAGAGGGATAGTATCATCCTGTGTGGTGAACTTGTCTCTGACAAAATCATTCATCTGAGAAAAAAAAAGGGGGGGGGGGGAGAAGACATGAAGAATGAAGGCAGATGAGATACAATCCTGATCTTGATAGCGGGGCATTAATGTTAACTTGTGGTTGCAGTCACATCTTGATTGCGAAGAGTTCATTTCTTCTACGCTCTATACATGTATCTCATTCACAGTGAATCATTCAGAGCAACTTTTAGAACACTAGAGCTACACAGTGGAATGACTTGCCGTGAGTTTGATAGCTTTCTCCGGGGCAACTCCAATGAGCTGCGGGAGGAGACCTGCAAAATATTATTCATAGATATCATTAGAATACCTGACAGAGGGAGAGACAAAGTGTGGCTTGAAATGAATGCACATTTTTTATCTTTGCTGACTGAATGCATCCACTGACAGCTAGAACAATGTAAACTGCAGGGTTCTTGTGTGCGTAAAACAAACCCATAAATATTTACAGATGTGGCTGATACATCTGATTCACCAAAACACAAAGGTCCCATTGAAATTGAACAAAAGTCCAAATATGACACTGCTGCTATGTTTGGGATCAGCATTGTTGAGGCCCGAAACCCACTGATGTGTGGGGAACAGAGAGAGCTGTGTGGTCACAGACAAGTTCGAGGGGGAGGGAGGGGGAATAGGGTGGGTGCAATGGTGGCGATAACCGCCATACTGTTTCACCGCCTGTCCTTCATCAAGCCAGATAAACTTCTGAAGGAGCTGCTGAGTGACTGCTGCTGGTATGTGGCCAGAAAACAGCCAAGCGTGTCTGTCTCTGAGTCAATCACCCTCTTATCATGTGCAAAGAGAGGAGGAAGGGGAGCAGATCCGAGCAACAAAGAGCTGTAGTGGTGGAGGTAGCAGTAGATGGCAGTCTTGGCTTCCTTCATATGAGCAGCCTGAGGGTAGCAGTGTTGTATATCACAAGCCTTCAGCACCATTATCACCATCCGTGCAGAGGCAGATCGGACACTGCTACTACACGAATTCTGCTGGTTATCCTCGGGGAGCTCTCTCCCAGGTACTGAGATAATGAAACCGTGACCCCTGGGTGCTGCTTTATTCACCGCTGAACAGGGAGGGCAAAGGTTTCTGGTATCAATTAGCAAGCCATGCTGCTGATATTAGCACACTGACAAATCCTAATGCCTTCCCATCAGATGGTTTGTTTTGCACGAGACCCATGTGTTGAGGTGCTTTTTACATGCTATCAAATCTGTGAAGGGTTACCTCTGTAGAATCCAAAGAAGCCCTCGTAGCGGAGCACTTTCTTTGCACAGTCGAAGCTGTTCTTGTACATCAGTTCTCCCACGAAGGAGCCGGTGGAGCGTTGGTTCTGCATGCGCGTCTTCACCAGGTCGATGGGGTAGACAGCTGTGGCACCGGTGGCTAGAAAACACACACATTTGTCGCTGGTTGTTCTGTTTTATTAAAAAAAATTTTACTTAGACAATCCTCTTAGTGCATATAAGCCATCTTGTCAATTCATTTTTAATGCCTTACACAAGTGAGTTGAACAATAACAATTCTGCAGACATTTTTTGGGGGATTGTTTAATGATCACTGAGGAGTTAGTAGGAAGTCTGTGAGAAAAATGTTTGGGGAGGTGATGCTGCAGCAAGATGCACTAAACTCCTGCTCTCGACTTGTCATGTCTTGTCTGACATCAAAGGCTGCTGTAATGACTCTTCTCTAAAGCATGAGCAAAGAGTTCCGTCAGCACCGAGGCCAGGTGAGAAACAGCTCATTATCGCCACAAACACATGGCAGCCTCGTGATATACATCTCTTTGAATTGTCCTTTGCATGTGTATACAGAGCACACACACACACACAGAGTCAGAGTGTGTTCCTATCTGAGGAGCAGTTATGTCAGACGTTTCTTGTATCAGTTTCTTCCAGTGTAATTGGACGGAGATTCCAGAGAGTGCAGTTCCGGAAGATTTGTGTCATTTCAAAGCTCAGACTCCCAACGACAGCCTGGAGCCACTGGTGGCACAATGCCAGAGCCTCACATCACAACCCCATTCCCTGCAGCACAATGGCTGGCCCAGGGGCCTCAGCACGCCAGTCTGGCCGGCTAAGGTTACCCCTCGGGCGGGCCAGGGGCTCCGCCTCAGACATGTCACTCACCTCCAGCGATTGAGCCCAGTGTAAACCTGTAGGCAGACTCTGCAGCCTGGAGCCAGACGGGCCGAGACTGTTCGCGAGCGTGCTGTATGGGGAGAAAAAGACACCGGTGGTCAAATGAATATGGAGAAAGACAACAGGAGGGGGGGTGGGGTGGGATCAGAACACTAACCACGAATCGGCTGGCTATTAAACTATAGAGAACCAGATACATTGTGGAAAGAAAAAAAAGCTATGGAGTACTCAACGGCGGAGGAAGGCGATGGAATGTGGAGATGTCGTATAACTTCTGATTCATCATCATCAGTATTAAATGTCACAGACATACCAGCTCCAGACAAATGACTGTGTGAACCTGTAGCTCGACTTTTCCACACACGTTACATGTGGGAGGCTTAAAGCTAAAGGTCTCCTTTTATTTTTACAACAAAGTATAATTTCTCTCTTATCTACTCGATCTATCGTTTGATGTTGAAAGCAGAGCCCCCTTTGTTTTCACTGTGGTGCAGGGGAACAGATTAGCCCCACAAGCCTTTTCCATGTACAGATAAGTATCTACATGAATATTACACAGTCCGGGTGAGACTCTGCTAAAGCATGTGTGTGTGCAGGTTGAGGCGGTGAGCAACTTCTCCCAGACCAGATGAGAGGGGAATAGGGCAGATCAGTCTTTTCCTCTTCCCAGATGCTTCCACCGAGGGCTGCCTGCTAACAAGATCGAGGTCTTGATCAAAGGGTTTAAACAATTAGCCCACTTCCACTGAAGGGCAGGCCTGAGAATTGCAGCATCCCCCCCAAAGGAATCAAATTCCAGACCTCTGAGCACGAGTCCCAGGAGCATGAGTGGCCTGAAAGCTCTGACCACAGCCTGATATAGAACCGTGTTTTCCGGTGGAGGCAGGAACTATTTTGTTCTCCCACATTCACCTTGACTCCCATTCCCCTCCCGCCATTAGCAAACTCTGCTAAAGGCTCCTAAAACTCCTCAAGCTCCACACTGATAAAAGCCTCTTATTAGCTTCTCAGATGTGTGATTGCGGCTGATGTGTATGTGCAGCTATAGTGAATAAAATGGGGAGAACATTTTATGGAGAGGAGCAACGCAACAATCCATCCCTCTTCTGTAACTATAATTGGGGTACTTTTATCAGGGAGGTTTAAGTAATGCACTTCACAGGGGAAGAAAAACATGGGTACTCCGCTAATTCAGTGACGGTGCATTCTCCTTTTTTTTGCTTCTTCCTGAGAAGGAGGCAGAGGAAAGGCTTTGATAAAAGGCAGGAGGATGTAAGGTGTATTAGAGGAGTCAATCAGGCTACCTGTCTCTGGGCCTCTGCTTGGTGGTATGGCATGGCTCCTTCCTCCAACGGGGCTATCCTCTCGATGTCTGCGTGGTTCAGCCGCCTTAACACACAACAGCAAGGCAGGGAGGGAGTTAGGCCAGGAAAAAGCCCTGCATCTACTGTGAGTCAGTGATGTAAGATTTTCCACAGACCTTTTATTGGCACATAACTTGAAGTTCCTGCAACTTTAATTTAAGATCATATAAACAGCAGACAAACAAAGCTGGATGAGTGCCCGTGGCCCAGAGAGTAAATGAAAAGTGTTTTGTTGCTAAATGTTTGAGAGGCAAATATTCCCCACCGGCCTGACGCATCATAAAGTCTGTACATTTTATGTTTGTCTTGTAAATCAGCCAGTGGAGCCACTGCTGTTAAACGGAATGAGCAATAACTTTATCTTTATAGTCAATAAACAGACCTGCAACATATTTATTCCATTCATGCTGGAATAAAAAATAACACTGTTTTGAATACACTTAGTGGATTTTTAGGAACAGCAGCAGAACCTATTTGGATGGACAAAAGTTTAATTTACGTCAAAGTTGATTTTGGTAAATTTTTGACAACTTTCTATGCACTCATTTTTGTCTTTTATCTTTTTGTCTCTTGTCCGTTTCTCACCTTTTTACCTGTTCTTGCCCCACATGCATGTATCTTTTATTCTGTCAGTCGGACTTCTCATTTTGTCAATTAAACAAAGTATTAAGCTGCCAGGATTCAAATATACATGAAAAATGACGCATATTGTTTTAACTATTTATACACACAAACAGAAAAATTTAGGCATTTATTCCAACTAGGTTCTGTGTCTTTCTCATTAAAAGTCTAAGTATGCCTGTAAGTCACTGAAAATATGGCGTTTTATGGTGTACAGACATAAATGAAAGCCCCGCATCAGCATTTTCCACCGGTTTTCTCATCTTCCCTCTACATGATACATAAATAAAGCTACAGTATGTCACTGTAAATAAAACATCAGCGTATTCACAGATGAATAGACTCCAGACAGTTAAAACAGAGTAATGCAGAATCTTACCCGGAGTGAGAGTGGAGACCAACGAGCTGGTACAGGATGTCAATCTCCATCGGAGTGATTTGACCAAACTTATTTGCGGCGTGAACAAACTCCTCTAAAATGCAACAAAGAAAAGCAGACATGAAATAATTCAGGCAGGACTTCAAGTCAACAGAAGCGTCGATACATTAAAGTCAAACGTGAAGCTGAGAGGTTCACCATGTCAGGTATCAAATAGTATTTGCAAATACTGTTTTGGTGTTATTGGGGATGCTTAATGCTAAATGGGATATATAAGGAGATTACAGAAAGAATACTTAAAACTATTAAATCAATTCTGTATGTGCTTTACATTCTTATTCTGGAGTACACTAACTGAGCATACAATCTCTCAGCAACACCATGTGTCACTCCTTTATATGAGCTTTATATTCAGTTCTTTACTGTTGCCTGCTGAGAATCTCCATTACCATCAGGTGGTCTTTCTCTAAGGAAAGCTAATGGTTGTTGTTGAAGGAGGGAAAAAACTTTGTTATTCACTTTCCCCATAAAGGCACTTCCTGTCAGGACCCAGCGTTTCAACCTTCGCTCACACGCCTGCTTCTATCTAGAGTACTGTGATAGTATACACCTCTGTGACTGACAGCGGACATCTGATACATTTGGTTACGCACAAGAATTATTTGCAAATACTATTTGCCCAAAGTGTTTTCTAGAAGGAGGGAAACCATGGAGAGAAGGGAGAGGAGCATTCTACAGTTTGCATCTCAATGGAAACACATTTAGGAGCAGATGTGACTGACAGTACAGCTATCACGTACACAGGTCTACATGTAAGATGTGATCTGATTACCAGGTTAAAAATGTTCATTTACCTTAGTAATTTAGTGCTACAGTAATGTTCCCTGTGTGTTCACTCACACCGGTCTGTCGAGAAAGTTAAAACATAATCGCACAGCTGTATTTCATATCGCACAACACATACATGACACATTTCAGTGATTTCAGCGGCTCAGGTGTACCTTTGGTGACGAGTGTGTCCCTGTGTGTGCCGGCGAGGGTGCTGTAAATCTTGCGGACCAGCTCCATGTTGTTGAGGAGGGCGTTGAAGGCATTGAAGTATGAGAAGCTCACCATGTGGGAGGTGCTGCCTCCTGCAGCCTAGAGAATGATGCAAAGTCTGTCACTTCTTCTGTATAAGAAAATCTTTTTACGTTCTCATTCATACATACATTCATAAATTAATAACATGGATGTCCAAGATAAATGTAGACTCACAGAAGAGGCTTTCTGTCAGAAAGCTGCCCAGAAGCTGCCTAACAGAAAGTCTTCACGGCTAACTTCTCCCATCTGCTTACTTTCTTGTTTTAAACCCACAAAAACTGATTATTTTTGGGCCACTTAGGGGGCAGCAGAAACAAAATGACATATCACCCTTTAAGTTGATATGGTTAGCTTATTTACACATTCATCAATTATGAAGCAACATCATTCATTCATTTGAAGTCTTGTTTGTGTGCACCTGGTAAATATATCTAGTATACACTTTACATTTAGCTCTGTTTAAAGTCTCCACCAATTCCTGAAGGAAATATCAGGCTCTTTAGCTGTTAAATGCTCAGCAGGTAAAGCACAGTGAGGTTTTAGAGCTTTTTCAGCTGCCTGCTGCAGCCAAAATGAATGAATTTGTGGGCCAGACAATGAGCTGAAACTTGCTGTAAAGCTCGGTGAAGACGAGGGGAACTGCAGACAGGGTGATAATTCTCTGTAGGTTCATCACAACAAGCGACCCCTTTTAACATTGCGATATGATACATTTTTTTATCATAAAAGCATTGATTGTAGCCACTTTAAATGTTTAACAACTAGTGTAGAAAGTTCTCTTAAACTCACTGAGACCAGGTTCTCCTCTACAAATGGAGTCAGCATGTGGTGTCTGATGGTGGCCATGATGTCGCTGAAGTCCAAGGCGGTGATGGTGCCACTTTTGTTCTTGTCTTTTTGTGCAAATGCCTGGCGGGCATGTTCGAACTGCAGCTCCTGCAGCAACACACACAGAGAGGAGGTCAAGCTCGTAGCTGACAAAAGAAGCAAAGAATGTGTTCCTATAATGAGCAGCATCACATTACAGGGGAACAGAGAAAAAGAACTTTGGAGGATGAAAGTATAATAATTTCAGTGTTGGACAGATGTGCAAGGCAGATGTGACAGTATCAGACACTGGCTTTTGTAATCACCACAGTCCCTGTAGAGACTAATGGAAACCATGTCGCAAGCAGTCTGATCCCAGCGATGAGCCGAGCAGTCGGCGAGACAGCCGGCAGGTGTGTCCGCAGGAAGGTGATTCAATATGACAACACTGCAATCAGATGTAGGTGCAGGGGGAGGCTGACCCCAGGTCAATGTCTGCTGTCAAAGCTCATCAGATATAACTAGAAGATCACAGAAAAACGTCACCGCAATATTCAGCTGTTACTTCGTCTTTACACTCTGGTTCTGATAACCTAATCAGTGGATTGTTGCAAAAGATTAATTCATACAATGTTTCATGATTATATTGTTGAAAACTCATTTGTCGCCTCATAAACATTATACTTTTCAAGCCTGCAAAATCAAATCAAATCTATCTATAAATCTATGCTTCTTTGAATTAAAAAAAAAATTAAATGTGTCTGGACATGATAGAAAAACAAGAAAATAATAATGATAGATGTAAATGAAACACTGCACACACAAGAGTCTTTGTCGTAGCTGTGGGAAACCCCAGTCTGCTAAACCACAAAGTGCTCTGAGGGATCCCACACTGCAGCGCAGTCTGTCAAACACTCAGACCACCCAGCTTCTGCCTATAGACCACAGCCCTCGACTCCAAACCAGGTTGGTTCCTTCCTGACTGTACTGCTGCTGCTGAACAGCACACTGAATTTAAAAGCACAGTGGTCTCAGTGAGGCACAGGCATCAACCAATAAAGGAAAACAACATGATGTGTCTTAATGGCACACTGGAAACCACCAGGACAGCTGAAGAGACGAAACACTGAAGACGCAACACCACAACCCTATTATCTGAAGAGATCATTTATGTCATGCAGTTCTTGTTACATCATTTCCAGTTGTACCTCAGTAGGATAAAAATGCCTCACCATGGGATGAAGGTGATCATTATGAATGGTTTCACATTTATTGATGCACACTTTCTAAGATGTTGGAGAAAGAGAAATACATTCTGTGTGCTGTCAATGTGTTTTTCTTTAGCATATCATGTTGTTTTACATACTAAACTATGCAACTTTCAAATGCAGAAATGGCATAATCTTTCTCATTCAAGTTAAAAAACATTCGAAGCAATAAAAAAAAGCACCTTTCATTCAGTAAGTGGTTTTTGTAAGAGGTGTTACATCTGTGTCACTAGGCAAGAATAACAGTTCATGTTATCCTGCCTCGATTTGGGGTTTGTTTTCATTTCAGTTCCTGATTCAGTTCCAGTTTTTCCTCTCATACACTTTGGAGAATGTAGCATTAAAGCAATAGTCCAATATTTTGGCAAAAATACACTTATTCACTTTCTTGCCCAAAGGTAGATGAGAAGATCAATACCACTTTTTACATCACATTACATTTCATTTCATTTAGCTGACGCTTTTATCCAAAGCGACTCACACATGCTTACACATACATTTTTACTGTATATCTGACCAGCGAATATGAAGCTGGAGCCGATTTGCTTAGCATAGCATAGCTTAGCTCAGCATTTTATAGGGGCTTAAACATGGGACCGCTTATGGCACAGTGACTTTCTGGAGTCATGTGGTTGTCAGGCAACCAGCACTGAAGTAAGAAATAGCACCGCTTTGATTTTTGTACTAATTAAACAAAAAATAAATAAAAATACTGGGCTGAAAGTCATAATCAATTAATGTACTGATTGTTTTCTCGATTAATCATTTGGTGTATTCAATATCAGAGAATATTTAAAAACTCCAATCACTTTTACAAGGTGACATCATACGTTCCAAAATACCCCAAAATAATAAATTGTCTATAATTTTAAGATACGGAAGAGCAGCAAATTTTCACACTTATGAAGCTGAATTGAAAAAATATTTGGATTATTTTGTTAAAAATGACTGAAACAATTTAAAGATTATGAAAGTAGCTTCTGATTATTTCGATCAACTCATTAACTCAACTGCTAGTTAATTATTTAGCTTTAAAGGTGCTGGTAGTATTTTCTCAAAGCAAAGTGAATAAGCGTATTTCCCAAATTATTTTAAAGTATTTACTTTACTGTAACTATTAGACCGCTTGTCTGTGAAAAGTTTATCATGCAGCTCATCATGAAGGTTTCGTTAAAACATATACCTGCAGAAACTGGGTGAACTCTGTGTAGCTGAGGTTCTTGTTTCTTTCATGGCCGAAGTGTAGCCTGATGAACTCACAGTCCCAGTTGAAGGGAATGTGGTGATGAACTGTGGTTTGGCTGAAGATGTCGCGCACATCCTCTGAAAGAGTGAAACATGAGTGAGCAATGACAAGAGACAGAGGAAAAAACATGCATGATTCAACGGTAACATCCATCTCACGCCCTCATTCCATTTGCAGTGAACCTCTTTAACGTCGAGGAAAAAGTCCATTTGGAGTGCGAAGCTGAATAGGCTGTTCGACAGACCCGCTCCTTTTACATTTTGAGGGTTTTGAGTCCATCCAGGACATTTTCAGTTTAAGCACTGCTTTCAATTTCAGTTGCCTTTATGGAAGCTCATTGCACAGACAGAGCATGGCAGCATCTTCTTTGTAAGACTCTGCATCTCCTGGTAAATGACATACTGGATTCATTTCCCCTCTTGTCAGATGGGGCTGGTTATAATGTGATGTTCTACACCGCTCTCTAGCTGTCCTGCCCTGAGATGAGACTTAAAGTATACAAGCTGCTAGCATATATAACACATAAAAAAGACATGGCTTCTATACATTTATTGACTACACATGCTTTAATAAGAACAGCACAATGCGACCCACGATGTTGAATGTTAAAAATGAATGTCAAAAGCACCACTTTCTGTCATCGCCATTTTCGAAACTCGTCCATTAAAACTACAACAAAAAAAGCACCTTAAAGGGACAGTTGACCCCCACAAACACATATTTTTGTTTTAGTGTTAGAGTTTTGGAGACATCCAATATAATAGAACTAGATAGCACTTTGCTTGTGGTGTTCAAGGCACCAAAAAATACATGTGAGCTACAGTGATGTCTCTTTCAAGAAATCATGACCCACTTACTCAAGATAATCCTTGTTGTGAGCAGTTTCATGTAGGAACTACTTTCTGTCCGAATCAATGCACAGAAGGAAGCGCACATCTACTCATGGATGAGAGACTAGCTCACTGAGCTATCTGACGTGCTGCTGTTGAGATATACTATACAAATGTATTTTTTTGGCGCTTGGAGCACCACAAGCCAAGTGCCTTCTAGTTCCATTATATTGGAGAGAAGGCAGACATCTCTATAGCCGATATCTCCAACTCACACCAAAACAATCTGATGGATAAATATGTATTTCGGATTTTTAGGTGAACTCTTCCTTTAGATACCTTTCATTGCCTGCTTGAAATCAACATCAAACATTCAAATAGAGTTATTTTATGGTCACTGTATGTACATAACATGATGCTCAGTCTCCTGTAGTTGAGCATGACATACACCCCCACACCTGCATATCAAATCAAATCAAATCAAATCAAATTTTATTTATATAGCGCCAATTCACAACAAAGTTATCTCATGACACTTAA
>JBBPCS010000001.1:17282341-17337336 GCA_037974645.1 Hollardia meadi | reverse complement strand
TGTGTGTGTGTGTGTGTGTGTGTGTGTGTGTGTGTGTGTGTGTGTGTGTGTGTGTGTGTGTGTGTGTGTGTGTTAGAATAATTATAATGTAACAACTATGCAAACCAGAAGTGCATCCTGATGCTATTTTTGTGGATTTCAATATAAAACTTGATTTCAGTGTGTATCAGTACTTTTTGAATATTTTCAGCACATTTTAACGATACAGTGACAATGCTGATAACTGTGATAATTTCGGTCACTTAAATCCTGATATGAAGTTTTCATGCAGTTCCATCTCTAATGTTGCTATTGTGGCGGGCCGCCATGAATAAATCAATGTATGGAAAACGCTAGGCATTGGGAGGCTTATAAAGTGATACAACAAAATGGAAGCAGCAAATTACAAGAAAAATCCAAGAGGAAAACCTGAACCTGCTATACTCTGCATGGGCTCTGCAAGTTGGGAGAAGATTTACTCTCAGTTGCCCCTTTTTTTTAGGTACACCGAGCTAAAACTAGCAACCCTGTTATAAATCCTACCTTAATGAAGGTTATAATGTTTAGTTTTTGTTGAAAAGGTTTCAGAGAAGTTTTGATTCAATTTCCTGATCATTTTGAAGGCTGTAGCTTGTGATGCTATTGGACTGTATATTGCATTATATGTTATAAAAGGAGTTTCTAATATTGTGTCCACCCAATCTTTATCAATTAAAATTGACAAAATATAAAAAAAATTTTTTTAAAAGTCCAAGGTAGTTTGGATACCCACTGTCACATACTTAGTATTTTTGGAAAACTAACAACAGGCGGCAACAAAGGTGAAAATGAAACAACACTTGTGCAAATTAAAAAAGTTCAGCAGTACATTAAAGTATGAGATGCCCTTAAATCAGAAATTTTTATTAGAGAAAACTTTAATAGACAAATACTAGACAGCTTTAGTAAGTGGTTGCCTTCATTGTCAATCAGATATTCTTTAAGGGGAATAGATAGACCTTGTTTGGTTTTGTGGGCAGTTTTTGGTACCCTAATGTTGTTTCTTCACTTAATGAATCAACTCGGAGCCTCTCTGGGTGGTGACATTATTCCTCTGAGAGATCTCCTGTTTTGTTTCTCAGCCCACCATGGCCCCCTGTGCTAGTACACTAATCCTACTCCTCCCTGTCGGAAGAGAAGGGTTGTAAAAGGCTTTGTAACTGGGGTCTAACATGAGGCATTGATTTTTCTTTTTAGAGGTTTGTGTGATTGAATCAGCAGGAGGAGTAATGTGACACTGTTGGATATCTTGTTCATATATTTCCAGGAGTGAATTGTTGCTCAAATCATCAACAATCAAAATTGTTGGGGTTGAATATCTGTGAACTGATCTCCAATAGGTTTCAGCTCTTAATGTGAGACAACCCTTTTAATGTAATGATTAAATGCATTCATTAATTGTATTTCTTGACTAATGGCTTGACAATTAGATTTAATGTTTTCTGAAGGTTGCACTGCTCACTATGTAACACTTTGAGCTTTTTTTTAATAATTGCTAGACATAAGAATTTACATATCAACAGCCAGTATTTGGAAAAAAAAAGGACAGTTAAGTGAAATGCTTGTCCTCGTAGCGCCTTCTCTGGGACTTTACAAAAGGCCTCTGGCAGCTTTGAATTTTTCCTGACGCTTTCAATGCAGCAAACACGTTAAAGCGACTACATGAATTAGCCAGGGCCCCTTTTGAGGTCAGATGATTCAACTCTTGGGACATCTGTCCTGTCTGAAAACAGCAGGGACTCCCCTACTGGACAATGGCATTTAACTGGTGGTAGTGGGAGCAGTGGTACTACATCCAAACTCACCGGGATTTGCTGTTTCTGCGGATGCACTCATTATAAATAGCCCCACATGACAGCGATGGGTACTTCCAATAGGGGCAATGAGCGCCACATTACTTCCATCTCTGGTAACTCTCAAATTCACCGTGTTTAAAACTGAGAGAGCCATCAGACTTTTTGGGAACATAGTTTGAACCTGATATTCAGAGTGAAAGGTGATGTCTGGTTTGGTGTCTGTTTGTGCCACTACTTAGTGTTCAGTGTTGACCCCTGAGTGTTCACCTTGTGAAGGGTTTGAGTGCAGCTGGTGTAGAGGTAGAGAGTGAGGGGAGCAGCAGAGTTCATCTCAAGAGTGTTTGTCTCTGAGTGCATGTGGACAGTCGGGGTGTGGTGCAGCTGGTGAGAGACGAGGGGATGCAGAGATGGAGTTTATGCAGCTGCCACGTTGATACAAGACTCCCATCAAAAATCACCATCTCCCCTTTAAATTGGCCAAAAACACAGTGCTGCTGAATGTTTGCAGTGGTTATATGTAATTATATTTGTTACTTTCATAATCAGTGTGGATGTGTAAATATGTTTTAACTTAAAACATTTAAACCTATACTTAACAAATTATTAGAGAATAGTAGTATAGTATAGTCTCTTTAATCTACTCCAAAGAGTAGATTAAAGAGATTAAATAATACCAACACAACAAATTAGATAGTTTGTACTCCCTTTGTGCTCATTGTTAGAAATCAAAGACATTAACAAAATGCTCTAAAGGAACATTGTTAAGTCATATTCTTCCCAAACTAAGGCATCTTTTCTGGAAGGCTGTGCAATTTAGTGTCTAGTATGTAGAAGAGTGCCTGGGATAAAGGGACTTGTTTGTCCATGGCCTTTTAAGTATGGCCCTTGTTCCTTAGAAATGTCGCTGAACAATTACAATGGTTAAGTGGCATTCAGCTGCAGGTGCATTACTTCCAGTTAGATATTAGCTGATGTCTGAAAGGGGGGAATTAGTAATATGTTGTATTAGCCTTTTGTAGTGCATGTTGCTCAGACCTCCTTCATTTCCCAGTTTTCAATGCTGAGCAGCAAGGATCTCTTTGCTGAAATAATGCCCATCACACATGTAAATGGTGTGAAAGGGCTGCTTAGCAAAGTGTTCTCATGTCAATCCTTGTGGAAATGGATACAATGCAAACATTACAGCTGAACTAACCACAGGTTGCACTGAGTAAAAAGTCCAAGGGTAGGGCCCCTTTGTCTCTTTGAAAATGCGGGGGCAAATTTATTTGATTGGGTTCACTTGGCAGGATTAGAGGAGAGGCCTCTATTATGGATGCCCAAAGGTTTGTTAAGTTGAGATCAATTCATAAGATTTTATTTCCCAGTGAGAAGCAGAAATGCGTTTATTGTGGCAACTTCATCACATATTCATGGTTAACATAAGTAGTAAATGTACTGATTTAAGTGGTCTTTTCACCGGGGAGGGGAGAGGGTGCTGCTGTGGTCTCTGCTCAGCTGACAGTTTTAATTGCCTAATGGTTCTCCTTTCATTGGCACAAAACTTGTATTGTGTTGCTTCCAGTTTTATTTTATAGGATTTTTTTTTTTTTTTTGCACTTTTTCACTAGGTTACTTTAACATTTCTATGAACTTACAATCCTTGTGCAAAACAAAATAGTTTAGAATTTGAATTTATTAGAAAATACCTCACTAGTCACATTTATGGAAATAAGTCTTGTATATTGGCTTGTCTTTTATCTTCCTGATCCGAAGTTGCATTATGTTATTCAGCCTGATGATGTTGAAGGGAAGATCCGGGAAATTGTTCCTGCTGGATTCACCTGCAACACTGATGACTTTGTCTCACTACTGGAGAAGGAGGCAAATTTCAAGCCCTTCGGCACCTTGCTTCACACATACACAGTCCACAGCGAGGAGGCAGGAGAACTCACATACCAAATTCACAAGGTACAAACTTCAACTTTATTTATTTATCCAGCACCTTTCATACAAACATGCAGCCCAAAGTGCTTCACATTAGGGCTGGGGTGATTAATCAACGTAATCAATGTCACCGATTACCGAAACATGTCGATTTGTATAACGTTCATTGGCGCGTCAGAATGAATCACGGTTGCGCCCGATCAAAGCATGGATTATCACGGAGAGCCAGCTGCAGCTAAAAAACTTCGCCCACGATAACCTAAAGTGTGGAAGTGTTTAGACAGAGAACCAACGATGTGGTGCTCCGTAAACTCTGCAAAATGTAAAGGGCGTATTGCACCAGTACAACTGCTACGCACAAACACCTGAAACACAATATCCTTGAGCACTTTCTCAAGACGGCAGCGACAGCAAGACCACACTGTGTGTCCTGCTTTGTTTTTGTCCCCACCCAAGCATGATATATTCGGATTATCAACATGCGAAACATCATGCTACAGAGTTGGTAAACTTCCCCGATGGTTTATCAATCCGTTCCCTCGGTTTAAAGTTGGTTAAATCGGTTAAGATCTTATCTTAACTGCACATCTTAAATGATTTACAGACAGTAACAACACTCGTTAGTTTGAGCCATTTTCTGGTCATCATTGTAAACAGAAAATATTTAACGCCTGAATAACAATGTTAAATTATGCACGGTGTAAAATTGTGTTACTATAACAGCAACAGTGCCAAAATTACTTTTAACATTTTTCAACAATTTACTGATCTGGGTGCATGGATTGCTAAACTGTTGGTTCAGTTTCTTAACTCCGTAGTACGACATTCTGCCTGTTGTTAATTCTATATAATGTTTGGGTTGGGACAAAAACAAAACAGGAGAAACTGTTGTCTTTGCCATCTTGACAAAGTCCTTTGGTATTTTTGCTTCAAGTGTTTGTGCGTAGCAGTTGTACTGCTGTAACACAGCCTTTACAATTTGCAGAGCGTACAGAGCACCACATTCTTGGGTCTGCCTCTAAAATACTCCCACACTTGAGATGATCATGAGCAAGGTTTTTTAGTTGCAGCTTGCTCTCGCTGGTAATCCATGTTTTGACTGGATGCAGCCATGCTTCATTGTGACGCGTCGATGAACGTTATGCAAATCTGCGTATATTCGTAATCAATGATGACGATGAGTCGCCCCAGCCATAGCAGGGACAAGATTTAACTTTAAACCATATCGGACATTTGTTTTTGCCGTATTCGCCCCCAGGCTGATATCACCTGCCCGGGATTCCAAGAGTACCATGAGCGTCTGCAGACCTTCCTCATGTGGTTCATAGAGACTGCCAGTTTCATCGATGCAGATGACGATCGTTGGGACTTCTTTCTTGTGTGAGTGCCCTCCTTATTTAACATCACCCCACGCACGCACACACACACACACACACACACACACTTCTACCCTAAAGCCTTTATTGTGTCATTGAAAAACAAAGCCCCCCTTTGTGGCGCTTGTGACCAATTACCAGGCCAGTTTGATTATATTTCCCCCTTTGGAGAATTGTTGATCAGGCAAGAGCTTCCTTTGTGCCAAAAGCCCTTTTCAAATTTTTCAGGGGCAAGCGTTGAATTGAATGCTGTTGTCTTTTGAAACACTGAACAATGTCTTAACAGTAAAAAGAGCCTCTGCCAGTGTTTTCTTTACCCTGGCAACTATTAATGCTGACAATGGGGAAAATGGACTGAAGTGATTTTGAGGAGCTCAGTCCCTCCTCCAACCCCTTCTCTTTCTCTAAGTTGCTGTACTCCAATTAAGTACATAATGTATTCAGGTTGTAGCAGGTGTACCAATCGGGGCCTAGCTGCTCTAACATGCTGACGTTCGGGGGGTGAGGGGTGGGCACGAGAACGGGGAGGCTAAAATGGACACTGCATAGGAGTGTGCCTGTAATTGACCTGTTTGCCTTTGTGTTTTATCTGCAGATTTGAAAAGTACAATAAAGATGGGGAGACTCTCTTCGCAACTGTTGGCTACATGACAGTTTATAATTACTACGTGTACCCAGACAAAACCCGACCACGTGTAAGGTAATTGTTGGGGCAGCACGTGCCTTCCCATTCTTTTGTATGAAAAAGGAGTGGAAAATTATACATTTCTTTATCCTCTTCCCAAAGAGCCCAAATTACTGGCTTATATAGCCAACCATTCAACCAGATTTTGTTTCATTAACAAACCAGTGTGATTTGTATCTGAAAACAACTTTATAGATAAGATTTGATTTGTTGCATTGACATATCAGAATTACAATCTTTGAATCAAGGAATTTCTGTTCCTGCTCAAAATTACTACTCAGATGCCACACAGATGCGCTTTGTGACTAATTCTGAACAAACCTGTTTCCTCATCGGCTCTATTTTTACGTCTGTCTCTAACCTTTAAACAAAACAGCCAAATGTTGATCCTGCCTCCGTTCCAAGGAGAGGGGCACGGAGCTCAGCTTTTGGAGGCAGTGCACAGATTTTACTGCAGCCTGCCCAAAGTACAAGACATCACAGGTGAGAATCATTTATTTATTTATTTATTCATTCATTCATTCATTCATTCATTCATTCATTCATTCATTCCATTTTTAAAAAACAGTTAAAATGATTTTCCTTGGTGGATCCAGGGGGTAAGTTAATTTGGAGGACTGGCATGGATACCCCAATGTGCTGAGGCTCTGTTGAAACTAGTTGGATCGAAATAGTCCTTTGCATGGAGACAGAGGATGAATACTAAGTAGGCATCCCAGTATTTTTCCTCTGAGAGAGAGTAGTCCTTTTCAAGGCAGAACATTCCTGCTAACAGTTTGTGTGGCCTTGAGTAATATTTCTTTTTTGTTGTTTATAAGTAACTTCTTGAAAAGAAATGAAATATGTCAGTTTTTGCTATTTTTTGTAGACGCAAAAGTCCCTGACACATGTATACACACTGACCACAATATTAACAATACTGAACCAAACCATGTGATTCAGATTTATTGCAAATGATTTAAGACCCACAATCCTGTTAACTAATTTCAGTTGTATGATGATGTTTGTCATCAGCTGAAGACCCTTCTGAGAACTACGTGAAGCTGAGAGACTATGTGCTGGTCAAGCTTTGTCAAGGCATGCCGGCCTTCGCTGCAGATAAGCTGCACCTCGGCTTCTCAGATGAAATGGTCAAAGAGGCACAAGACAAGTTGAAAATTAACAAGGTGTAGTATGACGTTTGGTACAATACTATGATGTTTATTTTGTTTCTGTGTTTGTTGAATAGCTTTGTGTAGAAAATAGTGGGACAAGCAAATGGCAATTTTATAGAACCACAAAGTGACGGCTTTCATATTTTGTGTTTTGTCTTATCAGTCCAAAACCCAATATATTCATTGTACAGTGATATAAAAACAGAAAAGCCTCACATTTAAGAAGTTGGAACCAGAGTGAGTTTGGCATATTTACTTCATAAATGACAAACAATGAGCAAAATTGTCCCCTATTAGACTTTTGTTAATCCATTAATCGACTGACCGTTTTAGCACTTGTGCTCTACATACAACAGCTTCAACTTTAGGACCCTATCTTTAAGCTTTACAGTGTAGTTGAGTGTAAAGCCAGCTGACCATAAGGGCTACATATTTACATATTTAAGATGTCTATAGAAGGTACTTTAAGTCTTCGTATGTTAAGCAGTTTGCTGCTTTGCACTAAATGCCATTTGATGTTGGTTCATTTTGCTGGTTATCTGTGACGTCAAACTTGATGGCTGTTCTTCTGAAAACTTCGCTCTTCGTGGAACAAATAATTCAAGAATAACTAACTTTTGTTCCTGATAAGGGACACTGGGGTTTTATACATTTAAAACATTTATATATTTAAAATAATTGAAGAAAATAATTTGAATATTCTTTTTCTATAGAAACATGCGAGGCGAGTGTATGAAATCCTGCGTCTGAGAGCAACAGACATGAGTGACGAAGACAAAGCAAGAGAATATCGTTTGGAGGTGAAGAAGAGGCTATTTGGACCATACAGGGTGAGGTTTTAATCATTACAGCTCCAGAACATTGTGGAGCATAAAAAACACACACAAAAACTTTCTGAGTAGATGATTTCCTGAATTATTCAGAAATAAGTATGTCAACTTGTCTCATGTTGATGTCAAACATAAATCCAGTGTGCAGTCTTCTACCTTTAGCATAACATTAAAGCCCATGATCAAAATTTGCCATTTTGATCATGGGCTTGATCTTCAATCCTGTGAAAATTGATACATTACTAGTGCTATATTGTGCCACTGGTGGAGCTTTCTTTCTATTCAGAAATATGTCATTAGTCAGGATTTGCATTTCTTTTGGGGGAAATAATTTTCATGAAAGTGTGTTTGAAGCAAAAAGCTGCTATCGTTCAGAGGTCTGTAGCTTTACTATTGCAGCGCCTTTTAAACTTCATCAGCAAGACAATTTTATATAATTGTTTTTGGGGGGTTTTTCTCGTGTGTTTCCAGGCATGTTTTATTTGGGTTTCAGAAATTAATGGGCGTAAGCCTGGTGTAGAGAATATCATTAGCCCCAAAAGTATTGAAGTATCAATACTTTACAAACCACATGTTAATACAATATAATATCACCGTTTGATAGTATCAAACGTATTGAAACTATAAAAACAGATCTCAAATTTTCTCTTTGCAGTGGTATTGAAACGGTATCGAGTATAATTTTTTTTATACTAGTATTGTGTCAAAGTTTAAAATTCTGGTATCCTGACAACCTTAATACAAACATGTAACACCCTATGTCCTGTTTGCTTGTGACATTTTTTGTTTGAGCTGCTCACTGAGACTTTGCATACCACCCATTACAGAGTTTTCTGTCAGCAGGGCAATCACATTTTTCAAAAAAAAAAAAAGGGGCAAAATCTGATGCATACAAGACCTGTGTGGTGAAGCAGGAAGTAGGGATTTCTTGGGAGAGTAGCGAGGAAAGATCTGGTGGCCAGATGCAGAGTGTTTTTCCTTCCCTTAGGAGATATAACCTGTAGTCACTTGAATGGCATAAGCTGCTGCTCTGTGAATGTTAGGGGGATTATACATTTCTGCTCTTACCCCCAATTCCCCAGTGACCATGTCTGCATGCATGTGCATGTAGGATTTTTCAAGCAGCGAGACTAAGTAAACGTGTACTTTCTCCATCTCCACACTGATGTCACTGCAGACGTTTATACCACGGTCTAAGAAGGCATCCTTTATAAAAGGGTATATAAATGTTAACTAATGGCTTCAATAATTCTTAATAAAAAGCTATTATTGCCTTAAAGGTCACCAATAAGCCATTAATAACATTTGGTTTCTCAAATGCATTGCCTGGTCGATATTCTTATGTTGCATAACCTACTTTGTCTTGTTACTTTTAACATATTTTTGCCTTAATGGACATCTCAACTACTTGGAGAGCTACACAGCATATGGACCAAACAGTTTTATTAGAGAAAAGGGCCGGTGATATTCCATGTTTCTCTTATTATAAATAAATCCCACGAAAAAGAATTAAATTGAACTTTACAGGTAATCTGCAGCTGAAAATAGTCCCAACCAAATACACAATTTACTCCTGTGCTAAAAGTGTCCTACTGGGCTTTTTCCTTCAATATCACCACCATCATTGCTCTCGTTCAAAAGTGTTGGAATAGACTGTTGATTGAACATTTATTACAAAATTAATCTGCAGACTTGATGAGTTCTTGTGATGAAAGAAGAAACTTTCAGTCTAATAATGAAGTCTGCAGTTAAAAATATAAAGGTGATTAGTACCTTATAAACTTATGTGGGCTGAACACTTGGATTTGCATGACACAGTAAATAACCTGACTGACTGACAAACTAAAGGCATTAATGAATGGTTGCAAGTTTTTCTTTTGTTGAGCCACAATGATGAATGATAGAGCTTGTTAATAAAGGCATACAAAGTTATCCTAGAGTTAAAGTTATTCTATTCAAATTTACTGAGACTATATTTTGTTTGTTTTAATCAAGTAAAACGGAGCAGCCGGGCAATGATCACACAGCTTAAACAGATATTTAAACATGACTGACTCGTATACGCACCCACGATCCAATCCCATTAAATCTTAAAGTAGAAGTTATGTGGCAGATTGATACAAATTGCATTAGGTATAATTATTTCAGCCATAAGCACTATTGTATAGTGTACATAAATCTATACATAAAAGTCTGACATATTTTCAATTAGTTACAGCTTATAAACCTTTTAGAATGCATTCCTTATCAAAAAGCTGTTCTGTTAATGAAGTACACATTCTCACCAGCTATTGCTATTTAAGAGATTTATTTGGCTTTAGAGGAAGTGACCAAACACCTCACCTGTGTGTATTTTGTGCTGTTGATGCCGTGCAGAAGAACCAGAGGGAGCTGGCGAAAATGAAGAAGTGCCTGCGGCCGGAGGAGCTGGTGTCCCACATGGGTCAGATGGACACTCAGACGCAGCACGAAGAGCTGGAGAAGAGTTATCAGGATGTTGTGGAAGACTACAGGAGAATCATTGAGAGGCTTGCGTCACAGGCCTGATCAGACTCTGAGATGCTGCTAACCTGGAGCCCACCCTCCCAACATACAGGTGGTCTGTCCTGTCTGTACAAAGCTCCACATCACCACAGACCTGAGCTGCAACCAAGAGGAAACTCCTCATGTAAAAAAAAAAAAAAAAAATCAGTTTTAATTAGAGAAGAGTATAATTGTGGCTGAGACATGTGATAGGTTGCAGTGGAGAAGAGCTGTGTGTTTCCAGCTGATGTTGGTTCAGTAGAGGAGAATGGTGCAGCTGCAGAGTGAGACTTGTTGTGTTTAATCACATTGTGTGAGATTAACTGATGTAGTATTTCACAGGTGGTAGGAGGTCCACTGCCCTGCAGAGAAATCCCTCTTCTCCATCGTTGACATTTTTTAAGATCTTTTGTCAAAACAATTACCAGTGTGTGTTTTGAAGCACTTCATACTGAAAATAAAGAATGGTTTTGTATATTGCTCATATGATGTGATTCTTATTGTGGAGGAGAAAATAACTAATTCAGTATCTTTGTCATTTAGGTTTTTATTTTAACATTTTGACATTGTACATGGAAAACTACAAACTATATTTAACTTGGACACAATACTCTTAAGAGGGAGATGAAAAAACAAGACAATAGAGAAAATCAAAAGCTGAGGCTGATGGGAATGTCGTTAATTTTGCAGATATTTTTGGAAATTTTGATCTGATGATGGCACTAGATAAAAGGTCAGGGCTTTAAAGGTTTTACAATTCATCGTTCTGGAACCATGGATGACTTGATGGAATGAATTGGCAATCTATCCAATAATTAAGTTATTTCAATAAAAAACAAAAACAATTGTCAATCTCATGAAGGTGCTGGAGGAAAGGTCCGTCGGATCATCCTGAGGGGAGCATGAATATCTGGACCAAATTTTACATCAACTCATCAAACAGATGTCCAGATTTAAAATCTGGTGCTCGAGAAAAAGTCGGGATCACCAAGAGGAAAGTCAGGGTATCACCAAAGTTTGTAGGATCATCCTCTGGGGATCATAGATGTTTGTACACAATTTCATGCCAATTCAAACAGATATTTTAGTCTGGATAAAAGTGGCGGACCAACCAACATGCCATCCTAAGAGCCATGCTGCCACCATGACTAAACATCGAAATCGATCATAATCCACGCTGCAGTATACCATCTTTTTCATTACTTGCATTTCCATTTCCTCTTCAAATCCTGATGCCTAACCCTAACCCAATTTGGTTTAGGCCTTACCTGTAAAGTAGCTCGAGCGGAGATCAGCGGACAGCCACAGGCTTTTTTTCTTGTCATTTTCAAGCTTGTACTCTTTTGCACTCCTCACAAAAATATACAAACCTTTTTTTGTCACATGCAGAAGTACTCAGTAGCACTTTGGACGTTATTGATCCTAGCTATCATATTTGTTTAAGAAGCAGTCTGTAATGAGTTAAAGCTATTCTGTACACTGGCCTACATGGGTATTTCAGTAAAATAAGCCTGGCTGCTGCAGTAAATCCTGCTAATTGCTAGCTGAAAAAACCCTGGTGGCATGTAGATTTAATCCCTTATAGACACATTTGTGGTGATTCTGGTTGAGGCCCCCATACAGAATGGTGAGACAAAAGGACAAAATCAAGTGTAGAAATGTCATTTTGCATTTCTAGCATTTATTTTTTTTGTGTTATGCCCGTTTTAAAAGCAAAGGGATGTAAAATTAATATGCATGTAATTTTATAATGTTCTTCTGCATCCATGCCTAATCTCTCCCTTAATCTCAACAAAGAAGTGTTTTTTTATAAAATACTGATGCACAGTGCAATAAACCGATGTAATTTGACATTTCCTCTTTAAGATGTAAAGGTTTCCAAATATTTCCTTTATGATTTAAATTGTCCTTTCAGGCGCTCATGCAGTTCAGTATATTTGATTTATCGCTCTATTCGGGATTATGATGTTATGATGATATTTTTGGGTATTCTCATATCTTATTCTACTCTTAAACTGATAAATGACATGAAATTGCAAAGAAAACATAATTTTGTTTTAGTGGTCAATCTTGTCAGGGCTGTAGAAATTTAACAGTTCACCACTCACCAAAATGAGGCTTACTATATCAAGGAGACAATATATAGCTATTCATATTGTATAATCTGATGCTATAGATCGCATATGGCCTGATTAATGTATTTTCCAGTATGTGTGTTATATAGTTTTAGGGATGTAATTTTGTCCAGGCATCCTCTTGCGGCTAATGCAACTCATGATTGCTGCTGATGTTGAGTGTTACTCTAATGAGTATTATGGTTTTAAATTGAAAACCTTTGTGCCACTGTATTGCTCCCACTTATGCAGATCACGGTGATGAACACCCATCATACTTTATGATACTTTAGCACATTGTCACTAAATGAAGGCTTCCAGGTCAATTTTCAAATTTTTTTTCCCCCTCTCCACATGAAACAAGACAAAACCTTGGAGCCCTTCACATCTCTAATTCAGATTTATTGAATCCACTCGTGGCCACAAGGGGCCTCATCTCACTGTAGTTTTTCTGCTGTGAGTGCACATTTCACATTGCACTGCACAGGCTCAGCTGACTGACCTGCTAGTGGGAAGTCACATTGTTGTTTAGTAGGCACATGAGTCTCTGTGCTGTCTCATTAATTTCACCAACCGTGTAAAAGAGCCATCATCAGTTTTTTATGCAGCTTGTTGATGCACCCACTCTGGCCTTTACGTATCTGGTGAACCAGAAGAGCAAACCAGTGTGGATGTAGATTGTCTGGACGATTTGCAGGCCTCTGTGCAGTTGTCAGACCACACAGTCGAGTTTACACAAGCTTAATTATTCCCCCCACAGTTCACACTAAGTCTATCTTCCTGTCCCATTGCACCTGTCTGCAAATACTCAAAAGTATAAAGGAGATTGGTTTATTTAATGGAAAAGCTTGGCATTTTGGAGTTAGACAATGTGGCCCGGAGAGTCCCAACCAAGAAATAGTCACTTTTTACACTTGATTTTTGTGTGAATTAAACAAAGGAGATATGAAGTGTTAATTTGAGGCTGGTATGCTTCATCAGAGCGGTCAGATGGTAGAACAGCTTCATAAACGCCCTCCTCCGCAACACCTTTCTGACATAGGATAAGAGGTGCTGGTAGGTGAGACAGGCTAAGTGAAGTTAGCTTCACATAAATCGTACAGATATGAGTGATGTCAGTCTTCTCCTCTACCTCTGCAAGGAAGCAAGTAAGTGCATTCCTCAAAATGTCAAACTTTTCCTTTCAATATGTTTGCACACACTGCACATAATGTTTAGTCATTTCTAACAACCTTCAGAATGAACTCTTATTGCAAGATTGTGATCAAAACATCTTGTCACTATGCTTGTTTTTATAGTCCTTTGGTTCAGAAAACTGTATTCTCTTTGCATTAGAGCTTAAACGATTACTTATTCTTTAAGAGTTTTTGAAGCAAACCATGTAATGTGGTAGTTTACTCTATTGAGATTTTCTTTTTTGTCTTCATTTTCAGTTCAAACGGAATATTACAAAAGGCCACAGATGATGAAGGTATTGCATGATGTGTCTTGATCATGTAACTATATATATATTTCAATTAAAGCTCTTATATAAAAAACAAAGTTACATCCAGGCTGAGAAGTGCAATAATTACGATCGATCAGCCATTCAGATTCAGTGCACTTTCTCCTGGAGTCGAGGCTATTACAGGGGCTCTCAGTAGTCCCTGAGCCTTTGTAAGGGGGACACAGTCTGTGTATTATGTTGTGTCGGAATAAATGTGGGAGGTTGATTTACGTCTCCTCTCTCTCCCACTTTTCATATTTCACAAGGAAAAGGAACATCCATTTATGCTTGAATTTCCTCATTTTTGCCCACCATGTTTGTGCATGTTTAATCATGCAAATAATTGCATGTAGCTCACATTAAAGCAGGCAGAGAGGCCTAATGCCATTAAGCGGTGAAATGACAACAACAGTATCAAGCTTGACTCGAATATTTGGTTTCACCTGTTGGCATTTTTGCTACTGTTACCTTATGGCGCCTCTACATCTCTGCACTGAGGCAGACAGCCAGGGGAGTTTTGGACCGGAGCCCAGCTGTACTGAAGGACCTGTTGAATTTGATACGTGTGTGGTGGAGCTCCAGCGTCTTAGCCCCCAGGTTCCCAGGAGAGAGCCAGGCAGGGAAGTTGGAGTCCCCCCAACCCCCCACTATCACTGCTTTTCTTATCGTGTTCCCATTTTCTTTTGTGCTCCTTGCTTACCCACATACCCTGAGGCTACTGAGCTCCCTCTTCACCGTCAGTGAACCTGGCCGGTCCCTTTTCTCTGCTAAATAAGTCCTCTTTAAGATAATGTCTGATGCGCTGACAGCCAGAACCAAAACAGTGTAAAAGAAACCGAGTTTGACATCTTTTAATTGTGTGTCAGAAAGCAGAGATTGTGGTTTCTTGGACTCCTTTCAGATTATGCTGCTGATATGGTAATTTGGTCAAGTGAAGGATGTGATGAAAGTGGTGGCGTTGATAGTTTAGTAGTAGGGGTCCCTGGAGGCCGTTCTGCTGGTTCCCCATGTAAGTCGGTGCATATTTAAACAGTATTTGTTTCAGTTAATCGCCTTAATTTTCAGCAAAGAGAGGCAAAAATGGCAAAGGTTTCATTTTCAACAAAATGTTTTCACACAAATCTTTAATCGCCAGCAAGAAACAGACATCATCAAGGTTTAGAAGACATGGCAGGTGTGCAAGAATGGAGTGAGCATGCTAGTGCTTTTTGTAGCATTCATGGCAACTGATTTCCATCTGTGTTCAACTAGGGCTTGTGATTGTGATTTCGTCTGTCAGTTAAATGATTTGGGATCATGGTGCACTCCAAATTGAGCAGATTGCCATTCAAATGACATGAAAATAGATCATTTAGAGTAAATAAAGCACTGGATTTTGTTATGGTGATTGACAGAGTGAATAGCCACATGAAAAGAATTGTTATTTTTTGTCACAAGCGATGCATGTTTGTGGAAATAATCCATTCCTTCATTGCAGCCTGATAAAGACGATGTAGCTTCATGAAAACTTTTTTTAAAATCTTCCCCTCTTTCCTCCTGTGGTGCTTTATTAATTGACTTGAACAAATTCAAATGACCCTTTGATGTTCGAGTCATCATATTACGTATAATCATCAATGACTAGAACCTGCTGTGCCATTTGGTTTTCATTTACTGTATTTTCTATGTGCAGTACTAAAATATGACATATAAGAAGTTGGGCTGTTTGCTGAAAATCCATGGAAGACTAATTTTCAATGTGTTTTAAATAAAAAATGAGTTAACAGGAAACATTCATGTGTGAATGTACTGCACAGCATGGAGGGTCTCATTGTGAAGTTATTTCTGTAAAAAAAAATCAACAGAAAACATTAACGGTTGGGTTTTTTTTTATTTTGACACATGAATAAGCCTCCTTAGCTGACTTTATTTGCACTGCAGGCCCTGCCTGCGTATTAATCTCTTAAATGAGCCGTGCTGTGGAGTTAGATGAACATATTCTTGATGTAGTTTTCTAATTAAAACTGTCCCATTAGGCAGTAATTGGTGCTATCTGAGGCTGGGACAGAGCCGTATTGGAGGGAAGCGAGAGGTCGGACTGAGATGGTATCGCGGCCGGGGAGACAGGAAGCCTCTGTGTAATCTTGTCAGGTTGGAGATCAGGGCTGCGATCAAGCCGACTGGACTGAACTGTGCTTGTCTGCTGCTGCTGTACTGTGGCTTCAGAGCGAGTGTACTGAACCTCTTCCACAGGAGCCTGGGTTCACATGGTGGAGTTTCAAGTTTGCATATTGTGTGTGTGTGTGGTGGGGAGGGGGGTAGTTTCATGGTTTTGATGAATGTATACAATGAGTAGAAGCCCAGTAGAAGCTAAATATATGAAGACAGGTTGTTTTTCTGCCAGTCCAGTCAAATTATGTGCAGTTTTACAGTTTTTTTTCTCTTTATATGTAATGTTCTCAATTTTGACTGCTGTCCCAGAATCACAAGAAGTGATTAAAATATAATTTAGCTGGAGGGCTAACAGACAGGGAACATTATCCATTTTATGCTGAACTTTTGAAGTAATAGATGTAGACAACATCTGCCAAGGAGAAGTGCTTTTGTTGTGAATCTGCTGATGACAAAATCAAAATCAGTAGCGAAGGCCATTCAGAAGAATTAAACAAGTCCTCATGAAGAGTAGTTTTACTACACCAACACAGAGGTGCATGTGACCTACAACAGAACAAGAAACACTCAGTAAACCTTAACCTTACATGAGAATCAGGGGATAGTGAGAATGCTGCTATTAAATTACACATGTCACTCACAATGCGACAACAAAACACTGCAAGGATCCCGGTTTGAAATGCTGCAAAGCTCTCACAGTGTTGTTTTTTTTCCAGGCAAACCCAAGCTTAGTAAGTAAATAGGAATGCTTCACACAGCCACACACTGACATTTGCCAGATGCGTGGTGCTAATTAGGGCCAAGTATTCCCCCTCATAGGGAGCGTGTGAGAAACCATAAGTGCACCGCTGGCCAACCTGTAAGACCTGACCGAGATGGAGCTCTGTGTTTCTATACTGAACGCTCTGAACGTATCAAATTCAGGACTGTTGTTCAGAGCAGGAATCTTGTTATTTCAGTTTTCATACAAGGAAAAGCAAATTAACTCCAGTTTTCTTTGATGTGAGTTGTGACTAGGATCTCTGTTTGGAATCCAGATAAACAATTTAAGAACTGTTATCTCATTAACATGAGGGCAAAATCCAGTGAAGCCCATGGATCTCCCAGAAGCTAGACGCGTGAAGGAATATTGCTCTGGCTCTCGACTGTCATTAAGATGTCTTGAAGTCAAGGGGATTCATGAATAAAAGTGTTCTTTGATTTATACTTGAACTTCACTTCCGAAGGTGTTCTTACATTCACTTCAGAAAAGATACTAAACATAAAAAACCTTGCTTAATTAGGTTTTAAGAATTGTGTTTGTAACTTGTGCACCTGTGATTTATATATCTCAAATTAACTTAAATTGACAGCACCTGCCTTGTGATTTCCCCTTGTATCATAACAGCACAAATGAGGGTTTAGTCAGGAATAGCCAAGGACCAAAAGAAAGAAATCTAACTTTTTTTATTTTTGGAAGACGGGATTGAAGCCAGGCAACACTTATTATTTAGTGGACTAAATAGTGGTGTCGCCGCTGCAGTGACCAAGGTGGGGCAGGAAGACTGAACTGTGGCTGTTATTAAAAAGAAATGGTCTGACAATTAATTCCTCACACCTTTTGATTAATAATTCTTATCACATTGTTCATAAAGCTAATGCAAAGTTCACCACATGCATCCAAAAACTGCAATTTCCCTCCATGACCAGCAGGAACATCACTTACGTCAAGTCTAGACTTTGCTTAGAGATAAGATAATTTACATGTCAAAGTAAGGTTTTATAAATAGCTACTTATACGCAGTTTTCTGCTTAACACCTGCTTAAAAGAAAAGTTCATCCAAAAAGGAAAATTCAGTCATTATAGTCATTATCTACTCACTCTTACTTACCACGATGGAAAGTTTCTTTTGTCCATAAAACATTTCTGGAGCTTCACAGTGTTGCAACGTTCTCCTAAACAACTGAAGTAGATGGGAACTTGTTTTTAAAAAATCTACTGAAATAACAACAAAAAAACATAAAATAGGTTCCATACAGCTCGTGCGGCGTAATCCAAGTCTGCAGAAGCCCCGAGATCCCAAATTGATTTGATAAGACCTTAATTACACCGTGTTCTAAGCCGAAATGTTCACTGTAGCTGCTAAGCTGAAAGTGTTAGCATGAAACCCCCACAGTGAAGAAAAAAGGGTGCAAATAGCGTCTTTTCAAATCAATTTGGGGTCAGAGACATGGATTACGCTGGACTGTATGGAGCCATTTTATGTTTGTTTTAAAACAAATCCCAATCTGCTTCAGTTGTTAAAGAGAATGCTACAACGCTGTTTTGCTGTGAAGCTCCAGAAATGTTTTGTGGACAAAGAAACTTCACCCAACTTTCCATCAGCATGGGGTGAGTAGATTATAACCCACTCTGCAAACCCTCCTCCACCCTCAAAATGGTGGTGGTGGGGCACTAAGCAGGAAGTGAAAAGAGACCTGAAAGCTCCAGCCACCCACAGGCTCACCCCTCATGCTCTCCCAGGCTGCACCGTGGCTCTGTGTCCTGGCTCCTGTCCAGGTTTTTGATACTGTGACGGGGAGGGTCACGCTTTGCGTCTGACCCCGGGCCTGCATGTTGGATGTTGTTATTATTAATGCTCCGTTCCCCCCAGGCAGGCGGTCCCCACAGCAGAAGGAACTGGCGGGCTCTGGAGAGGCTCTAGACCTGGAGAACAGCTGTGCCGGTTAGAGGCTGCTGGGGCCCCCACAGTCCCCTGAGAGCACCGCTGCACCAGCCTGCCAGGAGGTACAACTGTTTTTTATACAGACTCACTGCACCATCTCATAATACACTGCTGCTCGGCAGGACCAACGCATGTTACTGGATACACTGTCTAATGTACAGGGGATGTGCACGAAACTTGTAATATAATACAATACAAGACACAAAAGACTTTGGCCTTAAAAAGTATGACGGTATGCACTGTGAGAAAAACAATTTGGTCAACCATCAAAGATATGCCATCGTATCTATCCCTTGATGGTTCCCGACATTGCCTGTGACCCCTTAAAATAAAGCAGTGTCTATTTGGGGCCTTTGATCACAACGTATTCCCTCACTGCGAACATTAAATGTGATTTTTGCTTCTCACATTGTTTAATTAGAAAGACTTTTAGGGGCCTGAGGAAGTGAAAGTATCCAGTATTTCAAGGAAATAATAGAGAAAGAAAGCAAGAAAAATACATAAAATACAAAAAATTATCTTGTTATTCCCCAGATGTACTTTGGGAATCATTTGGGGTCCTGACCCCCCCAGGTTGGGAACTACTGTATTAGACCGTTGTGAGCAATGTTGAAAATCAATTAGCAGATGTTAGCTTTTCAATCCATTAACAATTTGTCTGTTAAATTTTCAGAGAAGGTGCAGATAACAGGTGCTCCTGCCAGTGTGTGAACTCCCTGAATGTATAAATGTATCTGTGAATATTTCACTGTGTTCGATGTATGCTGCATGTTGCATGCAAGCCATGAGTTGCTTTGCGAATGAATTACAGCCATAAGAGGGCAAAGGGTATTTAAAACCTTACCCTACCTCACTCACCTCCCACCTTAATTCTGCCTATTCTTGGCAGTTCTGGAGGGGGGCCTTCTAACTGTGTAAATAGCTCTGGAAATTGCATCTGGCCTTTGACTGTCTCTGTAATTGCGAGACTCTTGCAGTATTTTGCTTGGCAGTCTGAGAGGTTAACCCCTGAGGGCTGGAGGCCTGGAGCTCTCCGTCTGACTGGCAGAGGTCTCCTCAAAGCCCCACTTGTTCACCTCCCAGCCTGGGCAGCTTTAAGCCGCCGCTGATCCTCTTCTAGACGAGAGAGAGAGAGAGTTGCATTCAGCCGTGGCTGAGACTCTGCAGGGGAAAGCCTGGAGTGTTACAGGGCCACACAGACACACCCGGCTCTCCCTGGTTGCACCTGGGCAATCAGCGGCACTTGTAGCGTTGTCACCTCTGCAAGAGAGCAGCAGCAGTAAACTCGGGTTTTAGCCGTAATCAGATTATATGGACGCTGCTTCAGTGAGCAGTTGATCAGTTTCTCCAAAATCCCTTCTTTTTTTTTTGCAAATTCCCATGAAAATGTAAATGTAGACTGTTTCTAATGATGTGCAGATGGATGCACTTATTTTGGTTATATTGAATGACTGTTTGATGCAATTGGGCACTTAAATGTCAATTTAGCAATTTATACAATGTATCACTATTAATTTCCAAAAATGCTCATTACAAAGCCACAAAATGCAGTTGGCAGCCCTGAAAAAAATAAGTGTGAGTGATATTCAAACACTGCCCAAAATAATCAGAATGCTACATTGATTTGATCTTAATTCCGCACATTAATCCTGTATGTTGAAGGGTTTCACATCCGTGACACTGTTGATTTTGAAGTCTTCATCTCAGAGGAATTCATGGGTTGAGTTGGGGACTTGTGCAGAAGGTTCTTTCTAACCTGTCTGCACTGATGGATGATGTTGACATATGAAATGGTCTGTAAAGATGAAGCCTCTTTTGGAGTCACAGCAGAAACCGTAGAGAAAAGACAACATGTGCAGTTTCCGCCCTGGATTCCCACATTGTTCTCGTCGGCTCTGCTCCCACTGGGCCTCGAGAACAACTCTCTACACCCCAGACAAAAGTACAGAGGCAGAAAAGAAATATCAAGACACAAAAGCTCTTTATGTAATGCTGTCAAGTTGCATTGATTTATTTATTTATTTTTTTGTATATTTGACAGACAACATAAAATTGTTGCTTCATGTCATGTCACGCTGGGCCTTGGAGATCACATCGGCTCTGCCAGTATTGCTCAATTCTTTGGTAAAAATGTTTCTTGGACAAGGCATTGTGGAGAGACCTTGACTGTGAGTATTCATTTGTGTGAAGTCCCTGCCTTTACACAGCGACACATCATCAGACGACAGAAAGTCAACCTTAAACCTGAGTTAGTTTTGTGTCCAACTCTGTCGCCAACTTTACTTAACACTTTATATTCCTGACCACAAAGCAGCGTGGAGTACAGTATCCATAGCCTGGGTCTGCTTCGTCAGTGGGACAGTGGATGGATGGATTCAAAGACTGGATCAGGAAAGGGGCGCTGGTTTGTCTCTGGGTTTTTGTGGAGGATCGGCAGCTGTGTAATCAGACCTAAATATGACCCTACCTGTCCGGACGTTCCTCCTCACCCTCCATCATGTACATGTCTCACCCACACGCTGATGAACCGCTGGTCGCGTGCAGCCTCTGACCTGCAGTCTGATTTAGTGAGGATATCCCACAACTGCCACCGCTGTATGAACTACCAGGGAATACAGAACATTATTCTTTTGCCTTAACATTCATCAGGGCTTTATTTAGACTCCCACTGATTTACTGTTGACCCGTGGCCACTCAAGCTGTGCAATAAATAGATAACATCATAAAAACACACTTTAATGTACTTCTTTACTTGAGTGTTTCCTCTGCCTCTAGGCCTACTTCTCCTCCTTTAAATTATTAAATTATAAAATGATGCCAGTACATCTATATGCATTTATACCAGTGCATATATGTACAGTACATATTATAATAATAATAGCCTTATCTGGATCAGTAACAACAATACACACATTGATGCATCAGTGATTATAATTTATGCAACATATTACCGTATACAGACAGAAAAGACAAGCAGAAAAATGCTTTTTTTAAATTTCAAGTAATTTTATATTTTATAAGGCAAATCATTTTACTTACTTACATTTTACTTTACTCACAAAAATCAATGTCATAGAGCTTACATAATATTACCAACAAAATGTGCTTTGATCATTTTAACAAGTTTGTAAGTATTGAATGTCAGTCTGTTATGCTTTGTCTATGTTGGTGCTACGCCTACTATTAATATGAGTATTTATATTTAAAATCAATATAATAAATGAATCTACTATCTAGCACAATTAAATATGTGATTTGGGTGCTTAACCACACCGGATTAATTTAAAGTCAAATGCTGAGGTCATGGCAGTTATGGCTGCACTACTAAGCTAGCTAACATTAGCAGGAGTTTAACTGCGGTTTTACTAGATTTAATCTTGTTCAGTTATGTGGAATAACGAACTGAATTGACAAGCTGTTGGTTTATTAAAATTTATATTTTTCAGTTACAGACAACAGCGAGGGAAAAACCAGTAAGTACATTTTGTTTTAGCTTTAGCTAATGCTAGCCATGACTACCTCACAGCTACCTTGTTTTGGCTAGTTACTACTTGTTGTTTTTAGCTCAGTTTTGTAGTTGGTGTAAATTTTACACTGAATTCTGAATCATATTTTCTTGTTGCTGTTCAATATAACAATAACAATAAAACAAATGCCATGAAGTCAGATAAGGACCTTAGTTTTGACCAAACATGTATTGATGCATTTTAGTTTTGTTAGGCAGTGTAGTAATACACAAAGACTGAAATGGTTTTTCATATGCAAAACATTTAAGTTACTTACAGAAATCAAAATAAAATTTGGGCATGTAATAATCTTTATTTTCGTCTGCTTTTTGGTGCACACCATCTGAATTGTATTGCATGTGGGTGAGCCAAATGCTAGTTAGGTAGTTTTTAAAAAATATATACATATCCATGTCATGTTTTTATTTCAGAATGGCATTACATGAAAATAAAAACTAATAACTAGCTTAGTAATTTCACTTGTAGGGAAATATTTTTACATTCTAATATTGCTACTTTTACTTGAAGTATCTGAGTACTCCTTCCACCCCTGCTGTCTAATGAAGAACCAGATTATCTACTGACGTTTGTCTGACGACTGAGTTGAATGTGACACAATAGGAGAGGCAGCCAGTGTCAGACATGTGGATGCTCTGTGGTCCCTGTTGAGAACACTAAGCTCTGTATTTGCACTCCTCTTGCTGAGGGTAACAGCCTCTTCAGCCCAGGTTAGGAGTGCGGCTCCCTGCAGCTGCTGTCTCTGAGGCTGATTAGTGTAGTGATGAGGGCCGGGGAGCCACGCACACACACACACACACACGCACACACTCTCTGAAAGGGTTAAGCAGCCGGTTAGGGAAGAGACCTGCTCTGTGTCCAGGATGTTGAGTGCTGCAGCCCGATGGTGTGCTGTTACACTGCATGAGGCCTCGACTCCACTTGGGTTCTGATTGGGCCTGTAAGATCACAGCAACCCACCCCCCTCCTCCCTGAGGGTTTCTCTGTCCACATCCTCCCTGCTGATTATCACCACTACCAGAGCTGACTCTTGCACTCCAGCTGCTGTCCACACTCTGGCTCTGGGGCTAATTTAACCAGGCTGCATAGAGGGAGAAAACTTTCTCACACAGCCTGAGGAAGCAGAGCTGCTGCACAGCAAAGCTCCTCCCAGGCTTTAGCTTGTTGCTCTCTGCAGAAACCTACATCAGGCCGCCGCTGCTGCTGCTGCTCACTACAAAACGAGCCACAACACTACATGCCTTTCTGTCAGGCTTTCCCCCCATGGTGCGTTTAAACAATATCCAGAGCTAGAAATCAGAACAAAGCCACGGTCCTCTTTACTTGGAAGTATTTCATCAGTAAAGAAAAATAGGTAGAGGAGATTTCCCTGCAGACCAACTTGTGTAGCTCTCTGCAGGTGTTTACTCTGAGCAAAGTCAGGGCAGAGTGCTGCCTGCACTGTTCAAAAGGTGACTCTCTACATCTCATTTTCACCTTCAATGCGAATCACAACCCTTAAGCTCCATATATAAATTCGTGCAATATCTCACTAGCTACTGTATATTTAAAGCATTGTGTGCTTCCATCACAGTATGACCATGAATAACAGGCGAATGAATGATGCTTTTCCAAGAAAGACGACCGAGGCTGCAGAGGGAATTTGAGTTTTTCCCTGAATTGCTATTTCTGCATTAGTCTTGTTATTCGACATAAGCAAAAGACTGAATAATTCACACAAACATTGCCATAAGATGGCGCTGCGAAAACATCTATTTGACTTTGTGAGCTGCGAGGAGAAAAATGTAGTAATTGACCAGTCCAAGGAGGAACTTTGGAGCAGGACAAAAGAGGTGGATCTCAAAGAAGACAGGAATCACAATGAAGCCTTTAAGATTTTAAATTTGAAATGTAGGCTGCACATAATATTCAGCTATGTTGAAACAGTCTTTCAAATCCTTAATTTTCACATTTTATGTCATCGTGGGAAATTATTATAGTTTAAATTTTTGTTTAATTTTCAGTTCAAACAATGTGCACACTATAAACATTAGGTCTGTACCCTCTGCCCTGGCAAATATCCATAAGCCACTTGGACACATGCCAGCACCTCTCGGAGTAAAGCCTTGTCTTACTTGTGAGTCTGTGCCAAAGTAGCATTATGTGAGTGTTGATGGGGAGAGTCCTCTGTCAGGCTGAGGGGCTCTAGTGTCTCTGCCGGGCCATCCTAGCAACAATTGGACAGAGAGGGCAAGACGCTGCTTCATAATCCCAGTGCCCTTCCCCTCCGCCTCCTCCAACCTCCAACCCCGCCATGTAAAATGGGAGCATTGTGGCTGCAGACCTGCTCTCATCTTCATGTACACTTTCTTTTTTTTCTTCTTCGTCTCCCAGCACATAATGACCCCAGACTATGTGACGACAGGCATTGTATCCGACTGCGCCGACCACATAGAAATTAAAGATGAGGATCTGATTCAGAGGCAGCTGCAGGTCCTTTTCTACCGTCACTGGGTCCAGATATACTTTAGGTGCTTGGGTATACGTCTGTGCATTTGTGCGTGTTTAACATTTAACATTCTGATCATGTGTGTGGTCCTTCATGTTGTTGCAAACAGCACACCTGGTGGTAACAATTGATTAAATTAAATATTGGCCCCGAGCATGAATTCAATTATGGCAGTAGACCTGTAATCTGACGTATTTGTGCCTCCATATGTAGAGATGTTGAATTGTTATGTTACAATATGATATTGTTATGGTCTATAATATGAATCGCTGTAACTTAACTCATTTATGTCATTTGAGGAGGTGGTGCAGAGGAGATTGTCAATATCAGATCTGTTCAGGGTGCATTCAAAATGTAAAATGTCACACACATTAAATACACTTTCGTCGAGGCAACAAGGAGATAACAGCCTGCACCATTTATTAGACTTTATATGTTTCTTCTCCTACACAGAGATCTCCCTCTATCAGACTTTACAGTGAACAATATGACCGCATTACACCTGACATGTATGTAATCACTTATAGCCATTTAACAGGATCTGGGGTTTCCCCTCTCTTTCAATTATGAAGTGCATTTGAGAAATCAAACCCAGGAGCACTGTTCGCCGGCAATGAGCCGCAATGTTATGAGAGGATGTCCCTTTTTTCCTTTTAATTTGACTAAAATGCTTCAAGAGCTCATAAAATGAAGACAACATTTTGTCCTGAAACATTTCCATAAAAAATATGTTTTTTTAAATCATAAATGTGATTATGTCATGATGAAAAGCAATATGTTTGTGTTGTACAGTCAGGCAGGAATATGTATTATTGTCGTACAAGAGTATTGTATGAAAATGTCAAATATTTTCAGTATCTATATTTATCAGGTTGTTGTCTTGACATCTGAAGGGGGGATATTGTTTAACTTTTATTTATATTTTGG
Organism: Hollardia meadi; assembly: GCA_037974645.1. NCBI lineage: Eukaryota > Metazoa > Chordata > Actinopteri > Tetraodontiformes > Triacanthodidae > Hollardia > Hollardia meadi. Next base: position 17,311,633 of record JBBPCS010000001.1, on the reverse strand, counting down.
AAAATAATTTAGGCACTTTGCAGCCTCTGTATCGGTATGAATTCAATGATTTGTACCAGCTTTGGTGGTTCTTCTGCAAAGCCACACTGATCCCAGATAACATCTTAGGTCTCAGGAGGCAATGAAAAAGAATTTAACTCAAATTGTGTCTAATTTTGTGTTGTCTGCTATTTATCCGTGTTTATTCTGAGCAAGATTTCTTGGAAACTCCCACTTTTTAATTGCACCAAATGCTTATTTTAGATATTTTTTCCCCCTGCCTTTCCGCTAGTTTGCAAAATGCTGTAGATGCTATCAACAGTGATGTCAGTGTGGCTATTTCTGCCTGTTACACAAACATATATACACTGCTCTTGTGCGTGTAAATAATTCACATCGGCCAGGGCAGGCTTTGATCCTCTGATACAGCGTCTTGGATTGCCAGTAGTGGCAGGAAAACCAGTAGATTGAAAATGAGGAATGCATCAAGGGGTGTGCTGTTTACATGTAGCACGGGCAGCTGGTTAGCCACCCCTCTGCCGTTTTACACCCCCCTCCCTCACTTTTCAATTCCAGCCAGACCCCAGGCTCGGCTGCTAACTGGGGGCTGGAATATTGTGCACTGGGGATCAGTGCGGCCCTGAGTGAAATGTCAACTGTGGCCCTGCGATGTGTCAGGCTGTGAGGGAGTTGTAATGGCTATTGATCCACTGTGCGCTTAATGCAGAGCTGCCCCGCCACGATCGAGCCAGCTGCACAAGAGAGATATATGTATGAGATGAGCTAAAACTGGGAAAATAGAAAAGAAAGAGCCCACAGTTCTGTCCCCCTCCCTCCATGCCTCCCTCTCTGGCTGCAGATTGATCTTCCTCTTCCTGCTGATTCTAACTGGGGTCTGTCATTATCTTACTCTGTCATTAGGGGCTCCATTGACAGCCTTGGCCTGTCTGTGTCACTCTATTGAGACAGCAACACTTTTCCCATGCAGTGTTCCCTACATTTATTAAAATCTCTGACAGCCTTGTCTTAGCTTTCTCCATAGATGGCTGAGCTTCAGGCATAGGTGCAGCGGTGTAATTGGAAGACGAGGCTCTCTGTCCCTGGCTGGTAATATCTGTGAGGTACAGCTGTAGGTCAGACTGGTTTGTATCAGACTGCTTGCTATGAAGAACAAAATCAGACCACCTGTGTCTGAGGGTCTGTCCTAGTAGATCCTACATTTATGCTTGTACCCGTGAATCACGTGTGTTTGGTAGGAAGTTTTCATGCTGTCACTGTTGGGGACAAAAAAAATGATTCCAAACAAGGGTCTGAAAATATTGGGACAAGGGGGTCAGAAAAGGGGATGACTATGTATATTTCCTTTTTGCTGAAGGGGAGGGGAGGTGGTGTAGTTTTATTTAAGCTTTAATATCTTAACAGAGCAATGACTTTCGCTTCACCAAATCACACATTAGAAGTAGAATTCATGATTGTTTATGGCAAACACAGTAAAATGATCCTGTTGTGTCCTGAACATTACAGCTTTGTCCAACTGAAAGCTTTTAAACGAACAGCTATTATCACTGTTGTTCTATCAGATGATGTTGTAACCTGATATGTATGAGAATTAATTACGACCCCAGTTCCAAAAAACACTTAGGACGCTGTGTAAAACACAAATACAAGCAGACTGCACTCACTTGCAAACACACTGTTTACCGACAACGGTTTTATGGAGTGCTCCTGAGCCCATGTACTAATATCCTTTATACAATCATGTGTTTCACAAAGTGGTGAACCTCTCCCCATCCTTGCTTGTGAACGACTGAGCCTTTCTGATGCCCCTTATCATGATACTATCACCTGTTACCCATGAACCTCTTTACCTGTGAAATGTTCCAATCAGGTGTTTTTGAGCATTCCACAACTTCCCCGGTTTTTGTACCCAACTTGTTTTAAACATGGTTGTTGCTGGCATAAAATTCAGAATAAGCATATATTTACAAAGATCAATGAACTTGATGATTAAAACATTAAATATATTCTCTTTGTATTGTTTACAATTGAGTATATGTCAAAAATGAATAGCAAATTTTCAAATTCTATTCAATTCTATTTTATTTATGTTTTACACGGTGTCCCAACTTTTTTTTGGATTCAGGATGGTAAATATCTGTGAAGAGAAGACGTACAAACAGACTTACATGACCCTCCCATCTCCATCATAATTTCCATGCAGTTTCTTACCACTGTCAAGTTAAACAAAACTGCAAAAATGAGTTTAAGCTTTAATATCGCAGCGACTGCAACTCAAATGGAAAGATTCCTGAAAGAAGCAACCCAAACAGTTTTATTCTTACAGCCTTTACATAACCTAAATTTCTGATCATATGATTATTGTTTTGTTGTATCCTCTGCTCACCAGACTATTACTGTAGGGGCTTGACAACTTGAAAACATTTCTGGAGGCTGTCAGGAAGTGCACAGTGGGGTGCACCACATTGAGATTGGTGGCTTGTGGGTATGTTTGTGTGTATTTGTCTGCTACACAAAAGCGGTGCTGAGTATAGAGGGCTGATGGTGGGACCAAGCTGCTTCTCCATGTTACAGGAGGCACAATCAGGTAGGACCAGGGGGTTTCTGGCTGTCTTGGCCCCATAACACACAACGCTGCTCAATGGGACGGAAGTTATAGAGGGGTTGGAATGAATCTGATGACATGGTGTGTGACAGAGACTCATCATTTGAGTGTGATACGAGTATTTGAGCTGCAAGGCTGTAATGTTGCTCGGCTTGTCTGCAAAGATTTATACCAGATTGCAGGGGCAGAGGGGTCTTCGGACCTACATGTGGGGAGGTTTCTCTGAAAAAAAATCGCACTGCGGACGTAAAGAAACAACATGCAAGAATCACGCAAGAGAAAAAAAAAAGATTAATCTTAACTATCTATATTTATATACCAGTGCTGAACATTTTAATGATAGTTTTCCCAAAACACAAAGCGCTCTCTTGCAAGACATTGTGAATTTAGCATTTGCTTTCATGCAGATGTACAAATGTTGGACACTGGAATACAATGAATTTCTTCACACAACACCACTCCTGCCTGACAGAAAGAAGTTCTCTTTTTTTACAGCGAGGAAGAAGAAATGTTTAATCCAACACCCACTGTGAAAGGAAAAAGTAATGCATATCTCACTATCTCGTCTGTCTCCCAGCAAGATGAAATTGAAATTTTAATGCATTTCAGAGTTTTTTTCCCCCACGAATGGAGAAGCTGATAGACACAGAGATGTCATATTTACAGTATGAACACCCATGGTTTAATGCACTCCACAATACTGCCATCTCCAAGTTCCCCTGAACAAAACATGCTCTGCTCTTGAACATAAAGGAAAGGCAAAGAACAAAATTATTCCTCAAGCTTTCTATCAAGCTTCTGCATTCATGGCAAAGTCTAAAGGGCATGTCAGTCCTCCTGCCTCTGAGAGAGGTAATTATCCTTTTCCTGTCAGAGAACAACAAATGATAGCCAACTATGGGGGTGCATTTTCAGGAGCTGAAATTTGTCACTTGGAAGGAGAAGGAGGTTTAATTTTCTGGCAGTGTATATCTACTTTTTTTTTCACTTGTCATTTGTTGCATGTTTTTTTGTTTTTTTGTCTATTCACATGAGTGTGCACAGAGGGTAGTGGTAGTGCTGTTTTTATGCCTGTGAGCTTCTGAGGGTGTATTTATGTGCCCTACATTAACATACCTATTTATAGTCCTACACTTTCTTACAGTCATCTTTTTTTTTCTGTTGTGACCATTTCACAGATTATATATTGTCCAAGTAATTTCCCTTTCAGCATCTGTGTTTTTTACCTTTCAGAGAAACCAGTGAATGGAGGGGAAATTATCACAATTACTCATATAATTGAGCCGTCTTTGTAGCAAGTGCAGCTTCAGTAGCCCTTTTTTTCCATCAGCCAAAATGGTTTCATTATATGGGTTTTTCATATTCCCTGACACAGGGCTCTGCTGAGGGCCTGGCGCGTGGATGAGATGCAGGATGAACAGAGCGAATCATTAAGGTCACAGTAGGAATAATTATCCCAGCTATGGAAAGAGCATCAGCCTTTATTCTCCCCCGGCACAAATGCAATGTCCACGGCTTAGAACTTTGTTACAAATGGAGTTTCCACCTTCCACTTATACAAAGAAGAGAGGGGAGAACAAGACTTGTATCAACATGACAATTTTCCATCATTAAGACTAATGACAGGCACAGACTGTGGGGATCAAGGGGAGCACAAAAAAGAGAGGCGCATTCAGGTGTTGGCTGAGTGCTGACCTCCTTCCTGTCTTTGTTGGAGACTTAACTCTTAACAAAAACTAAAAAGGGGTTTCAGACTAAAGGCGCAGTGGCAGCTGAACGTCAAGCAGCCCAGCTCTCCATGGGCAAATGACTTAATTGGTAAATTTGCATGTTTTCCATTTGCAGGGAAATGAATTCAATAAGACCTACATGTAAAGATAATCAATTGTTTTAGTGTTGGTGAAATAATTCCCCAATTTCTAGCCATGCTGTATTGATTTTCCTGCAATCTGCCTCTCTCACATCACTACACAACTAAGCAGAGTTTATTAAGTTTCAATTATCCCTAAAAAAAAAGAATTTCTGGTTAGTTGACCATGTCGTGGCCAGATCTTCACTTACCAGGTAGGATACGGTAACATGTAGCATGTAGCGTCAATGTGACACTAGTTTCTTTTATAGTTTAGCTGAATTAAGTAAAAGCCATATTTTTCCAAGTCCTTTCTCCCCAGCCTTCACTCGGGTAATTGGTCATTTTGCAGCCAGTTTGGGGCAGGTTGGATGCTTGCTGCCATGGCCTGACCCCTGCTGCTGCTGTAATGGGGACAGCATTTCTACCAGTTCACTGGGGGCTTTTCCACATAGCTTTCTGAGGAGAGAGCTGCTCTGAACACAGCTGAGGGGGAAAAAAGTGTTGAAATATGACTTCTCAGCGTTGCAATGGCCAGCTTTAAGTACTATTACACATATCCTTAATTTCAGCTGCAAAGTAATTGTTTTCAGATCAATATTCTCCATTTATGATCTGCTTCAGTATGTGATAAAAAAAAATGCAGATTAGGGGGAAAATGCTGGATAAAAAACAATTTTTAAAAAATCATCAGTAGTGAATAAAATGCCACAATCACTGGCTTTTAAAAAAAATTTCTATTATCCTTTTAATCGTCTTCAGAACAATAAGTCCAGTTTAGAGTTCCTTTGGTCAGTACATCCCAAACTGATGTGATGCAGTTTACTGGCAGTCATCTGTGCCTAAAAACAAACAAAACCATCATTATTATCCTGCACACAATTCACACACACACAAAAAAACAATCAACACCTTTTCATTGTTTCATTATCTAATTGCTATTTTTAAAAAATTAAACATGCTTTGCCTGTTAATAAAGGAAATTACTCCACGTTTTAGGCATAATATTTACATGACACAAACAGACCCTATAACACCGAAATTTAAAACAGGATCAAACTGACTGACAGATCATTTAATTAAATGAATATGAAGTTATTAACATTTCCTGATGTTTATTATTATCATCAAATCAGAGTCACAAACATGTTTTAAATTTAGAAGACAAATTGTCAGAATAAAACTTTAATTTATATGGACAGAAATGTCTGATTGGGTCCTTAATAAATGTAAAGCATCATTACTGTATTTCTCATTACAGAAAGTCAATCAAGTTAAATTTTATTAACTCACTAAAATAAACAAGCCAGTTTTTTTAAAAGTTCTGAGGTAGCAATTTGGTTTTGACTGTCCAAAATGCATTTTATTTAAAAAACTGACTTAACATAAATTCATTTTCTCCCTGCATGTATCCTTCCTGACCCGACTTATATGACAATGACCAATGTTGCAATCTTGTTTCGACGATGATTAATTTTTTTTTGTCTGCATATAACTCAGCAAACAAAATCAATTCACATTTTGATGCCACATTGAACACGAAAATAGACATTGAATCGAGTTAATTGTGGTGCATCTAGTTTGCGTGCATTGACGCTGCAAATTACAGGATGGCAGTGAATCCAGAGAGGAAGCGGAACAAAAGACAATTTGACTTGTTTGATCCACTGTCCTTTAAAACGTGAAATAAACCTTAATATAGTGTGACATTTCTGCTGGAAGTCACTCACCAAATCACATTTGTAGTTCAGGTGATGTGGTAATAATGTCCAAAATGAGATATATATATATATATATATATATATGCATCATGACATTGAGTGCATGCTGTGTAAGTGAAAACATATAAAAGTTGTGGAAATGTATTTCAATTTAAATTGTCCTTTTTTTTATTTGTACAAAACGACCGGAAATGATCAAACCTAAAGTTTAAAATATCACATAAATACATCCAATACAAACAAATACACCTACATGTTGTAAAGCAGCTTTTTGCCTCTTTTATAAGAAAGGGACATTAAAAAGAAAAGAAAAAAACTCACAGTTGCCTGCACCTCTATTAATTGCTGCTCGCATGCAGAGTCTGCAAGGTGCACACGGAGCTGTGCCTCCATACGTGCACATTTTACCATTGCACCGGGATAATATTTGGTGGCTGTGAAAATGTAGGTTGGCATGGCAGTTGAGGAGGGCTTTCTATCACCATGACTGAAATGAAGTCTGTGACATCTTGGCCCGTTTACCACCACCACCACCACCACCCCACCCCCTCCCCTCATTCTGTCTCTCCACCTCTGCACTAACCCTCAGGTGAAGAGCAGCAGGTGTTAAAACACCCTCAGCCACAGAGCTACTCACTCTTAATGAGCCCTGCCTCCGCGCTCCATCCATGCATGGAGGACTTTATTTTTAGTGTGGCTAGTTAGAGCCTCGCTGCCATGCTGCGGGAAGGAGCGCGGTGGCCTGCGCTGCCCTCCTGCCAGCGAGCGCAGGAGTCAAATTATGAATTAAAGTGTAATATTATCGCACGCTTGCTCATCCTAATGAGTGTCTTGAGAGAATCCCTCAAATAAATACTTAATCCCTCAGGTTTCAAGCAAATCAACACTTTGTAAATGGCTGAGTTGCATCAATAAAATGAATATGATTTGTGCAGCATAAGGCTGCTCAGCCCTAAATCACATTTACTTCAACTAAACAGGCTGAAATTATTATTGCCATTATTAGCACACTCGTATTATTTTACAATTTCTGCAAATTCTGCCTCTGTTCCGTTAATGGTTTTGCTCACAGCCGCGTGCCAGTTTGCAGATACTATAATCGTGGGAAAATAATGACAGTTATCAGTCGCACCCACCAAGTACCCATAAAAATCTGTCCTCTGTTCTGGAAGATGATAATTATTGGTTGTACTACCATTATCATTGTCGTTGCTGAAAGAGGAAATCTTGAAGCATTTTTCGAAAGTAATTCCAGAGAAATCACTTCAAATTGGCCTATTTTAGGGGGACAAGGGACCAGCTTTCGTTATAGCCTAATATTGCACAGGAATCTTTAAATTCAGGCATCCGCAGCCGCGTGGCACACTGTGGCACACGTGCCGTGATGTCAGCGCCTGCATTTTGATAACACATTTTGCAACTTCCGAGCTCTGTTTTGAGTTCAATTATGTAATTACACTGATAATCACAGTGACGGAATTTAACTGCCTTTAATTTGTTATTCAGGTGGAGATGGAGGGACCGCGGATGGAGCAGCCGGGCTGTGTCTCTGCGCTGCACAGACAACAGAGCAAGAGCTGCAGCCTGCAAATGAATTTTAAAAAAATGAAAAGACTTCTTCGGACACTTTCTTCTTCTTCTTCTTCTTACGCCAAGTGCATTTTGCGGAGGCTCTCTGACCCCGGAAGGCGCAGATTTATCTATTTCATCACATGATTTTAAAGTAAGTGGACAAGACATTGCTTTTAGCTCACGATTCAATTTAAGGGCTTTTCTAATGTAGCCTGGTTAAACTTTACTTATCGCCACAGCAGTGATCCTGTTTGAGCTTCGAGATGACCTAAACCTGCATGTTTAGTCAGTCGTCGGTTCAATTAAATCAAATGTCCATGGATAATTATTCTCGTTAGGCTGTGGGAGGCGGGCCGCACCCCCATCCTCACTTAGATTCATGCTATCAAAGGTGCCAGTGTTTTACAAAACGGCGACCATTAACTGATTAGAATGTGCGTAACGTCGTTTGGAAAGCATAAACGCCATAAGAAAAAAAAGACCCGTGCGCATTCACGGCTAAGGGAAAAAATCTTTTAGCGCAAGAAAATGTAACCAACAATATCCCATGATTATATATCCGTATTGTGTATGTTGATGGAAGAATTGAAAGGAACCAGTTAAACTGGTTTTAAAGTTAAAAAAAAAAAATTGACTATAGCTCACTTTGATTTAATTACACATTGGCTTATTGAAAAAAATGTAATTGTTTTTTTTGTAGGCCGGCTGTAACATATAGGCCTACAGGTGTTATAAAGCATCATTAGGCCTGTACATGAACAACATTTGACATCAGAGCAGAACTGTTTTACCGTCCCACTGCCGCCAGGTGTAACTGAGACCTCGAGCCACTCTATGTGTTAATACATGACTAATTAAAGACCTACTTATGAAAATTGAACAGTAGAGTTATGCTAATAGACCTTTCCTCTAGATAGAGCTTTAATAATAATAATAATAATAATAATAGGCTTAATAAAGCTTTAATCAAACTGGCCAGCAGCAAAGAACAGATTTAACGAGGATGGAAATAACGTTAATAAATGACGTTTAGACGGACATGAAAACGGGCACTTTTATACAGCTTGACAAACCGGATCCTGCCATATTATAGAGCGCCATGCCAATATAGGATAACGTTATCACCTGCATCCAATAGGTCATATTATCAGCATGTGTCCAAAATTGATTTTCTATTTGATGAATTGTAAATAATTGTAATTTGTGATTAATAGCTACAAATAACTTGCCTGTAATTATGATATTAAGTGTAAATATTAATAATAATAATAGTAATAATAATGAATCTTGACACGTCAGGAGGAAATAATATAAAGGTTTTGTGGTTTTCCTTGATTTATCAGGTTCTTCGGACCCAGCCCCAGCGTCGCCAATCGGCTTCCCTCTTGGAGAGAGTGGACCAATCAGCGACAGTCTTCGATGAATATTCATGAGTCCGAGATTCAAACCTTTGAGCGAGTTTGTCTTGGTCCACAGCATCATACCTAGGACTTTTCACAGGCACAAACTACATTTTCTTATGAATGGAAGGAGAAAAAATCAGTTCGGCTTAAATTGGGACCCATCCTTCACTGAGATCATAGAAGGAAAACAACAAAAGCAAGACAAGGGGAACCGCAAGAAGAGATGACAATGACTACAATTCCAGAAAGTCTTAATAGCCCTGCCTCAGGAAAAACCGTTTTCATGGAGTTTGGACCCCCGAGTCAACAAATGTCGCCTCCCTCCATGTCTCACGGACACTATCCCATGCACTGTTTACATTCTGCAGGTCATACCCAGCACGACAGCTACAGTCCAGCCTCATCGTTCCCCAGATCTTTGGGATATCCATACGTAAACTCTGTCGGCAGCCATTCCACCAGTCCATATCTCAGCACAGTACAGACCTACCAAAACAGCTCGACACTCTCACAGACACGGTTAGAGGAAACAGGTAAGTGTGCGACAGCTTCTTTTGGATCTTAAAGTATTGACTTTCTGTGTTGGCGCGGCTTTCTACTGCATACTGTCCTCGCTACATCGAAAAGACGAGCCAGATGTTGGAATTAGGCTTGGTAATTATTTATTACGTAACGCTATAAACAATGTATGCAATTAAGGGTAATTATACCCAAAGTACAGCCTGTAAAACTTGCGATGGAGTATTCATAGCTGCGCAGGACTGTTGGCTACAACTGCCTCCTCATTCTTTTTTCTCCCCGCTTTCTCTTTACTCTTTTCTGTCTCTCTCAGCGCCAGAAGCAGAGAAAAACACAGTGGTCGAAGGCGGGGAGGTTCGATTCAACGGGAAAGGGAAAAAGATTAGAAAACCAAGGACTATCTATTCGAGTTTACAACTTCAAGCTCTGAACAGGAGATTTCAGCAAACTCAATATTTGGCGTTACCGGAGAGAGCTGAGCTCGCCGCTTCGCTGGGTCTCACTCAGACACAGGCAAGTCCATGAAACACACTCACACACACTGCAGCAGCACCGTTAGGAATTGTTACATTATTATTATTATTATTATTATTTACAATTAATATCATAATACCATAATAATAGGCAAGTTATATGTATTTTATTTTATTTGCTCTTGACTTTGGATGATGAAAGCTGCGTGCGTAAAACGCGCCTAATTCTTTTAAATTCTTTAACTTCACTTTCAATTTTGTTCTGTCGATTTTCTTCGTCTCTCCAGGTGAAGATCTGGTTTCAAAATAAACGATCAAAATTTAAGAAACTAATGAAGCAAGGCAGTGGCACCATCGACGCCAATGCTCTAGCCAGTGGCCGCGGACTGTCGAGCGGCTCTCCCTCGGTGGCACCTGTCTGGAGCTCGCCGACCACCGTGAAGACTTCAGTGGGGACAACCGGATCTTACATTCCCAGCTACACCTCATGGTATCCAACCACACACCAAGAGTCTATGCAACAGTCACAACTCATGTGAACAGAGACCCCAGCCCCTCGGCTCTGCCATGGCTCGTGTATCAGGCTGTTGAAGGGGCCTGCACGTTCAGCACGGCCCAGCACTGATAATACACAACAACAACAACAACAACCCCGGAGTTTGCTGCCGCATGCCGCCAGCTCACAGTGGCCTCATACCGGATGACGGCAAGCAAGGGATCGAAAGACTGAAGAAGCACGCAATGCGCCCATGGGCAACAAGTCCATGACAGTCAGAGGAAATCGTCGACAAATAATGGATCCTTTTATCGGCTGCTCTTTATCACTTTTGTGTCAGTTTCTATTTTTTTTAATGATATGTGGGTGCGTTATTCTGTTTATAAGAAAACACGTGTTTGTTTACACCGGATGTTGGGCCCCAATGTGATGGTGACCTAAAATCAGTCTGCATTCGTTAACAGTTAAAGGTCGATCAGGCCACAGGGGTGATTCCTGAACCAAATAGGCTAATAGGCCTATAAATTCCACTATAACCATCAGGCCATAACCATAACCATAAACCCCAGAGCATATTGTGCAAAGCCTCAACTTGCTACTATGTTGTTTATATGTGTTTGTTATTTAAGTTAAATTATTCAGAGGAGTTTTTTCTGTTGAGGTCAGTCTGTGTTCATTTTGTCAGTGTGTTTGAAATAACAACAATGTGTTGTTAATGCTGCACTAACGCAAGCAAAGCTTTTCTATGCCGTGCCCCAATGTTATGTGAAAATTGTAAAAGGCCTGACAATTGGCTGCCCCGAAGAAGAAAAAAAAAATATCCTGAGGGTGAGCAGCTCATTTGTCACTGTATTTTGTGCATAATTTCCAGATTTGTTTTTGTGCTGTACTGGATACGCTGTGAAACAGGGTTTTAGGCTTTCTGTATTCGTCGAGATGTGTTTAGTCGACATAGAAAATATTTAGTTTTGTATTGATCACTTTAATTTATTTATCTGTTTCTGAAGTTTATGGACATAATGTGCAAAGTTTCAAAAGCAGTAAAGTAATAATTTAAATTATGTCAAGAAAGGTGTCTGATTCAAAATCCCCCCCCCCCCCCCCCCCCCATCATACCCTTTAACACCTTCCACCCTGCGCTCGCGTGAAAAGAGAGGCTTTTCAGCGTGCCGCGGGTTTAATGCGAGCTGGCACAAAGCAGTATCATGTCGGTCATTGTTGCAGACACTGTGAGCTGCAAAAGGCACGTCGTTTAGATTAATGGTCGTGTTTAGCATTTAGCTTACATGGGTTTCTGCTGCTGCTGCTCACTGTTTGCAGATGTTGTCAAACATCTGGATTGACCTGAATATTGGAAATCTGACGTTGCATCTAAAAATCGGTGGTCAAAAAACAAAACTCTATGCATTTACATGAAAATATTTTTACACGTTGTCCAGCTATTTTACATGTTAGGTTGAGAATACAAAAAACAAAACAAAACATAGGCCTATGCGTTAAAAATTGCAGAAACCACTGGAAATCCTTTGTCCGATAAGCGGCTTTACGATTATGATTTAACCATTGCTTCGCGGGAGACCGGGATTCATTTAAACAACGTCGCTTATTTCTTTTCAGCTTTCCTTAAAGATAATCTTTCTTCTATTTTACTTCCGACAATCTCCATTTTCTGGAATGAATGGGAGAGATCAATTGTGTGTGTGTTAAGTGAATAATTGCGCCAGAGGCAGGTGCTGCAAAAAGGCTGGATGAGCACGCGGGACACAAGGCGGATTAGAGATCAGTGAAAGTGAAAAGTTCAAAGGCCTTCTAGTTGGAGGTTCACAATTCATTCACTCAAGTTACGCAGTATAGGCCTTTTGGTTTATTTTGTTTTTTCATCGTAAAATCGGCAAAGAAAAAAAAAGCTTTTAGTTTGGTTGGATACATATTTTAAAATGTGCTTTATATTCCACATGATATAGGCAATGATTTGTTTTTAGAAAATGCCTGAAAGAGTCTAAACTGCCATTGAGTGGAATTATCTGTCCATCAAAACGCTATTAAAACTGGGCTATGCATGGAAAAAATGATAATTAGTAAAAATAAAAATAAGAGAATGAAGAAAAAAATACAAACAAAATCCCTTTCCTGAAATGTTGATGTTTTTATGTGCCTGATCAGGCATCGCATCATTAAAGAACATTTAACTCATAATAATAATAATAATAATAATAATCTGTGAATGATGATGCCGTTTTGTTCTTATACAGCAACAACATCAATAACAGCTTCAGAGGGACTAAAAAGAAATAAGCGCAACTCGTCCTCTCTTTCAACCCTGCCTCCTTTGTTATTTTAATAAAGAAAAAAACATAAGCAGTCCTTTGTGAACAAGCCTACAGAACAGGCCTATCTATGTATATTTCAATGCCCTTAAAAATAATATGAATTTTGCTGTCGCTGCTGTAGCGAACATGGATCTTTCTACCGAGCAGAAAGGCGCAGCTGCACATCCAAGAGGGTCAGTGTTATTTCGCTGCATTCTCCCCTTGATTATACAAGCTGAGCCCATCAAACCCACCATAATTACAGTAATTTCGCCCTTATTTATTCTAATGCAGTTTCCTATCTCTGAGGTAATTATGAGCATTTTTTTTTTTTGCAAGGAGAATCTTTCTGCGTTGACAAAAGAGATAGTGCTCTGAAAGAAATTTGCTGCTGCAATAGACAGAGAGAGAGAGAGAGAAAGAAAGAAAGAAGCAAAATAGGTGAGCTGCCATTTCGTCACTGTTCCCTTAGACTTAGCCTGGGCTATGTATAAGGCTGGCAAATTGCTTGCAGGTGTAGCCTACATCACAGAGTTGTCAATGCGAAGAGGCTTCAAAATTAGCAAAGCACAATGTAAGAGTAATGAGAGCTGCGACTGATATAAAAAACAACAACTTGTGTGTCTCCTCCTCACATTTTCTCTCGGCGTGAACCTTAAGATTTTACTCTCAAGGAGCCTTTGAAATATTTTTAATAGCATCAAAGAATCAGCAACCGATTTAACTTTAAAAATAGCCTACCTAAATGTTTCAAGGGTGGAGTGATTGAATAAATTACGCCTGGAACGAGAATCAAGCCGGTTTCCTTTTTTAATGATATCAAATGCATCCAGTCATACTTTCAATGAATATTAAAATAAAATTGAATACGCACCTTTCATTTTGAAAAGGACGCGGCAGGCTCCCTCGAGAGGCAGATGAACAGCAGCATCCTGCAACACAGACTCAAGAAGAGAGCTTATATCCCGCAAAATGTGTCCCATGTGTTGGTCTAAGCTATAGCAGCAGAGTTCAGAATATGACTGAAAAATGTCTGCTTTATTTCCCCCTCTTTATAGCTGATGGGGGAAAAAATGTAGATTATTAGCATAAATGTTTACTCCTCATTACGCTGATGACATTGTGCACTCGAGATCTTGGTAATCTTTGGGGGAAATTATGAGTAATTTTTTTTTTTATTTAAAGCAGCAGTTACCATGCAATTCAGGCTAATTCTGCGTAGTCTCCACACGGATATAATTATCGTTGAGTCAAGATGCTAGGCTAAAAACTATGCATTGATATTCCCATTTATTATGTACATAGGACGTTGACAATGTTGATGCTTGAAATAGCGGGAAATTGTCTTGTGTAAAAAAATAACACCCCATATTAGGACATCTAAAATTGCGAAGAATTATGTAGTAATTGCAGGCTTTCAGATTTGAAAGCCATAATGCTCAAACCAGAGCAAATGTGAATGAAACTGCAGATCGGGGTATAAATTAGGATAAGGGTTAGGCTATGGCATTTAAGTTGCCTCGAAAAATGCAAAAGTATTGACCAATGTGACTCAGCAGCAACAAAAAGCATCCAGAAATTAATTTTGTTATCTCTTTAGGCCTGTTATTATTATTATTATTATTATATAAATATTCTAAAATAGTTCACTGAAGTATTATTCATAAATCTGTGCTGATTACTTCACAGTTGGTGCTTGCGCAAAGCCACACATAAGTGGAATAGTTAGGAGAATACCAGCTATTGTGTTATTTCAGTCCATGGTGCAGTGATAATGGAGGCCTTCTATGATGCATGCACCCCCTGCACAATAATACAGAGATAGCCAATACCACACAAAGGTGTATAGGCTACATGTAGTCTATATGTAGCTAATGTGTTGGCACGGCACAGACCTGCTGTCAGTTTCATCATGGAGACATGGAGATACAGCAACCGCTGACAAGCTACAATCCTAATTATGTACAGGGAAACGATAGGTCTACCACTTTATGGCCCGTGGTCGTTTGAAGGGAAGCGTGTGGGATAGACAGTGATCTAAGAACTCAGTGATGGCGCCCCTGATCCATTTATTTATCTATATATGTCTTTCTATTGGAGTGAAAATGGCCCATATAAAACTATTAAATAAACAAGAGTTTTGCTGACCTAGATCTATTGTTTTTGGACGTGTCCTGCAGTTTTCCATGTAGCCTACAGCCCCTACATGAGCAGCACAGCCTACATAATGCAGGTCAACCAGAGATCAGAGAGACTTAACTTGTAACGCGTAAGAAATGTTTCCATGATGTTGTAGCTCGAGGCCGTCTTGGAACCAGTTCCTGTCTTCTTCTCGTGTTAGACTGGGTTCATAAAACGTCTGGGAAGCAGCTCTCCCGACTCCACAGAGTCTGAGGAGCTTGTACTCGTAACCCACCCTCATCTTCCCCTCTCGCATGCCAAAGCGTGTTGCTGTGTTGACTCCCCCCTCCGCCGAGCCTGCGCCCCGGGCCCTCTGCCTGCCTGCCTGCCTGCCTGTCTGAATGAGCCCCGGCTCGGCTAATCGTCTGCTGACGGAGCCGGGTCAAAAATTTAACAGCAGAGGGACAGGTACGCTTGTGATAGCACCCCAACACGCCTTTGTTATTATTACAATTTAATACATTTCTCGCAAACAGTGAAACTCTGTCTAAAAGTAGCCTAACCGGAAAAGACCAACTGTCAGCTAACACGGTTGCTAGGCAATATAACTAGCGTAGTAAGCTAGGTTAGCAGTTAGGCCTGCTACTTTTGTTAGCTACAGGTGTGCGTTTATCCGGTTCTTTTCAACGAGTTTGCCTCTCACGACCAAAATACAGGCAACTAGAGTTTAAATAAATGACTAACATTTTTAATCAATTATAAGAGATCGTAGAGTTTCCCTTAACAGGTTAAATTTGCAATGACTTAAAGAAATAAAGCCATTTGACGTGGCTAAATCATGTAGCACTACCAAGAATTATTTGTAGCTAGGATTTAAAAGTATATATATTTGTTCTAGGTCTACGTATAGTTATATAGGCTACACATATAGCTAGGCAAGGTCCATTGCAAAGCAGAAATTCTCGCCAGCCTTCCATAAATGGCTGTTAGAAAAGAAAAACAGAAATGCATATATGCACAGAAAACATTTTTATTTAAATAACGTCTGGCCATATATGAAACACTGCTAAAATAAATAAGACAAAAATACAATTAAGTGTGATACAAGTAAATCAGAGGGAAGGAAAATCAGTAGCTTACGGTGGTTAATGAAATGATTTGCACCAGTAGCATAAAAAAAGAGTCAAAGCAGACATGGGCTATTAAAAAGATGTGGCAAAACGGGCCTATTTACAATAGTGGATTCAGACAATTACCCCCCGGTTTATTCAAATCAACTGATGACAAAAGTAATGGATTAAAGTAAGCTGTTTTATCGCACAACAAAATGAGGTCATATTGAAAAAGGCACGATACAGTTAACTTGTGCTACATTTGTGACCAGGTTGTCCTGCAATCAATGTTTTATTTGCAGGAATGGCAAAGTGACGTCCGCGTAAAAATAGGCTTGCGCCCAGGCTGTGATTGCTTTGGGTAATAGTGGTTCGCTCATCCCTCGACATAAACAAAATAAATAAATACAAAAATAACTGTAGAAATCTGTGTCTACCATTTGCCAGCGCAAAACTGTCAAGGTCCATGAACCTGTCGGGCTCCATTAACTTCTCCTAGATGCTTGCGCGTAAAGTTCGCATGGAACACACGAGGTCTGTAAAATGAAGGTATTGGCATTTTTCTGTTTTCACCAGTATTGTCCGATTTAAACCCGATGTTTTTGTTTCAGAATATCGTCCCAGCGCTTATGGCGGAGTTGTGGTGGTGCTGGACCAGAGGCTGCAGATGCGTCGTAGAGTTCGTGGTTGAGTACCAGGAGTAGTTTGCCAAAAACGATGAAGGCGCAGTCGTGTTGGGAGGGCTGCTGCTCTGAGGTAAAGTGGGGTTGACGCTGTTCATTCTTTGAGTCTGTGGAAAGTCCCAGGCAGTAGTTGGCGGAGAAGTGCAGGGGGGAGATTCGCTGGAAGCAACGTGTTGCTCTGGGGGGATTTCTCCACTTTTCCACAACTTCTTGAACTTGGAGCGGCGATTTTGAAACCAGATTTTGACCTGAGAAAGAAAGGGATAGAAGCACAACATTGATTAGGTTAACCAATATTTTTCCGGATCAAATCCCTGTTTGACATTTTTAATTTCTTTTCACATTTGACATAAAATGGATATTTGACAGCGTATGAACCCATGTCTTAGATGCACCCACCTGTGTTTGCGTAAGGCCCAGCGAGGCTGCCAGCTCGGCCCGTTCTGGTAGAGCCAAATACTGCGTCTTTTGAAACCTCCGTTGAAGTGCAGCCAGTTGGAAGCTGGAATAAATGGTTCGAGGTTTCCTGACCTTCTTTGGTTTTCCATTAACCATCCGGATTTCTGGCTCGCTCTCTTCTTTCTCTGAAGGCATGAAGGGTATTGCATTTTTTTTAGCTGCATTGAACTATAACACATTTTGCACGGGGTCAGATGGTGTTTGGCAAATATGTGTACCCCTAATAATTAACTGGATTATATATTATAAAATAATCAGTAAAAACATATGGTAAAAAAATCAGAAAGTGTCAAAGTTTGATTGAGAATTGTATTTATATATAACTGAACATCCACTATTAGTGTTTTGTGCGCATCCATGCAAGACAGGTAGTGTCTAATAATTTCTGACCACATGTTTATGTGTAAATTATGTTGTGCATGATTCAACTTGTCCCCCATAAAAATCATGTCATAAGCACGTTTAAAAGTTTGGCCCCAAAGAAAAGCATGAAATTAATTTAGATGTATTAAAAACAATTTAAAAGCTTCCTTACCTGTATCGGCTGGAGTAGGAGAGGAATTGGAGCCGTAGGAGCTATATGCACCATAAGATGAGTTAAAACCAAGGTCGTATGACTTTGCGTTATATGGCACAGTGCTCGTGGCGCTGCCGTGGTACTGGTAAGAGCCGAGTTGACCAAAAGGAGACCCTGCGCAATGGCCAGGCTGCTGGCTGTTGTAATAACTGCTGTCCGTTGCCGTGGACACTGGCAGAGTCGGGGACTCCTGCGATTTGTGCAAGCTGTGGTAACTGCTTGAGGTAATCTGGTTCGAATGCATATCGGTATTTAAGTTCTCAAAAACCCCAGTCATCTTCGAGTCTCTGGTAACCTACGCGCAAAAATCGCAAAATGGCGAAACTGCAAGCTGAAAATAAAACTCAAATCTTGGTCTGATGACACCTTTTCGTGAATCGAAACGCATCCCCGTGTAAACTGTGGCAAAAATCAGCGGAAGGTGTGTCCCTCTCACAGTGGCCTGTGATTATCTGCTACGGTCGGTGGTGGGAGCGCATTTATGAGAGAGTGAGAGGGAGAGCTACTGTGTCTGAGGCAACCAATGAGTAAGGGCTGCACGACTGACTACTCCCCAACGCGTCCACCCTCCATTATTTGTTCAGGCCTGTCTGTCCCCGGTTGTCTGCAGAGTTTTCCATCAAAGCATCTCACAAGAATCAGAGAAAGGTACCGTGACCAAACCTGCAGGCCCAACGGTTCTGTTATTGATTCTATAACACAGACTGAGTAATTAATCTCTGTGTGTATTTGGCCACAAATCTAGAAGAATGTTATTGTGGATAATATGTACTACTGCAGCAAAGAGCACCTCTAATTTTGGTAGAACCACGGGCCTTTTGTATCTTTTCGATGCAGGCATACTTCTTAATTACATTTCGGTCTAAAAAACTCAGAAAACTATGTAATATTTATACAAGTCAGAACCACACAGAGAAAGAATGTGTCGGTCAAAGGGGGATTCCAAGTTGTTAATAGAAAATCAGACCAGATCTGCCGGGTTACTACAGGAAACAGCTACAGCGACTCCAGGTGTTTGAATTTGGACTTGCAGACATATTCTTTATGCATTTATTTTTGTCTGGATTGGGCGCACAACAGAGAGATGACCCGTCTTATAGACAAACTCCCTATACAACTGTGTGAAGATGTCCATAGAACTGGGCTTCACCACTACAACTTCACATTGCATCCAAACATTGGTTGTTCTACGCCGTGATGCGTTTAGTCTCCTAAAATGTGGAAGTTCATCTAGTCTACTGACAGAGCTGTGGAGACCTCTGTATTCATCGCCACAAGGTGGCAGCATAGTTCCTTTTATCAACACAACCTGGATAGACTATTTTCTGTAATTCTGCATGTAGCCTATGTATCAGACTAACCTGCGAATTGTTACGTTCCGCTTTGTTTTTCCTTTCAGCCAGAGCGTCAGTAAGCACTCCAGAGACTGTCATGTGTTACAAGACGTGACAAAATGACACTTTTGCAATCTAATGCAAGCCAAAACAATAACCTGATATTATCTTTATAAGTCTTATTTGTCTGTTAGAGACATGTTGACGTGCTGAAAAGTTCCCACTATCAGTTTCATAATGATAAGTAGATGGTATATGGATTGTTAAAGGGATGAGGAAAGGGCAGAATTACTTACCCCTGTAATAAAACTTACAACCCAGTGGAACATCACACATTTCAAGCAATTAAAAGAACCAGAACTCCAGTGATTTAGTTGGGAGACTTGCAAAACACAGATTAGAATGGCCCAAATCAAAGCAGCAGTTCCTAGAATGGTTAAAGCTCCAGGTTCCTACAATACCCATAATGCAACTTGATTGTGCGTTTGACCCTCCCTGACTGGAAAATGCCCACATCTTTCAAACCATAGCTGTTTCAAACTTAATTCACCCAATTTGTAATACAGGCCTTCTTCTGTCATAGATTTGGGTTCCCTAAGGCCATGCTGCGATACCTGGATGTTGTCAGACTTTTTCAAACTTAAGTAAGTTCCTCCAGAGCCACAGCAAACACACAACTGTTTCTAGAGTAGCCCTCCCAAATATGGGTAAACCAATCTTCATGTGCAAAATTGGTGGAAAGCCCTTTTTAATTTCTTAAGTCTGGGAAAGCCTAATGCAGTTCCTCTCTGAATAAGTATTCAATTTGATCCATTTTATTGCATATTGTCACTTACCTTTATTCTGCCGATTTGTCAGTGAGAGCATGATGGGTTTTCTCTTGTGGCTCTGCAGCAGGACCCCTCGATCCAGCTCAGGGAGGCTTCTATGTGCCCATTGTTCTCCTGAAAGACAAGCAATCATCTCCCACTATGGGCCAGTGGGGTTGCATGTCACTGCTCATTAGTGGAGCACAGTCTCTGTATTCATCTGCCCTGCATCAGAGCCAGAATGAGCAAAAATTCTCCAGTCAGAGTCACGTAAAGGCTAAAAATAGACTGGTTCTCTAATTAATTATTTCTCTAATTAATCATTTTCATATTTTTAAGAAAAATGGAGGTGTGCCATGTGAGCAATCATCTCTATTCCGGATTCTTTTCATCAAGGTTCAGTTAACAAGGGTGTCTGTAGCTATTCAATTATGATAGTGTGAAAGTATTATATTACATTTTACATTTTTATAACTGTTCTATTCTCAGTGTTGTTGGTTACTCGAGGGTAAAACATTCAGATACTTCCGAAGGAAAGTGTAACAGCTTCAAAGTCGTTTGAAAAAAAGAAGGAGGTTCCTCTGCAGAATGCACAAGTCATCAGATTTTTAAATAGTAGACAGGGAGGATTTCACAACTTAGTTCCACAATCTCAGAGTTCACAGTTGACATCAGGATGTGCCAAAACATTTATAACAGCACAAACTCTAGTTACATAGTTCTATTGTGTCTTTTTTTCCAGCCTTTCATGAAATAGATGGTTGTTATCGCTGGTCAAGTTCTTGACAGTCTTGCCCACTAGGTTGATTATAATTTGGATGTTTTCCCTGCGACTGTAGAGCAGCTGGTATAGTGGATCTTTCCAGTGTTCACTGGTATGAAAATGATGCCAAATGACAGGAGACAGATGTAAGCAGGTTTAATCATGCATTCCAAATGCACATTTTTACAGGAGCTTCTCCTGACTCGGCCTTGAGCGCACCAGTCAAATAGCTTAAGTATTCAGTATCTTTGATTCCAGTTCATAATGTCTCATCTTTGTTTGTTCCCAGTGTAAAAAGGGACAAAACTACACTGTGCACAATAGAATCACTTTTTCTTGTCTTTTCCTATCAATATTTAGTATACGTATCAATAATTTAGCATAATTGCCATCCATTATTTAATATTTCTTCAAATGATGGCAGGTTACCACACATGATTAAAGATCGCAATTTAAGAAAAAGGACTCTTGCACATTGTCAATTTGGTTTAAGTAATTACTTGCTTGTACCATGCCATGTTTATTCCCTTATAAACTGAACGTTTGTTTAAACGTCATTGAGTATAAAGGGCAGAGGACATGACAAAGACAAGACTTACTGATTCTAATACATCTATTGTGAGTAAACAGAGAGCACAGAAGGTACGAAATTACAAACAAGCAAATTAGAGGAACATCTCATACTGTTATTGGACACATTATTGATATATAAGTATAAGGTGGCTTGTTTCACTCAACATTGGATTACAGCCTATACATAATTTTGCTGCTATGTTTTCATTATAAGGTTGTGAAGAGCGCCCATAAACACTGGCTGCTATTGACATTTTGTCTTGAGGAATCAAAGTGCACAAAACAGGAAGTTATTGGGAAAGATAACTACCCTGACATTTTGGGGAGTTATTGATCTTGAGCATCTATTATCTTGTTTTTGTGTGTGTTGCAGAACCTCAAACGGCAACAACAAACAAACACTGACATCTTTTCAATGATACACCCTGATGCACACTAAGGGTTGAGGTTTCAGAAATATGAAGGCAAGTCAGAGCCGAGCAGAAATCAAATCAAACAGGACAACTCTTCCCACCTAGAGGATGTTGCGTGGAATATTAACCTATTTATTTAGTTACAAACGGGCAGAGGACAAAGTCTGAAATCCTACACAAACCTGAAGAGATGATCATTTTTATCTGTTCTGCCTAATCCAGCATGTGCAGAATAATAATAAAGACAATGATGTATTAATGGTCTTTGCAGGAAAGTTGACAGAAGTTGGCAAGAATTCGACAGTGCACACATTACAATAGAGACAAAGGTTTAATACAGTGTCACATCAGTGAAATTGTGATTAAATTTAATCTATAGGATCATGCACATGGGTATTTCCATTTTTTCATGACAGTCAAGTAAAAAATTGAAAAATTCGAGCCCATGTACATGAATCCTAAAGATTAAATGTTGTCAGTATTTCACAACTGATCTTTCCGTAACCTTAACCAAAGTGAATCCTATTGATTATATATCGTGTAAAAATCTTTTCCTAACCTTAAAGTGTTTTTGTTGCCTAAAACTAACCACAGACAGGATGCAAACCCTGGATTCTGGTGTAACAGTTCTGGACTTTGTACGCCTGCCTGAAAATTCATGTCCATCTACGAATCCTATACATTATGTATTTTATGACTACTTCACAAACTGCTGTGACACAATGTTGGAAGGTTATACTTCACACTAACACTACAAATCATATAAGGATTTAGTACAAAGATTGTTCTGCAGCTTCTTAAAGTCTTGTTTGCTCTTGTTCTGTATGGAGGGGGGTCTTATATGTGGACACTATCTTGATGCAACAGATTCTAAGCGCTAATGTGCAGGTTCTGACTGAGGATGGCTGTCTTTGGCACTTGGTGCGGGGATATTGACTCCTTTTGAGATTTTTTTTTAATTTCTGAGAGACCCCTCAAAAGGTACCCATGAAATAAGAATACTTTTCCATACCTAATAGTAAAGTGTGTTAAATGTTTGATGGAGTATATTTTTCCAATGTGTGAGTATACTTACAGTATATTTATTGTAACCATAATAAAGTACCTTTTTATTTAATTTATTTTTAAAGTTATCAATATGATAGCAATCTATTTTTAGTGGACCACTTTATTTAATAATAATTAAATTAATTAATAATAAGAGTGTTAATTAATAATAAAGAGTGTGGTCTAGACCTACTCTACATGTAAAGTGTGATGAGATAACTTTTGTTGTGAATTGGCGCTATATCAATAAAATTTGACTTGACTTGACAGTATACTTATTAAAAGTGCACTATTTTGGAATTCATGGCTTATTGTGCTTTATTTCTCTTTCAGCTGTAATACTTGCAGTAAGGTAAAGTTTAATTATGTACTACCTTTTAAAAGTATACCTATTAGTTTAATTGTGCTTTAAGTGTAAAATATGATGTATTAATCTAAAGTTGAAAATACCAGTATGTATTTTTTTTTTTTTAACAATATACTCATTTAAAATAATTAAATTTGCATTTACCTTAAGATTATTTTAGGGTACCTATTAAATGTATAGCCTATTGAAGATCATATTTAAGAATAATTGCACTTTTTTATTTACTAACTTAAGTGGTTTCAATTTAGCACAACTACTATCCTAATTTTGAAAACATATTAGTAATGACCAATACTTTGGTATTGTAAATGATATAAGATTGTTTATCATAATGTACTGTAGTCAGGGCCAATAGAGCAGTAATTGTTGTTGTTTAATGCGGGCAGGTTTTGTAGCTCAGCAGAGTGATTTTGCTGTTGATGGATTCTCTTCACTGATCTCCTGCTGTGTCTAGTGGAGCATTCATCACCTTGGCAACTCACCCTTTTAGTCAAATCACATTACTGCAAGTTTTTCAGCTTTGGCTTAAGAGTTTAAATACCTCCATGAAATGCTTCTAACCAAACCAAACTAACTGTAGGAGGATTATCCAAAATAGTTTTAAGCATTAGCCCAAGACGCAGAGTCAGCAAATACTGCTCACAAACATGGAAATGATTTACCAAGTGTTCCTTGACCTCTCGATCTGAAAGGTTGAGTTTGTACCGCACGGCTCCGGACATGAGTGGAGTTGAAGTTGGAAACCCTCAGCATGGTGTTCATGAGCGTTTGTTTCCTAAGAATTAGTCATGGCGGCTTTTCCCCTGGAGAGAAGTTATTTTTAACAACAAAGGCTTTAATGACGAGCACAGGCAGACAATAACAATTGAAAGGAAGTGTTCAGTTTTGAGGCCATAACAGATGTGAGGTTAATGTTTGATGCCCCACAACAGTAAAACAAGTGTTAAAGATTACTGTTATGTCTGATTTAACGAGAGTTCACGAATATTAGGCAATGTTTTACAATCCAACGTATTCGGAAACAAAAGGCAGAACATGATTAAATAAACAATCTAATTATTATTATTTTTTTTATTTGAAGGATTGCATGATCCTCTGCAGTTTGACAAATGCCCCCAGCCTCCGGGGGTTTGTGAAAACACATTAAAAGAAATAAAAACAATTCTATACACTTCTTAGTTCCTCATGAAAATATGATTATTTTGAAAGTAAATTCCCTGTCTTTTGTATTACATGATTTTTGTGACATAATGAGATTACATCCTGAGGGAATTCCTTCGTACTAAAGCAAAAATGGTTTTGCACTTTGCAGGGATAACAAAGGAATCCCCAGAATGCCCTGTGTCATCTGCATGGCCTGCCTGAGAAAGAATTCAGAAAAGTCTGCGAGGTCCCCGCTCTCTCTTCATTGTTGATTCAGCGGCACACACCCCCACCCAGGAGCCATAAATGGAGGCAGTCTTTTGTGTGAGTGGAGTGGAGCAGATTTACTGTGGATGGTCTCCCTACAAAGGACCACGCCACTGTCACAACAGGACCAGAATCAGCTGCTCCCACTTTCACACCGTATGATTTAACGGCGTACTTCACATAGCCACTGATGCAGACACAACTTCTGCGTTCACCTAGCATCCATGTAGCTCAGCAGCAAAACAGTGAGAGGTCTTTGTTCTATATTTCTGTCACAACTAAAATGACTTAATCTGGAGCCACTTTTACTTATTTTTTCAGATTGCTGAATTACATGGCTAACACTCATTTTCCTCAAGGATGCCGTGAATTGTCCAGATTGAATCACACTTGTGAATTATAAATTATGCATGTCTAAACAAATCCACTATTTAGCCTCTTCATCTCTTATTTTTCCTCACTGGTAAAGCTTTTGCCCTCGACCATGTCATCACAGATTATCTATAAGTAATAATCAGATAAGTAATATTCCAGCCCAGTCGCCACATTAAAACTTTGGCACTGTATGTTTCTGCAAGCCAAGTTAGTTTTGTATCATCGTATCATATTCACATTTCAAGATATGTGATAACACATTTCATATTATCTGTATATGACCTAATTTCCTTGTCAGGAGGTGGATGGGTTGGCGATGGCGTGACACCTTAGCACCTTCAACCAGACAACAAACCGGGTTGTTTTAATGCAGATATTTTAAAGGAGACGTTGGGAGAATTTGTGGCCACAAAACCAGGTATTTTCAGGCAAAACAATTTTTGTAACCAAGTGTTTTGTGTGCCTAAACCTAAACAGACATTAAGCACAGTGTTGTCACAACTAACACTGATAATTGAAAGGTAAATAAACGTTAGGCTTCAAAATATAAAATGTTGCTGAAACGTACAGAGCCAACATTTAGTCTGCCAATTGGGTTGAATAATCTAAGACTTAGAAAAAACAGCTTGATATGTAATCAATTTAACATGCCTCTGCGTGCTGTGTATCCTTTATTTAGTCCTTTATTTAAAGCATCAACAGCCATCTGTCAGAACTTTGCATTGCAGTCATTCGCATGGTTTCATGTCTTGGCACACCTGCCAAAAAATTTCCTACACCAACTGTGCATTTTGGGCATGTTTCCTTGCCTCTTCAGGAACATCAGGCTTGGTTTCCTCCACCAGTCTGTTATGCTGACTTCATTACTGTGAAACTTAAGGAGCTGGACCTTCTGTCTCACAAGGTTTTGAATTTCAGAGCTTCTGAAATTTGGTTATTTTAGCATGAAGGTGGCAAATCCGTGAAATTCAACCATTAACACTGCTCTCAGCATCTCTACTAATGACAGCTAAGTTGTCCAGATTTGCAACAAAGATGTGAAATCTTCACAGGATTCCTAAATTAGTAATGATGTTTTCATGCCCTTGTGTTCTGTATAAATGTCTATCAATTACATTTAAAGTAACAACATCCACCTGTTTGCATTGCTCTGGAGTCATCAGCATGGTTTCATGCCTTGGCACAACACAAAATTGCCAACTGTGCATTTTGGGCATGCTTCCTTGTCTCTCTGATAACTTTTGGGTTTGGTTTCCTCCACCACTCTCTGTTATGTTGACTTCATTACTGTGAAACTCGAGGAGCTTGTCCTTCTGTCTCACCAGAGTTGAGAGTTTCAGAGCTTCCAAAATCCAGTCATTTGAGCATGAAGGTGGCAAATCAATGAAATCCAACTATAAGCAATAATTAATCCTGTACATCTCAACATAACCTGACCAAAACATGTTTTCACAAATGAAATTAAAAGATCTGAATCTGAGTTTGTAGATTATAATAGTTGTAATTACATTACATTGTCCAGCTATAAAACAATGTTCAGAAGAACAGACTTTGCAGACTATAACCATTGACTGTATGCTTTCAAGTATTACATTGTTTGATTCTAACAAGTGCAAATACAATTCCTTTTTTTGTTAGAAAGAACAAAGTCAATTTCCAAAACACTATTATTGTGAAAAACTTTATTGCTGATTTAGTCATGTTTGCCCATTGTTGAAAGTTAAAATCATCCTGAATATGAGGAATAAAGCTTATTTTTTAATCAATTTAGGATGTCTGGGCTTTTGGAGACTTGGTTTATGCCAAATGAGCAGCATTTTTTGTTTCAGTTGTTTAAAAAAATATATTTTAAAGTCTCCAGCTTCTTTATTTATTTAGGAGAATGCTGCTTTGCTGTGAGGCTCCAGAAATGTTTTGTGGACTTCACCCGACTCTTGATTGGCATGGGGGTGAGTAAATAATGACTGAATTTAAATTTTTGGGTGAATTGCTCCTTTAAACCACAAATGAAACCTAATATTTTCACCAATGATTTGAACAGGGGGCCACACAGACCTTTCTCCAGTCAGTAGTCATTTTGCTGGGACAAAAGTGCAGTTAATCTGTGAAGAAAGGCCTCGTCACCTGCAGGGGTCCACTTGTTCGACCTGCACCATCTTTCCGGTTTCTCTATTCCCACTGACCTGAAACAATACAAGGCCAGGCAGCTTCACCTTCTCTCACAGCTCATGTTACAAAGCCACCCAGGGCAAAAGTGGACATGAAAGTGCTGTCTGTGTGGTTGGGTGAAACCGGGTAAAGGCAGTTACACACCTTATCGCTCTCAGGGACACACACAGACTGAGCAAGCGACTGAAGCCACTGATTCTTTAGATTTGTCAAACCTAATATGATCATTTGAGTGAACATGCTTTGTGTCACCAGTATCACATAATGTAAAAAAAAAAAGTATGCCTATAGGGATTTACAGTTTGGCAAGCATTCACTGATGTACTTACATTTATTTTTTACTGTATCTTATATATTCCTATAAATATAAATATACGCTGCAAATGAGCTCAATGCTATATATGCTAAGACATACATGATATTATGTATATTTGTCCATATAGAAGCTTTTAGTTGATTGGGTCATCGAAACATTACTATGAATGATGCAATCAGTGTTAATCGGTGTCTAATTATTGTTTAATTATACAGAAGTATATCATTTCATCAGACCATAGCATTTTTTTTATAATTATCTTGCAATTGCTAATTCTACTGAGTTAACTTTGAGCATTACACACGCCCAAACCTTAATGTACAGCATCAGTGCCTAAAGAGAAGTTGATTGTACTTCGGGCTTCACATCAGGTTTATTAGATACAGATTAGTTTGAGCTATAACACTAAGGATAAAAAAAATAGGACTAGATCTAGGATACTTCACAGTAATTCAAAGTGAAATGTGATGAGGAGGTGAAGAATTATACAACATCAACACACAGCACTTATGGAAGAATTAGAGCCAGAAAAAGATGTGAACAACTGTGCTTAAAAGTAAGACTAGGCCTGGATGTTTAAAGGAGGAGACGCTGTATTTTTATTAATGTAAATCTGATTTCTAATACTCATTTTGAAAGAATGTTTTCAAATTTATAGAATTTGCTCTATTAAAATTAGAGTTAAATTGTATCTGATGTGTTCTTTTCACAAAAAAGTTCCATTATCTTATTTTCCACATCACACTTTTGCAAGTTTACTATTGGACCAGGATTGGCCTCTAAACTATTTGTGCCATCACAAATCATGCTTGTAGGCTCACCCCTGAAAATGAGATTTTTAATGAGCACATAAAAACTTTCTACTTTTAACAGATGAATGTGAAAAAATCCTTCTAGTGTTAAACCCCGCACATACCGGTACATCATTCTGCATGAACAAGAAGAAAACCATATTTTTGAGTGGAGGGGACTTTAATTAATGAGTGGTCAGTAAGAGTCACTGGACTGTTCACATTATGTGTGGACAAAAGCAGTGGTGGAAGAATTACAACTAAGAGTCATTCATTTAAATTATTAAAGTATTATTAAAAATGTTCTTTAAGTATCAAAAGTAAAAGTACTTGTTTTGCAAATTCTATATTAATATTTATCACATTATTAGATAATGAGTACAGATGAATCGTGCAAGTAACGGCCAATGGAGCTACTTTAGTCATGTGCCAATCAAGGGGCCGGATTAAATCTGACGGATTAATGACGTTCCCCAAGTTCAGCTGCATAAATTCATATCAATATTTTGTACCTTTCTCTAATCTTTGATTTTTAGTGAAATATTGAATAATTGATCTCTTTGTAATTTGAACTGTATTTAATGAAACCATCTGAAAAGTTTAGAGGGAAAAAAAATCCCAGCCACAACTCCTAAAAAAAAAAGTATAAATAAATGTAGTGGAATAAAAAGTCGAATAAGTATCTCAGAATTGTACTTAAGTACAGAACTTGAGTAGAAGTACTTATTTACTTTCCACCACTGGCCACCAGAGTTTAGCCTAAACAACTAGTCAGATAGTCTGGCAGTGGATGTAGGAGTTCTTCCCCTGTGATGAGTTAAGATCTGATGCATCATGGCCAAACCGACAGCAACAGAGATGCCATTCACATATCTTTAACACTAGAAGCTCTCCAGTCATTTGCTGTAATTAGGAATGTGGTTAAGAGCCTAATACACCCCCGCAGCCACATCCTGCCAACACACACACACACACACACACACACACACACACACACACACACACACACACACACACACACACACACAC